>CM052544.1:31938392-31981880 GCA_028533065.1 Trachops cirrhosus
TTTCAGGGGAGAAGGGAAGGGTTTACAGGAACAAATATAGAGGACACATGGATAAAACTGGGGCTTGGAAATGGGAGGGAGGTGGGGAGGGATGGGTGGGTGGGCTGGAATGGGATTAAAAGATAGAAACTGTACTGAATAATCTAAAATAATAAATAAATAAATAAATAAAATCTTTTATTATTTAAAAAAAAAAGTCAAAAGAAAAGGATAAATCATCACTTACTTCCAGAAATGGCAGATAGATGGATGAGAAGATGGCAGCTTTTGGTAGTTCTTCCACTTCCTTATTTCCTGAAAGCCCACATCAGTTTTCCATTATCATTACTTCCCCAGTTCTTCCATCAGGTTTATAAGCATTGAATCTCTTGCAATAAAATTCTTCCCTTGGAAATATGGAGAGTGTTTTTTATTTCCCTGATAGGTGTGCTCCCAATTTTCTCAAGTAATTAGTCTTTAAATATTCAGCACTTAGTCTAGTACTTAGCACTTAGGTACTAAATATTATTGTTTACTAAGTTAAACTGAATTGTGACAAAAAATAAAAACACTATAGGTTAATTTACTGCCCAAGACTACTCCACGAGGCATGATTTTTGCTCATCATATTGTATCTGTTTCTTTCCATCCTCCCTCTCTGTATTTGTAATGTCAGATTATATATTGAGTGAAACACAATGAAAAGAGAAAAATGACAGGAGTATGACAGTCATGGGTTCAAATACCACATCTCTTACTTATCATCTGTGTGATCTTGTACAAGTTATTAACTTCTCTAAACACCAGTTCCCCAATCTGAATAGTGAAAATAATTATGCTTTTCAGATACTTGTGAGGGTAAATACTCAGTAAACATTCATTCCTTTTCCTTTCCCAGGTAGAAGAAACATGAACTTTTTGAGATCTATGTAGCTTCCAAGATTACTTGTAACCCCACCCTCTCCTTTTACAAGGGGCAACTGAGGCACAGAAAGGGAAAGTGACAGGCACAAAACTTTTCTGACTCCAAAGAAGTTCATTTTCTTGCTATAGGTATAGATAACAATAATGATTAAAAATAATAATTTATGATTGCAGAAGGTCAGGATTGACCTTCTTCCAGCCAAGGTCCCCAAATGAAGCAAATGTAGAACAAAGCACCTTTTCTCCCAGATGTCCTGTGATGTATGTATCAGCACTTGTTGTTTGGCTCCTGAGGTTTTGAAGTTGTTTGTGATGAGAACACAGCTTCGCCTACCCTGACTGATATAGAATGTGAGCAGTGGGAAATCCTTGGAGTTTGGCTGGTGTGGGATACTGCAACTTAGGCTGAAGCCAGAGCTGGTGTCGCAGACTGCTATGAGATGGGTGCGTGGGACTCTAACTTACCAGAAACATCCATGTTCCACGTGGGAAGTGAGAACTAGAGTGTGAAGTAGGTGTTTGGAGTTTTAGATTGTTAAGCCTGGGCCTTGACAGAAGGCACAGGCTCTCCTGTCTCAGACAGTGTTGTTTTGAGTCCTGTGTTAACCTGCATCCAAGACCACGAAAGGTACTTGTGAGCTGCCCTCAGATTCATGGGCTTGTTCCATGGATTCCTGTAGATACCTCCTCCCTCATACCGGCAAACCAGCTTTAGCGTCCTGGTGGATTCAGGGACACGAAATGCAGGGTTTTTCTCAGAGAAGTGGAAGATGTTGATTCACGAGAGGACAAAGAGGCACGAGAGTTCTGCTTATACAGGCATGTGGCCTTTTCCTGGATGGAGGCACCCCAAAATTAAATGGTACTATTTCAAATACTACGTCTAAGAAAGGAATCACAAGCTTTAGCCAGAAAGAATTTGCTATAGGAGCTGTCGGGGAGCCCCTGCTTGAAGTCTGAGATGGCTGCACGAGGGGCCTTGCAGCAGGTTTGTGCAGATCGGAGAAGGGAAGACGATAACCCTGGGAGAGTAATTGGAGAGAGGGGAATAACTGCGGGAGGATATTAAGGGCAATTTTCAAGGCGAGACACTTATGAGTGGGAAAGTGGGTCTGGCACAGATTGGGAAGAAATGTGTCAGGAAACATACAGAGTTAGGGTTGGAAGGAAAGTGGGGGTCCAATGGGAAAGTCATGGCAGAGCGAAGTCTGGGCTACGTGTAGGTCTGCTCTCCTCCTCAGGGTGAGCTCAGGAGGGCAGGGACATTGTCTCATTCACCGCTGTCTCCCAGCATCCAGGACAGTTCCTAGTGCACAGCAGGTCCCTTGTAGATATTTGCTGGATGAATGACTATTGGGAAAATACATCCTGGTGGACTTTCTCTTCTCAAAGAGGAAGTGAGAAAGAGAGGCAGGATACAAAGATACAGGAAAATAAAGGAAAGCACTGGGATCCAGCAAACAATACTAACCCTACACACAGAAAGGAAGAAAAGGAGAGATCTGAAGAGGCAGCTGGTATACATTGTAAAACTTAGCCTGAAAGGAGTCAGGGAATGCCAGAGGGAGACAGAATGCCAGGGAGAACCCACTGCCACAGGAAAGGAGGTGATGGAAAGAAAAGTCGGAAGATGAGAGGTGAGTGAGGTTTTGGAAAGGAGCCTATGGCATGAAGAGGGGGTCTTCTCCAGAACTATCAACCGCTTTGATTCCTGGAGTTCCTGCAGCTGAATCAAAGAGTAGGGAGAAGGGAAATGCCCTAACTGACAGGATTCACAAAGCCTGGGCTGCAGGCATGGAAATACCCAGGGATGCAGGTGACAGTCACAGCGGAGAGTGGGAGTGTGAGAAGAGCAGAGCCACACACACTCGGCTTGGGCAGGTTCCTGCTCACAGGATGGAGGGGGCAGGTGAGACTGATCCTATGAAGCAGATCCCATGGGTGCCAGGAACAGAAGCCTCAAAGGGGCAATGGGGATTGGGAGGTTTTATAAACATAGGTTTGACTTGGTAGAGATGAGAATTCAAGTAAGACCTGGAGGCAGGGGCTGCAGCAGGGTGAATGCCAATCTTACTGGCAATTCTAGAGAGTCTGAAATCCAGAAGGTTTCTCTGTCTCACATTTGTTTTCTCCGTCTCCTTCCCGGCAGAAGTCACTAAGCATGTGCTCCCTCCTATGGCGAGCAACACAAACATGGGTTCTGGGAACACCATGTTGCATGGCTAAATTTGGGGGTTGGGGGGTGGGCTATTCTTCTGTGCTCTACTGACTTTCAAAGCTTTAGAAAAATGGGACACATGTGTAGTTTGGGATCAGCTAAATCCAAACTCCTTGTTGCTTCAGGAGTCACACCTTGTCTGGCTCTCCGTGCGGAGAGCAGCTGCTCCTGAAGGAGACTCAGACTCCAGTTGGGGAAGTTCTGGGAGGGGAAGTATTTCATTTCTTTGGATTTTAACTTGCAAAATGAGGGGAGCTCCAATTTTGAACTTTGATATCTCTCCTAGCATTTAATAATGGAGAGAGCACCACAGAACACAAGGTCAGGGTATTTTTAAGTTGCTGGTACCACTTCTTGTGGTATTTTTATGCTGGCATGTGGTGTTTGTGGTCCAGCTTCTTTTGCTGAACTATATTGGACAGTGTGGCTTGCAATGTGAGATGGGAAATATAATCGGGGTGAATTTCTGGCCTAGAGTACAGTGCAGACTTGGATTGATTGTACCTAATACCCTGTTCTGACTATTTCAGAGACTCCTAAGCATAACAACTAAACTGCTCTTCCCACAGGCTGACCTCCACCCCTGAGAAGACAGGTGTCCCCAGGCTGGCCCTGGGCTTGGCCATTTAGCCCCATTGGATAAGTGGGCAAAATCTGGGTGGAGTTAGGCCAGACTCCTAATCCCACCTGCCTCCTCTTTCCAGAGAAGAAACCTTGTTCTTGTCCTCTCCCAACTCAGAAGTCCCAAGGACAGAGGAGATGTTAATATTCAGAAGGTCGCATGTTAACCAGAAATAGAGTGCGAGCGTCAAAGGTACTGCTTACACATAACAAGTTGATCTGAAGGTGCCTCTGTGTGAGTTTGAAAATGCTTCATTTGGACAGGCAGGGTCCAACAGGAATAGAGGTTGGTGAATAGATGACATATCTGTGCAAAGACAAATATACCCTCTTTGCTTTCCTAGGATGCTGGGTAAGTGGAGCTGGGGCTAGACTCCATTTCCCACTTGCCCCTTCAGGGGGTGCTTTTGTGCAGTACACAGACTGCATAGCCATACACTGCTGCCCTCTGTACCCTTTCTGTTCTTGCACTAGCCACCCTGTCACTAGGGGCACTTGCATTTGAAAGTCTCCATTCAGCATGGTACACTAGGCAAGGCCTGCCTCTGGAGGCTCAGCCCAGACCAAAGCTCTCTCTGTTTGCCTCTCATGGCTTATGGTCTTCAAGTTACAGGAGGGTAGTGAAGATAAGCATCATCTTTGGCCCAGCTTGTCCGGGGTGCTCTTGCCCCTGGGTTAGTGGGTACCTGTCTGATCCATGTGTAAAACACCCGCAGGCCTTTTCCTACCTAGTACCTCTTCATATGTTCTCTGTATGCCAGAGCCTGAAAGGGCAGCTGTGGGGAGAGAAAGAATTGGTCAAACTCCACCCTCATCCCTAATAAAAAAGATTAATAACAGGTGTTCCTTACATAAAAACAACATGAGGTCTTGTGGTATTCAAAAGCATTTAAAAATGTTTGTCCTCACCCTAGGACATTTAAAAAAAAGATTTATATATTTATGTTTGGAGAGAGGGGCAGGAGGGAGAAAGAGAGGGAGAGAAACATCAATTGGTTGCCTCTCACGCGCCCGCAACTGGGGACCTGGCTGGTAACCCAGGCATGTGCCTTGACGGTGAATTGAACCCGGTGACATTTCAATTTGCACGACGACACCCAACCCACTGAGCCAAACCAGTCAGGGCCTGAGAATATTTTTTTTTCATTGCTTTTAGGGAGAGAGTAAGGGCAAAAGGAAGGGAAAGAGAGAAACATCTATTGGTTGCTTCCCAAATATCTCTGGACCAGGGATTGAAAACATCCAGACTGGGGACCGACCTGAAAACAAGGTATGTGCCTCAACCGGGAATCGAACTCACAGCCCTTTGGCTGCTGGATGACATTCTAGCCAACTGAACCATGTCAGCCAGGGCTTAAAAGCATTTTTCAGGCAACTTTACAATGTGGCCTCTTTCAGGAATGAATGATGTGTAAACCCACAATTGGATCCATTAGAGGAATTTCTTTTGCCTCTCCCTGGACCCCATCAGTGCCTGGGCTGTGAAGTCCTATTTGTATGACAGGGAACACACCCAGGCTGTAGGAGCCTCATTAAGATGGAGCTCTATAAGGGAGATGTGGGGTGAAAGTGGGGTTAAAGCAGGGGTGATTAAAGTAGAATTTGAGACCAAATGTTATTTCAGTAGTCAGGCCAAATGTGCTCCATCCAAATATTCACCTATGACATGATCCAAAAGGGTTCCTTAACTAAGGCCTTTGTGAGGTGGATGGAAGAGTGTGTTAAACATGACCAAGCCTGGCCCACACACACTTGGAGGGAAAATACTCTTGTCACAGTTTTATCCATAAATGTAAGAGATAGGTCGTGGCTTCTAATCACCATTTCCAAGTCCTGCAAGGAACTTCGGAGAACCAGTGCACCATCCTGGACTTGACCTCATCCAGCCTCTCCTATTTACTTGTGCCCCAGAGCTGTCTGCACTGGGAAGTCCACTCCCACCGCCCCCTCCTACCAGACATTCAGTGCCAAGTACTCGGTGCTTGTGTCTGCAAGTCCTCAACGATTACTGTAAGCTGGCCTCTGATGGGGCTTTGCTGTCTTCCCTTTGGCTTCACATGATTCTGCCTCAGCTTTAATTCAGGATGGCTGCTGAGGTTGCAGTTTCTGCTTCTCTCTAAACTGAGTGCCCTTGTGCTGGGGTTCACCAGGGACTGAGAGATTTCCTGGGACATGGGCTTCCAGTGCTAAAAATGGGAAAGTTCTGGGCAACTTTCTGGGTATGTTGGTCACCCCACTAGTGCCCTGATTCCCTTTATTCTAGGAGCTCATTCTTTGTACTCTGATAAGTCTCTGCTTGTGCTACTGCTGCCCATTTTTACCTTCTCACTTGCACACTGGCCAACAGTGGAGGCCTGAGCATGCTGCGTTCTTTGCCTAGGAATGATGAGTGTGAGTTTGAGTTATCATAGATAATTAAACAGCTATTTCCTTTCCTTTCTGTGTGTCAAGAGTCTATTGGGACAGAAAGCCTCCTAGACACCAGTGTTCCTATTGCCTGTAGGATCCTCCCAAAATAATGCATCAGCTATGCCAAGTCTCACCTTAGCATCCGGCTCCATCATGCTTAGAAGTTTTGCTGTGTTTCTCTGGGTTAAAATAACATTTCTGCTTCTTCTGTGCAAAATGGACAGTTCTCATTTCAGATTTACTACAGACCAAACATTCTGAGATTGGTTTGGGAGTTGTGTCACTCACTGTCCTCAGTTTCTCCTGTTGACAACGACCAAATCGTAGGAAGCTCTGGTTATTTACTTTTCGGTTAGGACAGTCTGGTCTGTTGTCAAGCCGCCTGTAGCCACAGCTCCCAGCAGTAAAGACGACCTGGTCAAACTGCAGTTTATAGGATCTTCTGAGAGTCACGTGGCAAGTCCACACATAAGGGTCTGACTTGGGTGGTTAAAGTGCTTCTACCCTCCATTCCAAGGCAGAGGTAATCTGTTGCAGTTCCAAATTCATTATTTCTTTATTTGCATTCAGTATTGCAAAACCATTCACGAGAAGCACATTTTTAAAGCACCATTACTATAAAATTTGTTAAACTGAGTGTAAACATTTTACCAGCAATATATTCTAGAAGGTTTTCTCCCTCTTCTTCTTTTTTTTTGGTTTTTGTTTTTTAACTGAAACATCATTTCACAGCTGCCTGGCTCCTAGGCTGGGTCACAAGTTAATAATGTCTCTACCTTGGAATGCACTTGGGCTGTTGCCGGCTGTCTTGTCATGAATTAGGCCACGGTGAGTTTTTCATTCCTTATGGCTGCGACAGGAAGCAGTGCATCATCATTATGAAGCTTTCTTCTTTACTTTATCTTGTACCACCAAGTGTAATCAGAGGACCAGGAGGCCCGTGTTCCTTGGCAGGAGATTTCAGGCACGCACACACATTTGGTTTACTGGTCTGGGGGTGGGGTGGCGGGGCTGGTGCTCTCGCCACAGGGGAGCTTGCTTGGCATAAATGTTATTCAGACAGCAGAGATGCTCCTGAAAAGAGACATCTTTCAAAGGGTAGAAGCAGATTCCTATTTAGTGGATAGCATTTTAGAGTTAAAATAGCTTTGACCCTTGGTCTGTTCTGATGTAACAACTCTTTTAGTTTAGATTTACAAGCCTAGGCTTCAAAATCGTGCTTCTTTCTTCTGAGGCACGTTACTTGCAAATGGAGCACAGAGCACCGCCAGAGGGATGGGAGCGACTTGTGCTTGGAACAATTAAGTTATTTCCACACAAGGGAAAAATAATCTTCAGATGTGTGGGTCCATCAGATTCACCTGAGTTTAAACTCCTGTTGCATCTAGTTGTGTGATCTTAGACAAATTACTCAGCCTCTCAACTCCATTTGCCTTACTTCCAAAGTAGAGGTAACAATGCTCAGCTCATTGTAAAGATGAAAAGATAGGCCACATAAAATCCCAGTGGCGTTATTTGCTGGTCTGATTCCTACTTCAGCTGTTTCTGAAGCTGCCATCTCCGAGGAGCCTCCCAGTGCTGTGGCCGTGCTGTAGGGATCAGTGTGTGCTGGGCGGTGAGGGCAGGGGCGTGAAGGCCATCGGAGATTTGCTATGGATGAAAACAGCTGCATCTATTCCAGGGTGTGAGACCTCCACAAAGCAGTATTAGTCGCTCCTTATGTTTGTATAATCATTCCAAACGAACTTTTCTAGACACACATTCCTCCAGTCCTCGTGGAGGACAGAAGTGATTAGGTACATAGGCATTAAGAGAAAAGATCACTTTAGGGAGAAGCATAGACTTTTATAGATCATTTGGAAAGCAGTTGCAGCCAGATAACAGCTAGCTTTACTCCTCGCCTTCAGTGTGAAGAAAGGCCTTTGGGAGCGAGTTCTTTACACTCATGACCTTCATGGGGTTTGGAAATGGAACACTGGTGTTTATCCTCTCCTCAGCTGGTGTGAAGTGCTGTGGAGCTCCAGGGACTCTGGGTTTGGCTGTCACTACCAGCCCTCCATGGAAACTGTCTTTACTCCAGGGACCTATGTGGGTGGAGGCAAGTAACTACAGTCTCAAGGTCATTATTTGGATCCTGGGTGGGCTCACTGATGTGCTGAGTCCTTTTATTAAAAATGCTCAGCTTCTGTTCTCAGGACCCTGGTTGCAATGCCGTTTCCCAGCCACCAGTCCTCAGGCTTTCCTGTTCGGGCGTACCTTGTTTTATTGCGCTTCACAGTTACTGTGTTTCTTACAAATTGAAGTTTCGTGGCAACCATGTGTCAAGCAAGTCTATCAGCACCATTTTTCTAATAGTCTCAGAGGATGGTTAGCAATTTTTAGCAATAAAATATTTTTAATTAAGGTATGTACATTTTTTAAATATATAATCCTGTTTCATACTTAATAGACTACAAGATCACGTAAACATAGCTTTTGTGTGCTCTGGGATATCAATAAATCCGGGTGACCTACTTTTTGCAGTATTTGCTTTATGGCAGCTGTCTGGAACCAAATCTGCACTATCGCTGAGGTGTGTCTGTAATGTTAGTTGTTGTGCAAACTCTCCAGGGACCTGCTATCAAAAAATTCATAATTTGATAGGGAAATATGCATGTAGACATTTAATTACCATTCAGCATAATAAATGATCTGACAGATGTCATGTTATGTTAGGAGAGGGACCTAACGATGTCCTGAGGGATCAGAGAGAGCCTCTTGGAAGACAGGGTCCCTAAAGGGTGGCTGGGAATTTGCTCAGGGAAGAACGAGTAAAGGTCTTTTGAAAGGGGAGTATTACATGAACATTTCAGGAGGCAGAGAAAGCATGGTGCATTTGAGTAACTGAAATTAACTTACTATAGTGGAAGGATAAATGCTTGCTGGGATTTGGAGTGGTGTAATAGTAAGATATAACCTGAAGAGGAAATGGCCTAATGGAACAAAAATAGAGCTCACAGTTTATTCTGAAGACAATAGGGAACTATTGATGATTTTATGAAAAGGAACAAAATGATCAGATTTACAATAGAGAAAGTTCATTCTATGTCTATTTACGTTGACTCTATTTTCTCTTGGAGTTCCAGTGATTTGGTTTTACTTACTGGTATGTCTGGTAATTTTTTATTGCATTCTGGATGTTGTGTTTAAAAAGTTTGAGAGACTTCAGATGATGTTTTCTTCCTGCATAGGGGAATAAGTCTTCCTTTTTCTTTTTTTTTGTTTCTAACCTTTAATGAGAAAAAAATATACATATTCATATCTAGCTCAAGAAAATGTGTGTTTGGTATGTCATTGAGTCAAGGGTTGGGCATACATTCAATTGAGCCAGCAAACAGGATATATGTAAACAAAGACACACATGGTCTCAGAATGAAAAAGCCGCATGGTTACAGATCAGTTTCCTCATCACTCAGCAGCCTGTTGAGGGTCCTGCAGCTGATGGGAACACACATCCAGACCCTGGGCATTGTAGGGTGCCTCCAACACATCTACCTCCTGCAGTATGACCTGCATCTTCCTCAGAAATCTCTCATCATTCTCATACCTATGGACTGGTTCTTTGGGCAACTTGTTGGCCACCTCCAGACATGCAGGCCACTTCACTTAGGACATCATATGTCTCACAGAGTCAGGGTTGAACTCTATAGTTTGATGCAGACTTTGGTGGCCTGAAGGTGCAGGGGGGAAGCTATGGGGGCCCATCTTCCACACGTGTGAGCTCAGCAGGCTGTGGGTGAGCAGCTTCATGTTGCTATAACATGCTCTAGCCAGGCTGGGACTGGAAAGGGAATAGGTCTTTTCCTTGCAAGCAGATGGGATATGGCAAGATCACCTTGATTCATGGAGGCTTTTCTATTTCTGGCTTGACCTTATTCCTAAGACATAGCCTTTCTGAGGTCTCAGCTGCGTCCCTGGATGTCTACCAGGGTTTCACTTATGGTAGATCCCAAACTCTAATTATTTTGTCTCCCCAGCACTGAGAGGCTACAACACTGCATACTTATATTTTTACTATCTTGGCAGCTTCTTTGCATTTGGTTTTCTGTGTGTGTTCCCTGTGTTCTTTCTCATGTTCCAACACATAGCTTAAAAATCATAAATTGACTCAAGGGGAAATTCAGGCTCAATGTCAGATTTACCTCTCTGTGATCCTTTTTATCCAGGATCTTGGGCCTCAAGCCTTGGTTTATATGTAGCTTGAACTCCCGGTTTTGTCTGTTCAGACAGTAAGACTGCTGTAAACTCTAGACCGCTGCTCTCCCCCGACCCCTGCCTCTATGCTCCAGACCAGGAAATGATAACTGACTCGTGGAGACAAACACTGGTGAATGCAGGTTTCACCACAAAGCATTTGCCTTTTTCAGGGATTTTGGCCCCCCAAGTCTTAGAATCTTTGGTTATAATCTAATGCCATCTAGTAGCTGTTTCTGGCTTGTTATGCAGCTCTATAGTTTGTTTGTTTTTTTCCTTAGGGAGTTAGTCAGATACAGTCTACTCTGCCTTACCTAGAAGTAAAAGTATAAATTTACTGTATGTCTTAAATGTGTATAAACAGAAAAGTAGATTCAAATTTTTATATGTATAGGCCTATAGAAACAAAAATAAAAACTAATAAATTTAAACCAATTGAATCAATTTGGTTAACAAATGTAACAAATTTTAAAACTTGTTAAAAACAAAACCAGTAACATTAAAATTATTTTTAACCTAATATAGTGAATGATGGTGACTATCCTGTACTGTCAGGTTTGTGTGCTGTGTGATGATTCACTTGTCCTACCTCTTTTCTCCAGTCTAGCCACGTTATGCCACATGCTGTGACATTATTTGTTCTTCACTTTTTATAAACATAACTCATATTTATGCATAGATTCAAACATGTTCTTTCCTCTTTGGCTCAGAGCACTTAAAATAGTGTTCTTTGGTGTCAACACAGTGAAAGAAATGAACACAAATGTGGGCACTGAAATGGCATGACAGTCCTTGCATCCGAGGGGTCATCTTGATATTTCAGGACATACTTATGTTAACAATCTTAGATGGTCATTGAAATGAAAACACAAGTTTAAGAAATTACCCTTATGGAAACTTTGAAGACTCTGCGAATATGACAGTGGACTCCAGTTATCGAAACCACTCAGCTGTGGGTTTCAACTCTGCTACCCTGTTGTTCTCAGCCTTTTCACCCCCACAGGCGAGAAATGCTCCAGGCCCGGCTGATGGGCACAGAGAGCAGAGGGCATGGCTGATGGTGCATCCCAGTCTGGCGGCTTCCCACTCAGTGAGGGTCTGTGCTTTCAGGAAGACAAGGCTCTGCCTGGAGATTCAGGCTTTTTTTCTGGGATCTGTTACACAACAGTAGCAAGAAGCAGCAGGTAACCTTGCTGTTCCTTAGCTCATCATCTCCTTCTGGGCCTGGCTGACCATGGAATTGAATAGACAGGAAGGAAGAACCACAGACCCATAACCTAGAGTAGGAGGGAACATAGAGAGACCAAGAGGCCAAGAGAAAACAGAACTGACCTAGATCTAGATATCATTTTAAAAATCTGAACACACACACACTAAAGCAAATTTCCCACAAGGCGGCCATCAGTGTGGGGTAGCAGAAATGATACTGAACTTAGGGGCAAACAGACTTGGATCTAAATTCCAGCTCTGCCACTGCCTTGTGTATAACCTTGAGTAAGGCACTTAACCTCTCAGAACCTGTGTTTTTGAATTTGTAAAATAGAGATAAGAACATCTGTTGGGCCACATCACTAGAGAGGTAAATGAGAAAAATATGTGAAAAGGGCTTAGTTTAGCCTTGTATCTCACCCAGAGTAGGAACTTAAAAGGTGTTACTTTTCTCCTTTGAGTAGAAATAAAGCCTTTCCTTCTACTATCAAAGTGCAGAGTCTTTAATGTTTAGCAGCCACTTTAAAGTGTAAATAAAAGAGACCCGAGCAAAGGTATGGGGCACTGGGGATGGAATACCAAAGTAAGTGGAGGCAGAGGCCAGTGGGTGCAGGAAGCCGGTGGTACCTAAGTAGGAAAGAGAAGTCAGGGGACTCTAGGGAGGTGGCTTCATCATCAGAACAGCTGTTGACAGTGTTTGAAAGGAGACCCTTTTATACCCTTGCAGAAATTTCACAAGGTGGGTATACTGGGAGGTGGAGTGAGCTGAGGCAAGCTAGGTGTCAGCACCTGGGTAGCTGAAAGAGTGTGTATCTGCCCCAGTATCTAGCCTAGGGTCAGGCACTTAAGTGTTCAATACATGCTGTTAAAGAATGAGAGAGAGAGAGAGAGAGAGAATGGAGAAAAGGAGACATCACTAAAATACCTAATGCTTACATAGTCCTTTCTATGTACATGTTCTGAGTTTTTCATATATTAATTCATTTAATTCTCCTGTCATCCTTATGACATAGGTTTATTATTGTTATTATTATTATTATTATTATTAGTAGTAGTAGTAGTAGTAGTATTTTTATCCCATTATAAAGATGAGAAAACAAGTACAGGAAAGGTAAGTAATCTGCCAAAAGTCTAGATTACCACTAAAATACTGGATGTCCAATTAAGTTTGAATTTCAAATAAACAATGGATAATGTTTTTTTAGTATGTGTCCTAAATATTGCATGGGGATATTTTTACTGCAAAATTACTTGTTGTTTATCTAAAGTTCCAATTTAACTGAGTGTGCTGTATTTTCATTTGCTAAATCTGGCAACCATGTACCACAGAGACAGCGCTAACAAGGGGCAGAGCAAGAACTAAAGCCAGTCTCCACTCATAACTGCCACACAATGAATTTTAAATTTTGGAGACATATCTTTGAGGATATAACTTTTTTCTCCACGTTCTTTTAACTTTGGGGCTAGATTTGGTAAGTTATATTTTCTTAAGAAATCATTTATCACATCTAGATTTTCAAAGTAGTCATCATAGTGCATTGTCTTAAATTTTTGGAATTTTAGGGTTTGTAATTTTCTCTTTTTGGCATTCTTGATGGATGAACTGTGTTTACTTTTGTCAAAGGCATGGTCTTTCCATTGTTTTAAACTTTTTCCTGAAAGCAAATATTTTGTTTTATTACTTATAACCACAGGGTTTTCCTTTTGTTTTCTATTTCAATAGTTTCTGTTTTATTTTTTCTATCACATGTAATCTTATTCTGAACTTGTTTTATTTTCTTGAATTGAATGTTTAGTTCATTATTTTAAATTTTCCTCATTTTCTAACACATAACATTAAGACTACACATTTTCCATTAACTATCATTATTTGATTCCCATTAGGTTTTATATGTATTATAAATATTCTCATTTTTTTCTAATTAAAATTCCAGTTCTCATTTCTTTTTGAATTCACAGATGTTTTAGAAAAGAGATTTCAAAAATTTGAATTGGGTTTTTTTGTTTACTCTTTATAGACTAAATTTTTAAAATTATTGTATGATTTCTATTTATTTTGGAAATAGCTGACATTTTCTTGTGCCCTAATACATAACGTACTAAGGGTGTTTGAAAAGAATGTACCTTTTCTACTTGTTGAATATGAAGTTCCATGTTTGTGTATGTGTGTTCATTAGTTATTTACACAAGTTCACTATAGTTTTATATTTATCTACTAGAGCACATAAATTCTGAGAGAAGCATTGTTAAGATGTATTAGACTTTCTTAATATGATTGTGGATTTGCCTGTTGTATTTCTAGACGTCATTACTTTATATATTTTAAAGCTATATTATTGGTTCATTAAAGCTTTTTGGCTGTTAGAGCATCTTGGTGAATTTTACGTCTTATCTTCACAAAATGTCTGTGTTGTTTGACAATAGTTTTAGCCTCAAAATCTACTTTATGTGATAAAAAAGTACTGCCATCCCTATTTTCCATTCATTTATACTTGCCCCCACCCCTCCAGCCTTTCTCTGTCTCTTTAAGGTGTGTGCATGGAGCATAAAATTGGAGTTTGCTTTTTCACCCAATCTTAGAATCTTTGTTCTTTTTAAAAAATAACTTTACTGAAGTATAATTATGTACAATAAACTGTACATATTTAAAGTACACAATTGCACAGCCATTGAAATAATCATCACAATGATTGTTTTTAATGACTGCTTAATGATTTTATTATTATTATTTTAATAGGGACATTAAATACAGTGGCCATAATTGAAATAAAAGACATGTTTGTGTTTGTCTTATTTTGTGCTTTTTGTATTATTATGTAGTATTTGTTCCTGTTTATTTCCTAACCAATTTTTACTGCATTATTAGATTTTTTATTTTTAGTTACTACTGTTGCCTCTGGTGATTTAGAAATTTCTCTAGATGTCTATAATTTTTAGTGGGTATATATATTTTGAAGAGCATTCATGTCTGTATTTTACTACCAACGTGCTGAATGCTCCATTCCCCACGAGGAGATCTTTTCAGTGTAGTTTCACTCAACTCAATCTCAGCCACATACCCAACACCAAAATGAAGGTGTTCATTTGTGTCTCCTTCTCCGTTCCTTCTGTCCTTTCCCCACCAATTCCTGGGTTCAGTTGGAATCCTTTGACTCCCAGCTTTAAAAAACAAATTGTTTTATACCTCTTAAGCCCTTCTGTTGCAGGTGGCAATCTCCTCACATTCATCTGTTTGGATATTAGCCATGACTCACTCAGTTGGTCCTCCTCATCACTGTACTCTCTCCTCTGTCCTGTCCCTCACGCATTGATGCTTCTGACACCTGACTCACTGTTACCCCTTCTCCACTCCCACTGTTCTGGGGCTTCATCATCCATGTTGGTGACACAACCAACATTCTCTGAGTCCCATGCATTCCTTTCTTCCAGTGGGGTTTTCTCGGACCTCACTTCAGTCACTCACTCAGGTGCCCATTCCCCAGACTTTGTCATAATCAATAAGTGAACTCTGCCAGCATTATAATGTAGCCCCTCCCTGTCACCCTGTCTCCCCAGCTCCCTTTCTCTGGTTCTCATGCTCAGCCACACTCCAATTTAATCTCATCAGTCTTCACTCTCCATAACCCTCTCACACCCTCTTTCCCTCCTCTTGCAGCCTCGATTCCGTGACCTAAACCTCCTTTGCAAATCCTTTGAACTTACTTGCCCCTGCTCTGTGTATTGAGTTGAATAGTGTCCACCCAAAAGATATGCCCACTTGGGACCTGTAAATGTGACAAAAGTGACCTTATTTGGGAAAAGGGATCTTTGCAAATGTAAATAAGTTAAGGATCTTGAAATGAGATTGTCCTCGATTGGGGTGGGCTCTAAATCCAATGACAAGTGCTTATAAGAGAAGAAAAAGAGAAAAAGACACAGAAACACAGAAGGAAGATGGAGGCAGAAATGGGGTGGTGCATCTACAAGCTAAGGAATGCCAAGGACTGCCAGCAGCCACTAGAAACTAGGAAAGATCCTTCAGAACCTCCAGAAGGATCCAGTCTTGCCACACCTTGACTTTAGACTTCAGACTTCTGCCTCTGGAACTTCAAAAGAATAAATTTCTATTATTTTAAGAAACTATTATGTTACGGCAGCTCTGGGAAATGAATGCGTTCCTTCTTAAGTATTTGACTGGAAAAGCCCCAAGCTCCGGGGACCCTGCACTTTCCATGCTTTTCTCCTCCTTCAAATGGCACTCCTCCCCTCCTCCCAGCTGGCTGCTGTCCGCCACCCAGAAGCAGAAATGCCAGAGGGCCCTGGGGCTTGGCCCCAGGCTTCCCTTCTCCAACAGCACTCTCCCCCTAAAAGATCTCAGTCTTCAGAAACATACAGCCACTGATGCTTCTCATTGTTCTTTCTTCAACCTTCATTTACTGCTTGAAACTCTGGATTCATGTATCTAACATTGTCCTTGCATGTCTAATAGACATCTCAGATTTGATGGGAACACATAGAAATCTCAATTCCCTATAGGGAATCGTTTATGGTATGGGGGCTATGGAATATAGCCCAGCCCCTGCTTCGGAAAACCGACGGGGAGTGAGGTCGGTGCCCAGGACCCATGCGCATGGATAGGTTTTCCCTTGGGGAATCAGGCCTGCATTGTACCTAGGCTGCTATGAGACCTGCTTTTGCTAAAACTCCCTAACCCTGGATTGAGGCAGCAAATGTTTACTGCGTATCTTTAACTTCCTAAAGTCTGTGCTAAACCTCCTAAGTATGGAGTGTAACCAGTTCAACCACTTTTCCCCTTGGTCTGAAATATCCTTCTCTTTGAAGTAATTAGCAACATTTTTTCCTTTGTTATCTGTAAAAGGTAATCACCTGCAGCAAACCTGTGCATAGTAAATGAGGACCATCCTTGATGTAATGTGCCCAGAAACGCAATAAAAGCCTGTCCAGGCAGGGGTTGGGGCCCTCTCTGTCACTTAGAGAGCGGCCATGCCAGTTCCTTTTTCTCCTCAAGACTTCTGTAGGCTGTGTGGATTTGTTCATCTCAGCCACAACACAGGTTTGGCACAGGGTCCCCACAGGCTGGAGTCCACATCAATTCCCCATGCCCCAAACTTGCTTCCTTTTACAATTGTTCATATCTCAGTAAATTACCTCAAACTCATGCATCATCCTTCATTCCTTCTTGTCTCATCCATCTCATATCCAAAATTTCTCTCATATCTCTAACTCTAAAATTTCACCAAAAACCAATGATGCCATAAGCCTCTTACATACTAACCTCCATTCCAACTCACAATGCTCTCTCACCAATTATGGCCATGGCCTCTTGTTAGAGCAGGAACCTGCTCTTCGATCCTAGAATATATATCTCTTTGTGTTACTTCCTTCCTGCATTTCTTTACCCTCCCATTTCCAGTGCACCCCAGCCCTTCTCATTATACTTGGAGAGAAATTCAAACTCTGTACTGTGGTTCTATAACACCCAGCCTACCTGTGACGCTCAGAGTGTGCTAACTGCTGTAATGGATTACTCAGTACTCAACCGTGGCTCAGATCATGTAGGTGTTTGTTTCTTGCTCTCATAACAGCACCACGGTAGGTGAAAAGTTGATAAAGTTGTTCTTCTGTTCATAATCATGCAGAGATGCAGGTGGGCATCATCCTTAGTATGTGGCTGTCTTTCGAAGTCACCCTGGGAGTCATTGTCATTGTAACTAGCTGGAAAGGAGGAATGCACAGGGTGATTTTTATGGGGCAGAATTAAATATCTCTTCTTTTCACATTGCACTGGCTGGAACTCTCATGGCCACACCCACCTTCCAGGGAGGCTAGGAATTTGGTCCAGCAGTATACCCTGGAATGGGAAGAAACCTAGATTTCAAGACCTTATCTTCCTTCACTCCTGCTCAGGTTCCCTACACCCAGCCACTGTGTTTTTCTTCCTGAATGAGAATACACCAAGTTTATGTTCTTCTCAAAGACTGTGTTTCTTCTGCACAGAATGCTCTTCTTCTATAAGTATGCAAGGTTGCTTTCTCCTTACAGCCAGTTCTCAAGTAAAATGCCATCCCCAACTCTGCCAAAGCAAGCACCAGCATATCAGTCCCTCTTTTCCTTTATTATCCAACTTATCTTCTCAACACTTGATACCTAAATAGGAGCTTCTGGAGGGCAGGGTCTCTGTCTTGTTCACCACTCTACCCTGGGACGAAAATAGGGACTTAATAAATACATTTTGACTGATTTCTACTCTCTGAATATTTCATCTTACCTTTAGGTATTTTTGTTCTGAGTTTTTATTGTTGTTCACTTACACTTGTCCCCATTTCCTCCCCCCATTATTCTCCCCTGCACTACCCACCCCCCTGTCCCACATTTATCCTCCCCACCCTTCGTTGTCTTTGTCCATGGCCATTTATACATGCTCCTTGATAACCCTTCCCCTTTGCCTCATTATCCCACATCCCCCTCCCCTCTGGTTACTGTCAGTTTGTTCTTTATTTCCATGTCTCTGGTTATATTCTGCTTGCTTGTTTGTTTTGTTGTTTAGGTTCCACTTATAGGTGAGATCATATGGTATTTGTCTTTCACTGCTTGGCTTATTTCAGTTAGTATAATGTTCTCCAGTTCCATTCATGCTGTCACAAAGGGTAGGAGTTCCTTTTTTCTTTCTGCTGTGTAGTATTCCATTATGTAAATGTACCATAGTTTTTTGATCCACTCATTTACTGATGGGCACTTAGGCTGTTTCTAGCACTTGGCTCTTGTAAACTGCACTGTCATGAACATTGTGGTGCATATGCTCTTTTGAAGTGGTGTTTAAGGATTCTTGAGTTATAATCCCAGCAGTGGAATTGCTGAGTCAAAAGGCTATTCCATTTTTAGGGGTTTTTTTTTTTTTTTTTTTGAGGAAATTCCATACTGTTTTCCACAATGGCTGCACCAGTCTGCATTCCCACCAACAGTGCAGTAGGGTTCCCTTTTCTCCACAGCCTCGCCAGAACTTACTGTTTGTTGATTTGTTTATGATGGGCACTCTGATGGGTGTGAAGTGGTATCTCATTGTAGTTTTAACTTGCATCTCTCTGATGGCTAGTGATGGTGAGCATCCTTTCATGTCTCTGGACCCTCTGTATGTCCTCCTTGGAGAATTGTCTGTTCAAGTCCTTTGCCCATTTTTTAATTGAATTGTTTGTCTTCCTGGTGTGGCATCGTATGAGTTCTTTATATATTTTGTAATCAAACCCTTTTCTGAATTGTCATTGGCAAATATATTTTCCCATATGGTTGGTTCCCTTTTTATTTTGCTGATGTTTTCTTTAGCTGTGCAGAAGTTTTTTATTTTGATGAAGTCCCCTTTGTTTATTCTTTCCTCTATGTCCCTTGCTCTAGGGGAAATATCAGTGAAAATATTGCTGCATGGAATATCTGAGATTTTCCTGCTTATGTTCTCCTCTAGGACTTTTATGATGTCGTGACTTATATTTAAGTACTTCCTTAAGTACTTAAGCAATTTCTTTGCTTAGAAATATATGGGGTGGCATGCATTATGAGTTTCCTTAAGAAGAAAAAAAATTTCTCTTTCCATATGAATATTTTACTGAGTAGTATTAGGTTCTTGGATCACAATGCTTTTCTCCGAAGACTATATATAGTTCTACTGTCTCTGGTGTCCAAAGTTGCAGATGAGAAATCTGTTGTGCTCTGATTCTCTTGCCTTTGAAACTCACCTTCTCCCTGTGTTTGGAAACCTGCAACCAAATCTCTCTATCCTCAGAGTTCAGAAATTTTAGCGAGTGTGTATCTTTAAAAAATTTTTTTTATCATTCTTGCCTGATACTATATGAGCCTTTTCAATTAAAACTTTATCTTTTTCAGCTCAGATTTTCTTCTTATTTTTACATTTTTGCTTTGCTGGGTCTATTCATTTATTTACTTCTGAAACTATGCATTTTGCATCTTAAGTCTTCTAGATTTCCATGTCTCTTATTTTTTTCATTGTATTTTTGCTCTTGTGTAGTAAGATAGTTGCCCTACTTGCTGTTTTACATTACTAATTCAGTTTTCGGTTGAATCACTTCTATTTTGTAGTTCTGCAACTGCATATTTCAAATCAGAATTTTTAAAAATTTACCCAGGCTTTTAAAAAAATCTCTAACTATATAGCTTTATGCATTTCTATGAACGTTTACTTTTTCTGTTTTTTTTTCCTCTCCACTAAAGCTTTCTCATTTAGAAGAGGTCTGGTTCTTTGCTTGGTCTCCCTTCATGCTACCATCTACTAACTTGTAATCATTTATTCCACACCATGTCTTGGGCATGGCTTTCTTTAGCACATGTTCAGGTCTGGCTAAGTGTCTCTCAAACAGTGGTGGATTGGAGAATTGGAGGGCAAGAAAGAGGAGGAAGTGAAATACTGTGGGTTTTTTTTTTCCTCAATGCTGAGAGCAATGAATTGGTGGCCACAGTAGATTTCTCTGTACCTTGGGAGCTCGCAGTTCAGTGTCTTGGGCCTGCTCATGTTGTTGGTTGTCAGATGTCCTCACCCTAGACTTTGCCAGAAAGGACCCATCTTCCCTTGTCACTGGGTCCAACATCCTCTAGGTGACAGAAGAAGGTCCCACAAAATAGCAGTTGACCACTGCCCATATCTGTCCAGCCCCCTTGGAATCTGAAACCTCAAGTGTACGTCAGCTCCTCTTTAGGATCTGACTATCCTAAGGCTATTCCCATCTTCATTGTTATTTTTGCTTTCTTTTGAGTCACTGCTGCAGGGAATTTGCTGAAAAAAAGAGCATCAGAAATAGGGGCTCAGGCTGCTACCTTCTCAGATTTCCTTCTTGACCTGCTTTATAATTCACTTGTCCAGTGTGTAGGTATAATCACTCTCCTTCTGTTGGCCTTACCACTGCCCCCACTCCTATTCCATTCCCAGGGCCAACAGGGTCAGGTCTGCACCAACGACTCATCGAAAACAAGGGCCCTCAGGGACCATCACCTTCTTTTCCTAGAGGTGAGGTGGGATAAAGGGGTTAGGACCAGAAATGGAAGAGGAGAAAGATGGGCAGCATCCACTGTCTACCTCCCAGGAGCACTGTGGTCAGTCAGGTCTGAGAATGCCTCCTGCTCAAGGGGCATTATGCTAGCAGGAGCCAGAGAGAAATTGGGGCTGGAATAGCATAATCAGTTGTGCCTCAGTGTAGCCCTCAAACTGGAGGGATGCAGTTGTAGGGGGGTCCCAGATTATTTCCACTCTCTAGCTCATTCACCAGGCTGGAGGTTATTTGAGAGCAGCATTTCTTCTGAGGTGAATTTTCCTGGAGTGGTCATTCTGCTATTCTGCTAGAGGGACCTAGAAAGTACATGTGGGAAGTAAACTAGCCAGAGATTTGGGATGCAAATCATGGTCACCTACCTTTTAAAAAAACATATGAGGGGGAGCCCCCAAAGTTGAAATTGTCTCTGGAGAGCAGGTCCCTTGTAGTACAGGCTTTCCCGGCTAAGGGAGTGTTCTAGGAAACCACCTATATCAGTGTACCAGCTGGCATTGTTGTGAGAGGCTGTGTTTGGCTTCAGCGAATTTATTTTGAAGATTCTTTCAACACGTTTGCCCATTTCGTGATGGGTGATTTCCAAGCACACCTGCCCACACCATGCTGAGTGTTCAGCAGTTTTTGACCAAAAATGGCCTGACCCCCATGCCCCACCCTCTCTATTCACCTGATCTTGCCCGAGTGACTTTTTTGTTTGTTTGTTTCACTGGATGAAGAGTCCTCAATGGGAAATGTTTTGCCAATGTGGAAAAGGTAAAGAAAAAAGGAACAGCAGAAGCACTAAAAGGCATCAAAATTGATGAGTTAAAAAACTTTGAGCAGTATAAAAAAGTCTTGATAGGTGTATTGTATCAAATGGAGAGTACTTTGAAGTTAACGGAAGTTTGAAAATATAAGAATAAATACACAAATTTTTATAAATAAATTCTGGGTTTTTTGGGTCCCCCCTCATAACAAAAATTTCTGTTGCTGGATAGGATTTAAAAAATGTAATATATTTGGAAAGCAGGTTATAATTCATTTGGGAAGAATAAACTGATTCTTCCTTAGTGTTCACGTGTCTTTAAGAGCAATCTCAAAAGTTTATCACAGAAAAGAGTCAGTGCTTCTTCCAAACCATAATGATAAAAATAAAAAATCGAGGAACCATACTTGTAATGGAAGCTGTTATAAACACAGATGATATCCAAGACCTAGCAACTCAAGTCCTGCAAGTATAACTGTTGTAATTAAATGAGCTGTTTACCTGTCTGCCTCCCATGTGGCTGGATCTATACTATGTGCTGAGGATACTGAGATGTATAAGACAAGCTTCCTGTTCTCCAGTTTCCCTTATTATAGAAAGGCAAGAAGGTATAAAGAAAACAAAGTAAGTGGAATAATAAAGGGAAGTACAGGATCTTAGAGGAGAGGAGGAACACCCAACCCAGCCTGGAGTAGGGGGTCAAGAAAGTTTCTATGGAGGTGCTCTGAACCACTGGGGGAAGCCAGCTGCCTACACCTTGCTGAAGGAACCTGTGATGTTATTCTCAGGTCAGTAAACAATCCAGCTGAAGAGAATCCGAACCAACTCTTCCAATTCTACCCTTGGCCCCTACACAGAGGCACCAGATGGTCTGGTTAGTGTTTGAATGTTGGATGACCATGGTTGGGGCCGAGGACCTACACTGGTGATCAAGAGTAGTGAGCCAGAGAAACAAGAATAAAAAGTCAAGTTCATTCCGCAACCTAGAGGGCAGGAGCAGGCCAAGAATGGTAGGCAGAGCCAAGATTCAGGGCCAAAGACTAGAAAGATTGTAGGTTGGAGGAGACACGTAAGAATCTGCGAAGATGACTGTCGTGAAGCTGAGAAACCACACTCACTAGGCATGCAGGAAGTTGGCTAAGAAAATGACTAGAACTGGAAAAAGACCAGGGGAAGAGCTACGTGATTGTCTCATAAAAAACTCCGAAAGACTGGGTGACAGCTCCAAGTAACACATGCTTTTGAAGCATCACTTTTCAAAAATTTCTTAAACTTATAAAAATTGTCTGAAAGACCTCATGTAATCTTGAGTTTCCAGTAAGAATTTCCAAATTTGAGAAAATGTTTTAGTGGAATTTTTGTTAGTGTCTTGGAGAGACTGATCAACAGGTGAAAAACCATTGAATATATATAGGTGTCTCCTTTTCTTCCTCCTCCTCTACCACCTCTCCCTCCTAATGCTTTATTCAGATGTAATAGTTATACAATAAACTGTACATACTTAAAATGTGAAATTTGATGTCTGGCCATATGTACACACCCATGAAAGCATCACCACAATCAGCCCTAAAAGTTTCATCATGCTCTTTTGGAATCGCTCCCTCCTGCCCAACCAAAACCAGGCAACCCCTGGTCTACTTTCTATCATTAGAGATTTACATTTACTAGAATTTTATATAAATGAAGTATTACAGTATGTACTCTATTTTTGTCTGCCTTTTTCATTTAGCATAACTATTTTGAGATTCTTCCATGTATGCATCATGTATCAAGAGTTCATAATATTTAATTGCTGAGTAGCATTCCATTGTATGGATGCACCACTATTTGTTATCCATTCACCTGTCAGTGGTCATTTGGGTCATTTCCAGTTTGGGGACATTACGAATAAAGCTACTATGAACATTTAAGTACAAGTCTTTGTATGAACATATGCTTTCTTTCCTCTTGGGTAAACACCTGGGAGTATAATGGCTGGATCACAAGGTAAGTGTAAGTTTGAATTAAGGAAGTTGCCAAACTGTTTTCCAAAGTGGTTCTTTTATTTCACATTTCTACCAGCAGTGTATGATAATTCTAGTGTCTCACTAATACTTGCTATAGTGAATATTTTTCATTTTAACCATTTTAATAGATTTGTAGTGGTATTTCATTGTTTCTTTTAAAAATGTGCATTTCCTCAACAACAATGAATTCCTTTTCATGTGTTGCTTAGCCATTTGTGTATCTTCTTTGGTGATGTACCCATTAAAATATTTTGTGCATTTAAGAAATTATGTTTTTATTATTGAATTTTGAGAATTCTTTTTATTAAAGATATGTGGGTTGGAAATATTTTCTCCCATCCTTTGGCTTGTCTTTTCATTTTTTTAACAATGTCATCAGAGCTTTTAATCTTGATGAAGTCCCATTTATTAATTTTTTTTCTGAACTGTGCTTTTGTTGACATGTCTAAGAAATACTTGCAAGGAGGCCCAGGCCAAGCTGGCATTTGCTGCCTGGCCATTTAGAAATATCCAAAACATCACCACTGGAGAGGGACTATGAGAAATCAATAAGCATCCTGGTTCTGGATAGGAGCCGAGTTCAGAGACAAAGGTTAATAAGACAAACCTTCCTACTCAAGGTAGTTTCTTTCAAAACCTAAGGAAGAAATCTAATGCTAAGAAAGATTGACAATTGTAAACTAAATCTACTCCAGATGAAATAAAAATGACAATGTAAAAATTATATTTAAAAGGTTTCATTTAGGTACATATATATATTTGTCTTCGGAATTCAAACTAAAATCCTAAAACAGAAACTTTATTATAAAAAATAAAAAGGTATATTTAGGATCCTCAAAGAGATGAAGAAATGACATTCTTGAATAAAATAGAAATTTATGAAATTAAACAGGCAAAACAAAATAGGGCAAGTGGATATAAAAAACAACAATTTGAAATTCTGAAAATATAAACAAATGAAATATAAATTGAAAGGTAGTTAACTTGAATTAATTTGGAACATAGCATAAAAAGATTAAAATAAAAGATCAGGAGACATGGAGAAACTTTAAAGTATGTTAGATTTTTCAAAAAAGAAGAAAGAAAATGGTGGCACAATTAAGTGTGAATCTTAAAAATTAAAAGAAGGAAACAGAAGTATAAATCTTTATGATCTTGGATTAGGCAAAAAATATTTTATATGACACCATAAGCACAAGCAACAGAACAAAGCATAGATAAACTGAATATCATCAAACTTAAAAAACTTTCATTCTGCAAAGGACACTATCAGGAAAATTTAAAGACACCCATAGATGGGAGAAATTTTGCTGATTAAATGAAATAGGGGGCTCATATCTCAAATATATAAAGAACACCTATAACACAATAATAAAAAGACAACACAATTTAAAATGGACAAATAATCTGAATATATATATTTTTCTAAAGAAGATATACAAAAGCACTTGAAAAGATGCTCAGTATTGTTATCCATTAAGGAAATGCAAATCAAATCCACAATGAGACACCACTGCAAACCCACTGGGATGGCTAGAATCCAAAGGTCAGGTAACAAGTCTCATGAGAGTGTGAAAACACTGGAGGCCATCTGCACTGCTAGTGGGAATGTCAAATGGTGAAGCCACTTTGGAAAACAGAACAGTAGTTCCTCACAGGTTGAATATAGAGTTACTGCGTGGTTTAGAAATTCCACTCTAGGAATACCCAAGAAATAAAAGCATACATCCGTACAAAGACTTGTAACTAATGGTTCATAGCAGCATTATCCATAATGGCCCCAAAGTGGAACCAATCCAAATGTTTATCAACTGGTCAATGGATAAATAAAATGTGGTACATCCATATGTGGCATATCCATATCATGGAATATTATTTGACAATAAAAAGGAATGAAGTCTTGATACATGCTATAGCATCAAGTGAAACTGGAACATTACGCTAAGTGAGAGAGACCAGCCACTAAGGACCACATATTATGTGATCCCACTTATAAGAAGAGTCCAGCACAGGTGAGTCCATAGAGACAGAAAGTAGATTGGGGTCGTCTAGGGCTAGAAGGGAAGGACCCAGGGGCAGTGGGGAGTGACTGCTCATGGGTATGGGTTTTGTTTTGGGGGGGTAACAAAATTTTCTAAAATTGGAGTGATAGTTGCCCAACTCTATGAATTTATTATAAACTGTTGAATTGGGATACTTTGAATGGGTGGATGTATATAATTATATCTCAATAAATCTTTTTTATTTAAAAGTAAACACTGAATAAAACACATTAATCTATAGCTTTCAAACCAGGTAAAGAAAAAAGGAAAGAATTCTGAAAATGTTGTTAATTCAAGAGAAGGCAAGAAAGTCAAGAAAGGAAATTTAAAAAAAAACAAAGAAGTAACTAAACAAAAAGTTACCTGGTAATAACTAAAAGATGTCAACATTTATAAGTTTAAAATCACCTATCAAAAGTAGAGACA
Organism: Trachops cirrhosus; assembly: GCA_028533065.1. Lineage (NCBI taxonomy): Eukaryota > Metazoa > Chordata > Mammalia > Chiroptera > Phyllostomidae > Trachops > Trachops cirrhosus. The sequence goes on from CM052544.1 coordinate 31,964,255, forward strand.
AATGATTGATTATAAATTATAAAAATCAAGCTCTTTCATTTGTCACTAAGGACTTCCACAATATGAAGTCATGGAGAATATTTGGAAATAAAGAGATGGGCAAGAGTTACCTATAAATACAGATCAAAGGAAAGAAAGTTATGTGATATTGCCAATATAAGAGAAAACTGAATTTAATGGAAAGGAATATTAGAAATAAAAAGAAGCCCTACATATTGGTGAAATATTCCAGCAAGAAAATATAACAATCATGAACATATAAGCCATGATAAATCCATACAATGGGAAAAATTCCAGCAATGAAAATGAATGAGCAAAATCTTAAATGTGTCAACACCAGTAATCTAAAATACGCATTATTGAGTGAAAAAAGCAAGGTGTATCTCAAAACATAAAGAATGACACATTTATCTAAGTTCTAGAACATAGAACAATGTATATTGTCTATGGATAAATATATAGTCCACGACTTCATCCTTTTATGACATACCTCAATAAATGCTTGCATCCAACCATACTCCTTTAATACAGGAATTGTAGGGATTTGAGGAAGTGTTTTTCCCCTTGAGGAATCTGAATGTGTATAGTTTCACCAATAACTTAAGTAAATCCACATCAGATTGAAATTCCAGAAAATTCACAGGACGCCTACAGCATCCCTAGTCTGCTGTTCTGTGCTGGGCACAGGAAGATGTGTGAGATACCATCCCTGCCCTGAGGGACCTCCCAGCCATCAAGACTGAAGAAAAAGTGAACACAATATGATGTGAGAGATTGAAGGGAAGGGGAAATTTCAGAGAAAGCACAACCATTCCTCCCTGTGGGCTCAGGGAAGACTCTGGAGGAGATACATCCTGCGCCATCTGAAAGGATGAGTGCGGCTCTCCAGGTGAATGAATGGAGGGGGTGGGCAAGGCTGGCTCTCACAAATGCATGCAGCCAGAGCAGCGTAGGGTACTGGTTTGGGTATAAAAGTACAGCTGGTGGGGGTGAGGGAACATCTGGTCAGAGAGATGGGCAAGGGAAGGTCACCGAGGACCATGCTGACATGCCGAAGAACTGGAACTTGAAGCTAGGAATAAAGGAAAGCCACACAGGGTTTTCAGGCTAGGCAGGAGCACAGCCTGATTTGCATTTTGGACCAGGAGACAGCAGGTGACTTCAAGAGACAGGGAAGGGCTGAAACAGAACCTGAGGTTGAAGAGGAAGGTAAACTTGATAGGGTTTAGTGAGATTGGCATGAAAAAAAGACTGGTCTGTAAATACAGCCAGGTGGGTGACTGGGAGGCAGCCATCAACAGGGTTTGGAGAAGGATGGGTGGGTGAAGACAATCATTTCATTCTCTGATGCTTCTCAGTCCTGAGGGCTCTGAGGGGTTCCATCAACTCCTTTCATTCCCATGACTGCAGATAGTGAGTGTAATTCTTGGAGATCAGTGACCAAAAGTGAGGGGAAAGTGATTTGTAAATTATTTCAGCTTTTGGCTTTTTGATTTTTTTGGTAATAATTACCTTGAATTCACATTAGCTATGACAAGAAACATTGACACAAGGATTGCAGTGAGAAGTTGACATCGCTGAATTGTGATGAAATAAGAGGATTGCTAAAGTGTAATTCTGACATTTTTGCAGTATCAAATCTGACTTTGTCACTTTTACAAGGTACCAGGAGCTGGGATCCAGAGGCGGTGCGTTTTCATCGCCTAACACAGTGTTCCTTAATTATCAGCACTCTCACACTTCCTGCATGGCAGATTTGAATCTCTAGAAATAGCACAAACTTGAAAATTAACATTTTTCTCTTAAATAATCAGGGTGCTATATTTATCATTTTCATGGGATTGATGTTTTAACGAAGGTAAAGTAATTTCACACTCAGAGGTGAGGTATTACTCCCACCCCCTACAAAGTAAATCCCCCTTCTCTAAGGCCTATTTTTTCAGTCCTAAAATTTCCATAGCATGAATAATCCTCTCCATTTCCCACTCCCCAAAGAGGTGTTTCTGCACTTGGCTTGCCCTTGTGATAATTTACTCTGTTGGCAAGGAACCCATAATAGAATGAAAGGTTTGCTTTTCTTTACAGTTACTCACCAACCTGTGACATTAAACACTTGATCACATAAATTGCACAATTTTTAAACTTCAACAAAAGTCAAAATGCCTTGTCTAGGTCACTGAACTCTAAATAACATATAAACTAGTGCCCATCAACTAGCAGTTGAGTGGGATAAAAGAAAGGAGGATGAACATTAAACAAAGAATAATAGATGGAGAGCATTCTGAGTGGTCCTTAGCAGAGAAGTGAAGTATATGAAATCAACACTTGGAGGTTCCCTCCCCATTTGGGTCCTCATCCTTCCTTAGCCTACTTCAAAGGCACACAGTCCCCTCTGGAGCTGTGGGCCCACCTCCCCAGCACACATCCCTGCTCCAGAATCCCTCTCTCTCCACATTCAAACTGCCATCTTGCATTTCAGTTGATACTGCTCACTTAAGAAGAAAGCAACCTTTGGGGATAAATTAATCTTTCATTATAAATGCCTGGCATCTAGCATCCTAGTGATTCTCAAGTTATGGGAATTTTTCAGGAGTGTGAAGAGGTAAAGAGAGACATTTCAAGCCTCGAGGCTCCTCAGATGCCGCCTTGGAGTTACAGAAGCTTTCTGCTAAGCTGTCTGTGCACAGGGCCAGCCTTGGGAGAATGAACAGCCTGCACTGTCAACATCACTCATGTTGCACTTACATGTTATACTTTGGCAGTAAGCTTCGCCATGAATGAAAGGTTCTTTCTGGCAAAGACATTGTAAACTTGAGGGAAGGGCTTGTGGCCAACACATCTTTGTTTTTGCAGTGCTGTAGCTATGCACACTTCCTGACAGTTGTGGAAGTTCAGTAAATAGATCCTGATAAGAGAGAAGCAGAGAATGCCAGACAGAAGCAGAGTACAGGGAAGTCTTTGGAATAGGAAGGTAAACAAATGTTAAAATAGAACATTGCTGAGAAGAGGGAACAAGAAACTAGAAGGAAATAAGAAAAAGTAAAATGTAAAGTGAATGAGAATTTAGAATTTTAGGTTCTTAAGTTTATAGCTAGAAGAGGTCTCAGAGGGGCACTGAAATCTGTTCCCATCTGGAACCAGATTTCTGTGCCTGAATCATGGGGGGCTTTGTCTGGTATCATTAAGAACTTAGCCAGGCTGAATGGTCAGGGAGGAGCTCTCTGAAGCTGGTCGACATTGGAGGTGTTGGTCACTGGCCGGTGTTGTGGTGCTTCACACAGGGAAATACAACTCTCCAGGGAGTATGTAATGAACACTGGCTGTTCATGCCACCTACTGCCATGTCTTCTTTCGAGGAAAACCGCCCCAGCGCACTTCAGGGAGACCAGACCTCTACATTCTCGGGCTAGCTGCTGTGGGAACGCGTTCCCCTTGGACGCTGGGGTGGGCGTGGCACTCAGGCTTGACCAATCACAGCGTTGCATTCCCCCCCCGCCCCCCCCCCCGGGCCACCATGTGGTTCTGGGGTGGCGCACGACCCAATCCCAGTCCCAATCCTAGGCGTGGAGCACGACCGTGGCACTTGCTGCGGCTGTGGAGAAAGAAGCCCCACTCCAGACTGTCAAAAATGTAACAAGTAATGCTTAGCAACTTCCGGCAGGGAAGAGTGAAGAGATCGGTGAATCCTCTACTCAAAACACAACAAAAAACTGGGGGAAATTTTCAAAATAACCATTTCAGAGCTCTGGAAATTGACCCAAGGCAAATAACTCGTTGAGAAGTGTTTATTCAGGCAAAAGCTGCTGAGCTTTAGATAAGACGGTGGGAGGGTGTGGCATTCTTGCCAAGGACTGTTCTTAATCCCTGTTTCCCTTCCTCTAAACTTGGTTGGAAAGTGGTTCTGCCACAATGGGGTGAGGTGGGAAAACGAGCAGCTTAATCATAGCTGGGAGAAAATATTTGTAAATCATGTATATGCAAAGGATTTGTATTCAAAATATGTAAAGAAATCCCACAACTCAATAATAGGAAGATAAACAACCCAAATTAAAAACAGGCAAAATATTTAGTGAATATTTCACCACAGGAGATATATGAATGGTTACTAAGCACATAAGGAGGTGCTCAACATCATTAATCACTAGGGAAACACAATTAAAACCACAATGGGATATCATTGCACGCCCTCTAGAATGGCTCTAATTCAAAATGATAAAGGCAAGTGTGGAGGTGTGGAGAAACAGAAACTTCTTACAATGCTAGTGGAAAAAATAGATTAGTATAAACACTTTGGAAACATTTCACCTTAAACTTACATGTAAACTTACCACATAATTCTTCAATTTCACTCAGATATCTAATCAAGAGAAATCAAAATACATATTCACACAAAAACTCGTACATGCATTTTTATAGCTTCAGTTATAAGAGCCCAAATGTGCATCAATTGGTGAACAGATAAACAAACTGTAGGATATTTATACAATAGAGTTGTATTGAGCAATAAAAGAAACAAACTACTAATAGATGTTACAACATGGATGAATCTTGAGAATATTATGCTAAGTGAAAGAAACCAGACACAAAAGACTGTATGTCAAATGATTCTATTTATATAAAATGTCCTAAAAGGAAAAACCTAAAGTGACAAGCCTATCAGTGTTTGCCTGGAGCAGGAATAAATGCAGAGATTATTTCAGACAGGCATGAGGAAACATTTTGGAGTGAGGAAAGAGTTTTTAAACTGGATTATGGTCTTGATCACACGACTCTATAAATTTACTAAAAATCATTCAGCTGCACAGTTCCAGTGGGTGAATTTTATGGTATGTGATTTATATCTCAATAAATTTGCAAGAAAATAGAGGAGGTGCCTCACTTTGCTTGTTGTCAGAACTGTGCAAATTAAAGGACTTGAGAAATAACATTTGTCACCTCTCACATGGCAAAAATATTAAAGAGTTAAATTATATATCACTGGCAAATATGTAGAAAAAAGTTTGGAATAATTGTTTTAGCATTTTAAATAAAGAAATATGTGAAAATAACTGTTGTAATTAAAAGCATCTATATTCTTTGGATCTATAATCCCACACCTGGAAATCGATCCCATAGAAATAAAGATACAGCATTCAAGTACATTTTAAAGGATTTTGTGCAGCATTATATTTAGCAGCAAAATTTTAAAACCAATCTGAAAACAGAATGATTGCCCATCAAAGTGGAGTGAACAGACTGTGATGAACCCATACTGGGGCTCCAATGTTCAGGTATGGTTAATGTGAGGAGAAAGTGTGTTAGTGTAGGGGAACTAGGTAGGTACCCAATCCTTGGGAAGGCTGGAGGAGCAAGGTCCAGGCTGAGTTTTCAGGAGTGGCTTCCAGGACACCAGCACTGAACTGGTCCTCCAAGGTGGCTATACTCTCAGATACAAATACATAGCAACAGTGGCAAATTGTATTATCATTCTCAATGACTTGCTTTGAGCATTGAAATGTCAGTGGGAGCAATGTGAGGCAGTTTCAAATAAACCAAAGCTTTAAGTGTCTTTGCATTATTCCACTATCTCTCTTTTCAATCTGTCACAACAACGGTGTGTCTCGACAGGGGCTGTTGCCAGCCTGGATCCTAGGGTAATGAAGACATAGGGGTAGAGTCAAATCAAACCCACGGCAATGTGCATAACCTAGCAAAAACTGATTACTAAAGCTAGATATTCAGGAAGTTACAGCCCCAATTGCTGGATCCAAGATGCAACACAGCAGTTGTCTAAGGCAGTAAAATAACTGTACCATGCCCTGACTCTGGCTGGCTGTCCATGAAGCTGGGCACCAGTTCCTGGGATTCCCAGGGCAGCTCCCGTGCCACAGCCTCTGTGACTACAGCCAAGATGAGAGAAGCAGCCAAAGCAAAATTCTTCCACACTCTGGCTTCCAAATCTCTCTCAGGTGCCCGTTTGCCAGAAACCAGATCAGATTAGAAATTATAGGTCTAGGAAGGGGATGCCTGCAGTAAGACATATTCCAATAGGACTACAGTGCAGTCGAGTGCATTCACCTACAGTACCTGCCACTCATATTGTGCAGGTACTTCAAAGAGTGAAGGCCTTCAAAGAGTGGGCGGGATTCATGGAACAGACTGACAACTGTCAGAGGGGGAGGGGGCACAGATGAAAGAAGATGAAGGAATTAGCAAAGCACATATATTCATGACCCACAGACACAGACAACAGTGTGGTGATGGCCAGAGGGAAGGGGGGGCAGGGACTGAGTGGAGGTAGGCAAAGGAAGGGAAATACGGACATCTGTAATAGATCCTACAATAAAAGTAAAACTTAAAAAAGAGTGAGTTAACCCTAGTCTTGTAGGTTGTGGTCCGTAAACAGCATTTCACACTAAGAGGAGGCTACAAAGACTAATAGGACATGTCCAAGGAACACTGGAGCCAATCTGAGGGACTCCCATTGGCTAAAGTTGGGAAAACTTGAATATTAAAAAGAATTCTGAAAGATTAAAAGGCATCAAATATATGCAAATGTGTTTTAATGACACCCAAATAATGTTAGTGAAATGATAGATTTAGGCAATTGACTCCCAATATCACAGGGTGAAAAGCTTTGGGGAAACCTTATCCTGGGTGAATAGGCTGATGACACCTGAACTGATCCATCGCAATATCACTCAAAGTGGAAAAACCACACCTAATGCAACAAGACAGCAAAAGAGGTGAGTGTAAGTTTTATCAAGCCTCCAGATCTAACTGCTAGTCTACATCAAATATAGGAGGTAGAGGAACATGTTAATGGACATCTTGAGGATGTGGTCACTTAGATGTAGAGTGTGGTAAATCTAAATTTGCTTGAGCAAATGACCAGGACTTCCCACAAAATAATGGCCTGCTTAAAAAGGGAGAAGGGGGAATTATTATGAATTAAAAGTGAGTTAAGAAAACTATCAATGGGATGGAACTTGAAGACTTCTTTAGAATCCTGTTAAGCAAACCAAATATAAAGAGATGTTTTCTTAGATAATAAGAAAAACCTGAACACAGATTATTGGATGATAATAAACAAGTATTCATTTTGTTAGGTGTAACAAGTATTGTGATAATTTTTAAACTCATAACCTGTTAAAAATATATGGTGAAGTATCATGGGTAAAATGTGATCTCTGAAATTTGCTGTAAAATACTGCAGGCCTTGCAGGAAGCAAGCAAGGGAGGAAGGGAGGGGAGGGAAGAAGGAAAGAAGAAAAAGTGGAGAGAGAGAGAAGAATGGTTGGTGTATTAGTTTTTCATTGTTGCTGCAACAAATTGTTACAAACTTAGTAGCCTAAAACACCCCACACATTATCCTGCAGTTCTATAGGTCAACATTCTGACATAGTTTTCACTGGGCTAAAACCAAGGTGTTGGTAGACTGTGCTCCTTCTGGGGGATCTAAGGGAGAATCCATTTCCTTGCCCTTACCAGCTTTTAGAGGCCCTGCTTCCTGACCCTCTTCCTCTGTCTTTAAAGTCGACAAGATTGAATTTCTCTGGTCATTCTTCCATTGTTATCAAGTCTTATCTATGGTTAAGAAAGATTTTCCAATTTTAAAAATTCACAGGATTAGGTTGGACCCACCTAGATAATCCAGGATAATTTCATCTCAGTCATATCTGCAAAGCCCTTTTGGCAGGTAAGGCAACATTTTTAGAGGACAGAATGTAAACATCTCTGGTGGGGGGAGGGCAGTCATTATTTGGACTATCACAGGAAAGATTAATGAAACAAGATTGGCAAAATGTAAACACTGATAATCTTTGAAACTGGGTGATGGATACACAAGAGTTCATTGTTCTTCCCTCACTTTTTTTGTGTGATGTATGAAATTTTCCATAATAAAAACCTACAAAGAATGAGTTAGGTCTATTGCAGCTGACTACAGAGGATTTACATGACGAATTATTATTAGGTGGAAAAAGCAAGCTTCAGGGAAGTATAATATAATCCTTGTTTTATAAAATAAATAATGCCTGGAATTCTCTATATTTGCCTGCTTGCTCATATTTCTCTTCTTTCTTCCTTTCTCTCTTTCTTTCTTTCTTTCTTTCTTTCTTTCTTTCTTTCTTTCTTTCTTTCTTCTTTCTCATTCATTCATCTATGATTAAATGAACCTGGAAAAAGCTAGGATAGAATATTCATGTAAGCTGTTAATATATTAGTTATATAAGACATGTGTCTTAGAGCAGGAGCAAGGGAGGCAAACCCAAAAAGAGTTCAGTGAAAGAAGTCCTTTGATTTAAAAAGCAAACATATAAATCCATTTATGAAAATTCTATGTATGAAAATATATAACTATAAGTGTATATCTATTTCTATATATCTGCTATAGAGAAATGTGAATGGATGGTCACCCGGTCTAGTTATCTCAGAATGGGAGGTATTTTGGGTGATATTTAAAACTTTCTCCTTATACTTTTCTGCACTTTGAAAATGTTTTATGCTAGACATATATTCTTAAAAAATCATGAAAGTTACAGTAAAGTGATTTTAATTGTAGAAAATAAAATAAATATGAATGAGTATTATTAATATTCTTAGTGTCGGGCACTTACCCTCCTCTGCCTGATCCTTTCCTCTCTCCCACCTTCTCAAAAGAGGCAGAGCTGAAATTCTAAACAGTGTCAGCAATGAAGATAAATTCATGTGGTTGAGGAAGAAATTGGGGTATGATACCCCCAAACTTTAGATTTTGTTAGAAAATATACACTATTAAAGAAACTGCATTAAATTTTTTGAGCAACTGCTAAAATAATGGAAATAGATATTATAACCATCAAACCAACACAGGAAAAAAAGGAGAAATAAAACATAATCAAACAATTGGAAAAAGAGAAGTTTGGACAAGAGAAAAAAATGATAGAAAAAACATGCTAACCAATAAAAAAAATTAGCAACCCAACTGTAAACATAATCAACTAACCTATGTCCCTAAAATATAGGGACTATGATGTTGACTAAAAGTCAGAACAAAGTTTTGAAATCCATTTATTTGCTGCTTATAAGTCACAAATAAAATTCACACAAAATGGTTAAAAATAAAGGATGGAAACAGCATATTTTGCAAATGCTAACCAAAAGAAAACTGTCCTATTAGATGAAATAGATTTTAAGGTGAAAAGCATTAAGATGCTGCATGACAAATGGTATAACTCATCAAGATGTAATTATGACCTTGCTCTCCTAATAACACAGCCTAAAAATAGGCAGAATTACAAGGAGAAATGGACAATCCCCAATGCTATAGACTGAATGTGTGTCTCCCTCCTCCCCCGTCATTCAGACATTGAAACCTAATCTTCAATGTGATTATATTAAGACGTGGGGCCTTAGGGAGGTGATTAGTTCAAGAGGGTGAAGCCATTATTAATGGGACTAGTGCCCTTATAAAGGGGCCCCAAAGAGATCCCTTTCTCCTTTTACCGTGAGAGATTATGGCTCTCACACGAACATGGCTATCAGTGAGGAAACAAACAGTCTCTCACCAGACGTGGAATCTGCCTTGATCTTGGGACTCCCAGCCTTGAGGACTGTTAAAAATAAATGTGTGTTGTTCGAGCCACCCAGTATGTGGTATTTTTGTCATAGCAGCCCAAATGGATTAAGACATACAGACAGAAGCAGGAGGGAGGAAAGAGGTTTTGGGGGCTATGGAGCCCATTTCAGGCACCCCCCAGGCACGCCTCAGTGAGGCTCACATGACCCTCAGCTTTTGTCTTTGTCCTGCACTCATTCCAGTTGTGTTTCTGAGAGAATCTGTCACCGTGCAGTCTAAGAAGGTCAGCCAAATCTTTAAGGCCAAATCAAAGCCAATCCGGACACTGGAATACAAATTGAAAAACACTATTTGCTAACCAGATACATTTATTTAAGTATATATAAGTTTTGGACCAGAGAAAGATGAAGGAATGTTTTGCTTTGAAAATAAAGGATTGAAAAGTGCAACGTTAAAGTGAATGATGTTTACAATATGCTGTTAACATTCCTTGTGACTGAAACTCAAATGTGAGAGTGATTACTTACTCTACAAACAACTTGCTTGCTTTACAAATGATTTACCATCGGGCACCTTTGAGTAATGAGCTCCTTAGGGTATTCTGTACAGAGTTGTTCCCAAGGTACAGCCAGCAGCTGGGGATCCTTGAGAGGGAGGCACTCCTAACCTGGTGTCCTGTACTTCTTGCAGCAAGGAACCAATTACTGGTTGTGTCCTGCACCTGGGAGCAGAACCACAGCTGCTCACTCCAGGTGGCACTAGGGAACCAGGGGCACTGGTGCTCTGCAGTTATCATCTGGGAATTAGTTACACGGTTCTAAACCCACTGCAGTAAGGAAACCAGAGAGGTTTATGGTTACGATGCCGGCCTTGGTGAACAGTGCCAGGCCAAGGCGGATGAGGGGCTTATAGTGCACTGTGGGCAAAACACTTATGAAAAAGTTGTGAGCCAGAGAGACTTTCAGCAGAATGGGTAACAGGACACATTTTAATGAATTTGAAATGAATGAATGAATAATACAAGTCCACTGTAGAAAACTAAGAAAATATTCACAGGCAAAAAGAAATAAAATATGTCATAATTCTCCACCCAGAGATAGATAGGTATTTTCATTTAAACTTTTTTCCCCAGTGAATATATATCTACACATCTGTGTGGTTTCTTAACAAAAGTAGACTCATAGAACATGTGATATTCACTTAACCATAGAGTAAATATTTCTTGCCATATGTGTGGATATATAGTATGATGGTACATGATATGACATAATATTCCACTGCATGGAAGTACTACACTTTCTTTCATCCATGTCCTAATGTTGGACATTTAACTTATCTCCATTTCTACCAATCACATAATAGGGTGTCCAACCTTTTGGTGTCTCTGGGCTACACTGGAAGAAGAAGTGTTGTCTTGGGCCACACATTAAGTACACAAACACTAACAAAAACTGATGAGCAAAAAAAAAGGTTTTAAGTAAATTTATGATTTTGTGTTGGGTCTCATTCATAGCCAACCTGGGGCACAGGTGACCCGCAGGACAAGGGTTAGATGCCCCTGCATGAACTTGTGCACCCACTGGTCTTTGTAAATTTCTCTGTTTGCCTTTGGTAAACCCCCAGAAGTGTTATGTCCAGGCCAAAGGGACTGCACATTTGCCAAATTGCCATATGAGAAAATTTACTGGTTGATTCTCTATCACAGTTAAGAACATTCAATTCCATTTCACCAACTCTGTGCCTGAATATTTGTTTTACCTTTCCAGTTTGTGTAAAAGGCACCTTGTATTTTCTTTAAGTTTGCATGTATTTGATAGTTGGTGAGATAGTGCCACTTCTGAGTGTAGGCCTCAAGAGACCTTGTATGTTTTTCCATGCTCTCTTGTACTTCTCTCACCAACATGAGGACATGTCCAGGCACATGACAGGTACATGGAACAGGATCAAATCACTCCAGCTGCCCTTGCAGAGGACAGCCTGGATTAGCAAAAGCCAGGCAGCCACTAGAAGTATGAGCAATCCCAGACAAGACAAACTCACAGCTGATCCCAGACATATGAGCAGTGAATGCTTATTTCTGGGAACACTAAGTTTTTTGATTGGTTGTTATGCAGCATTATTGTAGCAAAAACTGATGCTACAAGAAAACTGGTTTATATGTAGAAGGGATGCAGTTATCAGAAGAATACATGCAGCAAAAAGCAGCAAATGCCCATCACACAGAGACATTAGAATTTCTATCTCTCATCTTCAGAAGCTGACATTTCAGGAGCAGAACCCGAAGAGGACAATGCTTAAATTAAAGGAATGAATCCCTGAGGATGGCGTTTTAGGTGGTGCTGGAGGGAGAATAGCCTGGTCTCCTTTTGCGGGTGAGATTGGGTATTGTAGTCAGACCAGAGTTCTTTCAGGGCTCCTCAGAATATCATTTAGTGGGGGTAAAAATAAAGAGTGAACGCACTTTTAGCAGAAAGGCAAGGTGTTCAAGAGAAGACTTTTTTCTCCTCTTATTAAGGAATCTCTTCTTGTCCTATCAATAGTGTTTCTCAGGAGAGACACGTGGTAAGTGGCATTTTTATGGAAACTGATTGCCACGCTCAGCCCCAAGAGCTGGATTCTGAGAGCTAGCTGGGATTAACAAGGGAGACATAATTACAATCCAGAGGAAATCTCTTATTTGAGTTGTGTAAATGATGTTAGATTTCCATAGCACTTTACCCTCTTATTTATTTCTCAATTATGTACTGTATTTCTTGGAGGAAATGGGATGATATTGCAGTAAAAGAGATATATGCCCATCATAAAGATGGATTTCTTTTTTTAGCAGGTTATTGTATTTTTTATCTTTTAAAATTTAATATATTTAATTGATTATGCTACTACAGTTGTCCCATTTTTTTCTCTGCTTTATTCCCCTCCACCCTGTATCTACACCTCCCACTATCATTCCATCAGTCATACATATAAATTCTTTGGCTTCTCCATTTCCCATACTATTCTTAACCTCCCCCTGTGTATTCTGTAACTACCATGTATGCTTCTTATTCCCTGTACCTTTTCTCCCATTCTCCCCACTCCCTCTCCCTACTGAAACCCTCCATGTGATCTCTGTTTTTGTGAATATATCATTAGCCATGGGAACAGAATTTTGTAAGGTGGTTGTGAAGCCTCTCTCCTCTGAGGTTCATGAAAAGGGGTTCAGGCATTGGCTGCACTGGGAGTGGGAGAACTGGTGGGTCAGTTTGGTTTTCATCTTTTCTGGAAGCAGAAACAGAAAGGTCAGCAAGGCTAAAATCCTAGAATCTAAGTGCTTGCCAGTTTCTCCCCCTGCCCCTACTTTGTTCAGCTTTATTTGATTCTGGGATTTTCTCTCTCTAACACTGCTTCCTAGAAGAGGGCCACCTTTGACCTTCATTGCTGTTCCTATTTTCTCTATGTCTCCTTCTCCAGATTCCGTCTGGGAGCCCTGGGCGGTGCCATAGCGGGAAGCACACGGGCCTTAGCTCAGATGTCCAAAGAGCCATTCACATTCACTGGGAGAGGGCTCGCCATGGGCCAGGGGCTGTGCAGAGCATGTGACTCAGAAGAGTGTTCTACCCTTATTCTAATGTGGGAGACAAAAATAAACAAAAATATAATGTGCTGTCAGGTAGGGATCAGTGTTAGAAACTAAACTGAATAAATGATATGCAAGGTGGCACTTCAAAGATAAGGTGTCAGGGAAGGCCTTTTTTAGCAGGTAACGTTTGAACAGAGTCCTGAGTGAAGTGATGAATGACATCATACAAAAATGGGAGAAAAAGCTAGTGCCAAGTCCTGAGGTTGGAATGTCCTGGGAGTGTTTGAGAAAGAGCAAAGAGGTCAACACGACTGAGCTGAAAGAGCCAGATGGACAGTGATCAGAGATGAGACTGGGAAGGTAACCAGGGGCCAGGACATCCAGGGGCTTTTGGAAACATAAGCATTTTGGATTTCGTTCTGAATGATGTGGGACTGGGACAGCCTTGAAGGGTTTTGAGGTGAGGAGTGACAAGGTTCGCCTAGCATTTCTACAGGGCTCCTCTGGCTGCTGTGTGGAGTAGACCCTAGAGGCCTGGGTGGAGCGGGTGGGGAGTGAGGGGGCTATGGCTGCCATCCAGGTGAGGGACCATGTTGGCTTGGGCCAGGGCAGGAGCAGTTAAGTGTTGACACATTTTGATACTGAGTCTGACCTGGTACTCTACCTAACAAACTGTGACCTTGGCCAAGTTGTTTGGCTTCTTTGAACTTCAATTTCTTCTAAAAAATCAAGAATGAAGACACTTCCTTTGTAATCACTTGGTTCACTCTAGGTCCTCATTAATCTAGTGACTTCACAGTCTACACCCTTTCTTCTGGATAGTTGTTGTTCTTCCCCTAAGAAGGAAATCGTACAAACAGTTTAAAGCTGTGGGCACAGAGGGTTGAGCTAGTCCTCTTCATCATTGTGTGGCCCATAATCATTGTGGTCCTTACAAGGTCCCCCTGTTTTTTACCTTTTTATCATCTCTTTCCTACTCCCATTCTCCTTTCCTGTCACCCTCAGCCAATCATTCTAAAATGTTTAATGCGTACCCTTTTGCAAAGAGCATATTGTTTTTCTGTGTTCATGTAATTTAAATTTACTTCAATGGTGTTATATATTTCATTCTCTTTTTTTTATTTCACTGAGCTCTGCGATTTCCAGATCCATCTTTGTGGCCATGTACACGTTTGATCCATTGCTACCAACTGCTAACTACAGCATGCACCACAATGTACATCCATTGCGATTTGCCTAGCCACTCCTCCAAGCCCCTGCAACCTAAAATAACTCAATATCCTCATACTTGTGCCCTTGGACTGTATGAGAATTTCTTGGGATATATACAGAAGGAGCGGTGTAGCTGGCTCCTAGTTATTTATATATCTAATTTGACAAAGTACTCACCGGACCTTTGTAGAATGGCTGCACCACTCCCACCAGGAGTACATGGAAATTTCCATACCCCACACGCCCTCCAGCACTTGGCATTATCCAGTTTTTGAATTTTAACAATCTAATAAGTATAAAGAAATGGCTCTTTGTTAATTAGCATTTCTCTGACTACTAATGAGTTTGAGCATCTCTTCATATGCTTATTAGCCTTTTGAGTTTCCTTTTCTATAAATCATATCCTTTGAACATTTTTAATTTGGGGTTGCTATTTCTATGTATTTTTGATTTATAGGAGTTTTTTGTACATCCTAAATAATGAATTGCTTGTTGATATTAAATACCACATTCTGTCATCTATTAACTCTTTCAAAAAATGTCTTTCATTGAATTGAAAACTGATTTTGATGTGATCAAATTCATATAAAATTCATATAAATTTTGCTATGTGGTTTGTGCTTTTGAAGTATTGTTTAAGAACTGTTTTTTCTACCTCTATGTTACAGCAATAGCCTATATTTTATTCTGGTCATTTTAGATATGTATCTTATACATTCAGATCTTTTATCTACTTGGAATAAAGTGATATTAGGTAGGAATCCAACTTTATTTTTCTGGTGTTCCTGTTTTATCAACACTGTTATTAAACAATATTTTCTTTGATTTATAGTGTTATTTTATCATATAAGTGGTACAATAATGGATCTGTCTTGGCTCTCTATTTCATAATCTGTTTGTAGAACAATACCAGACTGGTTTTATTACTATGGCTTTATATTTATTATTTGATAAGGCAAGTTTCTCCTCATGTCCCTTCTTTTTAAAGGTTGTCCTTTTTAACTAAAGATTTTTATTCATTCATAGAAATAAAAAGAAATATTTATACCTCAATAGAAATATTGAGGTATAATTTGCATGCATCACAAGTTATCAATAATTTTCAAAATTCATTTAACTGAATCTTACAATATTTACAAGTTTGTTCCAGTGAAATTGTATCTCAATAATTTACATGGAAGAATAAAAATTCAAAATTAGCTGAGGAAACCATAAATACGGAATATTTTTACCACCCCAGAAGTTTTCCGTGTGCCCTTCTGTCAATTCCCACCCCCACCGTGATTCTTTTCTGTTTCCTATTGTGATAGATTCATTTTGTGTGACTCAGAACTCCTTGTAAATGGAATTAGTCCACATTTTTATATCTAGGTTTTCTTTTTAGGTTCATCACTGTTGTTGCAAGTTTTAGCATTTCATTCCTTTTATTGCTGAGTAGATTTGCTTTTCTATTTGCCCGTTGATAGACATTTAGATTGTTCCTATGTTTTGTATACTATGGAAAAGGTCATTATAAATACTGTTGTTGAAATCTTTTTGTGGGCATAAGTTTGCACTTCTCTTTGGTAGATACCTAGGAGAAGAATTTTTGGGTCTTGCTGTAGACTTGTATCTAACTATGACATTGTCAAACTCTTCTTCAAAATCATTGCAGCAGTTAATATTCCACCAGCAATGTCTGAGATTCTGGTTGCTCTACATCCTCACTGTCATTGGTATTACCAACCTTTTAGAGAAAAGCTATTCCCGTGGGCATGAAATGTATTTTATTGTGATTTTAATTTGCATCTCCCTAGTAACTATTGGTGTTGAGCACCTATATATGTGCTTATTGGCTAATCTTTTTGTGAAGTGACTCTTCATGTCCTTTGCCCATTTTTTTCTTGGATTATTTACCTTTTCATTATTGACTTGTAGGAGTTCTTAACAGCTCCCCCTACCCCACCGACTTCAACCTGTTGAATGAGAGTCTTATTAGATAAATATATTGTGAATAATTTTTCAGTTTGTGTCTTGCTTTTTCATTTTTTAATGGTGTCTTTTAATCAGCAAAATTTTTTAATTTTGTGGAAGCTTAATTTATCATTTTTTTCTTTCATGGTTAGTTCTTTAGTTCTTTTTGAGTTCTGATTATGAAATTTTTACCTACTCATGGTCACAAAGATATTCTCCTATGTTTCACTCAAGAAAGTTTATGATTCTAGGTTTTACATATAGGTCTACGATCTCTCTCAAATTATTTTTATATGGATTGAGATTGATATTGAGACTCAATCTCCTTCCCCAAAGAGAAATCAAGTTGTACATTCTATTAAAAAGACTTTTATCCCCCACTGAACAACTTTGGTGACTTAGTTAAAAATCAATACATATCTGGATATATTTTTAGATTTTCTCTTCTGTTGCATTGATCTTTTTGTTTATTATATGCCAGTAACACACTGCCTTGGTTACTATAACTTTACAGTAGGTTTTAAAATCAGATAGTGTAAGTCCTCCATTTTTGTTCTTATTTTTCCAAATTGTTTTGTCTATTCTAGGTTCTTTATGGTTTTCATAAATATTTTAGAATAATCTTTTCAATTTTTTAAAAACATTCTACTGAGATTTTGATTGGGATTGCACTAAATTTATAGGTCAAGTTAGAGAGAATAGATAATTTATCAATCTTGAATATTCTAATTCACTAATATGGTAAATTATCCCTTTATTTGTGTCTTTAATTTCTCCCAGAAATTTTGTGTTTGATTTACTTGATGCTATTGTAGATGTCTTTTAAAATTTCATTTTCCAATTGTTCACTCCTAATATATAAAAACACAATTAGAAAAAAATGAAGAAACAAGAATTCGAAAAAATAAGGAGAGGCTGAGGAACCTCCAGGACATTTTTAAACATTCCAACATCTGAATTATAGGGGTACTAGAAGGGGAAGAGGAAGAGCAACAAATGGAAAAGTTATTTGAACAAATAATAAAGGAGAACTTCCCCAATCTAGCAAAGGAAATAGACTTCCAGGAAGTCCAGGAAGCTCAGAGAGTCCCAAAGAAGTTGGACCTAAGGAGGAACACACCAAGGCACATCGTAATTACATTACCCAAGGTAAAAATGGAGAAAATCCTAGAAGCAGCAAGAGATAAGGAGACAGTTACCTACAAAGGAGTTACCATAAGACTGTCAGATGATTTCTCAAAAGAGACCTTACAGGCAACAAGGGGCTGGAAAGAAGTACTCCAAGTCATGAAAAGCAAGGACCTACATCCCAGATTGCTCTATCCAGCAAAGCTTTCATTTAGAATGGAAGGACAGATAAAGTG
>CM052544.1:31981980-32027856 GCA_028533065.1 Trachops cirrhosus
CCTAGTCCTAGGAAAAAGTGTTCAATATTTTACCATCAAATGATTTTGTAGCTGTATGTTTTCCACAGATGTCTTATCAAGAAAATTCCCTTCTATGGTAGGCATAATAATGACCCACTAAAGATGTCCACGTCCTAATTCCAGGAACCTGCAAATAAGGAAATATATTAGGTTACATAGCAAAGGGGAATTAATGTTGCTGATGGAATTAAAGTTGCTGGCCACCTGACCTTAAAATAACAGATTATTCTGGATTATCTGGATGGGCCCCATGTAATCACAGGATCCCTAAAAAGGAAGAAGGAGGCAGGAGAAATGAGTCATAGGAGGATGTGACTGAAGAAAAATACCAGAGAGATCCAGCATTTATAGCTTTGATAACAGAGAAAGAGGGCTATGAACCAAGGAAGGTGGGTGACTTCTAGAAGCTGGTAAATACAAGCAAATTCCTCTCTAGAGCCCCCGGAAAGGAGCACAGTCCTGCCAACACCTGGATTTTGGTCCAATGAGATCTCATTTTGAATATCTGACCTCCAGAACTGTACGATAATAAAGTTATGTTGTTCTAAGCTGCTATATTTGTGGTTACTTGTTATAGGAGAAATAAGAATCTAATACACCTTCAATATGTAGTTTGTTGAAAGGTTGTGTGTGTGTGTGTGTGTGTGTGTGTGTGTTTAAATAAGTGAATTCTGGTTGTTCCCTTTCTTGACCATACATCACATTATCTTGTTGCTCTTTGTCTCATAACTTTAATAATTGTATTATAGACATGGTGTAAAAAAGAGCAGTAGCAACTGAGGCAAGTTATTCTATCCCCAGGAACAGGCATGGGCATTCCCTCAGAATGCTAGTGGAAGAGGTGTGGGGGTGGACTTAGTCAATCTAACCTCTAGTAGAGCTGAGTCTGGGGCTTTCTTGCACCTTTAATTGGATTCAATTAACCACTGACTTGCATCTTTTTTTTTAACATTAAATGTATTTATTGTTTTTTTTAATTTTTTTATTTTAGATTATTCAGTACAGTTTCTATCTTTTATTCCCATTCCAGCCCTCCCACCCATCCCTCCCCACCTCCCTTCCATTTCCATTTTGAGAGTGGAATCAAGACTTCACCTTCAATAGGACTGGGGATCTGGGGAACAAGGCTCTGGATAGCTGTATATACTTTAAAGCTCAACTTCCAGCTTTCTGAGCCATGGGAGCATTCTCTGCTGTGAGTTCTCATTAGTTTTCATTCCCTTCCTGTCTTTGTGCCTCAGGAGATGTCTCTTTACCCTGTTTCCTGATTCAGTTTTCAGAGGTCTGCAATGCACCTGGTGAGGCTGAGGGCACTTCAAATTGTTCTCAGCCCTCCTGGCCTGTCCCCAGTGGACAGGAGTTACTGTTTGTGAAGGCTGAGAGTACCTCAGAAAGGATACTTTCAGGTCCCTGTCTTCATGTAAAGTACAAAGTATGTATAGAAAATTCCTTTAATATTCATTTCGGGCACTGGCTGGGGGGCTCTGTTGGTTGGAGCGTCATCCCATACAACAAAGGGTTGCGAGTTCAATTCCCAGTTGGGGCACATATGTAGGTTGTGTACTCAATCCCTGGTTGGGGCACAGCAAGTAACCAATTGATGTTTCTCTCTTTCTCTGTCCCCCTAAAAGTCAATTTAAAAAATCCTTGGTTCAGGAGGAAAAACAAAAAAACCTCCATTTGGGATGTTATTATAATTTCTTTGAATTTACAGACTAATTTGAGCAGAATTAATATTCTTATTATACTTAGTTTTCCATTCATAACCCTGGAATAGGTCTCCCTATTTAGATATATTTATTAGAATTTAAGTTTTTACTCCCTAATAGGTCATTTTTATTCTGAGATATTTTATGGTTTTTCTTGATATTGCAGATTGTATCTTTTTAAAAATTATATTTGCTAATTGGTTATTACTGGTGTAAAGAAATAATATTGATTTTTGAGGTTACCCTAAAATTCAACACTTTTGCAAAGCTTTCTTATACTGTTTGATTCTGCTAGTGTTTCTAGTTAGATGTTCGTAATAGTTCCAAATAGTGAGCAATCTTATCTTCTTTTCAAAGTCTTTTTACCTCTTTTATTTTCCATTGGTCAGAACCTTAATGCTCTGTTATTAGTAGCATATAATCATTTTTATAGCACCTGACACTTCCCTGCCCTTGCTTCACGCCTTCCTGGCCACGGTGGAATTGAACCAGAAATTAACACCTGAACCAAGCTGGGACAATCAGATCCTCTCCTCCAAGAATTTGGAATTGGAATTCAGAGCTGGTGGTCAGCCTCTCTTAGGCAGGTAAATTGGAAAGTGTCGTGAAGGTTGAAAGGAGCAGTTCAGTCATTTGCACACACAAGTGGAGAGAGAAGGAAATGAGCCTGTCAAAGGAAGCAGGATGAGATGCTACAGCCAGAGAGAAACAGACAGAGAGAAGCACACAGATACTTCTAAACACACGAAGAGAGAAAGGAGAGAAATAATCATGGAGCCACAAGACACCGGGAAACACGTATTCATATGCAGAGCCACACATTCAGAGACAAAGAGATAGAAACGCAGAGACAAATACAGACATGGGGAAATACGCAGAGACAAATACAGAAGACAAAGAGAAAGGGAGACCGACAGACAGGCCAGAGTCTGACTCCACCGGTCTGAGGTCGTAGGCGTTCATCAGAGACACAGAAGCAGAAAGTGTGCCCTGGCTCGGGGTCTGCAGGGCTGTGGCAGCTCCCTGGGAGGCCTGCCTGTTCCTCTGAATCCTCATAACAAATCCCACTTGAGTTAAGGCACACTCGAGGGGCTTCTTCGTGGCATTAAATGCATAACTCAGCCCAGAGCTCTCCTCTGCACTCCAGTTTTGAACAAAACTGACTTGTACCTAGAAAGTTCAAAGGCATCACAAACAACCCTTCCCAGTTGGAACTCTTGATTGTTCCTTCCAGAACACAATACCTCACCCCTTCCTGTGTTCCCAGGAAACTAGGAACCACCTAGGATTCCTCCTTTTTCCTCAGCCCCTGCAGCCAACAGCCCTTCATCCAATTAGTTGTGTGTCTAATCTGCGCACGTTTGTCCATCTCCTTGGTCCTTGTTCTGGTCTGGGCTCCATTGTCTCCCGGCTGGATCTTGTCTTCTTGCTTTCACTTTGCCCCTTCCATCAGTTCTTCACATGGCTGCCAGAAGGTTATTCTTAAAATTTTAATTGTCTGATAATATGTCCCTGCTTTTATTTTATTTTTTATGGATTATTTATTTATTTATTCTGTTTTTTAAAAAAATTTTAGATTATTCAGTACAGTTTCTATCCTTTATTCCCATTCTAGCCCACCCACCCACCCCTCCCATTTCTAACCCCCCTAGTTTTGTCCATGTGTCCTCTATATTTGTTCCTGTAAACCCTTCCCTTCTCCCCTGAAATTTCCTCCCCTCTCCCCTCTGGGCCCTGACAACCTGTCCTCTATTTCAGTGTCTTTTGTTGTATTTTACTTGTTTCTTTGTTTTGTTGTTTAGGTTCCTGTTAAAGGCAAGATCATGTGGTATTTGTCTTTTAATGCCTGGCTTATTTTGCTTAGCATAATGCTTTCCAGCTCCATCCATGCTATTGCAAAGGGTATGAGCTCCTTCTTTCTTTTGGCTGCGTAGTGTTCCATTGTGTAAATGTACCAGAGTTTTTTGATCCATTCATTTACTGATGGGCACCTAGGTTGCTTCCAGCACTTAGCTATTGTAAATTGTGCTGCTGTGAACATTGGGGTGCATAGGTTCTTTTGGATTGGTGTTTCAGGGTTCTTAGGATACAAAACTCTTTTAAAGCTTTCCGTTTCACTTTGCAAAAAATTTAGCTCCTAACCATAGCTAAGCAGCCTACATGACCTTCCCCTGCCCCACTCTGCTCTCACCTCATGTCACCCTCCTTTAGTGGCTAGGCTCCACTTCTACACACCAAGCTCCATTGACCTCAGGGCCTTTGCACATGCTGGGCTCTGCCTGGAATAACAGTTTCCACGGTCAACTTCTTATCATACTTAGGTGAGATACTTAGGTCTCACCTTAAGTATCTCCTCCTCAGGGAGAATGGAGGGACAACTTACTAGTGCAAAACCACCTAATGTAGTCACTGCTCCCCTTTTTTTTTCTAGCTCTCACCTTGATAGTTTCCTTTGCAGCACCTTTACTGGTGCTTAACCTTTACTGGTTTATTTACTGTGTGTGTGCACATGTGTTTCTTTCTGCTCTCACTGTTTAAGAACTCCATGAAGAGTGGAACCATCTATTTTGACGATATGGTTCTTATGAAGTGCCTGACACACAGTAGTAGTGCAATAAACATTTGATGAATGAATGAGTGAAAGATGAGAGAAAGGAGCAAATAAAGAAAGAAAGATGCTCTCAATAAGCTGGAAAGCGGAAAGATGAGTAAGGATTGAATGCAAGTAACCAAAGTAAACATCCCATCCTGTGCACAGTGGTCCACCAGCATGGACAGTGATGGGCATAGTGGAAGAAGCACCTGATGAGGAGTCTGAAAAACCTGCCTCCAGGCCCAGATGAGTGACCAGAGCTCAGGTTCTGTGGCTGAACTGGAGGATGTCTACGGTCTCTCCTAGGTCCCAGACCTCACCAATCTCTTAAAATGTTTTCAGGTCTGTGAGAACATGCTCCATCTTTTTGGAATTATAGGCTATGGAGAAAGTGTTCAACACTCCAGCTTCTTCTCTATGCTGGGACTTCTCCTAGGAAGAACAAGTTCTGACAGTGCTGACCCTCCCACCCCTCTACTACCCTAGGGCCTGGCTGCCCCTGCAGGGGCCTCCCTGCAGCCAGCTCAGCCACAGGTGGGGTCATCTTCAGGGGATGTGCTAGAGTAGATCATCTTGAGTGAGAGGTCTGCTCAAGCTGACTCTGTTCTTTTTTATTTTTGCCCCGGGAGAAGGGTGCAAAGAACATGGTGTTAAAGTCTATAAATTACGAAGTCATTATCTGGTTTTAGCCACTTTTAATTTTATTTTACTTGCAGAAATGAGCAGATCACATGTAATCAGGACAATATTTGAGTCTTTTATGAAAAGATAAAGCTACACCCACTAAATATGGTATTAATTCTCCCCTTTCCAATCTGTCTCTAACAGTGGGTGCTTTTCCTTCATTTAGGGTGCCCTCCCATGTGTCTGGGAGTCCAGGATCCTTGATGGCAGGAAGGTTCCAAGCACTAACAGCTGGGAATAATCTTATCCTCCTCTGAACCTCCAGAGCACTTGCCCTCCAAGCTCCTGAGATCCCACTGGCAAAAACTCACCCACTAGGGTGACTTTCTGCCTCACAATTGCCTCCTGTTTGGACAGAGTATCACCCTACAACCACAGGGGAGGTGTCCTGGAGCTGGTTACACCACATGAGCTGTCTCCACATATCCTTCCCCACAGCTGATTGAGCCAGGCTGGACAGCTGACCCACGTCAGGCCACCTGGGCTCTCTGTCTTGGAAATTCTACTTTGGGTATGAGACGAATTGAATTCAAGAAGTGTTTTGAGGTGTGGCTGGAACAAAGGCATGTGGGACAGCCATGTCTTGTGCTGCAGAGAGGGTTGGTCAAGAGAGTGATGACGCAGAAAAGAGGCAGGAGGATCTGCTTGCAGGCTCTCGTGCCAGCCCTTGGGAGGTCCAACCTGACTGAATTGGATATTTGCACAGTATACTTTAGTTACCTCATGATTCTGCTTACTGTTAAGCTTCTGGAGGGCAGGAATCTTATCCCACACGTCTTTGTATCCTCATAGTGCCCGGTGCAGTGTAATATATGCAATAGAGATTCAACTGCAGGTTTGTCAAATAAATGTACTCTTCATGCTAGAAAATATATCCAGATAACCTTTGTTTACATTATCTATTAAAAATAACCACATGCATCAACATTTTTCAACACACAATGACTATTCTTAAAACTTCTTAGTATTTAAATAATGGATACTTAAGAAAGTTATCATTTTAATGCAAACTTGGACAAGCGTGTCTTGTTAGTAATACCTTTGCCTGAATATTCTGCTCCAAAATCTTCAGTAGCTCCCATTGCCTGCCTAATTATATTCAAAGTCCTGGAGTTGGCATTCAAGGCCTCCCAGAATATGGTCCTAGGTTTCCTTCCATTCTAACTCCTCCCTCATACCGCAGACACATTAGATCGCTCCCTGGTACTTAGTCACCACTCACTCAGAATTCTTTTACTACTTACAGTGCCCTCCCCTCATCTTTACTCTCAAACATCTCCTGTTTTGGACAACAGCTCAGAACCTTGCATCTCTTTATAGGGCTATTTCTGATCAATAACAATTCAATCTGCTTTCTGTTCCTCCAGAACTTCTCAAAAGCAGTGTGGGCCAAAGGCCACGGTAGAGAGGGACGTACACACGCAGCTGTGTCAGCTCAGAGAACTGAGGGGCAAGAGGTGATTCAGACCACAGATAAGATCAGTCCATCAATTAAATTTCAACAAACTCTTTCTGAGTACTTATGATATGCAGGCATTGGGCCAATTGTTAGGGTGTTTCTTAATCTTCCACTGGCCACTTCTCCACAATTGCCAATGTAGACAATTGGTATTTCTTCAGTCCCTTGAGGAAGGAGAGGGGACTGTAGCTTCAAGTAGCCCTTGCTGACCAGATTGAAGCCTATTCACCCTGTTCTTGTAGTTTAAGCACTGGAGACAGTGGGAACACCCAGAAGACCCCCTAAGCCTGAGGATTTTAGGAGGGACAGTGTGGAGGAGGGAAACAGAGTTAAACTTAAAAATTATGAGTGAGTGTGTTTCCTGGTGACCCATCCTAAGCTGCCTTTGTGCCCCACCCCCTTCTCTCCCTGAGGCCCGGAGAGGTAGCTGAATTTGGGTGGCTTTCCAGCAGACCCTTTAGCTAGATGAAAAATACCTCAGTGACACTTATGTACATAATTACCCTTCTGCATTTTATCTGCTTGTCGTTTATTTCTGGTGCTAATTCATATTTTCAGAAATAGAGTTTGCTAAAGGCAAGGGGCCACCGGACACAGGGTGGCAGTGGGTGAGGATCAGCATTTGCTGTTTTCTATATTCAGCATCTTAAGGCACCTGGCAGCAATCCATCCTGCCTGGTTCACGCCTGCTGCACAAGTCTCTGGGTCATAGAAAACTCTGTAATACTCATTTTTTAGAAATCAAAGGTTTCCCTTCAGGTAACATATCAAAATTGACAGTAGCTTGGACAAAATTAGGCATTGGATTAGGAATCCAATGCATGACAATCTTCTTTCCTGAGAGATACTGTTGCACAAATCGGAAAATCATAGCCTGGCTGTATAATAAACAACATTTCAATCTGGAAAGCCTCTGAGAGCTGGAGTGATGAAGCTATTGGAGCTGTGGATGGCATTTCCCGAGGTTCCTGAACAGCCACACTTTCTGACAGTTCTAGTGGTGTTTCCAAACAGATGTGAGGATTTTTCAAGCCACCTCTATTCTTTATAACTGGAGTCAATGCAGCCAAGGCTGTGGGGTTCAATTCCAGAGGAGACTGTTTTCTTCACTTCCTAAAAAATTATTTACTTATTTTTAGAAGGGAAGAAAGGGAGAAAGAGAAGGACAGAAACATCGATGTGGGAGAAAAACATTGATTGCCCCCTCTGGGGACGGAACACACAACCCAGGCACGTGCTCTGACTGGGAATCAAACCGGCAGCCTTTCACTTTGTGGGAGGATGCCCAACCAACTGAGCCACTCTGGTAAGGGGGCTCTACAGCTGTTTCTAATCTCTAATGTACTCCAGTGAATCTAGTCCAGTTAGTTAAAAAATTTTTTTAATTGATTAACCCCACAAATCCCACATGCCATACTTGCTTTATTCTATGTACCCTGTTTACCATTTATTGCACACCTACTATTTGTCAAACACAGTTTTACCTAATTTTACTTAATTACAACAACCCCATATGATTAGTATTAATACCTCTATTTTCAGGTTGAAAAACAAAGGGCCCAAAGGGTCCAGAAGGTTGTTGAAGGTGTGGCAGCCCTTAGGAAGTGGCACAGAGGGGAAGAATTTCTCTACCTGCTCCCATGCACGTTCCATCCGGCAGCAGCCCGGGTTCCTCTTCCATGGAGCCGCTGCTGTGGCCAGGCCACCAGTGACTTGTAAATCCAGCGGAGAGTTTTCTGTCCTTACCTTGGCTGACTTGTCTTCCTTCAGCCTCCATGGCCCCACGCCTTTCGAATTTTCCTCGTTGTTTCTGAGTGCTCCTGCTGTCTCTTGAGTGACCTTTATAATCCCACCTCTCTTAATGTTGGTGTTGCTGGGAATTCTGTGCTAGGTTCCCTTATCTCAGTTTCCCCACACTTGGCTGGTCCCATGCATTCCCATGACAACCACCTAGAAGCGGCCAGCTCCCCAATCTGTGTCACCAGTATGGCCCTCTCTTTTCTGTCTCAGACCTGTAGCTCTCAGCACCTACTGTACCTCCATGTCCTGGATGCCCTGCATGTACCTCAAGTTCAGTGCATGCCCTGCATGCACCCCAAAGAGAACTTGCGGCATGGCAGTCCCAGAACACAATCAGGATTAATCTCATCAGGCCTTCCATCAGTCCCAGGGTCTCTTTCCTCATCTGCACAGCTCTGCAGTTGTAGGGGGCCCACTCTGCACTGGCCAGCCTCCTCCATACTTCCCCGTGCCTTCCGGAAAGCAACCACCTTCTCTGAATGAGTCCTCTACTCTCTTGCTCACTATGATATCTGGTTTTCCCCCAAGGACGTGGTTTCCTCGGTAGCTTTCTCGAGTGAAGGTTGTCCTTTCTCCTTCAGAACCTACCCTTGATGTCTTCCTTGCTCCTCATTGCCACTTCCTGATGGTCATTGCTTCCTTCTTCCCACACAAGCCTCCATCCTGTTTGACTTGGCCATCACTGAATTACATACTTTCTCATGCTGTTTGTTGATGTCTTACTCTTCTTCAGGTAACTGTCATTGAAGAATTTTATACCTGGCTCACTGCATCTCTCTCCTCCACTACTCCTACCATCATTTTTGGTGATTTTGATATTCATGAAATGAGATATCCTACTTCTTGACCTCTCAGTTGCTTAACTGCCTCATCTCCAGTGACATCTTCCTTCATGCCACCTCTGTCCCCCTCTCCTATGGGTACACCTAAGATCTTCTCATTATTAGTTATTGCAACCTGAAAGTCTTCACTTAAAGTTTAGCAAACCCCGACCACTGCCAGTTTTGCAATCTGTTTCTTTTAGTGCCTTCACTCTAGTGATTCTTGGACTCCCTGGGATTCTAATATTGAGGCCTGACAAATTTTCACTACTCATCACCTGACTCCTCTTATTTTAAAACATATATTTCATCACTATTTACTTTCTTGAATACACTATTTCTTCTCTTCTTTTTTGTCACTGTACTGTCCTGGGAAAACCCAAATTCTGTTGATTAACACTAACTTTCTACCCATTCTACACCTGCATTTAAGAAGTTAAACATGACTGGAAAAAACATTTGGTCTCATTTTAAATTTATCATCACAGATCTCAAGTGGGTCCCCAGATTTAGACTACTATTTCACACTTCTTTTTTCTCAAACTCCCAGCATTTCCTGACTCTAAGCTTGTAATCTTGCTTCTTTCACTAATAAAATAGAAGAAATAAGAAGGAAACTGCCTCAGTCTCCCATCAGAACATCCATCAGCCTACATGTATTTGAGTCCCAGTGCTCTGCCTTTTCCCTTATAACGATGGACACGCTACTCCTGCTCATATTGGAGGCCAACCATTCCACCTGTATACTGGCTTCCTCAAAAGCTTTCTTTCCTATAGTTTTGTACTCTCTTTCCTAAAATATCAAAATTCCCTTCTCTGTCAACTCATTCTTGTCAGCATACAAGAATGTTGTGATCTGACATAAAAAAGCCTTCCTTAACTCCATATCCCTCTCTACTGTGCTATTTCTTTACTACCTTTATAGCAAAGCTCTTTGAAAGAGTATGTATTCACTGTCTCCACTATTTTCCCTCCAGTTTTTTTGAACCCACTCCAAATAGCTTTTGCCTTCACCACTTTACTGATTCACTCTTGTTGAGATCAATATCCTCCGTGTTGCCAAATCCAATAATCTAGTCTCAGGCTTTGTCTTCATCTCTCAGCAGCATTTGCATTGCTAATCACTCTCTTTTTCTTAAAACCCTTTCTTCACTGGATCTCCAGGGTACCAGGGTGGACTTCTCTCCTGAAATCTACATTCTGACTACCTATCCAATAGCTCTATTTGCATGTCTAGTTAGCAATTCAAATTTAACAATATTGTTGATTTCTACTTAATCCTATGTCTGAATTTTGGCTCAGCCACTCATGAGTTGTGAGATACTGGAAAAATTACTTAATATCGCTACACCTCAGTATCTTATTTGTTAATTAGATATAATGATATTACCTAATTTATAATGTTGTAGTGGGGGATTAAATGAGGTACTAACATGAAGAGCATTGATCTTAATGCCTGGTATATAATGAGTGCTCCATAAGTGACAATTTTCCCTGTGTCCCTGCCCCACACTGGTGCTTCCTCTTGGGTGTTCTCCACTCAATGAATGGTGTCACCCTGTCACCAGAATCAGAACCTGATATCACCCCTGATTTCTTCTTCCTCTTAACCTCCCACATCAATCAACTACCAGCAACTCACATGTCTACCTTCTAACTATTGATATGTCTCAAATCCTACCCCTCCTCCCTTTTCCCATTTCTGTTGTCTCTTCTGCAGTTTAGCTCATGTCTGACTGTAGCCTCGTATGGGTTATTCTGTCCTTTCTCTACCTTGCAGCCACTGTGAAGTGATCAGGTTAAAATGCATCTGGCCCTGGCTAGGTAGCTCAGTTGGTTAGAGCATTGTCCTGATACACCAAGGCTGTAAGTTCGATCCCTGATCAGGACACATACAAGAATCAACCAATGAATACATAAATAAGTGAAACAACAAAAATCAGTGTTTGTCTCTCCCTTCCTCTCTCTAAAATCAATAATTAAAAAATGAATAACAATAAAATATGTTTTAAAAATGCACATCTGCCCATGTCACTCCCCTTCAGTTTTTCCCCATTGACCTCAGGGAAAGGTCTAAATTGCTCAATATTACTATGCATCACTACCAATATACAAGACACTCCAAAATTCATCCTTGGCTCCCTTCTCCAGCTTCCCTTCTCACTGCTTCCCACCTGGCCCGCATATTCAAGGGTCAGTTTTTCTGAACCCCTGACCAACTCTAAAACTTGCCATGAGTTCTTATTTTAAGTCTTTTGTAGATGCACTTTCTTTTGCTGAGGACACTGTACTACCCATCCACTTTACCCTCTTCACCTGGCTGACTCATACCTGAGGTCAGTTCAGATATTTCCATCTGTAAGAGGCTGGAAGGCTAATTTCTCTTATCCTGGATTAAATGCCCCCTCCTACCAGTGCTCACAAAGATTCCTGTATATTTTTGTTATGATTTCCCATTTAAATTATCTGTTTCCTCACCAGACTTTGAGATCCTGGAGGGAGGAACTTCATACTCAAAACTCCTAGAAGAATATATATTGAGTCCTTTGACCTTCTTGGAGTGCTCTCCAGTAGCCCCAGTCTTAATATTTTAGGTGTGCATCTAATTGGATGCAGTACACATGTACTTATATGTGTGCCTAGGCATTAGTTGTTTTGTTTGTTTGAAATGAGGCTGTGGGATTATATAGTCTTTAAGATTCTTTTCAGGTTCTAAAATGCCAGGAAGGACTCTCCAATACATTGGGCTACCTGGGTCCAGGGTGTCACCCACCAGAATGGAAGGGCTGAAGATGCTGGGGAATCCTGAGACCATCCCTACCCAGTCTAATACGGCTGAGCAATGGACTTACTTTCTACTGTCCCATTCAGTTGTTTGGAAACCATGTAGACATTCTCTAAAAGGTGAGTCATGAAACTATTTTTTTAGGGGGGAATGGCTTAAGTGTTTTATATTCATGTTCAACCACTAGCTTCTTAGAATAATAAAAACAGCAAGGTGCCACTCCCCAAAGACCACTTACTCCAGTTTATAACCTGTTACTGCCACACCATAGTGAGCACTCCTTCCTGCAGTGACTTTGCCCTTGATATGTTAATGAGTCCTCCTGCTCAGAAACCCTTGTTACTGCAGGCTTTCCTGATGCTACAGAGGAGGCAAAGAGTGAGCAGTTGTTTGGCACTTAGACAAACCTCATGAGGGAGAAACAAACTTAGTCATGGGTTTCTAGGGAAATTAGTTCATCTGGAGTGCCTCATGCTGGGTCTTGGTGCTAAGTAGTAGTGATAGAAAGATGAACATATGCAGCCCCTGGCCTTCAAGAACTCTAGAGAGAAAGACAGCAAGGACAACGGTGTGGGACATGGTATGACAGAGGGAAGGAAGTCCCAGTGTGGGAGTGCATAGGATAGATACCTAATCCAGACTGAGGCATTGGAGAAAGTTTCTGGAAGGTTTTGAAGGAGGTGAATTTTAGCATGAGTCCTAAATAATAAAATAGTAATTATTCTGGGGGGAAAAAGAGATGAAAAAGCATGAGAGACAGAAGAAAAGAGGACCAGCATGTGTAAAGTCCAGTGATATGAGAAAGGATGGCCCTAGAGCCCTGCAGTTCATGTCATTTCTCTGAGGGATGGCATTGGGTATGGAAAGAGAAGAGGTTAAAGAGATTGACAGCAGGGTCCACAGCAGGAAGGCTTTGTATGAGGGAGGGAGTTCTAAGTGTCTAAGGGCCTTCCTATTTTGTAAATGCTGGGACACTCTGACGCTTGGCAATATTGGGGCCAAGGTATTGCCCAATAGACTGGAGGGACTGGAGATACTAAAGCTTTCTGAGGTCATCTCAACCTGTTCAAAATATACAGGTAGCTGACTATCTTGTTCCTTTAAATTTTTTTTTGTTCAGTTGCTTGAAAACCATGTAGACACTATTTGTGCAGAAAGTTATTAAAGTGCCACACGGAAGAGATGTACTTGAAATGTGAAGGCAGTGAGGAGCCACTGAAGATTATTAAGCTTGGAAGTAACCTGGGTTTTTAGAAAGGTCAGTCTCTAGGAGAAGAGAAAAGCAGATGCATTTGAGGGCAGGGGCAGGAGGTGGGGGACCAGTCTGCCAGGAGTAGAAAAGTCACGATGCCTTTGTGCTGCTATAGGCAGTCACAGCTGGGCCTGTGAAGTGTGGTGGAGGGTGAAACAGGCTGCAGGGTCCCCAAAGAAGCCAGATGTCAGCCCTTCCTCCTTGGGTGCTCTGTCTTCCCTGTCACCCCCTTCAATCCCTATCACCATGGCCACCTCATTCTTCTTCATGACTGCCCCAATCCTGGTCTTTTAAACCCACCCAACCCAACTTGCCCCAGATCCAAGCTCCTCACCCTCCTATCCCAAACCCTCTTTTTTTCCTGCACCCTGTATTTTGGATGCTGGTACCACCATCTACTCAGCTTCTAAGCTAGAAGTCTGGCTTAAATTTATCCCTTCATAGTCTATATCCAAGCAACCTCTGCATTCTGTCAGTTTTGCTTCCCAAATATTTCTGGCCTCCACTGCCCTCAGTACAGCCCCCATTACCTCTGGCCTAGATTACTACCAGGGATTCCTATTAGTCTCCATAGACACCCCTCTCCCTCGTAGGGGCTTGACACCCATGCGAGTGGGATCCTTCTAGAAGGCAGATCCCTCTTCTGCCTCCCCAGTGCCCCCAGGAGAGTGTCCAAGCCATTTCGTGTCTCCTGTAAAGCTCCAGCCCCTGATCAGTGCTCACAACCTCCATTCCACAGGGAGTGCTCCACAGCCTGGAGCCAATTATCTTCTCTCCGAACTCGGCCTTCCCTGCTTACCACCTGCTTTAACTCATATGGGGGCCCCTTTCTGAGACGTCCTTCTGATCCCTCATCTTCCTTTTCACCTAGTTAGTTTCTATTCCCCCTTTAAGGAGAATCAGGCTCAAACCCTCCAGAAAGCCCTGCTTGTCCCCAGACTGGGTCAGGGGAACTTCCTGTCCCAACAGCCTTTTGACTTCCCTCCTCGTAGCATTTGTCACCTGCACTACAATTGTCTTCTCTTCACTCATCTCTTCATAAGTTCCCACAGGACAGTGATTCTACTGGGTTTGTTTCTGCGAGGCCCAGAGCACAAGGCTTGACCCAGACTTCGTAGGCATTTTATATATATTTGCTGAGGAAGTGAATGAAATAAGAGGTAACATATACTGAACACTTCTTGTATGCTTACTTGACTTAAACAATCTCATTGGTTATCACACCATCAGGGTGGTATTATTACCTCTTCACAGGTGAGGAAATGGAGGTTCAGAAGTTTAAGTGCCAGACCTAGAATTTAATCCGAAACATATATATACTCTGGAGCTTGAGTTCTTTATCACAGATAAAATTGTTCCCTATGACAATGGAGGGGCTGGGATACCTGGGGTCATTATAACTGAGAAGAAATTGCCTTGTGGAAATGAAACATGGGTGAGTTGATGGGCTTAGGGGCTTTGCTGGTTTGACTTGAATGGCCAGGTAACTGATTGCATTGTTAACATCTCCTTTCCTGTTCCCCAGCTACAAGCCAGACTCCCCTTCATTGAAGGACCTCTGATGTAACTTGCCATGGACTTTGAGTGCATACGGGTAGTCCTCACCTGTGGAAACAAACCCTAAATGCTGACACCTCCCAAAGCCCAAGCCTGCTGACGTCAGTAAGCATTTCCTGCAGGCTAGCTCATCCTTTTCTCTGGCTTGAGCCATTGGTTCATCCTGACCAGAGTGGGGAGGGGTGGATCTTCTTTGTTTTTTATCTTGTGTGTAGCTTAGCCTAGCTGAGGCGTGGGGCACAGCAAGGAGCTCGATAAATACGTAGGGAATTCAATTGAGAACCAACCTGCAAGCTGGGACTTGTGATTTGCTCTCCAGCCTGCTGGGAGATGTTCCAGCCACTCCCAGAAGGGGGGTTTTGTGTGGGATGACCACTGGATCTGCCTCCCAGGTGGGGTAAGAGTCCAGGTAGGGTAAACTATTTGTGAGACCCAGAAGATTAATCTACAAGAACAAATCATAATACTTTTATTGTTCCCACTGAAGCCATTTTCACATGTGGTACTCTGGTAAGAAGCAGGGTAGAGTCGTGTTTATTTCTACATCAGTGAATCAAATCTCAGTTTTTATAAGGCTTGCACATCCTGGAGAAAATAGTTTGTGTGTGTGCATATGTGCATGGGTGAGTATTTTAGGGCTAAAGGGATTAACTTCTCTGAGAGCTCAAAATCCTTTGGGGGTTTGGTGTGTATAAGTCTAACATTGCCATATCCAAGATGTGATTCTTTCTTCAATACCTAATCAATGGTCATTTTATTACTTAATCTAACACACACTTGTGATTCAGTCTCCTTACTTTCAATTTTTTTTTTCAAAAAGCAAAAACCTGGCAAGAAGAGGGGCTTCCTTTGGAGTGACCTGCATTAGCCATAACCTCTCTGTTAGGTAGAGGAAAAGACCAGATGCCCAGACTGCCGATTTGTGTGCTTTCATTTGTTTCCAAGCTGCCAAATGGCATGGACAGAACCCTGGACACAAGGCCAGGCTGGGCTCCACAGCTGGGAGGGTGGAGAGCCTAGAGCTTGACAACGTGCTTGTCAGACAGTCGTCTGCCAGGCCAGGGCAGGCCAGGAGGCACTTGGTGAAGAGAGACACGTGATGACCTGCTGGGCACGTCACAGTCTGAGGACAGTGGCATAGAATGTATTCCCAACTGCCTACCACCAATGGCTTGGGTGGAAATGGGCAAATCTGACACTTCCTCAAAGCAGGGCCAGCATCTAACCAGCCTCATTTGGAGTCTCAGTTCAGACCAGGAGCACAGCTGGTCCATAAGCCCCATATCTTTTTTTGAGTTACCAGTTTTTACAAGATGTGCGCCCTGTTCTGAGAGAGCTATTGGACATTGTTCCACTGGTGAGAACTACCAAATTCTTCTTTTTCAGGAGTTCATTTTAATAAATAAAATTGGCAGTCCAATTTTATTAGATGTGAAAAAATTCTGTGCCTCTCTTGAGTGCATTTCTCATCCACAGAAGCATTTTCATCTCATAAGTCTTTGGACAGGCATGAGATTTGGAGTTTTTACACCAGCTGGGGCCATTTCCGCTTTACCAGGAGTAGATGTGATCTGGAGATACGGGTTGGCATGAACTGAGTTATTATGCATCTTGGGCTTTCTCAACACCCACTCCATTCTATCCCACTCTCATCTCCTCAACACTGCCAGGAGAGGCTCCCACCTTCCCCTGACCAATCCCCGTCTTGCTTGTGCAAATGTCTCAGGTAGAAATACTACCAGACTTTAAGCAGACTACAATGACAAGCCTCAAAACAATATGCCAACCCATGGTGGAAAATACCACGTGGTATTTTCAGATTTGTAAGACTATGACCATTCATTTCCCCAAACCCCCACTTAGCAGTGGGGTGAGATGTAGTTGGAGAGGCAGGGCTTGCAGGGATAATCCAGGAGGAGAATCTCAATGCTTCAAGTTATTTCTTGGACTGATAACCTGACTATCGGGAGGGGATCTAGGATCTGTAGGCAGGGAGCCACATGTGATATGCCTTTGTTTCTGCTGTGGCAACAGCAACATACCTTCCAATGGCATGTGACTGCTCTCCTTGGTATTTTAAGGAGCTGTCTTGGGCTCTGGTTAATCATTATTTCCCCATCACTTAATTAAAACTGACAGGCAAAGCTGATCTCCTTTTCATAGTCTTGATTACATGCTGTGCCTGATTCTAGGACATTGGCCCCTGGAGCGTGGAGTCTTGGAGTCTGCAGCTGAAGTGCTCTTCTCCTGAGCCAACCTGGGCTGCGAAAGGCCCTGGCCCCTGGGTCCCCTATCTGAGTTGTTTGTTTGTTGTCACCTGTGAAACCTCACTTGGGGACACTCAGCTTGCTCTCTGTCCTTTGGGGAGTCCTGTCTATGCTGGAAGTCTGTCTTCCACGAACTGCTGACAGCAACGTAGCACACAGCTGGGAAAACACAAGAGCAGGAGCTGCTGGACTTGGAAAAACCCTCTCCCTCTGAAAGTGACAAGGCAGAGACTAAATCAGGAACATGTCCACACTTGCTCCTGACCTGAGAGTGACAAATTAGGTCTCAGGAGAGAGGTTGGCTGTTTAGACAGTTCTCACCCTGTGTCTCCACACCTGTGTCCTGTGGAGCCCCTGGCAGTTGTTTCAAATACCTTTGAGATATATTTGGAAAAGAGATTTTTACAAGCCCCATCTGTCCTGCTTTGTGATCACCCGCTGTGCAACTTACTCCAACATCCTCCTGCTTCCTGGGGAAATGCAGTCTCCTACTGAGGAACAGGGCCCCTCTGCCACCCAGCTCTGGCCCAAAGTCAGCTGCCCAGGCAAAGCAGAACCTGCTGACTCCCTTAATAAAACCAGCCGGGGCCAATCATTCAGGCAGTGGGAGAGGAGGGGAGGCTGGGCTTGAGCACCCTGATTCCTGTTTTCTGATGTGTAGCTTCTCTTTGGAGACTCGTGGCAAGTCACCACTGCAGGGCCTCAGGCAGTGCCACTCCCCTTCTAAATCCTAATGACTTTCAGCTCTTTGCTTATTTCCCTGTGGGCAGCAGCTGGCACTAGGCAGGCATATCTAACCAATGCTCTCCTACAAGCTCCTGGATAACACCAGGGAAATCAACACACACACAATAACAGGAAGCTCAATCCATCTGGGCCTCTGTGGGAGGCTTCCTGAACCACCTCCCACGGCCAGAGCCCATCTCTGCCTACCCCTCTGGCCAGCTCACCCAAATCCCTCAACTCCAGGTGCCTGTAGGGATGTTTGCCTCTGCAGTCCTGAGTACACCTTCCATCTGCTTCCATGGGTGATGTCCTCCCTATGTTTCACAGGTTTCTTGATCCCAGATCCTCATTGTCAAAATCCAACACAAGTTTCACAGCCTGTCCTGTGTACACGAGTAGTGGTGGTGGGAGACCGGGGTCGGGTACGTGAAATTGGCATGTTTCCTTCCAAAAGCAGCAAGCAGTATAGGTAAGTAGAAGTGGCAAAATTTGGGATATCCAGTAACCCTCTCCTCTCTTCCCTCCTCATTGGCCAAACTGACTCATACAAACCTCCTTCTCCAGTGCCTGCCTAAAGGATTGAAGACCCCTGTTAAAAGCAATTCATTTTCACAAGAGATGTAACATATTTAAACATTAACAATACTTTAATGTCCTACACTCTTTTGTCATTGTCTTTTTTTTTTTTTTACTGCTTCCCCTCCCTTCATAATGAATGTAGGGAAGATCCGTGGGTCCTTTTTTTAAAAAAAAAAACAAAACAAAACAGTAAAATCCATTGCTTAGAATACAGTGTTGCCTACAGAGCTCTCAGCAAACACTGCCTGGGGCAGTCTGACCAGTGAGGGCCGTTTGGTTTGCCCTGTCAGGAAACCTATGGCCTGCAGTGGAGACAGGGTTAGACCACAGGGTGTTTAACAAACTTTAATAATTTATATTGTAGATACCATATATCTCGTTAAAATAAAAATGTGTCAAGTGCCAGCTGTGTGTCTGGCCTGTGCTAGATGCTGAGGATAAAGAGGATAAGACTTGACTCCTGCCCTCAACAGGCTTATAGCCCTGCAGGGAAGCCACCCCTGGCTTTTGTCCTAATCATTTCTGTGCTTTCCTTTGTAGTTTTATCTTATGTGAGTGAATCCATGAGAAATATAATTTCTTTTTTGCCTAAGTTTGAAATTTTGCATGAATGGAATAAATACCATAATTGGTCAATCCTTTGCATCTGGCTTCTCTTGTTCGGCATTAGGTTTGTGGAATTTATCCATGTTTTTAGAGTTTTTCATTGCTTTTGTTATATTCCTTTAAGTAAAGATGTGATGTAGGGGACCGGTTTGTTTTAGTCTGGCAAATGTGACTCAGCTCTGTGTGGAAAACCTATGGAAGCGAAGTGGTTGGTAGGAGCCAGACCTTCAAACTGAGTTTTCCTGTGGGAATCAGGCCTAGAAAATGCATACTGACTGTTATGGCTTGCTCTTGCTAAAACTCCATCACCCTGGTCTAAAACAACAAATGTATATCATCTATCTTCATGGTAATTTCCAAAGCCTGTGTGAATTCACCCAAGGACAGAGCTAATCAGCTCACCACCATTCCCCTCTGCATGTTATTTTCATTTCCTTGATTGTACCTAAAATGTAGACAACAACATTCTATGTAATAGATAATAAATCCTTCTCTGATGTAAGCCCCAAGAAACACAATAAAAGCCTGTCTAGGCAAGGGTCGGGGTGCTCTCCTTCTGAGAGAGTGGCCGAGGCATTCATAGGCACTCTCCCCTTGAGAGAGTAGCTGTGCCATCCCCTTTTTCTCCACAGGATTGCTGTCACCTGTGCATTTATTTTCTCTTTCAGCCGCAACAAGGTGGACTGTGCTGGCTGGAGTCTGCCACAATGTGACAATTTATTGATCCCTTCTACTGTGGGTTGACATTGGGGCTGTTTCTAGTTCGGAACTCTCACAAGCAATGAGGGAACAACCGTCTTACATGTGTCTCCTAGCCCCTGTGTGCCGGAGCTTCTCCAGAGTAATTATCCGGGAGTGGGACTCCTAGGTCACAGGCTGTCTATCTCAAATTTTGCTGTGTAGCGGTTGGCCAAAGACTTGTAGCACTTTCCACCTGCACCAAAAGGATAAGATCACACCCATTGTTCCATGTTCTCACCAACGTTTGCTGCGGACGTTTGATTTTGGAGAATCTGGAGGTTATGATTCTCATTATAAATCAATGGGTCTATGGGTATTCGGGATACTACACCTTAGTCCCTTAGCTATCTCACAAATATCTTCTCCCAGTTGAGGTTCCTAGTTTCACTCTCTTTATGGTACTATATGAATGCATGTTTTTAATTGAATGTAACCACCTTTAATAATCTTTTCCTTTATGGTTATACTATTTATTTATTTATTTATTTTAAATTCCTCTACTCCAAGGTCATGAAGATATTCTCCTATATTCTAAAAATACTAGTTTTGGTTCTCTCTAGTCATTTATTTAGGTCTGTTTAATGTCTTGATTATGTTTTATACTATTCTCTGTAGAGATCTTTTATTATAATTATTGCTAGTTATTTTTTAATGTTTGCATTTTTAAATTTTTAATTATTTGTGGCTGGTATATAGAAAGGCAAATGATTATATATATTATTTTTGTATCCAATAATCTTGCTAATGGATTCCAATGATTTTTTGGTATAGATTTTTTAACTTTGCACATTCACAGTTATATAATCTGCAAACAATAATTGTTTTTCCTTTTTTCCCAATTGTTATATATCTTCCTTCTTTTTTTATTTAAAAAAATCATACTAAGTTTTTCAGTGCAAAACTGAGCAAAAGAGGTGAGAGTAGCTTTATTTCAGCCACAGAAGGGAAAGCTTTCAAAGTTCCACAATTAAACATGATATTTTTAACAAAAGATTAATATGTATATTAATATATAACGTACAAATAGAATCTATGTAATATATAAGTATATGCAGATATTCATACATTTATTTTAAAAGGTGAGGAAGTTTCTATCTATTTATAATTTTCTGAGATTTACAAAAATCATGAGTATATTTTGAACTTAAAAAATCTTTATTTTTCCACATCTTTTAAATTATCATTCCATTTATTTTGAAAATATATTAATATGGTGAATTATATTACTCTGTTTTCAAAAATTAAATGAACCTTGCTTTTCTGAAATAAGTCCCAATTTTTAATCCTCTTTTAGGTCAGTTTGAAACTTTTTTTTATGTGGGAGAAGGACATTTGCATCTAAGGTCATGAATGTGTTTGTCTTGTAATTTTTTTTTCCTGCACTGTCCTTGTCAGATTTGGACATCAAGATTCTGCAAACTCATAAAATGAATTTGGAGCCATTCTTGCTTTTTTCATAATTTATAAATTTTTCTGAAGATTGGAATTATTCATTCCTTGAAAGTTTATTAAAATGTTAGCCGAATGTTTTCACAAGGTAAGGTTTAACTTACTAGATTTCTTTCTTTATTGTTTGAGGCAA
This sequence comes from Trachops cirrhosus, assembly GCA_028533065.1. Taxonomy (NCBI): domain Eukaryota; kingdom Metazoa; phylum Chordata; class Mammalia; order Chiroptera; family Phyllostomidae; genus Trachops; species Trachops cirrhosus. The sequence goes on from CM052544.1 coordinate 32,003,163, forward strand.
TATTCCTAATCATGCTTTTATTATATTTTTATGGTATATAAAGTTTTTCTGTTAATTTGTATTTAAGTTATTTTGAAACTTTTCAAACTTCCTGAAAGTTTTAAGAATACCTCAGTGAATCTTCATGCACCCTTTGCCTAGATTCGCCAATCGCTGACATTTTGCCATGATCATGCTCTCCTGCTTCTCGAACTTGCGCTGTATTTATCTCTTGCTCGCTCTCCCTTACACACAGACACATAACTACGTATGCACACACTCACATTTTATTTTTCCAAGTCACTTAAGAGGTAGCTGTAGTTATAATATTTTACTCTTAAATATTCCACTGTGTGGCATTTTCCTACTACCACTCTCAAGTAATTTGACATTGATATCACTCTATTATCTAACATGTACTCTATATTCATATTTCCCCTCCTGTTCCAATACTGTTTCGTAAATGTACTTCCCTAAAAATAGGAAAATTATTTATTTATCATGACAAATTAGGAAGAGAGAAAAATTATTCCTGGTGTCTTAGTCGAAATCATTTACCTATCATTATTTTTCCCCATATTTTTCATTGTTGTTCAACTACAGTTATTTCTATTTCCCCCCACCACTACCCTCCACCCCAGCCATCCCCACCTCCCACCCTTGATTCTACTCTCCTTTGGTTTTGTCCATGTGTCCTTCCAATAGTGTTGCTTATAGGTTAAAAAAAATTTTGTCGACTTCAGATCTAAGGAAATTTCACATGTTGCATTTGTCATTTCTCCTTAGCTTCCTTTGCACAGAATCATTCTCAGGTCTTTTAAAAACATGGAACAGAAGGACAGTTCTCAAAGGTGGGAGGGTGGGGGGAACTGGAAAAGAGTAGCCAAAGAACACATGAATTTATGCTTAGCCCATGGACACAGATAAGAATGTGGTGAAGGGAGAGGGAGAGTGAGGAAGGGCAAAGGGGGAGGATGGGGGACATCTATAATAGTGTCAACAATAAAAAAATAAAAAATATCTTTCATAACATTAATATTTTAAAAACAATTTTCAGTTTTTTAAGAATATATATCACCACAGTTTTAAAATTTATCAGCATAAATTATTGATGATATCATCTTATTATCTTTTTAATGTCTATGGCCCATGTAGTTTTGTCTTCTTTTTCATTCTTAATATTGTTTATGTTTTATGTTTTTTCCCTATATTAATCATGCCTGATTTTTTTAGTTTATTTCAATGATTTTTCAAATAATTCAGTAAGCTCTGGCTGCTGTGGCTCAGTGGATTGAGCTTCAGCCTGTGAACCACAGGGCTGCCAGTTCAATTCCCAGTGAGAGCATATGCCTGGGTTGCAGGCCAGGTCCCCAGTAGGGGGCGTGCGAGGGACAACCACATATTGCTGTTTCTCTCCCTCTCTTTCTCCTTCCCTTCTCCTCTCTCTAAAAATAAATAAATAAAATATTAAAAAAATAATTCAATAATATTTTCAAAGCACCAACTTTGGGTTCATTGTTTTATATTTCATTATTTTGTCCATTTATCTTCATTATTTTTTATTTTACTTATTTTGGGTATTATTTTAATGTTCTTTCATTGACTTCTTATATCGAATGCTTAGTTCATTAAATGTGAATAATTTTTATTTTCTAATGCAAGCATTATGGATATAATTTCCCTCTAAGTACTGCTTTAGCTATTGTTAAAAGGCTTAATATTTAATGCTTTTGTTCAGTTTTATAATTCTAGAATGTTTTCTTCTTTGATTTATGATTAGTTTAGTCATGTCTTTAAATATGCAAACATAAAAGTTTAAAGCCATTTGTCTTCTTATATTTTTGTTTTTGTTTTGTAACTTAATTGCATTGTAGACAGAAAATATGGTGTATATGTCATTGAGTTGAATTGAGACTTACTATATTGACTAATATGAATGGTTCCTGTGTACTTGAAAAGAATATATATTCTCTAGTTGTTGGGTGTGATGTGCTATAACATCTTTTTTATTCATCTTAATAACTTTGCTATTTAAATCTTCTATATCTTTACTTATTTTTATCTACTTAATATCACTTACTAAAAGAAGTCTGTTAAAATTCCCTACTATGAATGATAAATATTTCTACTTTTCCTCTAGCTCTTTCAACATTTTGCTTTATTTCCAGGCTCTTTTCTTAACAAATTAGAAATTTAGAATTGTTTTATCATCTTTGTGAATCAACCATTTGATACTGATGTAGTGATCCTTTTTAACTTAAAGTTTACTTTGGTGGGTGTTGATATAACTACTCTAATTGTCTTTTGGTTAGTGTTCGTCTTATAAATCTTCATATGTACTTTGCATTTCATCTTACTGAGTCCTTAGGTTTTATACAATATGTTTTAGTTATAACTTTTCAAATTAACATATAGTAGAATTCTTTCCCCATCTTTCTTTTAACTGAAGTTATTCAATATTTTAAAAAATATTTGTATTTATCTCCACCTGCTAATATGTTTGTTCTATTTGTCTCACTGTTCCTGTGTCTACTCTCCCCTTCTCTTTCCTTGTTTTGTTTGGATTGATTGATTTGTTATTGCTGGTGTTGTTTGTCTCCTAATTTTATTTTTTTCAGTATACTTTCGGGGCAGTTATATCAGCTATATTTACTCTTTCAGTGGTTGCACTGCTATTTTAGCATGCATTTTTAACAAATTATGACAATTTCTCGTGATTCCCTTCTCTGACCTTCATCCCACACCACTGGCCAGGACCGCACTGACCTACACTGTAAACAGAAGTGCACTAGATTCCTGCAGAGACTCACCTTTCCAGGTCCCAGTTCCAGCAGCAGCCAGCAGCACTGCCCAAATTCTGAGGCTTTTTGTCTACCTAGTTGTGACCTCCACTGGCCCTCCAGAGGGTGAATTCTAGCAGGTCCCACCAGCACTGCACCTCACTTCTCTGGTGTCCAGTGAGCCAAGCTCTGACCTGTCTAGCCATGTATGGACCTCAGTACTAGGGGAGGTGTGGAGGATTTTTCCTTGGGTACTCTAACCTACCTAAGATAGTGGTTGATTCCTCATTTCTGCTCTTCCTGTATTCTTTATAATTCTTTTTCATTTTCACTAGCAAATTCCATGTTACTCCAGTTCCCTATCAATAATTCTCTATATTAAATTTTCTGTGTTCAGATAACTGTGGCTTTCCTATCTCCTGACAGGACCCTGACTCATATTTTCTACAACATACATGTTATTATTGCCTAATATTCTAATTCTAGCCTATTTCTTTTGAAATTGGCATTGCTTTTATTATTTTATACTGTGAATATTTGTTTATACTTAAAAAGATACTTTCCAATACTTTTGCCCCCTCCCCATTTGTATCCATTTCCTATTGCTATTGTAACAAATTGCCACAAACTGAGTGGCTTAAACAACACAAATTTATTATCTTACAATTTTGTGGCCCAGAAGTCCAAAATGGGTCTCACTGGGGCCCAGATCAAGGTGTTGGCAGAGCTGCATACCTTTCTGGAAGCACCAGAGAGAATCCATTTCCGTGCCCTTTCCACCTAAAAGGTGCCCACATTCCTCGGCTCCATCCTCAAAATCAGCATGTTGGGCCAAATCTTTCTCATGCTGCTGTCTCTCTGACCTCCTCTTCTGTCTATTTCTCCCACATTTAAGGACATTGTGATTGTACTGGGCCCTGTATTATCAGACAATCCAAGATAATTTCCCTATTTTAAGGTCAGCTGAATGGCAACTTTAATTCCATCTGCTACCTTAACTCTCTGTGCCCTGTGAGGTGACACAGTCACAGTTTCCAAAGATTTGGATGTAGACCTCTAGGGGGAGGATGGTGCTCTATTCTGCCTCCCACACCATTTCTTCCTGCAACTCAAGAGTTTCCATCTGGGATTATTTTCCTATTTCTTTATTGTTTCTGTTCATAAGAGTAATTTTGATGATGATCTTTTCCTTTTCTTTTTTTTCTTTTTTTTTTTTTGCTGAAAAAATGGCTCTATTTCCTTTTCATTATTCAAAGACAATTTTGCTGGGCATAAAACTATATAACTTGCAAATTTTTTTCTTTCAGTATTTTGTGTTCTGACTCCTACTGTCTCTACAGAAAGTAAGGGTCAAATTGCTTTTTTGAATAAATTTTCTTATGTCTCCCTTTTCTCCTTAATTATTTGTAAGTTAGTTATTCTATATGTGATATTTAATTGCTTACCCTTAAAATTTTAACAAAAACACTTGGTAAATAATGCATGAAGCCCAGAGTACTTTAATTCTAATCTCTCTATTTTAGTTTCTGTTATTTTTACCCAGTATTTTGTTATGTGATACTCAAATTGCTCATTAGTTTAACTGTTATTTTTATGTTATTATTTAAATCTTGTTTAGATCTAGCCACGTTTTTTTTATTGGTCACTATTTCTTCTTTTTATCTTAAAGTTTCTTTCTGTGAGGGCCTGGTGGTAAATTAGTACTGGGTATCCAAAAGTGTCTTTATTTTATATTCACTCCTGAATAACAGCTCAGCTATTTAAATAATGTATTAATTACAAACATGTTTTAAGTACTTTAAAGAAACAGGCAGCTGATCAGTTTCTATGAAGAGTTTAAAAGCAGCCCTAATCTCTGTTTGTAAAGTACAAAGTTTAATATTCATGCGTCATATTATATAAATCCTCAAAATCCTTAATCATTGTTTGCGTAGTTGCTCTTTGAGAAACCCTTCCTCTCTCACTTTATCTCTCTCTCTCCCCCCGCCTCTCTTTCTTTCTCCTAGGTACCTGCAGTATTAAATCAACCTTAGAACAACTTTTGAGAAATGTATTTAGTTTGGATTTTAGTAGTCTGATTTAAGAGTATTTATCCCCAAACTCTAAACCCAAAAAATAGTTTGATTCTTTTTTCACTGTAAAATCAGTTTCCAATATTTACTTGCTCACGGACAACAGCAAAAATGGAGCCACACGTTGCCATTTAGGCAAGGCAGTGGGTATTTGATGTCCCTCAATTCCTCTGCTGGCAAATGCATACCATTTATCAAGCGCCATAGTCGACACTGCTTTTTGACATTCCCGATATTGTAGAACATCGTGTGAAGGTGATATAATATGTACTGTCCCCTTTGGACACATGATTCACTACACGTAACCATGCCTAGCTGGAAAAATTTCTTAAATACTAAGAAATTGAAAGACATAAAACTTTAAAATGACTTAGGTGAAATGATTTCCTTGGAGCAGTCTGCCAAGTCAGCTTGTCACCCTTAGCCTAGAAGGCTGTGGGGGAGGGAGGGCAGACATGGTAAATTTTCTCTCCAAATTGGGAAAGCAAATGAATGTTTACCCCTTCATTTCTTTCCCAGGGACCTTTCTATTGGGCTGTTTGTGTGGAAGGCATTTCCTGACTCCTGTGCCTGTCAGTTCTAGGCACTTTAAGCATTGGTGTTTGTACACTTATTAACCCTCATGATCTAACTGGACACGGAGTTAAAGAGCAAGCTCTGGACCAGGACTGAGGAGAACTGGAATCTAGCCCAGGCTGTGTGACCATAGCCAGTGATGTCATCTTTCTTTGCCTCCACTGCCTCATGTACAAAATGAAAACTACCTCTGCACTACCTACCTCTCAAGACACTCCCACACTCTACCACCACCCCCACCAGTAAGAATTTTTTAAATTTTCTAGCAAGATGCTTAAACTACATGAAAATATAAATTATATTGTGGATTTTTATGGGAAGAGTATATAATTAAATGGTTTTGCAATACAATATCTGGTAAAGTAGTCAAAAAACAATGATGCAGAAAAAAATGCTGTGTTCAGAGAAGGTAAACCATTGATTAATTCAATAACTATCAAGTCTCCATGTGTCAGGCACATTCGTCTCCTAACATCTCTATTCTACTGGGAGGAGACAACAAATGAGCAAGTAAATTCATAAGAAAATGTCAGCAACGAGTGATTGCAGAGAATTAAAAGAGAGCAATGTTAGAGAGAGTAATGGGGTGGCCTTTGTGGAGAAGTGACATTTAAGATGAGACCTGAATGTCTTGTAATAGTCAAAGGGAAGTACAATCCCAAGAAGTGGTTCAGTCCTAAGGCAGAAAAGACCTTAGTGTATTCAAAGGACGAAAGGCCAGTGGACATGGAGAGAGTGGTATGAGAAGCCAGCAGGAGCAAATCAAGTAGGGCTTTCTGGATTAGACTAAAATATTATGCTTTTATATCAAGTGTGGTAGAAAGCCTTCTGGATTTTAAGATAAACATGTGCTGGGGAGTTAGGAGAACATGTCTGCTGGAGGTAGGACTGAGTGGGTTAGGTGGGAAAGAAGCGGGAGAGACTGTAGGTAGGTATGTTAATTTACTAGGGCTTGCCACAGTAAAGAATCACAGACTGGGTGGCTTAGACAATTTTTTTTCTCACAATTCTGGAGGCTACAAGTCTGAGATAAAGATACTGGCAAGGTTGGTTTCTTCTGAGGTTTCTCGCCTTGGCTTACATTGGCTGTCCTCTCCCTGTGTTTCCACATGGTCTCCTTTCTGTTATGTGTGTGTCCAAATTTCCTTTTCTTATGAGGACACTACTCATATTAGCTTAGGGCCCACCCTGATGACCTCATTTTAACTTCAGTACCTCTTTAAAGAACCTATTTCCAAACAGTTACATTCTGAGGTACTGGGGATAGGGCTTCAACACACAAATGTTCAGGGTACGTAATTCAAGCCATAACATAAAGGTTGAAGTGTGGGAAAAAGTGTAGAAGAAAGGTTAGCATGCTGCCTTTAGACAGACAGTGAAGACAGCAGCCTGGCTGGAGCACAGTTTACACATAATAGAGTCACAGGAAGGCAGGCCATCAATTGAAGCAGAAGTCAGGCCGGTGAGGGTCTTGAATCCTGGTTAAGGACCTTCAACCTTTTGCTATAAGTCATTGGGAGCCTTGGAGAGTATCTGAGTAGTGGGGGAGAGCTGGGTATTGATGAAAAAGCAATTGGTTGTATGAAGGTCATGCAATAGAGGTTGGAGACAAGGGACAGCTTGGGGAATGGGACTCAATTCAGTCCCTTAGATACAGAAAGGAAAGAAAGGAGTAAGGAGTGTCCTAAGGGAAGAATTGCCAGTAGTGGTTTAGAGAGCAGACAGGACGCAGTCCTGGGAGACCGAGGAAGCATGCTGAAGAGCACGCTGCCGTGCAGAACTTGCACTGGGATTACAGTCAGGGCGACTCAGGACAGCCCACTGTTGTCTATCCAAACCCCCAGGTCCAGCCATGACAGAGGCTGACACCTTGTCTAACGTGAATTGAAAATGGTGACTTCAGAGGCAGATAAACCTCAGTTCAAGTGCTCCTTCACTTAAAGCAGTGTGTGATGACTAATTTTTTATGTCAACTTGACTGGTGCCTGGACATTTGACCAAGCATGACTCTGGTTGTTCCTGTGAGGAATCTCACCCCTTTCCTGAGTGAGATTAGCATTCGAATTGATAGACTGAGTCAAGAAGATGGCCCTCTCTAATGTGGGTGCCCCTCATCCAATCAGTTGAAGGCCTGAGTAGAAGAAAAAGGATCCTCCCTGAGGAAGAGAGAATTCCTGGGCCTGACTGCCTTCGAACTGGGACACTGGCTTCTTTCCTGCCTTTGGACTGGAACTGAAATATCAGTTTTTCCTGGGTCTCAAGGCTGCCAGCCTTTGGAGTGAAACTAAGTTGGTTCACCTGGTTCTCAGACTTTCAGATTTGGACTGGAACTGCATACACCACTGGCTTTCCTGGGTCCAGGATTCAGATCTTGGGACTTGTCAGTCTCCATAATTGCATGAGCCAGTGCTTTATAATAAATCTCTATCTATCCACTCATCCAACTAGTTATAAATGTAAATATATACATTTCTTTTTAAAGTGTAATTGTATTTTAATTTTTGCTTCCTTTTTAATTGTACAATATTTTATGTTATGACATAGAGGGACTATGTGGTATGTTTTGTAATGCTAGAAAACATAGGGACTTTGCCTCCCTCTTGGTTTCTTATTTATATCTATATCTATCTATATCTACAGATATATAGATATCTTTCTATGTATAGATATATACCTATATATCTCCCTCTATATTTTTATCTCTTTCTATATATATTGTATTGGTGCTGTTTCTTTGGAGAACTCTGACTAATACACAGTGTAACTTAATCTCTTCAAGCCTTCGTTTCCCCAGGGATCTAATGGGAGTAATACATCACCTTTCACAGCTGTAAATAAATGAGGCAATGTGTACTATGTGTGGCTCATAGTAGCTGCTCAATAAATGGAATGTTCCTTCTCATTCCCCTTGGTGGGACAAAGTCCTGAAATGACAGACAGATAGATTTAGGTGCTCACAGCACATCTGAACTGCTCTGGCATGTGGGCTGGTTCTGCTTGTGGCAGTGTTGGCAAAGGTGCTGGTAGGGCTGAAGCTGGTGTGGTTCCATTGTGTCCATATCTGTCCACATTTTGCCTGCAGAGAAAACAACAAATGCTGGACAGGAACAAGTCAGAAAAAAGGTTGCCAATGACCTGTGTGGCCTTGGGTGAGTTTCCACTATCACTGTCAGTGGCTGTATTTCCCATGTCTCTACCATCTGGCAGGGAAAGCTCTTTACAATTCATTGAACCTTAAAAACAACCCTGTTACGTTAATCCCAATTAATAGATGAGGAAAATAAAGTTCAAACAGAGTAAGTAGCCTTCTTGAGTCATACATGGTTAGAAAATGGTAGAGCTGGGTTGGAACCTAGTTTTTTTCAGATTCTAGAAATCATTTTCTTTCCACTAAGCTCTACTGGCTCCTTCTATTGGTTTCTATGAGTCTCAACATTTGAGCTACAAATTGGGACTAATTACACATGATTTACCTTACATATTTCCCCTTTCTCAGTCATTGTTATAGGGGACAAATGAGAATAAGTATGTTCTAGTTACTCTTGATGCATTAGAAACCACTCCAAAAGTTAGTGGAATAAGCAACCACTTTTTTAGACTCAGGGAATCTGTCGGTTAGAAATTCAGGCAGGGCATAGTGTGAATGACTTTACTCTGTTTTTTTTTTTTGATGTCTGAGGCTCAGCTTGGAAAATTCAAACAGCTGAAGGTGACTGAGCAGCTAGGAAATGGAATCTGGAGGTGCTGGGATGACCGAAACAAACGTTGGACTCACCTGGGGCTGGCAATGCAACTACATGCAGCCCTTTCACATGGCTTGGGATCCTCACAACACGGCAGCCTCAGGGTGGTGGGACTATGTATGCGGAGGCTTCAGGCTCCAGATTTAAGGAGAGGAGAAGAGAGACAACCAAGCCTTCAATGGGAGCACTGTTACTAAATTTTATGGCTGTTTTCTTTTTTTTTTAACTACCACAGGGTACACAGGTTCAAGAAAAGTATAGGAGACTATACAGGAATAATTTCTTGCTATAATCAATGACATTTTTGTTTTCAGTTAGGGCACTGTGCCTTATAAAGCACAGAATACTCATGTCTAAACAATGTTGAACATGAACTGGATTTAATCATGAATAAGCCTTTTTGCTCTTTCCTGAAGTTGATGTCTCAACTTTAACGAAGCTGCTTGGTAGCCACAGCATCTGCATAGCACCAAAACATCTGAGAGCAATGTTGAAAACTGTAACCTGTCCAGTTGCTGTGGGTCCCGGAGACCTGGCTCTGCCGGCCATGACGGGGGAGAGACACAGCAAGTGACACCAAGCTCTGTAAGAATCAGCTTTTCAACCTTTCTTTTAAAGTTAAGTACTTTGAGTTGAATTAAATTTAGGTCATGTAAAAAAAGCCTCAGTTCAATTTTCTTTTTAAAAACAAGTTTCCATAAGCTGCTATAATTTATTTACTTTCTTCATTTATCCAGTTTAAATTATTCAGGGACTGTATTTTGGTGCTTAATTGGGCAAGGCATTAATGAGCCTGGTGAAAATGAGATGGGATGGCTGTGTTTATGTCAGGCCTGTTTCTATTAGGTTCTACATATGTGTTTTTTGAACAGGAGAGTTGTTTATTTATTTTAAACTATTGACCCAAATAAATTGTCTGAGGTTTATTTCTGCATCATCAGGTAGGTCCTGGGCTTGGACCTTAAAGTGACCAAGGCCTTACATCATCCTGCTTACTGTTTTTTTTTTTTTTTCGGAGCACCGTCTGTGAAGGAACATGCCCCAATAGTGAGTCAGAATAAAGGGTTCAGCCTCAACAAATTCAGAAGGTTGAATTACTTCAGTGACAATTGGTTTTTTAAATGGTCATTATTCAGAGGTGATAATGGATGGAGATTAAAAAAAAAATCGAATCCCCCAGGATACCATTTCTGATTTGAAACTATTTTTTTTGTTGCCTGCTTACTCTGAATGCTTCTCTCAAAACTGTGATGTGTGGAAGAAAGATGGAATTTGGAATTAGGCAGACATGAATTCATATTCTGCACAATTATGTGACTGCAAATAAGTTACTCACATTTTCTGAGCCAGTAATTTGGTTAAAATAAAATAGGGGAAGTTACACCTATTGTTATTGAAAGGATTAAATGAAGTGTGGAATGTGCAACCTCATTGCAAAGCTTGGCACTGAGTGAATGGGGATGCATTTAGCTGTTGGGTTGTTTTACCCATTTTTTGCATTTTCCATAGTTTAGCAGAAACAGAGAACACAGCAGTGCTCCATACAGATGATGTGGCCTTGAAGCCCTTGTGGGCTATTTCCAAGGATTGAATTTACTCACCTTCATCCCTCCTAATAAGCCAGGTCGTTGGTGCCTTTCTCCCAAACAAAACAAATCAAACGACTGGATAAAAGGGAGAGATTTTTACATTTATTGCACATTGACTATGTACCATGCAACACACTGAGTGTTTCACATTCATTTTTCTCATTTACTTCTTGTAATGACCTTAGGAGAATGTGGCATGCTCCTTAAGCAACTACTCTGAAATATAGTGACTTAATGCAATAATCACTTATTGTTTCTCAGCCGGGCAGCTGTGATGTGAGCCAGGCTTGGCTGATCTTGGCTGGGCTTGCTCATGTGTCTGTGGTCAGCTGGTGGGCCAACTGGTATAGACCAAACTAGGATGGACTTGGCTTGCTGAGGCAGCTCAGCTCTACCCAGTGTGGTCTCTCACCCTCTTGCAGGTTATCTTGGGCTGGTTCTCACGGTGGTGGCAGGGGTCCATGAAAGGAAGAGGAAACATGCATGTTATTTACTGTCCTATTGGCCAAAGCAAGTCATGTGGCCAAGCCCTGAGTTAGGGTGGGAGAGCACATCCAAAGGGAATAGATTCAGGAAGCTGTGAATATATGGGGGCTATTAGTGTACTTGATCTTCCATAGTAGACACCATTATTATCCCCATTTGTAGAGGAGATGGAGGCTAGCAGTGCTGTGCTAGCAATGTCCTCTTGGACATTGGCCTGCCCCTGGTATCTCATCCTTCTGTGTTCTTTCCTAGTGATCTGCTACATGGGCTGGGAATGTTTTCCGATCAGTGTATTTCTCTTTCCCTTCCCTCCCATTATTTGCTATTCATTTGAAATTTCATGTAAGAATTTTAGGACTAGCCAATTAGTCCTAGTGAAACCCAGTAGAATGACATCAGGGAACAGTGCAGGTAAGTCAGTAAGGTAAGTCTACTTATTAGAGAAAATGAAGGGGAGGCAGATATGTAATTGGATAAAGCATAAATGGAAGAAAATGATACAAATTTATATTTATTTGCCAGTTTCCCTGATATTGCCTCAGTCAGCTCCCCCTTCTCCATGCCATCCTATCTGAATGCTGACTAAAAGGTAAGTCCAAAAAGGTAAGACCCTGGCATTAGCCAGGGGTATTTATTAGCTCTTTGACCTTGGGCAAGGAAGTTACCTAGCTTCTCTGAGCCTCCATTTCCTCATGTGTGCAATGAAAATAATAGGACAGATGTTGGTTGCATGGGTTAAAGGAGACCTGTGGGTGAAGAGCCTTGCCTGTGTCCGCAACCCTCTCCCTGCCAAGCACTTCTTGGTACCCCGAAATGCTGAACTGCCAGGGTGGTACAGAGGGGCTGGGCAGTGTGAGGCCTGTTAATAGATTTCATGGCTTTGTTGAGTACCTCTAACTGCAGTTATTGATTATAGAATGCTGTTTAGACACTGTTGCAATATACACATTTCAAAAATTGATTTGTATAAGCTCATATCTAGCACATAAAGATTATGCGGGCCCGTAACACTTACAAAGCATTGCAATTGCTGTTTACCACCTTCTCTTGCTTCTCAGGTAGGAACGAAGGCTTTGAGAAGATGACAGACAACTCCCCTTGGTCTTTGGATCTCTAATGTCTGTCCAGTCTGGCAGAGTGGTGCAACCTGTGTAGGTGCTCAGTAAATGTGTGGAATCAATGAATACATTGCCTTCTTGTTTCTTTATTTCTATATCTTATTTCCTTATTTATTCCTTGTAAGCCCTGAACTGTGTATAATACTGGCATCACATATATGCAGATATGGTCAAGGATTTATTCTGAGCCTTTAGTTAATGTTTATTGAGCACCGTTATGAAACTGGCCTGTCCTAGAAGTGTCAGGGGCTGTCAAAGACATGGTTGATCCTGCCTTCAGGAAACTGACATTAATGAATGACATGAGGTGTTTGTTACAAGGCATTAAGTTCAGATGGCCTGGTCTTAAGATGTGTGAGTGACAACGTAGAGGTGGTGACTTCTGACCTGGGCACCATACTGCAGGGAAGTTTATGTGTGGTCCCCACCGCACCTTCAGCAGGCCCAGCACCCCAAGTTTGCCTTTTCTGATGTGGTCCATCAGCGTCGGAGAGCTCCGGCTACCCTGTCTCTCCACGATGGCGCTGAGTCTCGCCATTGCCCTTCCACTCCGCCGGGATTTGCCCGGGATTTACATCTCCAGAGTAGCACTTGGCGCTTTTTAGCTCTCGCGTGTGCCTGGCGCCCTCCCCAGACCAGACGGCAGACAGCGTCCAGAGACCCGGCCAAGGGCAGGAGCAGCAGCGACGCCTGCCCAGCCCTCCGCGCGGCTGCCAGGTCCAAGGGCGTGGCAGGGCTGGGTCCCCAGCGCCCCGCAGACAAAGCTCAGGCCGCAAGTGATCACTTTCTGAGGGAGCCCGCCATCCCCTAAGGCAGTTATTTGGAGAGTCGACGCTGAGGCGCGGGCTGAAGGGCTCCCCGCAGCCCCCCACCAAGGCCCTCCGGGGGCTGAGTCCCGACTGGAACGTGAGGAGGGCCGAGGAAAGTTGGGGTCGGGGCCACTGCGCCGGGAGCGCGGAAGCCTGGGCCACTGTCCGCGTCTCATGAATATGCAGGAGCCACCTCCCTCCCTCCGTGACGTCACGGGCCGTCCCGGGGTGAGCGTCGGAGCCGCTCCGGGTCCGAGCCAGTGAGCGCGGCTGCTGCCTGCGAGCGAACGGCGCGGCGGCTGTACCGGAGGCCGAGCGCGGCGGCGCCGAAGCGCACGCAGCGGGCAAGGCTGGGCTGTCCGCCGCCGGGCGGGTACCTGGAGGCGCAGCCGGCGCGGGTAGTAGGCGGCAGAGACAGCTCGTCGGCGGCGGCGGCGGCGGCAGCGAGGATGCTGACCGGGAGACTGTGCTGGGTGCCGCTCCTGCTGGCGCTGGGCGTGGGGAGCGGCAGCGGTGGCGGCGGCGGAGGGGGCAGCCGGCGGCGCCGCCTCCTCGCGGCTAAAGGTGGGTGCTGGGGAAGTTTCCTTCACTTTGGGGAGGAAGACGGGGCACGGTTGAGGGTGCCAGCAGCGGGCACTCGGGCTCACGCCAGATTTGCTCACCCCCATTTGCTGCAGCTTCCCGGGCCTCGTCGCGGCCGGGATTCCCGAAGTGAGAGCCCTGTGACCGGTACCAAGAGAGGTTCCACCTGCGGACGCCTGCCCAACTTCTGGACGGGGTCCAGGGACCGAGGAAAAGCGAGCTTTGGGGAGTCCGGACAACTTTGGGGGCTGTGTTGGGGTGGGGCGTAGCGGGCGATTCTCGGGCTCCGGCTCGGAACGGCTGAAGCGGGGCGCCGGCGCGGGGAGGAGAGGCAGTTGTCTGCTCCTGCGGGAGACGGATCAGCGGCGGTGCCTTTAAATGAGGGAGCAGAGCTCGTCTTCCAGCTTGAGGATCGGGTGGAAACTTGTAGGCTTCAGGGGAACCCCCCTGGCTCGCTTCAGGCTCCCCCAGGGCGTTTCTGGCTCCCCTGGGAACGTGCGCCCTCCGGGTGGGCCGCGGAGTCCAGAAGAAGTGCGGCAGGTAACGCTGCCCGCTGCCGCTCAGACTTCGCTGCGGCTCCGGAGGGCACAGGGAGCCCAACTTGGCGCCTATCCCCCGCCCACCCTGGTCGGTAGGAGATCTTGACCCCTCTTCTCCCGCCCGGAAAAAGCAAGATCTCGGCGAACGCCTGGCGCTGTCAGGAGACTAGGCTGGCGAGCGGCGGAGTTTGACAGCTGCCTGGGAGAGCGGGGAGAGGCGCTGGGGTTGAGGGGCGCCTCGAGGGCGGATCTGAAACAGAAGGTTCGTGCTTGCAGGTCCTTTCGGGAGAAGCAAGGTTGGAGCAGAGCAGGTGTAGGTGGCGGTGGGCTCAGGGGAGGCGGTACAGATCTGGGCTGGAGCGCCCAGCTTAGCGATAACTTGTTGATTCTCTGAGCTGTTGACGAGGAGTGCGTGCGTTTGGTTTGAGGGCTGTGGCCAGTTCTACCAGGTAATGCAGTCACTGGAATCTTGTCTGACCATCATCATCAGAGGATGGAGGCGTTTGCATCTGTAGGTAAAGAGGCTCCCTCTTAGAACCAACCTGATTTTCAGGCTGGCTTATGAACCCTAGTTTACCAGCCAGGGAGAAAATGTGTACCAGGTTTAATTACTCTTTGGGGGATGAGGAGAGTGAGAGGCAGACCATTAACCTCTTCTGGGCTTGGGAATGCCTCTCTTGCAACGTGAAAGTGATACATTCGAGAATAGGAAAGTTTCTGTTTATCTTGTAATCTTTTAATTTTTTGTGACATGTTTTTGAAACTATTTTCTAAGCAGGTATCCTATATCTTTTCATCAAATTCCCTCATCCCCCTATACTGGAGAGGCCATTTCTTTTTTAGGAAGACAAAGAAAAAGTCATTATGAAAATGAGTTCCTGATAGGAAGGGGTCATCCTGAGAGAATGTAGTTTTGGTGAACACAAATTAAAGCCAATGAACTTCCAAACCTCTTCCCCAATATAGACCCTCGGTTAAACAGGCAAATGGCATATTTTTTAAGATTCTTCATCACTTCGTGGTAGAGCAAATGGTGTATTATAGGCAGATGTCTACAAACAGGGGAGATCACAGCAAGTAAAGAAAGGGGGAACACGTGTGGGGAGACGACCTGGTGTGCACATACACTGCTGAGTTCTTGGGTTAGAATGGAAAGTTTGTAGAGATAAGAAAGGTTAAAAAGAGAGGGATGAGTGGGTGGGCTGGAATGGGAATAAAGGATAGAAACTGTACTGAATAATCTAAAATTAAAAAATTAATTAAAAAAAAAAAAGAAAGGTTAAAAAGAAAAAAAAATCCAGGGTCTCAGGTATTCACGTTTATGTTAACAATTATGTTCATTTTAACCAACACTTTTTACATGCCCACTTGGAATATATATATTCATTTCGAGGTGAAAACAAGCCATTTCTCTTCCCAATGTAAAAAATTGATCAGCTCCGCAGAGTGAAAGTTGCCGTCTGAATACCCGGTTCTTCCTTCTTTCCCCTTCTGACCACTGGGGGGCTGCAAAGAGCACTTTTAGCAGCAGGTTTTTTTTTTTTTTTTTTTTTTTTTAAACAGACAAATGTGTAGTATTTGATCAAAACAGAAACGTTTATTATGACACTTTAGTTGGTATTTATAGGACTGACTTTCCTTATTACAGTGCACTTGAATTTTAAATTTCTAAATCTCACATAATGTCTGAAGAATATTTGAGATAGTAAAGGTAAGGTTCATGTATAATGCACCCTGCTACTGACTTGGTCATTGCCTAGGTTTATATCATTATTATTCTCATCACTGAAAAAGAGAAGTCAGGAGGGCTTGTGAAGAATATTGAGCAAAAAATAGCTTTCTTCTCCTTTGCAATTCTGTGTTCATGTGCAGAAGATTGGGAGTGTGGCATCAAGCTGCCTGGCAGAGTTGAATGCACCCTCTGGACACTGTCTGGAAGCCACCCTCCCGGCTTCGGTCTCCTGGAAGATGTCCTATGTGTGGTGCACAGCTTGTTCTGCCTTCGTGTTTCTTGCTTCTTGCTGCAGGGAATTGAGGAGCTAATCCCAGTAACCGTTTAGGATTTTCACAGAATTACTGCACTTTCAGTGTGAACATATTCCTGGTTTTGAAAATAATACAGTTGCTGGGCAGTTATTATAACTCCTTTGCTCCACTTTTCCATATATTGACTATTAAAAAAGGACAAACACTTCTTGAAAAGATGAATTTCCATGCACATGTTTTAGGAACAAAACCGGAAAGGTACTGTGGACCCAAAGAGTCTCTGGGGCAGAGAAAGACATGTCTTATACCAGGGAAAGATGACAGTGCGATCTAGACAAACATTTTAAGGTTTGTGCCAGATTTAGTGATGCATCTGTGGTCTCAGGTTCAAGGACCTGGTACATAGTCCCCTCAGTTCTCAGCACCGAGGCACAGGTGGTACAGGTCTACTGAGTGTAGACCACCAGTTGTTGTGCGCTCCTGTGTGCTCAGGGCCAGGCTCAGTGCTCTGCAGGATCCTTAGCACATAGCAGAAGACCACCTTCCATGGCTGTCTCACCCTTACCTTTTTTTGAGAGTTTTGATCTAGTTGTAGAGATGAAATTTTTATTTAGAAACTTTAAGAGAATGACAGCAGACAGAATTTTTCTAAAGTATAGTACTATGTGGCAGGGACATACACAGGAGAGGGAGGTAGGAGGAGGGCATGCAAAGGCAGCGTTTGGTAATGGGGGGAGAAGATAGAGCAGAACTGTAGCAGTGGTGGTACAGTTGTAGTAACTGCGGTGTATGGAGCCCCTCCTTAGTAGGTAACAGGCACTGTGCTAATCCCTTTGTCTGGGCTGTCTCTAATTTTTATAACCCATGCAGGCTGATGTCAGCCCATTTCACTGACGAAGAACTAAGTCTGAGACAGAGAACCCCTTTGGTTGTAAAAGCAGATCTAGCAACCACAGTGAAGCTCAGATTGCACATCTGAGTTCCCCATTTGCCTCATGGTCCTGCCCATAGCAGTGGGAGAGTCTGGGGATGTTGTTCACAGCCTGCTGGTGAGGTGAGGAAAGTGGGCCTTGCTTTCATCAAAAGAAACCAGTGTTTTGGCTTTGAGCAGCAGCCTCATCCTCCTTCCCGCAGATTCAAAACTCATCCTTGCATATTCCAAATGGCACACTGAAGAACTTCCTGCAGGGGTGAAGGTGGTATGGAATTTTTGTGGTGAATTGTTCTAAATCATTTCTGGGCGTGTGTGTCCTAGGGGTGTGGCAGTTATTTTTCACAAACAACCAAAAGCCCTCAGCAGCTCATTAGAGGATGTACCATGACCTGCTGTAATCCTGAATCACCTGTGGTTCCTGGACAAGGGTGTGCTCAATCCTGCCCTGGATCCTCTGGACTGTCTTTCTCAGCCTCATTTCTTGTGTTACTCAAGACATGGCCAGGCTTAGACACGGTCTCCTCTACAAACCTTCCCAGACTGCCCCACCTGGCTGGTCTGCCCCAGAAGACCATGGCTCTCCTTCCAGCACAGCAGGCCTGTGCGCCTTGTCTGGCTCCAGCACTGCTCTTTGAGGCCCAATGACTGGAATCTGGGTCCCGACTCTCCCTGCATCTTGAGGGCCGAGCTCCTGCCTGGCCTTCCTGTGTAAGCTGAGCAGTTAGTGGTGATTACCATGCTATTGTTTTTTGACATAGACATTTTGGGCATTTTCTCATCTCCTATATGAAGTAGGATTTGGGCTTAATAGCCACAGAAATCTGGGTTCCAATCCTGGTCCTGCTGCTTCCCAGCTAGATAATCTTGGGCATTAATTTACCCTTTAGAGCTGTCTCCTAATTTATAAAATGGGGATACAAAGATTGTGAAAATGATTGTCAGGATAGTGCTTAGAAATTTCTTAGCCCAGTTCATGACATGTAAACAGCACTAAATACAAATGACTGTAATTACTGATTGCTTCAATATTGGGCTCCAGTGTTTGAGATTTGGTGAGACTCCCCCTTTCTGACCTCTTGGCAGTTCAGTAGCTTTGTTCATATTTTTTCTCAGCTCAAACTCTGTTCTCTCTTTCTTTTTTTGTGTGTGTCTTTTCGCTGTGTATATCTTTGTGTGCATGTAAATGGGTGTGTAAATATCATATGAATATAAATACACATTCATACACACACATTTGTCTTGAATTGAACCCCTTTTACCAGTCTGTGTACACCTTTGAGACCAGGACCAGTTCTCAAAAGCCGTTGCATTTAATGCAGGGTGAGTTCAGAATAAGGACTCAGCAATGTGCCTTATACATATAAATAAACATATCTCCGTGTGCCAGCGCTGGAGGCGTGGGGCTCTACTCTCTGGGGGAAGAGCTTCTGTAGTGTGATTGAGTTTGTAAGAAGAGGTCTGCTGCCCTGTTAGCATTCCTCCTCGACCCGCTGTCCCAGGAAGCAGAGAAGCATTGTTTGTTTGTTTGTTTGTTTAAGACCACCTCTGTTATGATATGTGTTTACGTGGAAGGGAGTAACTGATGCTATGATAATGAAATGACAGCTTAAAACATTACTATTTTTATTATGTGTTATATAGCTCACCCTAATTGGACCCTATGGGAAGGGTTCTGTTGGAAGGTGGGTTTGAGAATGGACCATGAGAGGACTGAACTCGGGGAAGAGCACTGAATAGGGCAGAGGTTCACTGTCTTCATCAGCTGAGGCTGCCGTAACGAACCTACCGTAGACTGGGTGGCTCATAGAAAACAGAAGTTTATTTGTATTGTTCTGAAGGCTGGAAGTCCAGGATCAGGGGGCCAGCATGATCAGGCTCTGGGAAGAACTTAATTCTGGGTTGCAGACTGCTGACTCCTCATTGAATCCTCACATGTGGAATGCAGAGACCGGAATCGGCTTTCTCAGGACTCTTAGGAGGGCACCAATCCCATTCCTGAGAGCTTCATTCTCAGGACTTCATCTAATGCTGAGTATCTCCTACAGGCCCTGCCTCCTAACACCATCAATCTGAGTGTAGGGTTTCAACATAAGACTCTGGGAGACTCAATATCATCCATAACAGTCATGCTATGAACTTTGGGGGAGCAACAGGCTGTTCAGAGGAGGATGGCTGGGTGAGAGTTGGGCCAATCCAAACATGCACTGGGCTCTGTACTTTAGCGCACCAGCCAATAGCTACTTCTCAGTCTCCTGTTATCCTCTGTGAGGGGAACAAAAAGATAAAGCAAGTTCCAGATATCAAAGAGCTGACACTCTGTCTAGGGCAAACATTGCACATGACACAAACTACTGGAGAAGTCAGTAACTTATGGGACAGGGTAAACTGTGCATTACAGCCGCTCAGTCAGGTGTGTGCCCTTATTATCCCCATATTACAGGTTAGGAAACTGAGGCCAGGAAAGTTAAGCCACTTACCCAGCTCACCCAACTAGTAAACAACTGGGGTTTTGGTGTCTATCCTCTTCTTCATTGTGTCACTGATTCTCAACCCGGGATGCACCGTGGAACCTCTTGACAGAGTTTTAAAATAACCTTGATGCCTGGAATGCACCCCCTGAGATACCGCTTGTAATTGCTCTGGGCTAGGACCTGGGATTTTGTTTAAAGCACTCAGGTGCTTCTGATGCCCAGCCAAGGTTGAGAAGTGCTGCCCTCGACTGCTAACACTTCCCCGGGAAATGCGTTATTCTTTGCATGTTGCAAGGCTATTCCCAGGTGGGGGCCTTGTTCCTCTATATTTCACCATCTCTACTTTTTCCCCCTATAGTGCCTATAGCTTTCCTATATCCCCAGGAAGACCATGAGTCCCTTGAGGGGGGAGTGTCCTGGTTACCTCTGTGTGACCAGTTCCCAGCACTGTCCAGGGTTCATAGTGAATGCTGAGTGTTCAGGAAGTGACTGTATGCCAGTGTGCTACCACCCACACTGGCTGTGTGTGAGTCCCTCAGGACTCTGCACACGTACATTTTTCCTGGTCAGTGCCACTCTCCGCCTTTGGTCAGTATAGGAACTATTCATCAGGCCTCTCCCCTTTAGTTATTAGACTGTCCTTCCAAATCAGTAATACAGCATTCACTTCGTAAAGGCTGAAAACCCTCAGTTCTGCAGATGAGTCAGGACATGAACTCCACCAAAATGTGTGAGGAATCAGGTCCAGCAGATGCCATTGGAATTCTCACTGAGGAGGGCTATAAATGCCACTGTCACTGCTTCTAAAAATGCTGACTTGGCTGAAATTTGACATGCATTTTGCCAATTACAAAAATCATTCTTATGACTTCTTTCATTTCCATGATGCCCATTGTATTATACAGTTAAACAAATCTGCAGTCTTCAAACAAGTGCGACAAGAGAATCACTGTGGAGAACAAGTAAAGGCATGGTCTCCAAGTCATGTCACCGGATCAGTGTCAAGCTTGGGGCAGACCACTCAGCCCTCTGGGATCTGCTTTTTCATGTGAAGAAAGGATAAAACAGTACCTCCCTTCTCTACTCAGAAAGTTCTGAGCATCCTCATGGAAGTGGCTCTGAAAGCCTTTTGAAAGGATAAAGTGCCTAAGAAAATAAGGTGATCAGATATAAGAAATCTGTGTTTAGACGTTGGAACTCAAGCCCCCCAACTCTACATCTTTCTCTCCTTAAACTGCCTTAGCAATTTAGTTCATTGTGCTTTCAGGAGAAGTTTGAGTTTAGCACTAATCCCCTTCCCAGCTCTGTGATGCACAGCCTGCATATGTCACATAGCTGGTGGTCACCATGGTTACGTAACCATTGCAGGAGTTGCAGGCCTTAGGTTTTCAGGGAAGAACCACTCAAAACTGTTAATGTTATGTCAAGTGTATGTGTCATTTTCCAATTTGCATGGATAACTGCATTGCAGCAAATTAATTAAAACAGATAAATGTTAATCTAATGCATGTCTCCCAGTAATTAATGAAATATAACCATTATATGGGTGTTTAACTTATTTTTTAATTTATAAAATGCTAAATCCTCTTATAAAGTTAGATATAGTAATAGGGGAAGCTGACCCATATATAGTATTAGGAAAAATAATCACATTTCTATGAATTAATCACTCTCTAAAAGGATATAGTTCATTAACACCGTGAACTGTAAGTGTTAGATGTAAATTAGATTAACCTTTTTAGTGACACTTCCATTTATATTGCATATTCTCTTCAAACTCAAAGCACTTTACATATATTAATTCAATTAACCCTCCACAGACCCTTGTTAAATAAGTACATATATCAAAGTTAGGAGGGAAGGAGGAATGAAACCCTTCAAAAATATTGAAGACCTGGTTTTTGGGTATATTATTTATGACTTCCTCTGTAGCAGCACAGTTTATCCTGGACTACGTAGCTTGAGAACACGAGTAGATGTTCAGGCTCTCTCTCTCTAGTGCTGCCAAGAAATACTTAGCATGTTACTCCATACCTGAAGCCAGAGGTGCTTCTGCCTGATGCTCAGGCCAAATGCTCTAAGGAAACTTCTGCCTTATTTCATAATACACACCCCAGTGATTCTAGGTTTGGCTGTGGACAGGGCGTTTCCAAGTGGGTGTGTGTAATGAGATCTCAGTGCCCCACTCAGTGCCCTGGGCCAGCTGCTGCTTCCCCTTTAACCTTCTTCCCTTGACCATGTGGACACTGAGAACACTGTGAACAAGACCTTGGGATGCTCACGGGAAGAGAACAAAGAGCCACAGGGAGATGGAAATGGGTCCTAACCTCTTCATCTGAGGTCTCTTCAGGCCTGCTTGGGTAGGGTGCAGAGACTGTTGTCCCTCTACTGGCTGCAGTGGCAGTAAGAGTGAGAGCCTGAGAGAGGACGGATCCTCTCTCTATCTAAAAGTCTGTTTTTCAGGGAAGTTTCCTGACCTGGGTCTTCTGCTGTAGCTTGTCACCAGGGATGTCCCAATCTCCTGTGGCAGCCATGCTTATTTGCAGGACTTAGTATCTTTGCCCCAGTCCTCCTGAAGATACTTAAGGGAGAGAAAGGGGATTGGGGCAGGGGCAGGACTTGTATTATAAAAGCTATGAAAACTCAGGGGAGACTGTAAGCCTTTGCTTAGCTTGACTGGATATGTGTTTGGTGGTTGGAGGTTCTGAATGTTTATTTTTCCAACTCTTCCTACTCTTTTAAGTTCTGAAACCCACGAGTGCTCTCCTATAGGCAGATTTTCTCTGTATTCCATAAACCAGGCCCCCTGAGATACAGTGTGTCTCAGATAACAGCCTGCCCTGCAACTAGTGGCTTTAAACCTATCAAGGGAAATGTTAACCCAAAAGAATGAATAAACTAATGGTTAGACATGAAACAGAGTGTAGGAAAACAATTTTGGAGTATGAGGGAGTCTTCTCTTTGCCTCTAGAGTTAGAAAATCGCTTACTCTGGTCCTTCAAGCAAACATGCAAGGATAGTTTTCAGCCCCCACACACAGTCCTAGAAGCTCAGTTCATTATGTCTGCCAGCACTTCTTGGCATGCCTCTCTGCTGCTAATTGCCCCATCTTCTCCCACCCAGACCCTCTCTGGTAAGGATTAAAAATCAGGACATAAAGCCAAGAACTGAAAGAGAAGCCATCACTCAGGAAAGTCACAGAAGTATTGGGGAATAAAAGTTTTTAGTTTGTAGTTCTTGGTATTTTAAGAGCCTCCCTCCCTCCCTTCTTTTTTCCCCTTCCTTTTATTTATTTTTTTAGGTGTTGTTTTTGTTTGTTTGGAGAGGGTAGATGGTCATTTGGGGCAGGAAAGGAGGCTAACATCATTAATAATCAAAGCTAAAATAATCTCACATTCAAGACATAGATTTTACCTTCCTAACTTTCTTTTTGTTGTCATTTTTTTCCAAAGGAAAACTAATTATTTCAGCTTTATTTCACCATCATCAAAAATATCAAGATAGGTCTGGCTGGTATAGCTCAGTGGATTGAGCAGGGGCCTGCGAAACAAAGGATCGCGGTTCGATTCCCAGTCAGGGCACATGCCTGGGTTGCAGGCCAGTTCCCAGCAGGGGACACATGAGAGGCAACCACACATTGATATTTCTCTCCCTCTCTCCTTCCCTTTCCCTCTAAAGATAAATAAATAAAATCTTTAAAAAATATATCAAGATAGTTGTATCTTGCTTATTAATTAAAAATAATATTTATGACTTTTTAGTGATATATTATTCTTTTAATTAAATATCATGAATAAAGCATTTTTATTGTGCTGGTATCATTTCCCTCTTTGAACATGCCTCTTCTCTAACTTAATCTTCCAGTAGTTAAATTCCAGCTCTTCTATGGAAGGGACTCGAGTCAGAGACCAGCCACCAATCTTGGCGTGAAGCTGAATGTCCCACCACTGCTTTGTCCCAGAGCTGAAGGGTTAGGGTAGATGCAGGGAAGGGCTGACAGAATTGCCATATCAACCTTCAGCACCCCTCTTGTCCCACCATGTCTTCATCCTGCAACATCTCTTCCTGCCCCTCCCCCCAGGCTCTCTCTCTTCAAGACTTTGGTGGCACCAAGGACTGCTTTTAGAGGTAGAGTTTGGCTGCTCCCAGAAGCCATTCCTTAAAACATTACCAATAATGATAAGAGTCATCATTATCCTAGTCTTACACTTTGTTTTCTCAATCCAGGGGAAAATGAGAGTAAAACCATCTTTAGAAAACTTTGCTACTTCTGTTAATCAGAACAAGTCACGTGGTTCATACACCAATGGGCTCCTATATAGGAAATCTGGAGCTGCCATGACCCCTGTCCCCAGCCTACAAGAATTGAGTGCCCTAAAGCTCTGCTGACACCATCTTATCAGAGAGATGATGGGAAGCGATGCATGATCTCATTGGGTGACATTTGCATTTAGAAAGTGGGGTTAAGCAGTTGTATGCTGATGGCGTTTTAGGCAGTGTGGCCGGCTGAGCGTGCAGAGCATGTGAGAAAAATGGGTCTGTGTTATGGTGCTCAAACCATATGGGAATGATATCAGCAACTGTTCCCAAGTTCTGTGGGCCCTCTGTGGATGAGTCTATGAGACGTAGCTTCTGTCACATAAAAGTTGGCAGTGGCTGCCACAGATCCCTAGGAAACTGGGCTCCTGCCCATGCTGACCACCAGCACTGGTGGATCTTGATTGTCTTCAGCCTTAGGCCTTGGCATGAGGCAACCTGGTACTTGGTGTGGACAGCTTCTGTGACTGTGGGTAAAGATGTGTACTTTGACATCTCTCTCCAGGACCAAAGCAGCCTCAGTTTCTGGGGACTTTGAGCCCTGCCAATTCCTAGCCCACCCACCTGAGCACCTAAGTAGGCACCTCAAGAGGCAAAGGAGGGCGTTGCCATCCATCCACTGTGGCACAGGCATGCAGGCTGTGCTCAGACCCAACCATAGAAGCATCATCTGGATATAGGCTCACAGCCCAGTGTCTCCCCTCATTTAACCA
>CM052544.1:32028356-32063421 GCA_028533065.1 Trachops cirrhosus
CAGTGGTCTGGACAGGACAGAGTTGTCCCCTTCCCTTCCCATAACTGGCTTAGGGGTACACTTTTCTCTTAGGATATCAAGGCTAGAGCTTGGACCCAACAGGGCTTTACTAAAACAGGTGCATAACAGGGAAATAAATAGAAAGGATCATGAATCTAGCAGAACCAATGGCCCCTTTTTAAAACATATAGTTTGTAGTTCCCCCATTATTATCCTGAAACAAAATTTACTGGATACTATTACTTGCTTGTGTACATAATTTAACAAATCAATGTAATGCCTTAACTGAAATATAAAGGAACTAAAAGGAAAATAATGTATAATCCAATAATATGTCATGCTTTGACCCAACTATACTAGAGGAAGTAGTATGGTAGATGTTTGTTGTAAATTCCAAAGCTACAAATGTGAATATATCCAGGTGTGTTGCACTGGCAATTCAAATAATCTTGGGTAATATTGGGGTGCTGTGATCTTTAGAAATGGTGAAATACTTTTGCTCTGGCCTCAGTTCACAAGATGGTTGTATTCCTGGAAAACTCACAGTTTATTAAAGAGACACAAAGAATATTTAGCTGACCCAATCCAGTGCACAGCTGTGCCAGTGTGGAACTCAGATGCTGTGCTGGGGGACATTCAGGCAAAGAGGTGCCCAGATACCATCAACACTCACTCATTCACTTGCTCATTGAGTCATTCACTCACTCGCTCCCTTGCTTGCTCGCTCACTCGCTCGCTCACTCAGTTCCTGGTTCTAACAGCTACCGAAGATAGATGCCCATATGTGCCTGCAGACTAAAATTGCCTTAAAGGGTAGACAACTTCTGGAATTATAGACTTTCTGGAAACCTTTTGAGGGAAAAGGGGGAAATGCCACTAGTTGGTGGACAGCCAAAAAAGTTGTCATACGTCACAAGAAGAAGGCCTTCTGCAGAATAAGTCCTTCCCAGGTGAGGTATGTTGGAAGACCACATTGAGCACATAAACCATATGCTGGAACATCATTACCAGTGGAAGGGAGGGCTGATACTTTGTCCAGTTAATTGTGGAGACATTGCTTAGTGTTTCCCTTTCCACAGGCAGAATGGCAGGGTGGAGGGGAGGGGCAGAGAGCAGAAATCACTGGCCCCTCCAACAGGGGATGGTGGAATATCTTGCCTTCACAGGGGAGGGGAGGGCGGAGAGTAGAAGATCTTTGGATCAGGTAGGGGATTGAAGTTTAAAAAGGAACTGGATTGAATCTTAATGACAGAAAAGGAATGAAAAGCTGTGGAATTGGGCTGGAGTATCCTTAAGGCAGTTGCCACCCAGTGGTAAAGAACAGCTTGGCATAGCAAGGTAGGGGCAAAAATAACATCATTTCATGTTTATAACCTGACTGGATGGATTAAACTCCAACGCACTGGCTAGAGTATTTATTATAGTCAATACTGATATTTCAGAGATAAAACACTGTTCTTTTGGATGTTAAATTCTTGGTATTCTCATTGATAATTTAGAGGGATTAGAGTTTTTATTTTGTTTTATTTTTAATCCCTTGGTGTCTGTTATTCCCTCCCCCCACCCCTCCTTTCTTCCTTCACATGAGCTTGTGGTATTACTGGAAGAGAGGCTGAATTGTCAGAAAGAGTTTCAGTAACTTTGAGATGAAAATGCACTTTAATATTTTGATTTAATGGGGAATGGTATATCCCTTTAATAAGTAGTTCAGTGACATTTGGCAGTTCTGTAATATTTGACTTGGAGTTGAGTTTATAAAAATTTCAGTCCAACAGTAACTTGAGGGCACTAAGGGATGTATGTATTTCTGAAATGAGAAGACCAGGTTGACATTCGGATTCTAAAATCAACATCATCTCTGATGCGTCACCCTGTTTTCAATTATAATGGATGATGGGCTGTGAATTAAAAATAAGCTTCCCTGTGAATCCCTGCACAGATCCAGCTTGTGTGGGATAAAGAGAAGAGCCTGGGTGGGAGGGGATTATTCTCGAGCCCACTCTTCCTACTCAACTTACTGAAAGGCTTCCTTCTCTGAGACTGCCTTGGTTTTTCTGCCCACCCCCAACCCTGCTCCAGTGCCCCATTGGTCCTTTGGGGATTTTTTAGAAAGTGGAATCTTTTCTAACTTCTTCAGGAATTTACATCCTGATTTACCTGAAATGGTTGAATTTAGGAAAGGTAAAATCACAGCAGTAAGAGCCTGTAGTTGTATGAAATACGTCGGACAGCCAGACGAAAGTATTTCTAACAGAAAATTTGGGGAGTTAAACAGATGTGTAGGGCATGGTGTTCTATTATCTCTTTGGCATTTCAGGATAAGTTCAGATTTTCTCTACCTGTTTGTTTCCTATTTCAGCATTATCTCACTCTCCAGGTAAATGCCTTAAATTGATTATATCAAGTTCTCAATAAGGCACTCTGAGACAGCAATTACAGGCAGGGGTTTTGCTCAGGCAGACTAGGGTGCACTGTTTTGTGGACTACTGTTTCCTTTTGTTGTAGTTGTTGTTTTGTTTTTATGCTAGGGGGCTCAGGAGC
This sequence comes from Trachops cirrhosus, assembly GCA_028533065.1. Taxonomy (NCBI): domain Eukaryota; kingdom Metazoa; phylum Chordata; class Mammalia; order Chiroptera; family Phyllostomidae; genus Trachops; species Trachops cirrhosus. Next base: position 32,030,898 of record CM052544.1, read on the forward strand.
AGACCCCCTTGTACCAGAGGGTGGTTACAACCAAACCAGGTCTGTCATGGCCTCCTATTCTACCCATAGCCAGCCCAGGATCGGAAGGGCTAGCCCTGTTCCCTCTCCCACTCAGCAGCTCGTAGGTGGAACCTGCTGCTAGTGTCCTAGATGTAGGTGTCTCCTCCACAGAGGGGATGTGAACTCCAGGTTGGGCCTTATAGCAAGCCTTGTCTCCGTCTTCAGCATTCATTTGACTCAGTAAGATGCAGGTTGAATAAAGACTAGACAGTAGCCACAGTATATAGGGAGGGCAATTGTGTGCTCATAGATGGTGGCCGTAACAGACATTATTGGTGTCCTGTCCACATATCCTCTGTGTCTGACATTTTCATGCATTGAGACCCAACTCCCAGCACTTCAGCCCTTTGCTTGTGGGGTCTCTGTGGCCACTAGAGCTCTCTCTGTTCACTGTGTGACAGGTCAGAAGTCCCAGAGAATTAACACCACTGGAAAGGTCCTCAACCAGTGACTGACAGGGGTTGTTAGATCCATCAATTCCCCCACACCTTACCACCTCCTTTTCCTTTAGGAGGGAGAATACCTGCAGCCTTTCACACAGATACCTCCAGTGGTCCCCAGGAGGTTTGTGCTCTATTCACCGACAGGGGTGACTTGCTTCCGTCCTTTGTTCCTGAGTCACTTCACTTGTCTACTGGTCTTCTGAGGTCACCTCCTAGTAAACTACCTGTGCTCAAACCCTTCTGTTTCTGAGGGAACCCAACTTGGGAGAGGGATGAACAGAAGAAGGTTTTTTGTTTTTCTTTTTAATCCTGACCCTAGGACATGCTTATTGATTTTTAAAGAGAGGGGAAGCGAGGGAGAGAAACATCCATGTGAGAGAGAAACATTGATCAGTTGCCTCTCTTATATACCCCGCCTGACTAGGACCAAACCTGAAACATAAGTATGTGCTCTGACCAGGAACTGAACTTGCAACGTTTCTGTTTACAGGATGATGCTCCAACCAACTGAGCCACACTGCCTAGGACAGGAGAAGATAAAGTACTTGCTGTGCTCTGTCTGGACTCTTCTTCTGCCCCCTCTCTATAGTAAATATGTAAAGGTCGGAATGCAGGGATCCCTTTGCATATTCAGTCAGACTTGCTTGGCAGCTGTGAGGAGACATTCCGAGGACTGTGCTTACCCCTGACAGGTGTCTCCTTTCACTGAACCTTGAGCACCCGTGGGCAGCACTTACTATTCCTGCCTTCACTCCCACCTGGGGTCAGGATTCTGTGCAATAAACATACAGCAGTGTTCTGCCACTAGGACAGACAGTGGGGGTGACTTTTCCTCTGAGACCAGGATCCTGAAGGCTCCTTGAGGGTAGGGTTGCCCCAGCTCCTTCCCCAAGATCTGGGATAAGACAGGCACTCATCCTGCCGAGGTGAAATGAGTTGAATTAGGCCTAGTGCCTGCAGCATGCATCATCGGTGTGTCAGGGAGAACACTTGGTGCCTCTGATTGCAGCCAGATTTCTCCAGTGTCTATTTTCAGTGTTTTCCCAGAGCACCTATAAGTGAATTTGCAAAGCAGTTACCTTGGTCTGCAGTGCTTCCTTCTCAGGTGTGGAACAGCCAGCAGAACCAAACATCTATCCCTACACTCACCTCAGCTTTTCCATGAATCTGAATTACTGTGCTCTGCAGTTGTTTCAGGTAAGGCGCTGAAAAATCTGATTGATACCGATTCTGCCCTTTCTCTGAGAGACTTAATGCACTGAGCCATTGTCAGCTGAGCAGTTTGATATGAATTAGTCCCTCAGCTTAGGTCAGTCACATGGTCCTGCTCAAGTGGATGAGATTTAGTATTTTTAATTTTTGACAGCCAGATGACTTTATTTCAGAAGCCGGTGTTATCAGCATATAGAATAAGGTCAAGAGGTCATTTCAGACACTAAGTACAACATCTGATTTATTTAAAATGTTCTCTTAATTCCAGGTGGCTGACTGATGTGTGGTGAATGAATCCTGATTTGATGTATGGATTCTGATACCACTTAGAAGCTATAGGATCTTGGAAAAATTGCATCACTTCTCTGAGAGTCGGATATCTCATCCCTAAGATGAGTATATTAAATCCTAGCTCAGATGCTTTTGTAAAGATAAAATTAAACCCAAGGACTTAAGAAAATTGGCATACAAAAGGCCAGTATTATGATTATCTACTGCTGTCCAACAAATTACCCCATAACTTAGAGATATAAAGCAGCAACCATTTTGTTATGCTCAGGGATCCCATGGCTCTGGAATTTAGACAGGCAGAGGGGGTGAGCTTGAATTTGCTCCAGTATGCCTGCGGCCTTGAATGACTGGGGGTTGGTTGAGATCATCTGGTGGTGTCTTCACTTGCATGTCTGGTACCTGGGCTGGAGTGACTCAAGAACTGGGCTGAGCTGGGGCTCCTGACCAGAGCCTGCACGTGGCCTTCACATGCAGTTCAGCTTCCTCCCTGCATGAAGCCCTCGGGACAAGCATACTTCTTGCCGGGTGGCTCAGGGGTCCAGTACACAAAGTGGAAGCTGCCAGGTCTCTCGGGACCCAGCTGCATCCCTCTTAAGTCATCTAGAAGCAGACCCTCTTTACTGCAGGTGTTTCTCTCACTGGATGATGACTTGCATTTTCTCCTTGATTCTGTTTGTCTCTGACCTTGGCCTTAGTCTGCCCATGGCTCAAGAGAGGAAGGATGGGGGATCCTCATTTTCTGGATAATAAGTCTGGAGCACCCTATGAGGGGGCCACATGCACAGTGGGAGCTCTGAAGGAAAAGATGGGTCCCTGTTAGAGGTTAGACCCAAGGTCAGAGGGAAGGGAGGGTGGCAGGGTGGCAAGAATTTGAGGATGGCTACCCTCATTCTTGAGACTTTACATGGATCAGCTCAGGTCATCCTCACAGGTGGGTCTCTTACCTTCCCCGTTTTATGGTTGAAGAAGCCAAGTGTCTCAGCTTTAGTAAGTCCGTAAGTAGTGGCACTAGGACTTGAAGCTAGATCTGACTTCAGAGCCTATGCTCTTAATGTTGATAGGTATGCAGCCTCTCACTTAGAGACACATTTTCATGCTTTGTTATCTGTTTATTATACATGAATTATTTTCCCTGACTCCATTTTGTGCTCCTCTTGCATTCCCCTCCTGTGCACGAGGGTGTCCCTCGGAAACAGCCCTGGGACTCGGCAGAGAGACCACCACCTTCTTTCAGGGGTCCAGCCTGGAGATTGTCTTGCTAGCCATACCAACTGGGCCCCAGTGGATTGAGAGCAGGGGAGGTATTGTTGTTCATATCATAGTCTCCAAAGGAAATTTTGTTCTAGTTTGTACTGAAGTATTGGTTTTGAAAGCGAAACACAGAAGGTCTACTAAAAGGATATCCCATTTGGAAAGGGCTCTCTTTTTTTCCTGTTTTCAAGTTAAAAGCAATAACCATGGAGCAAACAGAAAGAAAATCCTCTAAAGAATATTGTGAATGGCTCTGGCAGGTTCAAGCTGTTGGATAAATGTGGGATTTACATGACAAAAATCCGTGCACAATGCTAATTGTCATTCACCAGTAATAGGATTCTCTGAAAAGCTAAAAATCTTAATTAAAAAAACACATTAATTTATTTTTGCTGATAAGTGTCCTTTTGCCTTAGGAACTATTTAGGCTAGAATATTACTCTCCCCAAATTTAACTTGACTGAGGTTGGATCTGCTTCTTCCTTGACCCCTCACCCCCACCTCCTCTTCCTGGTTTAGCAGGTTACATGGAACATAGACCGTTTTGGCCAGTGCTGTCCAGTGGAAAAATAATTCTCTGCCCTCATGAAGATCGAAGTTTTGATGGGGAAGCGGACAGTCTAACAGATTAAAATATTAAATAGTGATTCTGGACAGAGGGCAGCACAATGAATGAGGCTGGAGAGTCAGGGCTGGTAGAGGTGTTGAGGGGAGGTGATAGCTACTCTGAGCGGGAGGCCTTGGGGCCACCTAGCTCTCCAGCCTCATCTCCTCTGGGACTGTGCCAGCCCCGACTGACCCAGGCTAAAGCTCGGGGAGGACCCAGGTGTCCCACTCTCCAGACAACACCACTTCCTGTCACTGCAGGACCTGGGATGCCTCGGTCTCCTCCCTGCTGGAAGCCTCTATCCCAGATCTTTACCGTTGACAGACATCGAATCTCCTCATTTGGGACTTTTCTATGAAGCTTTACCTCTCTCTTCCCACAACTGTGTCTGACTCTAACCTGTACATACCTCACTTAGAGTTCATGCGGTCCTTAATTTTTTTTGTTTTTAAATTTGAAAAACTGGATTTGCCTACCAGCTAATAATTCTGTAGAGGAGTGGGGTTCATGTCGCAATTTATCTCTGTTTCCCAGAAGCTGGTAATGAACTGTTGACTGGACAAAGGAAAGAGTGAATGTTGGGTCAGTGAGATACCTTGGAGTGTGTGGGACCCTGAGGGCTGCAGAGAGGGCAAACGATGTCGGGAAAAGGCCCAAAGTCAGCAGAGAGCTTATGCTGTGTCAGGCACGAGCTGTTTGTCATGGGCTTCTGTCTGAAGACCTGGGGAGAATGTGGACCCCGCTTTCTCATGCTGGGCCCCTTGGCCCTGAGCTAGGGAGGCTGGGCCAGGCAGGAAATGCTCTCAGGCACTGACAGTCCCAGAAACTCCCTGGGAGCCCTTACGTCAAATTCTTCAAAGGCATGTACTTTCTCTTGTTTTTCTAATTCTTTTTTTCCTGCAGAGTTACTGCCTGTGAGAAAGCCGATATCCACCCATCAGTGGGGGACCCCGTGTTTGCTATTGATTGCACTGCTGACACAGGCAGGGCTGTACAGAAACAGGGCTCAGCCAGGACTCCCAGGCTGCTTGCTGTCCTTTATAAGGAGGGCCTGGGCCAACTCTGACTCTGCTGGTCACAGCAAACACCTGCTCCTGCTTGATTTGCAGTCTGGATGTGTTGTTGTCCTGGATAGAGATCTGACCACCACAATCCTTGCCCAGTGTCTTCTAGGAGCCTGGGGCTGCGGGACTGTTAATGAGGACCAAGAATATTGCTGGCCTACTCTTGGGGGACTGGTTGGCCTTGGGGTGTACTGTACGTGCCCATCTACAGCACTTGCTCAGGAGGTATGGGAGTGAGTTAGGTGTGCTTTTTATTTTCTTAGCTCTGTCTCTCTGCTGTCCATATTTCTCCTTCCTCTGTCTCAGTAGTTACTTGCCTCCTTTGGCACAGCATGCATTTCTGTGCAAAAGACTGAAGTCCATTGCAGAATGTGATGGGGCACCAATGGATAAAGTAATACATTTGATTTCTGCCAGGGCAACACAAGGAACTTGAAGACATGGCTGGCCATGATATACCAGGTGGGCTGGAGGAATGAGCACTAGGGAAGGGGGTGTCCACAAGGAACCCACAGAGTATTGCAACCGATGGCCTGTGCTCCTTCTAAGGGCTGGGTGTGTCTCCGTAGAGTCAGGATTAGACTGTAGCTTCATGCAAAGGAAACCCAACATACCTGGGAAATAGATCCCCAGCAGAGCATTGTGCCATCCCATCAAGCCTCCACAGGTGTATACCATGTACCATGTTTCATCAATTCTCAGATGACTATTGTTTTTTCAGATGTTAACCTCTCTTAAATCAGGATGGATCTTAATAATTGATGATGTCTTAGGTCAGATGAAATGTGATAAATGATTGTTATTCATTTGCCTTTTTGCAGTCAGATTGTTTTTTACCCATTTTATGCTTGGCTCTGTATGATAGGGAATGACTTATGTTCCCCAGCTGCCTTGCCAGTTGCTTCTGGCTGGGTTCAACCAATGGGAGTCCCCCATGTAAGACTGCACAGTGGGGAAAAGGGAGAAGCCAAAGTGTTTATCCCTCTCTTTCTTTGCCTTGGGAGATTTCACTGCTGCCACACATCTCCTGCCCCTGCTGATTCCCCTCCTGCAGAGGAGACTGGCAAGGTTCTAGGTTATGCCATGTGGTCCTACCTCCTGGGCTCGAGTGACCCTGCCTCCTCTGTTTGTCCCTCCAGTCCTGGGTGGCTGTGGCTTCCTGCCTTGCCATTTGCTGTTTAGCTTTCCTGTTCTCCATCACTTGGGTAGTTGGTTCTTTGCATTAAATTTCTTCTCTTCAAAGTACGTAGAGTGGTCACTGTTTTCCTGCTTAGACCCTGACTGATAAAATGATATATCATCACAGGGTTAAACATTAAGGGGCCATTATTTATCTTCCCAAAATCTTCACATTCCACTGAGTCTGGTCAAGTTAGGTCACCAGTGGTCTCAGAGAATGCCAGCCTCAGAAGATTCTTTGAGGTCTGTAGCATTTGACAAGGTGGCCATCCCCACTTGTTGAATCTCCCTGTCTCCTACGCCCTGGGACATCTCCACCTTCTTTCCCTTTGCTTCCTGAATTTCCTCCATTTTCTTTGCCCAGTCATCACTTTTGCAGTTCCCTTAAATGTTGGGTTCTACAGAGTCAGGACCATCCCTCTGCCCTTCCTTTTCTTCGACTCTGCGTGCCCATACTTATGACTTTAAATACAACTTCTGCAGATCAGAACTGTCTCCAAAGCTTTCCAGAGTACCACTGTTCTCAAACCACATTCTTTGGGTTGTCTTAAAGATTCCTCAAATTCAAAATGCCTTTGGTTGAACTCACCTTCTCTACCTCTGACCCCATACCAACTTATCCACCTGTGTTCCCTGTCTTAGGGGATGGAGTATCATCCACCCTCAGATCCAGACTCAAACATTAGGGGTCATCCTAGACTCTTCACTTTACCTCCCAAATCCAGCTAGTTTCCAAAACCCTATGTCCTGTGGTTTGTGTGAATATTTAACTACTGGCTTTCTGGGGGGGGGGTGGGTATCTCTTTGATTTGTAGCATTTACCAATTTCTTTAGCGTAAACACTTCTATCATGGCAGTGATTTCATGCTACCAATGTGACATCATTCAATATGGACTTGGGAAGTGATGTGCATAATCAGTTTCGGTGAGCTGTGATGAACCAGCTCAGGAAACCACCACACTATTTCCATTCTCTTTTTCCCATCTTCTCTGTCTCACTGTAGTTCAGGCCCCTGTTGGTATGTTTCTTCACTGTGTTTAGTCTCTTTCCCCTTCTAGGCATCCTTCACCAGATTTGAACATACAGAGCCCTAATTAAAAAGTTTTGGGAGTTTCTCATTGCTGAGGAAAGCACCAAAGATAGTGTTCTTGGAGCTGATCGTGGATGACATGGCCATGCCATCTCTGTACCCTTAGCCTTCCTCCCAGGCTGAACACTGGGACTGACCCCCCCAAGGGACCAGGACCCCCCAGGGGACCAGTACCCACCTGCTGACTCTCTTGACATTTCGCCTTTTGTTTTCTTCTCTGCCTTCCATCAGTTTAGATGTTTTAAGTATTCATCTACTTTAGAATATTTGCTTGGTATGCTATGTCATTGATGATGACCATGTCAGATGCCAGGGCCTGATTCAGCTTTACCTCTGGGTGCTGAGGGGCCATGTCTCCTCAGTGTTTCAGTCTTCTCCGGCCGCTGCAAAGGCTGTTGTGAAATAAGTTATAGTTTAGAAAGTCACATGTTTAGTCTTAAAAAGCTCAAATTTCTCTAGGATATATGTTAATTTAGAAAAAATGGATTAAAATATATAGCCATCCCTTTACCTAATTGTTTACCCTATCTTATAGAAATAATAAGAATTTAGCAAAATTTCTGTCTGGGTTGAGCAACAGAGGACGTGGTCAAAGTTCACATGCTGTTGGGTGACCCTGGAGTCCCAGTACATCTGTCAGTTGTACACAGCAGAGCCCCTGAAATTAGTCTCAGCAGGAGTCCGACTGACTTATCACCCACCTCACTGGGCTCTTGTTTTGTTGGCATTTTGATTAAAACAGGAGATAAGTCTGAAAAGCTGACTGTGGCCACGATATGGCACTATCGTTAGTTTATGTCATCACTGTGTTGGTATGTGTGTGCATCCGTGTTTGTCCCTGCACCCTTAGCTCCTTTCTAGATATCAAGGCAAGGTGGGTGGAAGTGGCAGGAGAGGCACAAATGAAGGTAAAGATCCCACCTCTGCCTTCAAGGGGCTTACACACTCAAATTGTGGATAGAAGTGGAGTCTTAACAAGACATAGAACAAAATTAGGCACCAATGTATGGCCTTCATCCGTTGGTTCTCTAGGTGATCTAAAATTGGAGAAGGGAACGTGGATTCAAGTTATGGAGTGGCAGTTGGCTGTGAAGATATTTCCACATTTCCACAGATGCAAGGATTAGAGAAGTGCAATCTGGTTTTTATTTTTATAGCAGGGCTTGCTTTTTCAAGAAATAAAGACTAGAGGATTTCCTTAAATATGATTTATTCATTTTATAATTAAAAAATACATTCTCCTTGTAGAAAATTGAGGAAATCCATAAAAATAGTAACAACATTTAAAAATTTTCATTAAAAGATTAAAAATTACCTATATTCCTCCTCACTCAGATAATTCTTAAAGTATTTCAGAGATTTTTCTATGCATATTTTTACATAATTCATTCCATATATACAATTTATACCTTGTTTTTTTCACTTACCATTATCATGGAAGGACTGCTCCAGGTTATTAAAAACTCCTCATAAGCACTGACTTTAATGGCTACATAATATTTCAACATGTGAGTGTATCATAATTCATCTGAGCAGTCATGTTGTCACATATATTAGTGGTTTCCAGTTTTTTTACTATAAATAAATTCTGCAGTGAGAATTTTGTATCTCTTTTTATGTCCTTAGCATACAGTTCTAGAAGACGTATCAAAGGATAAAGACACTTTAAGGTTCTTGTTAAATTTACCAAACTGCTTTCCAAGAGAGATCTATTTATATTCCTGTTTACATTCCTCTATTTCTCTGTCCATCATTTTCTCAACAAGTGTAATTAACATACAGTAAACTGCACATATTTAAAGCATGCAACTTGATATGTTTTGGCACACCCAGGAGGCCATCATCCCAACCAAAATAGTGAACAAATCCATAGGCTCCAAAATTGTCCTCATGACTCTTCACACTCGCTCCCTGCTGCTCTGCCCACCTTGCTCCCGCCCTCGCTGAGAACCGTGGTTGTGCTTTCTGTCACTGTAGTTAGCTGGCATTTTATGGAATTTATGTAAGTGGAATTACTCAACATATACTCTATTTTTTGTCTGGCTTTTATTTTTACTCCGTTAAATTATTTTAAGATTCATCAATTGTACCATGTATATGTAATTTATTCCTTTTTATTACCGGATAGTATTCCATTTTATGGATGAACTGTAATTAGTTTGTCCATTCAGCTGATGGAAATCTGGGTTCTTTCCAAATAAAGCTGCTGTGAGCATTCACGTACAAGTGATCAGCGAACATCGTGTGCATGAGTTTCTCCTGGGTAAGAAATGGAATGGGTGAGTCATATGGTAGTTGAATGTTAACTAACTAGCCTCTTTTGTTAGGAATAATTATCTTTCAGAATAAAACATTGACTCATTATAATAATAATAATGGTTAATTAACAGAGACCACTTCCTGTCATTCTTTTAGGAATTCAGAAGAGAGTAGCCACGAGGACACTGTGCATACAGGGGCTTTTTCAACCCCTGCTGCCCCCATGGGGTCTCTGTAACCCTAGTTCTGCTCAAGGTGCCCCAGACCCCTCCCCATTTTCCTCGGCAGAGCAGTCTCAGGTCCTTCTGGTCTTTGATTGCAGTGTTCTGCTTGGGTTCAACCTTTATTCTCCTCACTATACTTGGTGATGATTTGACCTCGTCCTCCTCTGCCAGTGGTATCGCCTCCTTTTCCTCTTCTACATCCATTTGCCTTTTGAGTATGAGGAGTGGGGTATAGCAGGTATAAATAACCATAGTTGCCAGCCTGATGGGAATTCTGTGAAGGCAGACTGGCTTTTCTTGTTTGCTGTCCTTGTCCTGAAGAGACATTCAGTGGGTAATTGTTGAGCAAATAAATGTACAAATTTACACAATAAAGGAAAAACTAAGCATCAGCAGCAGTCAGAGGAGGGAGTGATCAAACTTACCTTCCTTGGTTAGAGAAGGCTTCTTTGAAGCATATGGCATACTTGTGAGAACGTAATACATGAAATACAAGAAAGACGAAACGTGAAATGTTAGATTGTGTGGTTCAGAGAGCAGAAGCAGAGGAAAGGAACAGCATTTCTTGTTCTAGAAACTTTGCATACATCCTAATATTTAATGCTAACAATCATGGGGGCTGGAATTATCATCTCCATTTTTTTGATGAGGTAACTCAAATACAGAGTTTGGAAAACATGCCCAAGGTCCCAGCTAATAAGGAGTGAGATGACAGAGTATACAATATCCTTGAAGGACCAGGATAGGCCTTGAAATGGCAAGAAAAAGGTGGAGATCATTTTTGTCCTCTGAGTGGTATGAGGCACCTGCTCTTATTTCATTGGTCCTGTGAACATGAACCCCTGTGCTCTGCAGATGAACTTGCTGTGGCTGAAAGGTTCAACCACCTCTTCCTCTCTTCTTCCTGGGAGCACATCATCTGGGGAAATGTGGGCTCCCACTGAAGCAGCCCAAGGATGCCCACACATGGCCTCCCCTGGGACTCCTGTACCCCAGCATATCTGGGGTTATTTAGGATCCGGAAGATGGGAAGAAATTGATACTGTCTCTATGCTAGACTTTGTTCGTTTTTTTCTGAGTCTTCTCTGAGTAACTTACCACATTGATTCTAAGGAGAAGAGTTTCTGATGTATCTGATGAGTTCTCTTTTTTGAGTTCTGTAGACTGTCAGTGTTATGCTGGTTTCTCTGCTTGGGAACTGCAGTCTGGCTTCACCTTCTGGCTTGTGGAAGGGACAGTTGCTGTAGTTTGTGTGTCTCTCAGTATGATTTGTCAACGAACTCACCCTGGACAGCATCTTGGACAGCTGGGGTCGGTGCTGGAGTAGGTCTTGCCCTTGAGAAGCCCTTTATGTGGCCCCGGGCTGAGCACAGTATTGAACACTTACAGTCAGGAACTGGCGGATGCTGGAGTAAATGGCATTGCTGTGGGCATGGGTGACATTGCCAGGGAAGGCCTGAGAGCTGTCCACCCACTCACTACACTAACTTCACCTAAGGGCAGAGACTCCCCAATTTGCTTAGCTCACAGCACCCTTTGTGCATGTAGTAATTTTTTGCAGTGCCCCATAGGCCATAAAAATAACCAGTGGTTCCGCCTATTAGATCGATTGGTTCCCAAAGTTAGTAGCTCTTTACATTCTAACAATTTAGTGCCCTCAGGGCACTGCACAATGTGTCAAACCATGGGACCACATTGGACACTGCCATCCTCAGGTCTTGTTCCATACTGATTTTCACACAGTTCTTGCCTTTTATCGTAGTGGTCCTAAAAACCAAGGTTCACAAAGATGTGGCATTATGGAAGGTATGCAGCCCTCTAGTGTTGAATCTGAACTACTTAGGACTACATGCTTGCATGCTATCTGACAGATGTCTTTGTAGTTCCTTCAAAAATCTAAAATATTCAGTGGCATCTCTGTGAGTTTGCTTGTCTCCCCATGCTGCCTTGGCACACAGTTGAGAACCATGGCCCTAGTGTCATTGTCCTCCCTCTGCTCACCTGAGTGTTTGTTGAATGCTGACGGTGTCCTCTGTCCCAGGGATGGAGCCCTGCAGAAAGTGCTCTTAAGGGTCTTCTCGTCTAGAGGGAGAACTCTCACAATATAATCCAGTGCAGGCCATGCTCAAGGTCGGTGCAGGTGTTATACATGATGTGAAGAGCATGTTGCATCTAAGAAAGTGCATGATGAGATAAGGTGGCACAGATATGGTGCAAGTACATGTTCTAATTCAACCTGGAGATCCAGAGGAGGCTGCAGTGTGGAGGTCTCAAAGTGTGAGCTGGAGGGGAAAGGGAGAAGGCATTCAGGGATGAAGATGCCTCAGCACTCAGTATGAGGCCAGGCCACCCAGAGGAGCACAGGGGAGGGCTGTGGATTAGGACAGAAGATCTGCATTTTCAGGTTGGGATGCCTTCTGAAGAGGGAGTGAGAGGCTCATGCACTGAAGGACTGAGTCTTGGGTCTTCTCCCCAGAACCTGTGGGCTACACAACCCCAACCTTTCCTGGGATGAATTTTCTTCTCTCTTTCTTGAATTTTATTTAAACAGAAGAGAAATGCATTTTGCCAGTGCCATAAACCACTATTTCCAGGAGGTTTAATTTCCCCTCTCAGCCACACCCCTGGCCCAATGTGGACACTTCTCTTCTATTGGAGAATGACCTGCTTGTCCTTCAGATCAGTGAGCTGATCAATGCCATCTGATGTTTCTCCCAGACACTCCCATTCATCTCGATGGCAGGCTTTAGACACTACCACCATGGATGATATTTTACACTTTGGGTTTTCTTCAGTAACTTCATTTCATGTGTTTTTTATTTTAGTGCCATCGTCTCTTGGTCCCCAGAATGTTTCCACAGTGTCATTTGGTGAAGAAAATGCTTTCCCATAATTTTGTTCAAAGGCTGTTTACCATAATTAATGAAAAGCTCTATCATTTACACAAGCCTCGTTGAGGGCAGTGGTTCTTTGGGTGAAGGATGGACATCGATTCATTCTTTGACAGCAGAGTTTCTGAACGAAACCCTTTGCCTTGGTAGATCAGGAAGCATTGATCACTACCTTTGTAGTGACCCAGAAGAGAGGCACAGGGGCAGGAAGGTGGAATTCGGACTTGTGAACAAGCCGTGGGGTCCTGTGTAGTTATGGGCAGAAGCCAGGCTGATCTGTTCTATGTTCTACTCTCGTGATCTTCCCAGGTGTGGGATGGGAATGACATCCTCCACACCTTGGGCCTAGGCTTCTGGGTCATGGTCTTGGGACCTCTGCTCTGTTGAGCGTTGACAGAGAAGATGGGTGGGTAAATGATAATGCCCCACCCATTTTCAAGGCAGGGTGGCCAGCTGTGTTATATGGCATCAAGAAACAGGGAGGCAAACACATTCTTTCATAGGTTGTCAGCCTCAGGTCTGACCCTGCCCTCTTGAGAATCAGAGAGTGCACCAGAGCTTAGCTTGCTTCCATTATGGGACCTATGTCTTCCTCTTACACGAGCCCAGAGCTCTCACCCAGCCTCCTCCTTTCTCCAGCAGCCTCTTGCATCCATCTGCATCCTTCTGAAGCCCCAGAAGTGTTCTGAGGCATGCCCATTCACTTACCATCTGTCAAATCCATGCCCTTCTTTCTTGCTCTTCCCTTCCAAGATCAACTTGCCCCCAAAACCTGTTGGACAGTGGTTTGATGATTGGCCCATTTAAGTAGTGTTCCTGTGTTTACCTCTTAAATATGCTAGGGTTTCATCAACACTGGACCCATGGAGAACAGGTAGGTGTTGGAAAAGTTGGAGCATGGACAACACTATACTCTCATGGTTTACATATTTATTAATTTGTCTCTTACACTTGAGCGTGAGATAGATGGTTGAAGTCAGTAGTTGCCATCCTCATAAGTATGTAGTGCTTATTGATGGACTGAATGAGTGAAGGAAAGGTGCTCAGAGTCAGGCTTGTGGCTGGATCATTTTTTGGGGTCTGTTTGTATAAAGTAGCAGGCCCCAAACCAGGGACTGGGTGGGTTGAAGAGAAAGGTCACTAAGTAAGAGTGAGGTGGGGGTCAACATCTCACTATGCAGTCACATTCCCAGGCTGTCTCCACTGGGAAACTGGAGTGTAAATCAGGAGAGGAAAATGTGTAGGGGCATAGACATATGTAAACAAATTGAGGGTGAAGGAAGCCTGCAGCTCATTAAGGGCCTGTCTGATAAATTGCTGCCAGCTTTGGTAGAGGGCCTTAGTGGGACTGGCCTCCATGCTCCTACTCGTGAACCTGCCCCTGATCATGGCAGAAGTAAGGCACTGACTTGGAAGCCTGAGGGATGGTGGATGAACAGGACAGATTTCAGATGTAGAGGAATAAAGGCCACTTTTTAGAGACCTTTTGAGTGAGAGGCCTGCTGCCATTCCTCTGCCTTTTTCCATGACTGGTCCAACAGCAGCCTGCGAGGTATCCTGGTTTTCTAGAGTTGTACCCATTAGGATGTGATGAATTCAGTTCGTTATACCTCCACCTGACCTCCTGGGTATCGAGGTCGTATAAGAAGTGGCCAGCAGCAGGCACTGTCATTTTCTAGCTGCACCTCTGCAACAACCAAGCTTTCCCGGAAGGACCACCTGAGGTTGGCCATGGCTGCCACCCACATTTGTCCTTCAGAAACAAGCGAAGGGAATTTGACCTATGGGACTCAGAGTGGCTACAGGATCAAGTCCCACATGTTCCTTGGGAACCTAACTGTGCTTTATATATTATTTTGTTTCTCAGACTGTGAGTGCCTTTCTGTCTTCCTTCCAACTTTATTAAAAGTGGTTGCCAGTTTATTCTTTGCCTGACAAATGAGAACTTCCAGTTTCCCAGAAATAAAATATTTCAATGGCATTCTGGATGTTTTGAGGTAATGGCAAATAGCTATTTAAGATGAAATTCCCCCATGTTTTTACACGTCTCTGCTAATATTTACTAATGCATGCAGAACCTACCCGTTTGTCAGGTAGTCATTTTGCCAAGAGGTTGTGGTTCTGGTGGAGTGAAGAGAATCACATGAGATAATTTACACTGTAGGCCCCATAGTCTCACATTTAGGTTCTTTGAAAATGGGAGAGTGAATGCAGGGTGTTGGGTCTGCTGAAATATTTTGTAACTCAGGAACTATGCTGTGTGGCCCCTGGTAAGTATTATAACATCCCCTTTTGTAAAACATGCAATAATTCTAGTTTGTTGTGAAGATAAAATAAAGATGTGTGTGAATACACACACACACACACACACACACACACACACATAGGAGGTCTGTCTGGAAGAAGTCCATCCATTGTTAATATGAGACTGGTTTGCACAACATCGATGCAACCTGGCAGCCAAGGAGAGTGGACTGGAATGCACATGTGGGAACAGTGATGATTTCACTGTACTAGTCAGTGGGGGCAGTAGACATTATTGAGTGGCCATGTGTACTGTGTGGCCATTGAATTCAAAATGACTGAGTGAGTAGAACTACGAATCTGCATCAGATTTTGTGTTAAGCTTGAACATTCCTCTGCAGAAACTATTGGATGATTCAGAAGGCAGCAGCTGTGGGCAAGTGGGGATTGGCAGCTACATCACGATAATGTTCCTGCTCGTGCATCACGTCTCATGCATAGTTTTTTTGACAAAACATCAAATCACCCAGGTGACTCAGCCCCCCTACACCCCAGATTTGGCACCCTGTAACTTCTGACTTTTCCCAAAACTAGAGTCACCTTTGAAAGGGAAGAGATTTCAGACCATTGATGAGATTCAGGAAAATATGATGGGGTAGCTGATGGCAATTGGGAGAACTGCACAAGGTCCCAAAGTGCCTAGTTTGAAGGTGACTCAGGCATCATTGTCTTGTGTATAATGTTTCTTGTATCTTGTATCTTCTTCAATAAATGCCTCTATTTTTCACAGTGTGTGGCTAGATACTTTCTGGACAGGCCTTGTATACATATATACCTGTGTAGCAGTGAATAGAACTAAGTATTTGCCATAATTAAAATACTTAATAATTAGTTACTTGGTTTAAAATAGGTGAGAAACCCCAATGGGACTTTCCACTTGAATGTCACGTATGCCTTGTTGAACACACAAGACCGAAAAATTAACTGGAGTCCACAGAGTGAACGGGAGGCTAGGGTTCACCAGAATTCCCCAATTCCAAAAGCTGAGTTCTTCGAAGCTGAGGAATATTAGTTAATGGAATTCTGGGGATAATTGAAGATTAGTCTTCCAAACTGTTCTCTTTTGCAGTCCCTTTTGTGTGTTACCTGGGTTTCAATAAAAATAATTGCCTGAGAACTCCTGGCATAAGCATATTGTAACCCTCATTATCACCATCTTCTGAGAGCTTTAATAACTAATATCTTTTTTTCAAGAGGAAGACAGAAGGTAACTTTTTTATGATTTTGTGTTCTGGTTAGTTTGGATCTTGAAACATTTCAGGAATTCAGTATGTACAATATATTGCTGCATAAAATAAGGGGAAAATGTAAAAAGAAATTAAATATATTTTAAGAAACTCAAATAAAAAATTATTGACATTTTAATTCAAATTCATGTTGGTAAGTCTATTCTCTAGCAGCAGCAAAAGATATAAACTCTTTTTATTTGTTCATAACTTAGAGCTATAAAAGAATCATTATTAAAATTTTTCTCATATGGTAGCATAGCCTTCAGGTTTAAGAGCTTGGAAAAATAAAGAGAACGTGCAGAGTATTAATAGCATCATGAAATTGTGTAGGATTTTGTATATAATGCTTTTTTATCCCTCTGAATGTGTTCACATGCATTTTCTTATTTGCGACCCACAGCCGGCCTGTGTGATGGGCAGGGAAGGCTTTATTCTTTCTGTCTGTCAGAGCTGGATACTGCGCAATGGAGAGTTGAGTTACTTGCCCAAGTGCACTTAACTAGTAAATGACAGGGCGGCTACCAAAAACAAGGTCTTGCACCTGTCAGTCACTGCCAAGTCTTGTACATTCTGTCGTCCAATGGCTGGTCTACCCTGGGTCCATTTTTAATTCTTGGGAAGGTTGCATCTTTCTCCTAATTGAAAACATCTTAACCCATCTGTATATATACACATCTTTATTTTATGTTCACAGTAAGCTAGAATTATTGCATGTTTTATAGAAGAGGATGTTATATGACTTTCCAAGGGCCACTCAGCTTGGATCCTGTGTTACAAAATACATTAGCACACCCAACATCCTGCATTCACTCTCGCATTTTCAGAGAAACTCTTAACCATTTTCTTGTTCTACAGTAGACCTTAAGTGCCTCCCTGGTGCCACAGCAAGGTGACTCTTCCTAGAGCATACCCATCGTCACAGCATTGCCACTTGGAGAATCTTCAGGGGCTTCCTGTTGCCAACCATGTAAATCACCTGTACCTGTCTTTCTACCCTGCCTCCACCTACTCCCTGGAGGTCCTCTAACAGCCTCACTGAGTGATTTTCTTCACAGGGGCTGTGCTTACTCTCCTGCCTCCTTGCTTTGTGCACTGTATGTTCCACCTGTACTTGACGGACTCTGTGATACTTGACAGCTAAGTTGTCTGTGGACAACTTAAAGGCAGGGACCAATGGGTAGAGTGACATAAAGGATGGGACACTGACTTTGGAGTCAGACCTGTCTGGGTCCAAGTCACCTGGTTCCCAGTCACCTGGTTCCCATTCTGTTGGCTGTGGGAACTGAAGCCAGTCATTAGCCCATTGCTGGAACTACCTGTGAGCTTGAAAACAGTGATGTCTGTGTCCTGCTCTTGGGGATTTTACTATAATTTGGGCTGGGGTGTAGCCTGGTCATCAGAATTTCTAAAAGCTCCTCAGACAATTGTGAAGAGGAACACAGTTTAAGAGCCAATGATTTAATCTGCTTGAGGAGGTAGATTAAAACTAACTCTCATAAAACACCTCTCAAAAACAAAACAAACAGACAGAAAAGCACCTCTCACCCCGAGTTCCTGGCATCGTAGAAGACTGCATGCGTAAACCATCTGGTGGCATGTGCTCTCCATATGCTGCCAGTAAATGGGGGTCATTGTAATTACAATTCAACGTTGTAGCCGCTATAGTACCTCTCAAACAGAGTAGGTGCTTAAAACCTAGTTCTGAAATGTGAAACATAGGAAAAGCACGTGCTTTTGTGACAGAAGTGTGATCTGTCAAAAACCTCTGGTGACAGTGCTCACTGCAAGCAGCCTACGAACTGCCTTCTGCCCCTGTGGGCGTGTGCAGGACTTCCGCCCGAGGCTGCCACCTGCAGTTCCTCTTGGAAGGAGCTGACTGGGTGCTGATGCTGTTGTTTCCAAGGGGAATCGCAGCCTCATTTTCAGGTCTCATGATGGGTCAGTGGCTGGGAGAAAATGCCCATTTTAGAAATAGCTCTTAAGTGTAATGATGGGATTTGACTTTCAGAAAAGCTAAGGGAATGATGACGAGACCCGTTGGCCACCTGCGCTTTGCCCCATGTCAGCTGCATCACATAATGTTAGGGAGGGCCGATGGCTTTCGTAACAACCTGGGTAGGCAACACTGTCTTTAATTGTGAATTTTTGCCTTGAGGAAATCACTCAAATGGAAGATGACGGCCGAGAATTATCAGGCTTTCTTCTCAGGACTGAATAGCTATTAGTAGTCTTTCCTGATGCCAGAGAAAAGAAATGACCACTGAAGATTTGGGATCTTAGTGCTGTTCAATGAAATGCTTATGGAATAAATAGTACCTCTGATTATGAGGGGTATGAAGAGCTTCATCGCTCTACAGGGCTTGAGAAAAATGAAATGAGAAGACTTATACAAGAGCAGTCAATTATTTTAAAGATGAGTTGGCATCTTTTAATTTCTCACCAGATAATGAAATATCTATTTAAGCCTGAGGCTGTTGTATCATTTCCGATGTAGTCAACAAAATTTATTGAACAGTGACTTATTGAGTGCTTTTCTGTGCCAGGCCCTGGGCTGGGGGCTGGAGATATGCAGAGGAATGAGCCATGGTCTCACTCTCTGTGGAAACATCAATGTCTGCTGAAGAGAGGTGGAGAATGGAGAGCTGTGGCGACTTCCTAGAGGAATGTGGCCTGAGTCAGGCTTGAAGGAAGGGGAGGGATTACCCAGGTGGGAAGAGTTGTTGAATAGGTAAAGGCTCTCTGTCCAGGTGAGTTGGTCTTACCCAGGGACAAAGCATTGCCTTCATGAACAGACAGCTGTATTGGATTCTGAGCCCACACAGAGCTGCAGAGTACAGAGCAGGCCCAGTCCACAGTTACAGAGGACTGAGCAGGACTGAGCCTCCTTGATATTGCAGTAGCTGGTGAAGTTGGGAGGGCAGGGGACAGATTCTAGCCTCAGCTCTGCCCCATGCCTGTGTATGACATGAGCCACCAAGGCTCCTGGGCTCCAGAGTCACCACCTGCTAAATGCAGTCTCTAATAGTCTTTGAACCCCTGACCATAGGGACTGAGGTGGGTCAGGGACACTCAGCATCTACAGAAGTTTCTTGGAGGAAGGCTTTGATGGGGTGCAGGGGGGATGTAGCTTTCACAGTTTGGGAGGTTCTCATGTATTCTTCATTCAGGCCTCCTAAAAGCATTTTATTTTCTGCCCCTCCCCACCACCCAGACTGTAGGCAGGGCCTCCATGAAGAAGGAAGTTAGAATGTTTTTATGGGCATCTCTCTGAGGATTGAAATCATCTGAAAAGTTCTAAGTCTGTGGAGAGGAAAGAGCATGGGTTGTGGACCCTGAGAGTGGGCTGCACTCAGCTGTCAGTTGCTGACAGAGCCACCCAGCTTCTCAGTAAAATGAGGGTAATCCCAGGTACTCAATGGCTTGTGAGGGTTTTATGAAATCATCTCTGAAAGAAAGGCCATAGCAGAAGGCATAGCTGATGCTAGCATTCAGTAAATTGAAGTCAGTAATATTAATAAGGTCATGACAGTTCTCACAGTGAAGAGGATGCATGATGAGAATTGAAGGGTCATATCTCAGGCTGGGAGGATTATAGAACCATTGCTTTCTTTGCCTTGGTCCCCAGGTAGCTCTCAGTAGTGTTTATTGAATGAATGAATGGGTGCATGGATGAATGAATAACAGAAATGGCCCTCTGGTAGGAATTTTGTTTGCACATCTGACTTTATTATTATAAATTAGTTGCACCTTTAGTCTATCTTAAACAATAAAAAGGATTTCTGCAGCATCATGTACGAGTGAGATGTTGGATAATCGGGTTCTTGATCAGGTTGGGGGGAAAGAGAACCCATGCTGATTTGGTGCTCACTGTGAACTGGGCACTGAAGGCTGTCCTGATGGACACCTTGGGTGAAGTCTTGAAGCCAGCAACTCTTGACTCGGAGGTCTGCAGCCCTGACGTGGGCTCTGGTAGGATGTGGTCTTCAGGACCCACCCTACACCTTTGCCGGGTTTCCTTAATCACTGGGGAGCCATATCTCTCTGTGACTGCTTTTGAGGAATGCATGTGGCTGAGAAGCAAGGCAGGTATATCTGGGCCCCTCAAGCACTGAGATCCAGCCTCAGCCTCATTAGTAGCTAGTTTAGGTTACTGGTCTGGACTTAGAAAATTTGCTGGGTAGTGGAGGGCTCATCTCAGAGAATGGCTCCAAGAGGAGGGTCTGTCTGACCAAAAGGCATGGCATTGGGGGAGTTTGGGGGGAGGGTTTGAATGGCTTGTCTTCAGGAATAAGGGACCGTCATTGGGCCTGCAGCACCTGAGGTTGGGCTGTGAGGCAGAGAGACTTGGGATGCTGAACCTGCCTGGCTGGGAGAGATGACATTTTCAAAAAGCTGGTATTGTCCACTCTGGCAGGTTTCTGGGAAAGGGTGGGGCCTGTGTTTATGTCAGGGGGAAGAGTTTAGCTTGGAATTTGTGAAGTCTGGTGCTGCGATTAGGCTATAATCTGCTGAAATTATCCATGACAACCCAATCTGTGTTGTTCCTGTCCCAAGTGGCCAATTTTGTTGTTCTGCTGAAGCCCAAGCTGGTTGTAAGCCTGAGCAATGGCAATTTGCTATAACCATTTGGGGGAAAACTTGCAACAACAGGGTGAAGGGGCCTCAAGGTGATACTGTCTGTCCCATGAGAGTCCTTTTAGGGATGGGAGCCATTGGCAAGGACTAAAGTCTCCAGTCCTCTTCACTCAGCCAAGATGACTAGCCATAGGACTCTCCCTCCGTACTCCTACCCACATCTAGATATGGTTCCAGATACATTATCATTTGTCTTGCTTTGGGGGAAGTGATACAGCAGGCCTAATTTGACCCTACTCCCCTGCTTCCCCAGAGGTCATTGTGCTATCTCCCCAGAAGCCCATCAAGGGGAGTAGGGTATTTGTGGAAGGACAGCAGCATCCTTAAGGGAGCCACACTGGCTGAATTTACACTCTTGCTAAATGTTTTACAGCATATGTCGTGCTGAGTAAATTGAAATTGGATGGGAAGGTTTTTAACCAATTCATCAGTTCAAGTAAACCCCTCTTAAGAGGTAGAAATGAGCTCTTATGGGGATAATAGCCACAGGAAAACAAAGCACAATAATATTCTCCTCTTTCCAAATTGTATATAAAATCAATTGTTGGTTCCCTGCTAATGAGTCTAATGTTTTGTGCTATAATTTATTCTGGGAGACGGGGCCTATGGGGTGTTGGCATGCCAGCGGCCCCCTAGCACCATACAGAAGTCTCTGGTGTTTGTCTCAGAGGGCTGAACTGAGGAGGGGTTGCTCAGTGGCTGGGCTGATACCCGGGTTCAGCCTGGTGGGTAGCGGTATGGCCCAAGAATGTAGGGCTCTAAGGAGAAGGTGCGGGTGCTGCCTTGCCCTGAGTACCACCAGCAGGGCAGAGGTCCTGCTTTCTTTCATTTAATCCCCAGGACACTGTCACTCTGCAGAGGAGGAGCTGAGACTCTGAGTGAGGAAGTGTCCCCTGAAATGCCTCTCAGCTGGTTAGAGAGCTAGGAGTGGTAACCCCTGGGCCTAACTGTGAGAGCTATAGCATTCTGGAACCCAACTGGGGAGAGGAGAGGCAGGTATAATTTCAAGAATTGGCATAGGAGGTGAGGAGCAGGAGATGGGGCTGAGGGAGTCTGCTAGGCAGCACTTGAGCAAAGGAGCAAAGTCACAAAGGGAGCCAGGTGAGGTCCCTCAGGCATTGGGATGGGAAAGGGGGAGGGCAGTGTTTGACAGTGCCCTCTCTCAGGGCAGAGACCATCTTCATAGGCCTCATGGCTCCCAAGAGCACAGTGTGGGTTCTCCGTAAGTGTCAGGACTAAAGGACTGATAGAGACCTTACAAAGTAAGATGCAGGGATCTTGGTTCCAAGAAAGCACGTATGAAGTCTTATCTTAAGTCCTAGACACATGTGGTGATAGGAGTAAAAAGCCTCAGGCTTCTTAAAACACAGTATCATGAATACCAGGGACTGTGGCCTGTTTGTAGTGTGTCTCAGCCTTTAGGCCAGGCTGACACATAGTGGGCTGTGAGAGCTTGTCCAGTAGATAGATGAATGAGTGGACCATTTTCTTATTGCCTCACTACAGGGAGTGCATCCTTATTGAATCAGAACTGCCCCAATGTCACGTGCAGACTTTGTTGTCTCTGGGGAGTTGGCTGAGTCATTACCGCAATGGCCACAGCACAAGAGCCACCATGATGACAAGCCTTCATTGAGCTGTTACAGCTTGTCACGCACTTGCTGAGGACTTTTGACATGTTACTTCATGCATTTCTCCTGATGCAGTTAGGAGGCCAGTACTGGAATGCAAATACAGAGGCTTGGGGGCAGAATTAAGCTGACTTGTCCACGGAGGGAGTTCAATTCAAAAGACTGAAGAATACAACTAAGCGAATTACCTGACCCCTGTGCATAAATTATTGACATTTCAGAACTTATCCAAGACTCTGTCATCAAATATTTCTGCAAAGCATCCAGAGCTGGCAGACCAGCCTGAAAACTGCAGGAAGAGCCTGTTCTGCCACCCTAGAGCCAGGACTCTTTCCATGTGACATTGCTTTTAGCTCCCTCGTTGGTGTATTCTGACCCCCTTCTCTTAAACTGCCCTGGAATTAAGGCCCAGCCAGGCTGGGCAGAGCCATTTAAATTAGCCACAAATCTGAATATTAAGGTGAGAATTACTAACATCTGTCACTTAAGGAACCAGCTGTGCTTAAGGCACTGGGCCAGGTGCTGCACATGCGAAATCCCACAGAATCCTTAAAATAATGCAGGGAGTAGATACTACTCTCCTCAGCATACAGATGAGGGCAACTGAGGCTCTGAGATGGGGGTCTTAAACGATTTGTCCAAGGCCACTCAGCCAACAATGTTAAAACCAAAAATCAAGGGGAATCTGCCCAGAGTCCCACCTTTCCCACTTGTTCCTTACCCTAGTATGCCAAACAACCTGGGATGGATTCACTCAGCAGGTGGATGGCTGGGTCAGAAGAAAGAACAATGGTCCCAGGTTCTAGCTTAATAAGCATGCTGCCATGGACGAGTCACCTCAGCTCTCCAGTCCTCCTCTTCATAAGGTCGCTAAGCATGCTGAGGGTTGACAGCTCTGGCACTGTTGTGTACTGATATGTGTACATCGATGGGAATGTGTATATGTGTGTGTGTATGTGCATTTACATTAGCAAGTGAGGGACCTAGGGCCCTTCCTCCCGACAATCGTACTTCCTAGGAGGCAGCTATGTAGTCTGCTCCTTTGGAGACCTCTAATTGTGAAGTACCTGCCCCTTCCATCTGCCTCCTTTTCTGGCTCCAGCCAGTTGTCATCTGGGCCCAGTTCTGGGAAGGACCAGCAGCCACTTGCAAATAGGAATCAGTGAAAAGAAAGGACAAAACCTCAAACCCTCCAGAGTCTGCCTAGCAGCACTGACATTTGATTTGTAAGTGAGAATGTGAGTCAGAGTTATTCCTACTGTTTGCTCAGGTCTTCCTGGGTCCATACCTGATCTCTCATCCTTCACCAAAGGATGACTCGTAATTCAGAGCCCCATGGTCAAGCAGACTGGAGGTTTGGACAGGGATAGGGGAGGGACTGAGGAAGGTAGAGCCACTGAGAAGATGAGCTTGTGGTGGGGAGAACCCCATGGGTAGGGGATGTTCTTATTAAGAACCCTAGGGCTCTGCTGCCATAAGGCTTCACTATCTGCGCCTCACTGTCTGCCCTCTTGTTCCTTTCGGAACTTCAGATTGGTCCTGAGTAAAATAATGGTGTTAGCCATAAACAGGGCCAGTTAGTGTGGATTTTTATACCTGTGCCTTTTTCCCTCATGCGTGAATCTCCAAGGACCTGCTAGATTAAGTATTGTGCCATCAGGATTACTGAGTCTTTGCTGGTATCATTCTAATGCCCAAGCTTGCATTATTTCAGGGACCCTCCTTTCTCTGCGATGACCTTTCACTAGGTCTGTTTGGCCTGGAAGCTGGGGGCACTGTCCCTGGCCAGGCAGCTTGGGCATTGCAGGAAAGCCAGTGTCTGGCACAGAACAGATCTTGCTTTTGTATATTGGCAAGGGTAGAGGCCAATCACATTGTATTTTATTCTTCACCTGCTGAGAAAAATATAGCTTTGGAATTGAGGTTATTTTCTGATGCTCTCGTCTCAGCGTGTTCTTAATGTTTCCCTTGCTGGCTTGTTTATGTGACACGTGGTGACATGGGTGGGCCACTGCTCTTTCTCATTTTGACTGTGAAAGGGGGCTGGCTCTGAGGAAGGTTCCCAAACAACACCAGCTTCTGGGGAACCTTGTTTTGAGTTCCAACACCAGAGAACAGGCTTGTACAAGGTTGGGGAAGGACCAAAAGAGACATTTTGTCTTAACAGAACTAGGAAGCAGAGAAAAGCAGATCTTTTGAGCACATGTGTTCAATAGTTCAAAGCACTTGAGTTCAACAAGACCCAGTACCTGCTGATACCAGATGTTACACTAGGCCTTTCCCATAACCCCAATTCTTTCCTCATGAGATAGTTATAGGCTTGTTTTTGAAATGTTGCTCTGGGAGTAATATCTCTTTTCTTTCTAAAAAATTCCTGAAATGTGAGTACATGGGACAACGAGTCACTGAGTGTGACCCTATAAACTTAAAGTTTATAGCCTTAGATTCTGTTTTGTCACTTACATTGTTTCTGTGCAGAAAGAACCTAGAAAACAAGATAGAAATCAAGACAGTTATTAAAATTTGAAAGCATAGAATATTATATAGGTCTTTCAGTAATCAGAGAGATGCAAAGTAAAACATAATATGAAACCAATTACTGGTATTTAATCAGCTGATAATTTTTTTAGCCCCAATGTGTTTTTTGGGATGGCTCCCTATCATCCTGATGCAGGCCCTTTAGTGCTACTTCCTTCGGAAGGAGCATCATCTGGAAGCCTTGCTTTCCCTCCTATGGGCAGATGGAGGACATGGAGCAGCCAACACACAAAACTGGAGACGGTGGTGATGTTGCAGAGTCCTGGGCATTTCACACCCACAAAGTAGGAATTGCAGCTCTGTGCCAGGCACTTCTTGTATTTCCTCTTCTCTTCTGGAGAGGGATGAAGGAGATCCTTAGTGTGTGGCATGTCGTCATGGGGAGCTTGTCACCGCCAGAAAGAAGTTGTTAAATTTTTGTAAAAAGTGAAACCGTGATACAGTTTAATACAGTCAGGGTACATGATGGTATTAAAAATATTAAGTTTATTTAAGAAGCAAAAAAAAACATTGTACAGAAAAGGAGTGACTAGAGAATCTGTATGACTTAGCTGTGAATGTCATTTACACAATCATAACCATGTAAACACTGAATGTTGGGTTAACCAGGGTGGAACATGATTAGCTATTGCCAAGACGAAGGGTGGGATGTGGTGGTGTGTGTGTATGTCTGTGTGTGTGTGTTTAGATGTATGGAGGGAGAGAGAACAAACAGTAAATCCTCATCTCCCTAAGTGGAAAGTCGATAGATAATGCTTAGAGGTGAAAAATGAGCTAGCAACATAAACATGTTTATTTAGAGATACGAAGGTAAATAATGAAAAAACCAGTTAAAATAGTTGCCTTTGGGAAGTAGGAAGTGGGGCAGAGGGAAGATTCAGGATAATTGCTATTCTTTTATAACAAGCCCTGTAGAAGAGTTTTGACTCTTTTAACTATGTGTGTGTAGAACTTTGATAAGAAGTAGTCACAGATTTTTAAAAAGGAAAATATTAAAGAGTGGACATGTAATACTTAGGATTCCCCTGCACATGTCCCGGGATGCGCATGCCCACTTTGGAGACGAGGTGGTGGGCCTAGGGATCTGTGAGTGCCTGACCCTCTGACTCTTGAGGTGTACACAGCAGTGGCCCCTGACCCATGATAAGTGACCAGCATTGCAGGAAAGTCTGTGGTGACTGCTGGGCTCCCTGCCTCCTCTGTGAGGCTCTGTTAGCAGAGCCCTTGAGATTTGTCACCAGTTTCCTAAGGATCCAGGGTGAATGTGGGACAATTCAGTTGTCATTTGTCATTTACATTTTGTTTTGCTCATGAAATTCAAAATAACCTTAGTCCATTTCTTTCTCAACATGTACATAGATGAAGACCAGGTTCCTATGAAGAGCTCCAGTGGGGCTTCTTGCTTCGTTCTGTGAGGGCTAATTTTTAATTTTTGGAGATGGAGATGAACTCTTCACTCAGCTTTTTATTACATCACTATTGCCGTCAGCATCACCTTCGGTCAGTATTTCCAACACTGAACTCTTGGCTTTCCCCTCTCAAACTCCTCCTTTCTCTCCCCCAGTGATCCCGTTTCAGTAAAGGGCACTTCCATCCCTCCACTGGGTCAGGCCGTCTCGTAGTCGTCTTTGCCTCTTGTCTGTTTCTCTCACCCCACATCTCATCCATTAGGAAAGCCTGGGAGTTCGACTTTCAAAACATGTCCTTAATCTGTCCATTTGTCTACCTGTATAGTCACCACCCTAGTCCAGGCCACCTTCGTCTCTCACCAGGATCACTGTAGTAGTCTCCTGACAGTTCTCTGCCCTGGCCCTCCAGTCTGAAAAAAGAAATCTTCCAGCTCTAATGCCTCCCAAGGGCACCTAGAACAGAATTTAAAATCCTCACAATGATTAGCAAGATTCTGCAATGTGTGATCTGATCACCTGCCGGGCTTCATTTCCCATCATTCCGTTTCCAGCTCTCTCTGCTTCACTACACTGCCCTTCTTGTAGTTTCCTGACCACCGCCCCTGCCTCAGGCCTTTGTACTTGCTGTTGCCTACTACACTCTTCCTCCCCCAGATATCCACACGCCCTGCTCCTTCCTTTCATTTAGGTCTTTGCTTAAATGTAAGCTCATCAGAAAAGACTTCCGTGACTATCTTGGGTAAAATGGTACCTCTCTTCCCCTGCACATCACTGTCTACACCCGTCTGCTTTATATTTCTTTATAGCATTTGACATTTATACACTATATTATACATGCACTTATTTATTTACCTTCCTATTTGGACTGTAATCTCTATGAGAGTATTCATCATGTTTTCTCTCTGAAATATCCACAGCCTGGAAAGGTGCCACTACATAGTAGGCACTCGGCAGATATTTGTTGAATGTCCCAGTGAGTGAATTATGCACCCGCAAGTTGGCAGAGCACTTCCAGGCACTACATAGACATCGGACCTTTCTGCATCAGACACGTCACTCCCGCGGAGTGTCATGTGAGCACAGGGAGTGGCCCATCCTGACTTCCAGCAGGAATTGTGGAGGTAGTGTCCTGCCTGCTTAGT
The DNA here is from genome assembly GCA_028533065.1 of Trachops cirrhosus. Classification (NCBI taxonomy): domain Eukaryota; kingdom Metazoa; phylum Chordata; class Mammalia; order Chiroptera; family Phyllostomidae; genus Trachops; species Trachops cirrhosus. The sequence continues at coordinate 32,058,358 of CM052544.1, forward strand.
GCCTTCTTAAAAACTCTTGCTTAGAGGCCTGGAACGAATTGTGTGTGGTATTTTGGGGGGCGGGCCAGAGAATTCCTTGCAGTCAGAAAACCTTTAAGCGTATGTTTGATGGAGTAAAGCAAAGTGATCTCTGTGCATGGGTCACCTGCACATACTGGAGTTTACTGTTGTATCTCAGGGACATCATTTCTTTTCTTTCAACTTTTTAGAAAATGTCATTTTCTCAGCTGACTTTTTGAGAAGATTTGGCTGTGTGCATGGGGAGTGATGCAGGCCCCACTCCCAGATTTCCTGCTTTGTGAAAATGTAGTGATATTTAACAAATACTTTTGAGCATCTGTTATATTCTTAGCTCTGTTCTAGGCAGCAGAGATGCAAGTGGAATATCAACACTGGAGTTTAAGGCTCTTTGCAGGGTCGAGAGTGACCCATGGGAAAGAGCTTGTGTCTGTGTGGGTATTGATGACTTTAGAGAGTAGAGGCCCCATGTAACTTTTATCATTGCCTGTGCTCCAGGATGGCTGTGCCAGGCTCCCATTACTTGGACTTTCCTCTTTGACAAATAGAATCCCAGACATTAATGAAATGTCAATGAGTCTTACTGCCAGTTCAGTTTTCTCGCTTTATCTAATTAGAATTAAATGGTGGGAGAGGTTAGGCAGACTAAATCAAAGGAACAAAGAAAGTTCAGGCTTCCACACTGTGTCCCTGCATTTGCTGAATCAATTTCAATTAGTTGCATAAAGCTGTTTGGCTGCTTTGTGAAGCAAGATGGATGGATGCCTTTTCAGAGAGAATCCGCTCCTGCCACTTATCCACATTGACTTTGGGCCACCTTGTGGCCCTGAGAACCTCTGTCTCACTTGGGTTCATAATGCAAGAAAAGGTGGGTTTCCAGGCTGGGACTCATAGGTGGAGAAAAAGAAGGTAATTCTGTCTGTTTTCAAGGCTGCCCAGCCCTCCTTTCCCAATATCTGTGCTGAGTATTCAAACATGGCTGGCAGGAGAGTTGCCGTGATTTGTGTATTCTCTCCTTCTACTGGCAGAGCAAGGAAGGATAGGCTTGAGAGGTGATGAGCTTGCTAATTCAGTCACTGATTGATATATATTTGCTATTCAGAAGAAGCCAAATGTCCTGGGGGCAGCTTTTCCCCGTTGAATTAAGTATCCATCAGCAAATTGAAATATACTAATAATTTTTTTCTGTTTGAGTGTTTGTTTCTAGTTGAAATCTTTTATATTTTTAGGTATATTATTATAAATTTATTTTTAGATGACACGTGGCCAAATGAATTTATTACATCCTCCAATTATACTTTAGAGAGGCCTTTTGGCATTAATTTTTAATATGCTTATACTTGTGAATTATAGTGTATTGTATTAATATTGGGAGGGTTATTAGTGGGGAGAGGGAGAATAGGGAGGAAAGGTACAGGGAATAAGAAGCATAATTGGTAGGCATAAAATAGACAGGGGGAGGTTAAGAATAGTATAGAAATAGAGAAGCCAAAGAACTTATATGCATGACCCATGGACATGAACTAAGGGGGTGATGCTACAGGGTGGGGGGTGGAGTGCAGGGCAGGAGGGGGATAGAGGGGGGGAAATTTGGGACAACTGTAATAGCATAATCAATAAAATACACTTAAAAATCCTAATTTTTTTTTTAGTTACAAATTCTCATGGGTTCCTAAGTGAATGTAATACTCTTCATATTAAAATGCTTCTGTGGGGGATTAATTTCTGATGATAATTATTGATAGAAGTGCTAGCAAGCCTTTTGACAATGCTCAAAGAGGCTTCTTTATTTGGCATCTACAAATTACAAGCTGTCATATATCTGAGAAAGCTGTGAATCAGGACAAAGCCTTGCCAACTCTGCCCCACCACTGGGTGGCAGGACTCAGAACCTAAATCTGTTTATGAATAGAGGTTCATGTACAGTTTCATTGTATTACAACTAAAAAAATCCTCCTGTGATGTATTTACATCGTGGATAATGTCTAAAACTAGCTTTTGTTGCATTCTATGAAGAAGAAATGTACATAAATAAAATAAGAGCATGAAATAAAAAATTAAGGACAACAAAAATTAATAGGAAGTGGACATAATCAGGTAATAATGAGATGAGATGACTAATGTTGATACTGGGCAGATTCCAGGTATTAGTTCAAAGAGAAATACATGTCTTGATGTCTGTGTACTAGGGTTCCAAATGAACAATACTCCAAAGCAGTCATTGGTATTTTAGAAATAAAAAAGTAACAAACTTCAAAGATTATCTCGTTCCTATGTGAATTTTGCCTCTAATCTGTTTTTTTTTTTTTTTTTGTGACGTTACTGGCAGGATTTGGGGTTGGTTTTGGCATGTTCTAGCTGCGTGTTTTGATCAGTGAAACTTGATTATGTATGTGTTACTCACCTTTCATAAGCAGCCATTCATGTGGAAATCTGTTTATGAAAAGAATGGACTAAAAGAAAAGATGGGAGGGGTAGTTTTTGTCTGGTTTAATATAATCTAACCACATTAAAATCTTAATTTAGCAAAGAAGTTTTAAGCTGTGGGTTTCATCTGGAGAAATAATGCCTGAACGCACTCTTGAGAGACATGAGTTCTTTCCCTAATTTATTATCATAACTTGGTTCACATACTCATTCCAGTGCCTAGAAATAATCCCATTTTAACCTTACAGCCATGAGAATCCATGTGCCATTATACTATGAACTTTGGTTACAGGAGAAATTATTGCGTATTACTAAGACTGTTAACACCATTGGATTTCTAAAGTACAGAATTTTGTGTGTAGAGCTTATTTTCATTAAATCTTTAAATACCCATGTAATTTAATTTTTTTTGGAGAATCAAAATGCCACTTTTATTCACTACAATATAGTATTAAACTATATAATTTAATATGTAATTTTTAATATTTAAAATTCTCAGGTTATTTAGAAGGTACTGTGTATTTTGTTTTGTTCTGTGTAAAGTGCTTTACATTTTAAATGGTAGCTTACTCAATCAATAGCATGTTATTAACTTTGCATATTTATAATAACATGAAATTAAAACTCAGCCATTTAATGCGTCTAAAAATGAATATATAAAGCAGTATTATTTTTTAATCATTTTTAATTTGATTCTATCTCTCAAAATGTTCTCCCTTCATTACATTTCTTTTTTTGTCTGTCTTGGTTCTTTCTTGGAACCAAAGTAAAATTTATTGGAGTCAGTCCAAAAATTGATCCATCTCTTTAATGAGCCAAGCAATGGGTTGTGTATAATGATGGCTTGGCTGAAAATGCTCATCATGGGAGTTGAGGGGGGGGCAAGAGGGGACCTGTTGGGACATGTGTGTGAGGAAGCCATGGAGACCAGGGGTTGCAGGCACCCATGGCACAGTAACTGCGGAGACCAACACGTTCTAATCTCAGCCAGGAGTGCAGGTTCTTATTACTCCAGGGACTGTTCTCCAGGGTGACCTCTGGTTATGGGGGCTACAGGTGGTCAGTATCCCCCACAAACAAGGAATGCCATCAAAAATGCTTTTTCAAGAGTGTCAAGTGTCATCCACCCAGGATAATGCATCTAGTCGCTCTCTCTGCTCCTCTTCTCCCTTCAGCCCATTCCAATTTGGTTTCTGTAGTCATACATCATTGAGACTGTTCTCTACACACTGTTCACTCCAATGGGCACTTCTCCATCCTTCTGTTACTGGACCTCTCAGCAGCGTTTAACACAGGCGACCACCTCTTTGTTCCTGAAACAGTGCCTTCTCTTCACTGCTGGGACACCAGACCTCCTACCCTTTGCCCTCCATACCACCCTTTCCTGTCTCCAACTGCTCTGACCATTTCATGCTGGCAGTTCCTTAGTCTGTGTCCAAGGTGCTCTTCTCAGTCCTCCCTGCATCATCCCTAGGTGATCCCATCCAGTGTTGTGATGAAATGTCTTAAATACCATCACAACATGACAGTTTCCAAAAGCTACACCTTCTATCTCAGTTCTCTGCTTGATATTTCCACTTGGGTTCCAGTTGAATATTTCAAAGGTCAAAACAGAACTCTTATTTTTTTCCTTTTCATATTTGTACCACGTACTTACTCCAGCAAAAAAACAAAAACAAATAAAAACCTTTTCTTTATCCATTACATTTAAACCAGTCATGATACCATCAGCAAAATGTGTCCAAGGTCGGTCCGCTTCCCTCTGTCTCTATTGCCACAGTCAAGTACTCGTGGTTGTCTGTCACCTTTGCCTGTATCACCTGTTGTCTGCTTTCTGCTTCTGCTTTCCACACCTTCTCAACAGCTCTTCCTCCACAGGCATTCTTTACTCAATGGATTTTTTAAGACAAATAAGATCGTATCATTCCCTTGCTTAGAAACCTCCATTGATTACTCACTGTATTCTGCCTAAAATGCAAACTCAGCCATGACATATGAGGCTCATAGGACAGAGTGGATTGGACTGAGGCTACCTTTGAGACCACTAAGGAGCTGACCATTTCTTCTGAGTGAGGAGGAAGGAAGGAACACTCCATAAAGTGGGGTGGAACAGAAATAAATGAGCTTTTTGAGTTTTGTTCCTCATAAAGTTTCTTAGATATTCTTCCTGCCTTTAAATCAGTCATTTAATAAACAGGCCTTCTAGGTTGTTCTCTGGATTGAGGTTCCTAATTGGAGGTCCATGGCTGTGTACATCCTGAAACTCTGACATTGTTTGCAAAATTGTGTGTGTGTGATTATGTGTTAGTGTTCTCACAAACATTCTTTTCATGGAGAGAGAGAGTCCATTGATTTCATCAGCTTCTCAAAGAGTTCTGTAGCTGCCACTAAAATAGCTTATTCATATACTGTGACTTAGGGATAAAGCTGAGGAGAAAAAGGTAATAGAATTTTGGTTGCTGTGGGATTCCTTTGGGGTCTGTGTTTAGGGCCTGGTTGCTGAGAGGTCCAGTTTGTTATCCACCCAGCAGCATTGTCTGGTGGGACTTCCTGTGATGATGGGAATGTTCTATATCTGTGCTATTCAGGTGGTAGATACTAGCAGTGTGTACACTTGAA
>CM052544.1:32063921-32134474 GCA_028533065.1 Trachops cirrhosus
AATGTCTGCCTCGCTGGGTCTGCTGGTTGCCACCCCCTGGCCGGGGCCCACCAGCCACCGCTGCTCATGTGCCCAGGGTCCATCAGCCACCGATGCTTGTGCGCCCAGGGTCTGCTAGGTCTGCCGGTCACCACCCCCTGGCTGGGGCCCACTAGCCACTGCTGTTTGTGCGCCCAGGGTCTGCCTGCTGCAGACTTGCGCGCCGCCCGGGTGCTCAGCTCTCTGCTCCGCGTCCCTCACCCGGCCGGACTCCGCCCCTCCTACCGGTCTGGATGAAAGTGTCTATTTTTAAATCTTTGGTTTTCCGACTTCCATACACTTCAATTTTCTGTCAGTTCTGGTTGTTATTTTGTTTCTATATCTTTGTTGTCCCTATCTTGGTTGTGCGAGGAGGCACAGTGCGTCTATCTATGCCTCCATCTTCTGCTTCGGACTTGTTCTGTTCCTGAAATGCAAACCCATTGAAGACAGCAGGTGAAAATGTTTCAAATAGGGAGAGGTTTTTTTTTGAGTCTTGAAGAAAAATGGCTGTTTGGCCCTGGACTTACCCTTGCTTTCTCTGAGCCTGTGTCCCCATTTATGAAACAGGGAGAGCAGACTGGATGATCCTCCAAGGGGGGAGCTGCCCTGTGTCCCTCTGAGCATTTGCTTATCCCTTGGAGGGCACCTAATGCTCCCATCCCCTTCACAGGGCCCTGGGCCTGCATCTGAGACCTCTGCACAGGATAGCTCCCTGCACCCAGTGTGCTGGTACTGTCTTCATGGGGCCAAGAAACCTGCCGGTACAGCTTTCAGTGTTGTGAGCCCAAGCTGCTACTGTGGGAGGTACTCAAGCTGCATCAGGAACTTCTGTGGCCTCTGGGGGGCCCTAGGGAGCTCTGAGCAAACTCCTTGGTTATGAGGTGGTTCTCTCTGGACACTCTAGGTCTTGCTGCCACCTCCCCTGCCACCCTCCTCTCAGGCTGCTTCTTGACAGAAGTCTGGTCCCAAGGAAAAAGAACTCAGGCTTGGAGCTCTAAGTCTGGGTGTGGCCCCCTGGCACCAAACTTGGGGTTCTGAGCTCAGCTCCAGGCTTCTCCTCCCCAACTCACAGTGGCAGGAGGGGCCCATGGGAGAATATGGGTGTTTGGAGATGGTCAACAGGAGGTTAAATGCTCAGCCTCTGAAGTCAGACTGCCTGGTTTGAATTCCATTTCTGCTAACTGTGTAGTAAATATAGCCAGCCTGAGTCTCAGTTTTCTCATCTGCAAAATGGGGATATATACTGATAGCTAATTTTTAGAAGGTAAGGATTCAATGGTGGGACATATATAAAACCCTTACCACACTACTGATGCATCATGAGCATTCAGGAAATGCCAGCTGCTTTGTGGCTATTACTAGTAAGATGTTATAAAGTCTGAGCACAGAAGTAGGAGAGTTCCACAGTGTGGGCACCCCATGGTACAAGGGCCTGCTGCCCATGTGCTCACAGTTTGTCTTCTCCTCTGTCTGGGTGTCCTATCTCCTGTAAAGTGAGGTTTCGTTTTCTCTTGCAGGCCCCTGAGCGTGTTAATTGAGTTTTCTGCAGCTCCCTGGGCAGCCTCGGTGGAGGGCTGGTCACTGGCAGACACCCTGTGGCTCAGACTGCAGGCTGGAGCGCTGTGTGATGGCCTCTTCTCAGTACAGAGCTGTCCATTTTGAGTCTCATGGTGGTCTTGTGAGTGAAAGAGACATAAACATTGGACGTAGAGATGGCCAGACCCAAATCTCAGCGCTGGAGCCTCAAGACAGTGACTTGGGTTTTCTGAATCTCAGTTTTGTCATCTATAAAATGGGGTTGATAATCCTTATCTTGCAGGTTGTTTTCAGACTCAAGATACTACATATATAAAGCACCTGGCACACATTTGCTGCTCAATAAATAGTAGTTGCTGCTCTTTCTGTCAAATGAGTATAACCAATGCCAGGGTTCTGGCCCTTTCGAGTAAACCTTAAGTAATCCCTTATAAAATTATGTGAACTAGAGTAAGAATTTTATAACTGGAAGGAAACTTAGTCAACTTCTTCCATTTGGCAGATGAGAAACTAAGGCCCAAAGGAGAGTTGGTACCTTGTCTAGGTCTCACTGATCAGGAACCTTGCCGTTTCCTTTCAGCTCCCTGTTGTTTCTTTGTAAACAGAAACTTTGAAAGTAGTTGCATGCTTTCCCCAGTGGTTTCTTTCTGTTTACTATCTTGGGTACATTAGAAATTTGCTCAGCAAAATTTTATTTATGACACAACCCGAGGATGTGTAGCCTAGTGGTGGCCTTGAAATGTACCCACACAAATGATGGGTATAAAGAAAGGAGATTCACCTTTATCCAGGTGTCTGTTTTGTACAAACACAGGTCTGAAGGCTGTGGTTTGGCTCCTGACTCTGCTGCTTGTCCAGCTGTGTGGCATCATCCTGACAAGCCTCATCTGAGATAGAAACAAGCAAACAACACGATCATGCAAAGTTTTTGTTATTGTTACAAAAGTTTTTGTTATTGTTACTACAGAGGGTTACCTCTAATCTCCTACTGCCTCCCAATGATGTTCTTGTTGCTGTGGGTGGCAGAGGAGGGGGTGGGGTAAAATTATTCTTCATGAGCTAAACAGGAGGAGGAGGAGAGAGAGAGAGATGAGGCAGCTGATGGCCAGAGAGAGGTCCAAGGAAGATTTAGAAGATGTTTTTAGTGTGATGTATGTTGTAATCCTCTTCAAAATCTTCAATAATATCTGTTACTGGGCTTACTATGGGAGGTTAGGTTTGCTTTATTGGGATAGGGGCAGAGCTGAGTCCTGCTTCAAGAAGGGCTTGGGATGGGCACGGTAGCAGCTTGTTGGGCCATACACGTAAATGACGTATGGCTCTGGGTCTGGGGGCGCTTCTGGGAGCAGAGGAAGTACCCTGCCCGTAGAGTTAGGCTGGATCGAGGGCACTGGCTGCTGCTGGTAATAGTGAATGAGATCCCTTCCCTCTTCTTCCAGATGGTGGCCCAGTCTTGCTAGGTCCTAGAAGTGGGAGTGAATGGAGGTGTTTGTATCTTTCTTCACCCCCTGCTTCCCCCAGTGACGGGAGGAAATTAAGTTCATATCCCCAGTGGCTAGGTATTGACGAGTTCTCCTGGATGGATTCAAGCCTCAGCACTTCAGCGTTCTTGACGTGAGGATATATTGCTGTGGAAAATATTGGAGTGGGGAACCAGCGAAGTGTTTTCTGAAGTCAGGAATGGACCTCAGATTTATAGGGAAGGGTGTTGTGAGGGGGGAAAGTGCTGAGAGCATAAAAGCCGACCATACCCAGTGTCTTTCCCAGAAAGAAATGATATTTCAGTAGGTAAAATAAATAGTACATAGAAGTGTTTGCAAATACATCACTGCGCCCTTTATGTACTGTGTGGGGTGTGTATGTGGTAAATGTGTCCCAAAGCTCAGGAAGCAGAAATAGACTAAATGGACAAAAAAATTTGCTTTCCCATAAAGAGCCATTTTTTCTCTGCTTTCTCTCTCCATCACAGAATGCTGTGAGGTTTGAGGAATGGAACTGCTATTTCTTTCATGTTGGACTGGTCACAGAAATAGGAGGGGGGTGGGTAGCCAGAGTCTAGTCCTCAGAAGTTCCAGCTCCTCAGGGCACTCAGCCCCCACTTCATGGTGACACTCCAGGGCTGGATGGCCTGAATATAAAACCTACTCTATCTCCTGGGCTTGGTTTACTGTCCCCAGACAGGAATATTTGAGATCCAGGAGCTGGCTCCTCATTTTACAGATGGGTGCAAGGGGCCTATGGAAGGAAGTGAGACCCCCGTCTCAGAGGCTTCCTCACTCAACACTGCCCGTGGCTGGGGCGCCACCTTTCTTCCTGGCCCAGGGCCCAGGTTCCAGAGTCAGAGGCATGAGAGCGACCCTGGGAGCTCCGATCTGCAGCACTGTGGGTGATAGCCTCCCCCCACTGAATGGAGCTCCAGGAATTAGCGCTGATGGAATCACAGATTAGATTCCACAGTGAGACCTGCCTTTCAGCTGCCTATTTCACTATAACTTTGAAAAACAAGTGTCTGCCCTTCTTCTGCAGCTTTAGCCTAGGGGCTTTGTCAGAGCCAAACTGACTCAGCAGGCAGACGGAAGGGAAGGAAGCACAGCTTTGCCTTAAACTCAGCAGTGGATTGAATAGTGTGTTACCCTTTCATGTCCACCCAGAACCTCCAAAGGTGGCCTTGTGGAAATAGAGTCTTTGAAGATGTAAGTAGTCAAGATGAGGTTGCCCTGGATTACAGTGGGCACTAAATCCAAAGGCTAGTGTCTCTACATGATGAGAAGAGCACACAGAGACACAGGGAAGAAGGCCATATGAGGGCGGAGGCACGGAATGCCAAGAAACACCAGGAGCCCCAGAAGATGGATGAGGCAAGGAAGGATCCTTCCCTCGTGCCTTCAGAGGGAGCGTGGAGCTGGCAACACCTTGAACTTGGACTTCTGGACTCCAAAACCATGAGACAATAAGTATCTGTTATTTTAAGCCACCCATTGTATGGTGATTTTTTTTTTTTTTGCAGCCCTAAGAATCTAAATAGGTAGAGAGGGGGTTCCTTGGTCTGCTTCTCTGAGGAGTGTAGATGGAGTGTGAGGGCTTAGCCAAGGGGGTAGAACTTCAGAAAATGAGTGTGTGTGTGGGTGTGTGTATATATATCTATTCTATATATATGTATTCATATGTAAATACACATACACAAGAAGATTTGTTATGGGGAATTGGCTCATGCAATTACAGAGGCTAAAAAGTCCCCAAATCTGCTGTTTGCAAGCTGGAGGTCCAGGAAAGCTAGTGTAATTGACTCTGAGTTTGAAGGCCTCAGAACCAGAAGCTCCAAGAGCAGGAGAAGATCCATGTTTCAGCTCAATCAGGCAGAAGGAGAAGAATTTCTGCTTCCATCATCTTTTGTTCCATTCAGCTCCTCAGCAACTGGATGATGCCCACTCACATTGAGGAGAGCAAACTGCTGTACCCGGTCCACTGATTCAGTGCTAATTTCATCTGGAAATATCCTCATAGATACACTCACAAATAATGTTTTGCCAGCTATGTGAGCACCCTGTGGCACAGTCAAGTTAACGCATAAAATTAACTGTCCCGGAAGCTCGGGTGAAGAAGAACGTGATTCCTACGGAGTGAATGGCGGAGCTTCCGTGTTACATGTGAAGGGTACCACTGCCCAGGATGGGGCAGGTTCTGCAGAAGGCCAACACCTTCCTTCTGGACTTGCATGGTGGGCTCCGTGGGTCACTTCCACATCCATGCTGAGGCTTTTTCTTAAAATCATTTCCATTTCCTCTTTCCCTTCTAACTCCTCAAACTCTCATAGGATCTCGAACATCCTCATTCTGAGAATTCAGTACATTTTCTCTGTCTGGGGTGAGAGTGGGGTGGTCTGGAATAAATGGAGGAAGGAAGCATTGATTTTTGAGGAGAAATGAATTCTCTCCTTTGTTGGTTTTTCCCTACATTTTTCTTTTTTGAGGGTGGCAAAAGTAATGAGTTTTGTGACTAAGAGAAAACATGTGTTTTTGAATTCACAGTTGAATTTGGGTCTGTAAAAACTTCTGGGGGAAATACAGAACAATCTGTGAGAATGTGTAGCCCGTGCATACAGACCTGTGCCCCACATGTTGCTTTTTAACTCTATTGTTTGAAATTGGAATCATTCTCGTAAGAGTGTTGTTAAGGCTTCAGAGCAGCCTTCCTTGACATACTTGACTCAATGATGTAAGAAGTTTGTAGGAAATTTGGGTTTGGGGAATGTCATATGTAAGAAATACACAATATAAAACACAGAGATGAGAAATGCTGTGTTGCTGATATCTAAAATTTCTAAATTTTAAATTTAAATTTCCTCCAAAGGTTTAGAGTTTGGGGTGTTTTCATTTCTTGCCTTGAGATCATTATTCTTTGCTCCTTCTAGGGTTCCTTCTTATTTCTGCTCCCCACTTGCTGACCCCTCTGCATCACCAGTTTAGTCTAACACTGAGATTTCCAAAGACCCAAGTAGGAGACATCGACAGTTTTCAAAGTTGCCAGATTAGAGCAGATGGCTCATAAAGCTCTGGAAGGCTGAGTTCAGGGAACCCAGAGTCATTTATAGCAGTCACAGCTTCAGCTGGTTCTCTTAGCATTTCACTTCGGCCTCATATTTTCTGTTTTCTTTCCATGGTAAAACACACTGCCCACCACTGCAGCACCAACCACTGTCAGGAGCTGGGGGCTGGCAAAAACGGCCGAGCAGGAACAGGAATGGGACATCGAGAAGCAGTTCCCATTTCCTGTCTGGAGGGCTTGCTAAGTTCCAGGCACCATCCTAGTTACTTCACATACCCTGTGTCACATAATCCTCTTGAGAGACACATAGTATTATACTCATTATGGAGATGGAAGTGAAGAGTTAGGTAACTTCTCCAATGTTGTACCTCTGGTGAGAGGTAGAACACCCAGGATGGCTGCCCTCAGAGCTCCTGCTTTCCCTGATACTAACTCTTTAGAAGTGGATACATGCTGAGCTGCATCATTGGAGAACTAGGGTGAAGCCAGAAGAAGGGGCTGAGATTCACATTTGCAACCTCCTTTTTTTTAGTCCTCTAATGAGCTCAGGAGGTCTACTCTTACCAGACAAGTGGAAGACTTGGAGCACATTGGGCCAAAGGGACTGGGGAGAACTTGTCCCCCACATTTTCCCATTGAGCAAATAGTCCCAGGGTGAGGAAGACACAGGACCAGTCACATACCTGACACCCAGTGGTTGTCTCATACCCCTCTTCAAGCCTTTAACAAGAAAACTGCTGCTGTCACCTCACTCGAGACAATTTAACTGAACTCAAAATGCCTTAATACACTTTGACAGTTGTTAATTAAAAAATGCACGCCCAATAACATTTTCACTAAGTACCTAAAATTGCAGATAAATTGTATCTTCTGCCTTGAATTCTCTAAGGTGGGACACATTATTAAAGTTATTGTAGAAACAGCATAATGATCTGCGGCATAAATTAGGCTGAGGCAAAGGGGAGCCCTAGATGAATGAGCTCATTTCCTTCCCTTTTTCAAGCCAGGCCTTCTGTGGAGAGTGTATTGACTCTGACGCCACCTCTTCTTGCTTTTATTCATCTTGGAAAATCTCACAAAAGACTAGAACATCCTTCTGCCAAAGACCTCAACGAACATACCTAATGGAACCTCAAATAAACCCAAGTAAAGGACTGGCATTCCTAGAAAGCCACTGTGGGCTCATGTTTTGCTTCTGTTTGGTTATGCTATAAATCAAAGTAGGTTTTACATGTGGCACATGGAGGGAAGACATTCTTGGACTATGAAAGATGTGAAGAAACTTGTTTGGTCATTCTTGGTTCTTTGTTAATGAGGAGCAACATGTAGTTCTCAAGTGGTGAGGGAAAGGTGGCCACCACATCCCTGGGTTGGTTGAGGTGTTGGCCTAAATCATGGTGGCCATATGGAAGGGTACCCGGGAGGCATTCCTCACTCCCTGAACTCTTGCTGTCCAAACTTAGGAGATGAATAGCGTGGAAAAATGTTTTGAGGTAGGGTGGGTATGCCTTTCTATCCTAACTCTTGCTGCTTTGCTATCCAACTTTCAGAAACTAAATAGATTCAGATGATTAAGTATTATTCTATATCAGGGCGAAACATCCAAGTTCTCTTTTATCCAACTGTATACATTTGAATATCAAGGGCTATTTGTAGTTTTTTTATTCCAGGCATTTCTTGACAGCACGGCCAGCATACCTGAGTTGGGATTTGAGATAATGGAGATGAAACAGACTCAGAAAGTATTTCTTAGAGCGGGATCCCCACAGCTTCAGCTCTATGGGATGGTGCTGTCCAAAGCTGGCCCTGGGACAGAATCAGGTGGCTGGGAGCTTGCATGATCTGAGATGAGATAGGGAAGATTCCTGTATCTTCAAGTAACTCTGCGCAGAGCCTGAACTAATCTGTCCAAAGTCACATGGTTAAAGGCAAAGTAAAAGGCAAAGCTAGGATTTAAACTGGGCATTCTGGCTCTAGTATCTGTGCCTTCAGCCACTGCATGTTTGACTGATGACCTTGGGCAAGTTTCTCCTTTTTCTGGACCTCAGGAGCCCTCTTTAAAATTGGGAGGTCATCAGTCCTAGCATGCTGTAGCACTGGGAAATATAATATGCTGCTCAAATAGAGGTGGAAGGGAACCCTCTTCCTTCCTCCCTTCCACTCAGACAAAAGGAGAGTGCTGCCCTGGGTCATATTGCATAGGGCTTGTCATGAAAATTATGTCTGTGCAAAATGAACAGGCTTGCCAGAGAGAACAGGCCCATAAATTTACTCACAGGGACAAATTAATTTGTTCGAAATATATTTCACATGTAGTCTTTTTATGAGTCTTCTGAAATTTATTCTTTTTCTTTTGCTCTGTCTTTGCTTCCACCAAGCCTAAGTTCCAGGGCCAGTAAGTACCATTGTTGGGTGGTCTGAAGCTGGTTCAGGATTGCAGAGGTGTGTGCATGTCTGCCTGTTTTCTGCTAGTGGGGGCTCATGCATGGTGCATGGGCTGCAGTGGCTCAGAAGCTAGGAAACCTGTCTTCCAGTCCCAGGCTTACTGTTTCCATCTGCGTGACCTTGGGCAAGTCACTTGGTCTCACTCTCCATGAAGTTCCCCATTTACAAAATGGCAATCTAGGGTGAAAATACTTTTCTAGATTTGTTTGTGAGAAATGTGTTGACCAAAGTCAGGGGAAAAAGTACTGTAGAGATGGGAGAGGCAGGTTGGCCTTCGGGTTAGATCAAGGATGCTGGAGTCAGGCGGGTGCAGTTGAATCTGGCCGCACTACTTGTCAGCCAGTCAGCCATCATGAGTGTCTTTACCTCTCTGAGCCCTGGTTTTCTTAATTTGCAAAACTGGAATAATGACCTCTAATTCAGAGCATTGTTTCAATATTAAAAAAAGAAATAGGAGGTCTGGCACATAATAGATAGTATATACAAATTATCATATGCTCTGAAACATATCTCAATAGAACTCTGATCCTGTGCAGACCTCCTGCGTAGACCACAGGAACATGGCCTGGTGGCAGGGTCAACCTCACTGCATCAGGCATCACGCAGGAATCAGTTTCTGTGCTCCCAAGACAATGGCTCCACAATGATAGCAAACACTTTTATTGGATACCTACCTTGTGCCAGGTGCTGGGCCTCAGAGAAGAGCCTTCTTCTGCTGTACTTTCCTTGGGCCACCAGGCGTGACATCTTTGTCTCCCAATCCAGTGGTTCATTTCTCTAACTGCCCCCTCCATTGGAGTACTTTAAAGGGCATACCTCCTTCACCCAGCACCGATGCCACCAATGAAACGGGCCACCGCCACCAGTTTATTAGGCACACTAGTAGGCTGAAAAAAGAAGACAGACAGAATATTCTTCAGGGTTTCTAGGTTCTCAGTTGGGCCAGGAAATAACTAAAATTGTGTTTCATGTCTGTGCAAAAGTATCATTTTTGTGTGTGGATGTGCACACCTGAATTAAATGATGGGATTTACTGGGGGTGCATAGCACTGTTCATATTCATTAAGGGCTGAATTTCAAAAGGTTACAGCCCATTAATCTACTGATTCATTATTGTTTTTAGACAGGAGGAGTTTAAAATAATTAGTTGTATCGTAATATGTTGGAAAAAACATCTTTCATTAGCCCTTTAACAGCTTGACAGGGGGGCAATTTTTAAACTTTATCAATGAACATTTTCAACTAATGCTGAGTAAATTTGCATTTTGTAGATGTGATCAAGTGTGTGTGACTCTGTATCAGAACAATTTCTAGATTCGGACAGAAAGCACAAAGCCAGAGCATAGGGGTTTATGCTGACAACCCCAAATCAATTCTATTTGTTTTAGAGATAGCCCTGCAGTGCATAGAAATTAATAAGTAATTTCCTTGGTGACAGCCTGAGGCAACTGAATGAATGTTTAAATCCAAGGCTGTAAGTGTGGAAAGGAGCAAATGATTTTTATAGAGGGCAACTGTAGCAGGGAGGTAGAGGGTGATGCTATGGGGAAGCATTTGTGCGAATTCTCATATTTTAGTCATGAACCTAGAACTGGGACGACATCATCCCGTCAGAGAAAGGAAACAAGCATTTCAGAGGCCTCAGAAGTCTCGAATTAGAATCAAAGTTTGAAGTGGGGCTTGTCCTCCCCACAGAGGTACCTTGTGCTGATTCCTTGGGAGTGATCCTTGTCCTGCCATAAAGCGTTCTACATGGGCAACACGCCTGCAAATGCTGGGCTGGCCGCAGAGGGCTTGCAGGCTTAGAGGAGCCTGCCCTCCCTTCCTCTTAGTCAGAGCATCTCCTTCAATTGCAATTCCAGCTTCCGGAGATCCGAGAGGGTGAAGAGCATGGGGGGAGAGCAGGGGGAAGTTTTTGGAGTCTGATATCCATTGCTATCAATCAGCTTTTTTCCTCCAACCTCTTTATTCAATAATTCATTTACTCTAAGTCAAATAAGACTTAGATCCCAATGCACATTTCTTATCCGTAAAGTGGGGATTGCAATGCCTACCTCACAGGGTGACTGTTAGGCATATTACTGCTGCGAAATCCAGGGTACACAGTACAAGTTAGCACTGAAGGATTGTTATCTAGTTCTGGCCCTTGGGGGTCCCATTCTTGACCCTCTTACGTCCCTAGTCTCCTTTATAGGAATTTTTTTGAGCCTACCGTTACCTGGTTTAGGGATATTTGACACACTAAGGACATTGTTTACACCTAATAATACGTATTGGGCTCTTCTGAAATATGTATTTTCCATGTGGATTTTTAACTCCTGGTCAGCCAGGGTGCCAACCCCATGCCTATATCACCTAAGGAAATTTTACTAAATCTTTGCCTTCTTAAGAATTCTGATCAGTCCCAAGAGCATGGAAGAGGGCATGGAGATTCCAGTGGCACCTTGTCAAGAAAATCACTAAGTAGGTAGCTATGGCCCATGGGTTGGAATGTTTTTCTTCATTGTCGTGTAAGCTTTTTGTAAAGTATATGGAGCAACAGGAAACTATGACTGCAATAGCCTCCTAGATAACCTCCCCTCCTACCCTCCCCCACCATCCAGTCTCAGCATTGTAGCCACAGAAACGTGGTGAAGCATTGTGGTAAGAGAGGGACTTAGGAATCAGGGTTTGAGTCCCAGCTCTAAATCTTACTAGCTGTGGGCACTGTGTCTGTTATTTAATCTCTCTCTGTCCCTGTTGCTCCACGTAGAATAAGAATAGTGCTTGCAATTCATGTAAACCCCAGCATGGTACCTGATTCATAGCAGTGCTCAGGGATGTTGGCAATTATTAGAATTTTGTCAGTCACCTTCCTGTAACACTTCGTTGACTCAGGACTAAAGGTTTTTTTTTTTCTTTTTTTTTTTTTTACTTACATGTTGAATTTATTGGGATGACATTGGTTAATAAAATTATATAGGTTTCAGGTGTACAATTCTGTAATATAGCATCTGTATATTGTATTGTGTTTACCATCTTAAGGCAAGTCTCTTTCTATCACCATTTACTCCCCCTTTTCCTTCTTCTATCTTCCCTTATCCCCTAACCCTTTGGTAATTACCATACAGTTGTCTGTCTATGATTTTTTTTAATGCCTTCATTGTTTTCACCTAGCTCTGCAACACTCCTCCCCTCTGACATCTGTGAGTCTGTTCTCTATGAGTCTGCTTCTATTCTGTTGTTAGTTTATTCTGTTCATTAGATTTCACATATGAATGAAATCATTATGGCACTTATCTTTTTCCAGCCTGCTTATTTCACTTAGCATAAACTCTGTGGGTCCATCCACGCTGTCACAAAAGGTAGTATTTCCTTCTTTTTTATGGCTGAGTAGTATTCTGTGAAAGTTTTGGTATGGCCTTTTAAGTTCCCACAAGATCTGCCCTCTGCCTGCCTCTCCAACCTCACCCTTAGCTTCTTGCCTGGGGTCCAGTTGTATTTGTTTTCTGCTCATCCCCTGTAAGTACTACCTTAGGACTTTCCGCCTGATGCATTTTCTTCCCATTTCAACTCCCTAGTTGTATGAGTGACTCATGCTACTTTTACGTCTTTCATATCTCAGCTGACGGAGGTCTGCTCTGAGCTCCAGCATGGGGCCAGGCCCTCGTCACATGTTCACTAAATATCATGTTTTCTTCCTTCATGGCTTTTATCACCACTTGTATAATACATTTGTGTCTTTATTTGATTAAAACCTGATTATCCCAGTAAACTATGGAGTCTGCTAAGGCAGAGACAGGATTTATTTGCCTGTCCTTGTTTCACAGTTCCTGGCCTGGGATTCAACACCAACTAGATGCTGGAAAGTGTCTGGTGAATAAGTGACTGAACATTTATTACCTTCTGATGTAGTAGCAATCATGTACATTCTACTTATGTTTTGTTTCACTTTTTACAACTATTCTCATTCCACTGTCTAAAACATTTCTAGCCCAGCCCAAATCCACAGAGGTTAAAAGGTCTGTCCAGAAGGTATCTAGACATGTAATGTGAACAATAGAGATACTTACTGAAGGAGAGACAAGATACAAGAAACATTGTACACAGGACAATGATGCTTCAGTCCCCTTCAAAGTAGGCACCTTGGAACCTCACACAGTTCTCCCAATCTCCATCAGCTGCCCCATCATATTTTCTTGAATCTCATCAACAGTCTGAAATCTCTTTTCTTTCAAAGGTGATTTTAGTTTTGAGAAAAGGTAGAAGTCTCAGGGCACCAAATCTGGGCTGTAGGGGGTCTGAGTCACCTGGGTGATTTGATGTTTCACAAAAAAGCTCTGCCTGAGATGTGATGCATAAATGGGCACATTGTTGTGATGAAGCTGCCACTCACCAGTTGCTCATACCTGCAGCCTTCTGAATCATCTGAATGGTTTCTGTGGAGGAATGTTCAAGTTTAATGCAAAATTTGTTGCAGATCTGTTGCTCTACTTGCTCAGTCATTTTGAATGTGACAGGCACACAGTACACATGCTCACTCAATGGCATCTACCACCCCCACTGACTAGTACAGTGAAGTCGCCATTGTTCACACATGCACATTCCAGTCCACTCTCCTTGGCTGCCAGGTTACATCGATATTGTGCAAACCATTCTTATTATATTAACAATGACTGGATTTTTTTCTAGACAGACCTTGTATTCTGCTTTCTATTAGAACCAGCTCTGAGACAGCTTGGCTCCAGCTGGAGGAACCCCTGGGCCTTGTCAAGTGTTTGCCCCCAAGAATCAGATGACGTATTACATTTACGCCTTTCCTTGTTCATATTTCTGTTTGAAATAAGATGGAAATATTGTCATTCTGGGACACTGTCTCATAGTACAGACAGTAGGTAAAAAGCCCCAAATCTGGGCAAAATTCAGAGCATTTGGACACATTTCAATTTGATTCCACTTTCCTTCCCAATTGTGTATCCCACCTATGCTCTGCCCACCTCCATTATTCTTACCACATCAGTGAGGACAATAGACCTGTTGTTATAGGGGGCTGCACATTGGATAAAATGCAAGACATTTTTTCTTGTGATCATTCCATCATTTATTTACTTTTTAAAAATTTATTGAAGTTCTTGGGATGACATTGGTTAATAATGTTATATAAGTTTCAGGTGTATAATTCTATAATACATCATCTCTATATTGTATTGTGTGTTCACCACCCCAAGTCAAGTCTCCTTCCATCAACATTTATCCCCATTTACCCTCTTCTACCTGCCTCACCCCCTTCCCTCTGGTAATCACCACACTGTTGTCTATATTTGAGTTTTTTTATTTGCTTAATCCCTTCAGCTTTTTCACCCAGTGTAATTCCCCTCCCCTCTGATACCTGTTGCTCTTTTCTCTGTATCTGTGAGTTTGTTTGTTTAATTGTTTGTTTATTTTGTTTATTAGATTCCACACATGAGTGAGATCATATGGTACATGTCTTTCTCTGGCTTATTTCACTTAGCATAGTACTGTCCAGGTCCATCTATGGGATTGCGAAAGGTAAGATCTTCTTTTTTTTACTAAGTATTCCATTGTGTAAATGTACCACAGTGTTTTCTATCCACCCATTTACTGATGGGCACTTGGGCTGCTTCCAAACCTTGGCTATTGTAAATAACACTGCAATGAACACAGGGGTACAAAAAGCAAGAAATTTTGTCACTCATCACAATGTTTCTAATATTTAGCTTGACCTTCAGTTTAGATTATGTTGATTTAGGGATGGAACATATTTAATTTTTGAATGCTGTGTACACTGTTAGATATAGTAAGCAACAATACTTTCTTGATTAAAACATATGTGATAATTATAAAGAAGCACAAAATGCTTAATGTATAAAATGTATAAAGAAAATGTATAAAGAAATGAATAAAGAAGATAAAAACCTTACACAATCCCTACACCCTGAGAAAATTACAGTTTTCATTTTGGAATACAGTCGTCCCCACTACATCGCGGGTTTACCCGCGATCCAGCGAAGCCACAATAAGTGAACCGCGATACAGCGAGGGACGACCGTACACTCCACTGGTGAGCACCCACATAGAATTGTGTATGTTGTTACAGCTACGTAGGTTGAAGAGTGTAGAAAGTGTTTAAGAGCATATGAAGTGTTTATAAGAGTGTGGGAAGGGTTTATAGGAGTGTGGGAAGGGTTTATAAAGCCTTAAAATATATATAAATAATAAAATAAATATAACGCCGCTACTTTGCGGATTTTCACCTATCATGGCCTCTGGAACGTAACTCCTGCAATACATGAGGGATCACTGTATATAATTTTTGTCTTTTCTCTTGTGTTGTACATACAACTGCATTTATATACCAAATTGGAACCATAACAGTACATGCAATTTTGTAGTATCCTTTTTTGAAAATGAATATATGAAGCACATATTTTAACATTCTTAATTATTGTTTTCAAAAATTATATCTGGAATATTGCAAACACGTGACAAACAGCACAGCACTGTCACGAGCCGTCACGTGCCCCTCGCCCGGGTTCAGTGCTTCCCGCTCACCCGCCGTCTCGCTGCCACGGGGGTGTTTGCAGCAGCTGTCAGCCATCACCTCGTTCCCCCACTCACACGTGAGCCTGCGTCTTGAACACATAAGTGCTTATTTTATTACACATACCCACCATGTCGTTATCTCACCCGAAAATTCATAGCAATTCCTGATTATCGTGAAACATTTAGTCACTTTTCAAATATTCATGTTTGGCTTATAAAACATTTTTATGGTTTATTTGAATCAAGATCCAAATATAGTCTGTAAATTGCAAAGTGCCCTCTGAAACACAGACAGACACTCAGTCATCTGCTTACTTTTTAGTTTTTACAGCTTATCTATTAATGTGTTCTGTACGGTTTCCCACAGCCTGAAATTGCATCCCTGTGGTGTCCTTATAATGTGCTCCTCTCTGCTCTGCATTTCCTGTAAATTTATAGTTAGCTCTAGGACTTTTCTAGGTTCTGGTCTGAAGTTTTGGCAAGATGATCTTTTATGTGGCAGAGCATATTTTTGTCAGATGGTAGGTAGTGTCTGATTGTCTTTGTTTTTGTGATGTTGGTAGTCATTGATGCTTATTGCCTAATCAATCATTCCACTGGGACCCATGGAATACTGATACTCCAATTTCATCATTCTTTCTTTACCTATTAGCTCTATTAAAATAAACTTCCCTTCATTAACTGTTTGGTTAGCAGTTTGAAAATAAGGAGTTCATTTCTTAATTGCTTTTACGCAAAAATAACCAATGTATGTTTTGTGTTCTATTTATGTATGGATTTATGTATATTTCTTGTGCTTCAAATCATTTAGAATCTTTGTTTCCTTTATTGGAAAATGTTCCCTAGGTTGTAAGCATGCTCATTGCTACTGGATTTTTCATTGCTTCTAGTCTTTTCATTAGATAAAGATAGGGAACATATACTTGGTTACACTGTATGAAATTGTCATGTTTTTGGCTAAAGTTATTTATATTGGCAATTTCACATGGTTTAACTTATTTTTATGAGAAAACGCATTCCGAGTTCAAACTTGTGTATCCTGATAAGTTTATCTTTGCTTAACGTCATCAGTCCTGGTGGTCGGGGCTAGACATCTGCCCTGACATTCCTGGACGTCCTCCGGGCCAGTTTCTGCTCATTGCTCTGCTTCCCTTAAGGGTTTCCAGGCTGCTCTTAATTCAGTCCTTCCCTCCTTCCCTCCTTTTCTCCTTCTCCTTCCTTTATTGGTTGTGTCATGGATGCAAGTTCTTTACTCGCATACACTGTAATTTAATCTGTATTTTTCCTGGATTTTTTGATTCCAGTTTTTCTCTATTGCAGATGTAGCTGTGGAGAATATACTTCAGTATGAATCTTCATTGTAAATTTCTGATTATTTCCTTCAGATAAATTTCTAAAATCTAGAATTTCTTGGTCAAGGTATAAGAGACGTTTTAGATTTATGGTACATTTGGTTGAATCACTTTCCTCTCCTCCTTCCACCACTGTTCACTGTTAGGTTTTTTACTGAATTCTCTATTTCTTGTCACATGGATCTTTCAGGTTTCTATTTCCATCTTTTGTATGTTAGTACTTGTGTTATTAAATATTAACAATACTAAAAAGCATGCTGAACTATTTTGAAATAGAGTGTTCAATTGATTGTATAATTTTATATGACATTCTTATAGCTAATTTAGGTTTAGGGCCTATCAAAAACACTACTGGTTGCCTTCTCCACAACAATGCCCTGGTATCTCTCCACTGCCAACAGGTAATTTGTGGGGCTGAAAACAACTTGAGGACTGGCATCTTACCTCTGGGGAGAAAGCTCTGTTGTATACTATGTGTATAGATGTATATTTTAAATATATATTATATATAATATATTATGTATAAAATACATATATTTATGTGTGTGTACATAAAAAGTAAATGCATTTATATTTTAAAGTATTTAACTTACAAAATAAGTATAAACGCATGAATTAAATAATATTAACTAGATTAAAAGACAATGGTAAAAACTTCTGTGTATCAAAAATGTTGAACTATGCCTAAATTATTTTGAGTTAGATAAATTGGAGCTGTCTGTCCTTTCCTTATTTTCAACTGTTTTAAGAAATCAGATTTCTAAATTAAATATTATATTGTGCAATAAAATTCATTGTTCATCTCTTGTAAGCAGGCATTTTACTAGGAGTACTTACATAGTATATAATATTGCTTCCTCGTTAGCTAATGCTTCAGTGTTTTGAATTCACCTGGTCTGAGCCTCTTGTGACTTATATGTCAGCCACTTACTGGAGCTCAGCCTTCCTTTCCTCATTAGGTTTGGTGGCTTTTTTAAGCAGTGCCCTCCCGCATACAGCCGAGGCAATTCTCACCCTGAAACAGACTGTGCTGGCCCACCCGTGTGCTCTCTAGCTCCCATTTGTCATTTATCACAGAAATACTTCACAAAAGCTTTTGTCAACACTCTTGGGGAGCAAATGTGCAAACCAAGGAACAGTCTGAACCTTTTCAAGGAGCCAGGCCATACACTGCCTAGGTTAAATATGGTCAGATTATTTAACAGAACTGTTACAAGGTGTGTTTTAGACAGGAGCAGATTTCCAGGCCTGGTCTCATTCTCATGTACTGTTTCTGTGTCTGGAGACTGCTGGTGACTAATGTCCCCACGTGTGCACATGTTAGTATTCCTCACCAAGCAACCTGACCTAGCCTTATCCAGATTTTGCTGGGGGTCTGAATGTTTTATTCAGCACTGGTAGCGTTTCCCATTGGTGACAAGAAAGTTCCAGTGGCCAAGCAGTTTGAAGAAATTAAAGAAAATGGAACACTTCTTTAGAAATGTGCTTTTGCCTCTATTTAGTTTGAACCCAGTGGCAAAAGAAAAAGAATAAAGTCTTGGCTTGGAAGCTGTTGATAATGCAGTTCGAGTGACAGTCCCATTGAAAGGGAGAGAGTATTTTTCATGATTACAAGGTGGAGTGTGCTGGATCTGGCTGTTAGGCAGGCCCAGCAGTGAATCAGTCATGTCTAGCATGATGGGAAGTTGGGGGAAGAAAATGGGACTTTGACATCCAACTCCTGTTGCTGATAGCAGTGAAAAATGAAGGAAACAAGTGCCCTCTAAATCAGGTGGCCGAGTGGGGGAGGGGCACTGTGACAAAGATTGGAGGTCTCTTCCACTGGGGCTTCTGTGAGCTCCCCATATCCTATATTACCCCTTCCATTTATCATGTACAGTTCAGAGAGAAGTGGAGAGACATAATTGCTCATTTATGTCAACTTGGGATATACACGCTGAAAGCATGACTTTAATTAATAGACTCGAAGAAGTTTATTTAGAGTCACTTCTCAACTGCCTGTGAGGGTTACATGGCCACGTACTGCCAGCCCATGGCTGAGATGGCAATCTGCTCTGCACAGGTGACTGGTTCACACACACAGGGTGCTTGTATTCCAGAGACCAGAAGGGTCAGCAAAAGATGTCTCTAGGCAGGCCCTGGAAGAACTTCCTCTCTATCTAGGAAGTTGGGAGCCAGCAAGAGAACTCAGTTCCACTTTAGAAAGATCTTTAAAGAGGACAGTTTCAGAAGAAAGGCAGTTTACTCTTTATACGTTATGGAGAGGGCGGAGATGGTGCAGCAGGAAGCATGGGATGTGGGCCTTTGTGGAGGTTACAGCATTTGGGGCCTGTGGCTCCTCCTGCCCCTCCTGCCTGTCTCTTTAGATTCACCTCCTTTCAACATTTAGTCCTGCAGAAATTCCTTGCAAAGCCTCTGTTCCTCTTGCTTTCAAGGTTTGCACGTGTTTTCCCTTCTGCCTGAAAGGCGTGTTCCCACTTTCTGGACCTGACCATTTCCTATGAAGTTTATAAGGCATATTGTGTCACTGTAGATCATCCGTGTTATTGCCTCTCTCAGCTTACCAGGCAAGAACATGAACAAGGCGGGCCTTTGTTGGTCTGGACTTCCACCGAGTGTGTGGCCTCTCCAGCAATAGCTTATGTTGAGTGGGTGACATAAACCTCTGCTAGGGCAGGGTCAGGGGGCTAAGCTGCCCTTGGTCATGATCCCCCTCTACTGCTTCATTCAAACCCCATCCCTGAGACTTTATTTTATATAACAGTTTTATTGAAACAGAATCACGTACCATAGAACTCACCCATTTAAAGAATATGATTCAGTGATTTTTAACATATTTGAGGAGTTGTGCAACCTCATGCACATTAGAAGTCAACACATAGTTAAGTTCATTTAATTCATTATGCATTTAAAACCAAAAAGAAACCTGTACTATTAGCAGTCTCACTCCTGACCTGCACTCTCCTTATCCCCCTCCCTCCCAGCCCCTGGCAACCACTAATCTACTTTCCAACTCTATGAACTTGCTTATTCTGGCTGCTTTATAAAAATGGGTTCATACAACATGTGGCCTTTGGTGACTGGAATCTTTGACATAGCCTAACAGTTTTAAGGTTCATTTATGCTGCACCATGTATCAGTACTTCGTTCCTTTTTATTGCCAAATAACATTCTATGATATGAATTCATTACATTTTATTTGTCAGTTCATCAGTTGGTGGATACGAGTCCTGATTCTTAAGGACAGTTCTGGTGTCACCTCTTCCAGGAGTCCTTTCTTAAGCTCATCTCTGTTACAGAATGGGAAAAAGTTCCTTTCTCTGTCATTCAAATCTGACACTGTGAGGGAGGGACATGCCTTTCATTAATGCATCCCTGCAACTTGGCAACTGGCCTAGCTTGGTGTTGTCCACCTTCAGCTGTTCCTTCTGAGTGAGCTTTGCATATCTGTGTACCATCTGTGTCATCGTTTATGTTGAAGGATTTATAAACTAGAGGAAAGAGCAAGAATATTTAGTAAACATCCATGTTGCTTCCATCCAGATTGCTAACATAGTGTTATGTTTCCTTCAAGTCACTTTCTTTCTTTTTTAAAAAAATGAAATTTAAAAATTTTAATAATTTATGTTCCCTTACATCACCAGTTTTAGCCAAATTTTTTTCTCTCCTTTACCCTTCACCATGCATGGGAACTACTATCCTTCTATTCAATTTTTATATATCTTTCCAAATACATATACATAGTCATGAAAAACAATAGTAGTAGTATTTGGGGCATATTTTAAATTTTCCCTAAATGATGCCACAAAATACATATTGCTCTACAAAGATTTTTTCATTCAGTTTTGTGTCGTAACTATCTCTGCATGTTGATATATAATACATAAAAATCTAGACTTCTGGCCAAGATGGAGGGGTAGGTAGATACACTGCCTCCTCGCAAAACCAAAAGAAGGACAACAACAAATTTAAAAACAAAAAGCAACCAGAACTGCCAGAAAATTGAACTGTATGGAAGTCTGACAACCAAGGAATTAAAGAAGAAACATTCATCCGGACTGGTAGGGGTGGAGATAGGCAGCCAGGGCAGACAGGACACACAGCAAGGTGACAGCTGGAGAACAGGGCAGGCAAAGCAGTGGCTGGTGGTCCCACATTTATGTTCAAATAAACCAGGAGAAATAACTGGGGAGCGAGACAAACTGCACAATCCAGGGTTCCAGCGTAGGAAAAGAAAGTCTCAAAAGTGGGGCAAGAGCCGAGCAAGCATCATTGTTCCCTCTCTGACCCGTCCCCCATACACAGTGCCACAACTCAGTGAAGTGGGTTGCCCCACCCCAGTGAATACCTAAGGCTCTGCCCCTTCCAACGAAACAGCTGTGCCAAGACAAAGAAATATGGCCCAAATGAAAAAACAGATCAAAACTCCAGAGAAAGAACTAAGTGACAAAGAGATAGTCAACCTATCAGATGCAGAATTCAAAACACTGGAAATCAGGATGCTCGCAGAAATGGTTGAGTATGTTCGCAAGATAGAAGAAAAAGTGAAGGCTATGCAAAGTGAAATAAAGAAAAATATATGGAGAACCAATAGTGAAAGGAAGGAAATCGGGATTCATATCAATGATTTGGAGCAGAAGGAAGAAATAAGCATTCAACCAGAACAGAATGAAGAAACAAGAATTCAAAAAAATGAGAATTGTCCTTAGTAAGGACAACTTTAAATGATCCAACTTTCGAATCATAGGGGTGCCAGAAAGAGAAGAGGAAGAGCAAGAAATTGACAACATTTAAAAAACTAATGGAGAACTTCCCCAGTATGACTCAGGAAATAGACTTCCACATCATAATTACATTACCCAAGATTAAAGATAAGGAGAGAATCTTAAAAGCAGCAAGACAAAAGGAGACAGTTACCTACAAAGGAGTTTCCTACAAAGGAGTTCCCATAAGACTATCAGCTGATATCTCAAAAGAAACCTTACAGGCAAGAATGGGCTGGAAAGAAGTATTTGACATCAGGAAAAGCAAGGACCTACATCCCAGATTGCTCTATCCAGCAAAGCTATCGTTTAGAATGGAAGGGCAGATAAAGAGCTTCCTGGACATGTCAGGTTGAAGGAGTTCATCATCATCCAGCCCTTATTAAAGGGACTTATCTAAGAAAAAGAAGATAATAAAAAACATTAACAGTAAAATGACAACAAACTCACAACTATCAACAACTGAACATAAAACAAAAACAAAAATGAACTAAGCAAACAACTAGAACAGGAATAGAACCACAGAAATGGAGATTGCAGAGAGGGTTACCAGCAGGGAGAGAAGGAGGGAGAATGGGGGAAAAGGTACAGGGAATAAAAAGCATAAATGATAGGTACAAAATAGACAGGGGAGGTTAAGAATACTATAGGAAATGGAGAAACCAAAGAATTTATATGTACAACCCATGGACATGAACGAAGATGGGGAGTGCTGGTGGGAGGGGGGTAGAGGGTGGAGGGGAATAGAGGGGAAAAATGGGACAACTGTAATAGCATAATCAATAAAATATACTTTAAAAGTAATACATAAAAATCTAGTTCATTTTTTCTGTCATATAATATTCCACCTGTGCCTTTTATGTATTTCCTTCTAACTCATTTTTATGTAAATTAACTTAAGAAATAAACTTATGTTACCACTATAAATGAGAAAAGAGTATTATTTGCCTTAAACAATGATGTGAGGAAATAAATGAAAATGTAGCTATTAAAATTAAAATATAAAATATAAAAAATTGACCAAAAGGATATGGTTCTCATGGTGACTAAGAGGAGGAAGGAGGAGGGAATATGGCTAAGGAGCATGATTTAAAGGGACATAAATTTTTCTGAGATACTGCCATTATTTATTTAAATGGGAAACTGATATTTCTTGCCTTAAATATTGATAGAAGGGAATTTAAAAATACATAACTATTAAAATTAAAATGATCCTCTCCAGTATAACTGCTATTGTCCACGTGTGTACCATAGTTGTACATGGAGCAGACTTTGGCAAATACATCTTAGTTCACATTTAAGTGACTGAGTAAATGCAAGATTGAAAGCTCTGTATGTAGTAGGAGTTCAGGCATCAATCCAGTAACCCTGTGGTGAGCTATGGTGAGACTGAAGTCTTTCCTCACATCCTACCTACACACAGGACGACTCTCAGACTTGGCAGCATCCTACTAACATGATGGCAGCTGACCTGAGGAAGCACTGACCAGGGGCCAGCACTGTTTCACATCCCTTACACGTATTCATCTTGTTCTCACAAAAGCCCTGTTAGATAGATACTCTTACTATCTCCATTTTACAAATAAGGAAGCTGAGGCAAAGAGAGGTTAAATAGCTTGCCTAGGGTCACACAGCTAATGAGTAGAAGAACTGGATGTGAAATGGGGCAGGGCGATGTCAGGCCTCCGAGATCCATCCCTCTGCCGGTTGGGACTCTCACCATCAGCTGATTGGGCTTTGCTGAGCCCCTCCTCTGGGAGTGGTCCTGTTTTAAAGGCCTCAGAGCAGGCTGGAGGGGGAGACAGGAAACTCCATGTCTACTTTTACTGAGGCAAAACCCTTCTAGCTGCCTCAGTTACCCCTCCAGCTGCTCCATGCCCAGTGAGAAAGTCCAGACTTAAATCTTGCCCATAGCTGCAGCTCACAGAATCTTATATCACAGTCTGGTTGTGTTTTATCATCACCATTCCCTCCTAGCTGACCAACTGCACTTGCCTAGGTAACAGAAGTGAGCCCCCTCTGCACCCTTGTCTTCCAGGTTGGGCCTTGTACACTGGGCTCCATCCCTTGAGAGAGGCAGAAGCCAGTTGGAACTGGAGTTTGAGTAAGGGAAGCAACCAAAGGGACTTGGCAGCATGGGGAGTGGGGAGTTAACTCAGATCAAGGCATGGAAGGTGTCTCCACTGAGGAAAGAGTGACCAGCACGCCCTGCAGAGGGCCAGCTTCAAAGAGGAATAAATCACCTTGAACTCTCACCCCCTCCTGGTGGCCTTTGACTGACTTCTTTGTATTTCTGAAGGCAGTTGCCTAGGAAATCCTGGAATTTAACAAAAAGATCAAGAAAACCATCTTTTATGGCAAGTTTTCTAAGCCCAGGTGTATAAAATCAATGAGTGATATATAGTTTTGGCCTCTCTTCTTAAACTACCAATTATAATCTCCAGATTAGAAATATTATTTCCAGAATGAGGAAGAGAACCAGACATTTATTAAATGCTGATTATGTGCTACACATTTTGCCATTGTTTTCTTATTTCAACTTCTCAGCCTGTCAGAGGGGGTTGTTGCCTCCCTTCCAGGGAGGATGCTGAATGCCGGGAAGCCAGGTGAAGGTTTGTAGTTAGAAGGTACTGGAGCTGAGCCGAGGTCTGTCTGGCTCCAAAAATTTCTGTTGATTGCATTGCTTTGAGAGAAGCACAGTGGAGTCCCAGTGGCTGGACAAGGATTTAACAGAATAATGGGAAGGGGAGGAGGGCTGTTCCCCAGCACAAAGGCTCAAGTTAGTGATGACTCTGGTGACCCCACTCAAGCTGCCTCACTTGGCATTCTCCAGGCTTAACCCCCTCTCTGGTTCCATTGCTTCCAAAAGCTGTGTTATGTACCAAATCATATTTAACCTGTAGGATCAGCTGGCAGGAGGGAGCAGATGGAGTGAGGATAGTAGCATTATGATTCCTTAGTGGAAGACAGTAGAGTACAATGGGAGGAAACATGGGCAGAAGAAGCAAGCAGACTTGGGGAACACAGGCTTAAATTTAGGGTCTTTAGTCAGGAAACCTGCCCATTGGTGGGCCCTTACAACATCTTTTATCTTCACCAAAAGCATGTGAGTTTTTTATTCTACTCCTGTCCTCCAGGCCCATTCTCCACATTTTATATTCTGTTCTGTGCCCTGAAAGGCTGGCCTCTGTAGACTGCTTCAGCCAAGCTCCTTGCCCTCTTGCTGAATTTGACCAAAAGGAGGTCCCTTGGTTAGGTATCAGGGAAGGTCACTCCTAACTTACCCAGGGCTCCATGTCCTCACTGGTAAAATGGGTGTAACAACAGTCCCTATCTCTGAGTTTTGAGGATTAAATGAGATCGTCTGTATGAACTGTTAGCATGGTGCCTGACACACAGTAAAGTCTCAGCCTACCCTTATTATTTGCTTAACCTTATGCTAGATGAGCTTCGGTGAGTCAGTGAAGCTCTTTGAGTCTGTTTCTCACCTGTGAGCAGATGCTAATAGCACTCACTAAGCCTGCTGTGCAGGTTGAACAGGGGACCCAGAGGCCCACTCGGAAGGATTAACTAAGAGAATAAAGGAAGGGACTATTTGCAAGATTGAAACACACAAAATTGCTAGCGATTTGGCCAGTTTTGATCACCTATGAGCACAGCAGTTTCACATGGTTTAAAAGTGGGCAATGTTAAAGGAATAGCAATAAGGGATAGTGAAGCACCCAGGTCTAGCAACATGGAAACCATTAGCAAAGGGAAGGGGCAAGAACAGTTACCAGGGGTGGTTTACTGGGCTTTGCCAAGAGCCGTGGCTCTAGAAGAGAGCTGGCCTGCAGGAGCTGTGACCCTCTGCAGAAGAGCAGGAGACTATGCTGGGATGGATGCAAAGGGACCCAGAGGAGCAATTACTCCAGCGTCTCATTTCTGCCCTTCATTTTTCTCCTGATGCCTCCCTGTGGTCAAATGCAGCCAGACAAGAAGGCGAGGGAGCTTGGATGAAGCAGTCTGTAGATGTCAGCCTCCTGCACATGGAAGAGAGAGGGGCAGAATGGGTCTGGGGGAGAATCCTCAGCTGCTGTGCATTGGTTCAGAGGAGAGGGGATGTTCTGAGGTCCCAGTACTGGATCTTGAGCTGGGTGCCAGCTTCTTTGTCATCCCTATTGTTATTATTGTGGAGGGTTTTGAAGGCCAAGCCAGGGTGGACAGGATTGCAAAGGTTCAATAACATCAAAGAATCAAATGCAGTGTGACAAAAGCCCACACAGAGAACACCTTCTGAGACTGTCCTGGATTTCGCACAGCCTCTTGAGTTCCCTGGCTGGTTCATGAGGCTGGCACGCCCACTCCCTGTTTCCTGCCTTCTCTCCAGCCTCCTCCAGCCCCAAGGAAACAGAGAACATGGCCTTTGATGCCCATTCAAAGCCACGGCCAGGCTGATGGTGAAGAGCTTCAAGGTCTTTGGTAGAACTGAAGTTTAAATGGCAAATTGCTCTGGAGAGAGGCTGTTGGGAGAAGCCATCAATCTTGTGGCATGTGCAATTCGTACAAGTTTGCAGACCTTCAGGACTTTTTCTGATGAATGAAAAACAATAAGACCTGACTGAAGTATTGCAGATTTTAAAATCAAAGATGAAAACCCTTCCTACCTTCAGTCAGTTCTCAATCCATCTTTGGCTTGGTCACTGTGCATCTCCCTAAACAGCTCTGCTATCATTCATCTATACCCCCCTGCATGCTCGCTGGGCCCTGTGAGGAGGACTTGTTCACACTCATGTTTCTCCATCTGTGGTCTCAGTTCTACATCTTTACCGCCTGTAAGCACTGCGTGATCATCTCCAGAGAAAAGTGCTTCTCAACCTGGAATATCAAACTGGAAAGCTTTCAAAAAGTATTGGGGCCTGCGTCCCACCTCATTTATATCAGAGATGGTGATGTCATTGGTCTGGAGTGTGGTCTAGGTTCCAGTATTTCTGTAGAAACTCCCCAGCTGACTCTAGTAAGGTCCTACGCATGAGGGCCACTGCTTTCAATCCAGGGTACTCTTGAACTGCATCAGAATTCCCTAGGGCAGCAGTCCCCAACCATTTTGGCACCGGGGACTGGTTTTGTGGAAGATAAGTTTTCCAGATGGGTGGTGGGGTGGGGGTGGGGGAGACTGGAGGAAGAGCTCAGGTGGTAATTTGGGTGAAGCTTCTCACCCGCTGCTCACCACCTGCTGTGCAGCCTAGTTCCTAATCCTCCACAGACTGGTACTGGTCTGCAGCCTGGGGCTTGGAGACCCTTGCCCTAAAGGCCTTGAAAACACAGCTGGCTTGGCCTCACCCCTAGACTTGCTGGTGCATTAGGTCTGGGGTGGGGCCTGAGAATTTGCATTTCTCTTAAGTTCTCAGGCAATGCTGATGCTGCTTGTTTAGGGACCACACTTCAGAACCACATCCTTAGTGGAAACTGAGGCTCAGAGGGTTTAAATGACTTGCATTGGGTCAAATATCCCTCTGTGGATGGAGAATTGAAGGCTTTTTATCCCTTTTTAGGCCTAGCTGGTTGAGCCTGTGCAGAGGGCCAGACTTTTCTTCAAATATTTCTGGTATCAGTTTATCACAGAGTCCAGACCTGCTCCCCACCGAATTCTAGACTCATTCTTAGAGACATGTCTTTACTAGACTTGTCTGATGGGAAGGGAGAGTATTTGTTTAAAGTATTTATTTCTAGCTAGTGATATCTCCCACTACCGTGAAATGGGTTTAGAAACCCCCCCTAAAGTAATCATTGACCTCCCTGGGTTTCTGTTTTGAGGTGTAGCCCTTTCTGTTTCCTACTTGGAAAACCCTTTGCATGAGCTATGGAGGCCAAGAAACCTGGTTCCAAGAGTAGCTTCCCAAGTCATAGGATGTGTGGCCTTGG
The DNA here is from genome assembly GCA_028533065.1 of Trachops cirrhosus. Lineage (NCBI taxonomy): Eukaryota > Metazoa > Chordata > Mammalia > Chiroptera > Phyllostomidae > Trachops > Trachops cirrhosus. Next base: position 32,091,031 of record CM052544.1, read on the forward strand.
GCATATTACCTACCCTAACCTCTCTGAGCCTATTTTCCCCTCTGACAGCCTCTCTTCTATACACTGAGGATTTGGGGTACAGCACCTCGTTTCTCCCTCCCCCGTGCAGCACAGAATCAGGCAGTGTGGTAGGGACCAACGCAGATGCCAGCAAGAAAGCATAGCCAATCATTGGCCTGTGGGGGTGAGCATAGACGCCTCCCATGGGTGGGGCTGGCAGTCATCACATCCACTTGTGCTCCCTGTCACTCCCGGGTGCAGGGAGAACATAGCAACCCACCACCCAATAGGCCAGCTCTCTCAGTCAGCAGCCCCACTGTCACTGCCCCTGCTGTGCCCCCATCATTCTCTGGGCTCTGGGTGTGAGGTAATTTCATGGCCCTGGCTCTCTGCACCCTGGTGATGGATGTATGTAAGTGACCTTGGCTCCTCTAGCCACTGTCAGCACACACAATGATGTAATTGAATTTGTATACACTGTAAATTTTATTAGAGGAAAGAAATCTAGTTCCAATTCTGGTTCTCTGGAGTTACTGGATTGTATCTGAGGATAAACTAACTGGTCAGCTGGGCGGGGTCAGAAGTCAGGGCCATGGTAATTCTCACACGAGGTTTCACTGGGCGTGAGAAACAGAAGTGTATGGCAAGAGCCAAGAGTGCCAGGTGCCTCCACTGTGGTGGTGAGCCTGAAGGGAAGGGACGTGTGCAGATGCCAGTGCAACAGTGACTTACAACAGGAGCTCAGCAGAAAGGAGTCTGGACTTGTCTTTCTTATTTGACTCTGCCTTCTGTCTTGCCCACTCGCCATCTCCCTGCTCTCCTTTTTCCCTTCCTTCTCCTCATGGTTCTGCATCTGTTCCTGCCCCTCTGTGCTTGGAGGCTTCTGGAAAACAACTGGCTTGCCTGCATAAGCCTCAGTTTCTTCAGCTGTGAAATGGAATCTATAACACCCATCCCACGGATGTGTTGTAGGCATGGAATGAGATGATTGCTGTAAGTGCCTGGCACATAGTGATGACTCGGTGTGTGTGAGGGACCTTTCCTTCATTGATATCTTCCTTGGGTGACTGAATGCCTTGTCTGTAGACACATATCTACTAATTGGCTCCTCTGAGTAAGGCTTGGACCTGACCCTAGTGGGTCACCTCTGTCAGTCCTCAGGCAGCTACGGTCTGACTAGGAAATCCCAGCACACACAGGCATTTCTCTGTCATAGGACATGGCAATGACTGACTCGGGGCTGATGATGACCAATATTACCATAAAGCTGATGGGAGGGAGAGCACTTAGGGATCAGTATGGTCGGTCAGGCAAGACTTCCTTGAGGAGGTGAGGGTGAGCTGGCCCTTCACAAAGGGCTGATTTGGGGAAGGTGAGCAGAGCAAGGAGGCCAGGCATTTACAAAGTGCTTTCCCTGTCCCAAGAATCTACATGTTCAATTTGTTTAGTCTTTACTTTAATCCAGGAAATAGGCAGGATTTTTCCTTCTTGATAGATGCTGAAACATCAGTAATAGCAAGAGGGTAAGTGATTGCTCCGCAAGGGTCGGATTAAGTGATGCAAGATGTGTAAATCCAAGGCCATGTGGCCAGTAAGTGGTGGAAATGACTTAAATTTTGATCCGTTTGATCCCACAGACTACCCTATAATCGCCTTTCATACAACTTGCTCACTGCTCACTGTCTCTGCCGAAGGTCCTTACCTGGTAGCCAGGAGAGGAGACAAAAGCCCCACCTGTTGACTGATAGGTGTGTCTGTAGGATAGGCACCACACAAGAGTCCGCATTGTGTGTGTGTGTTTTCTTCATGGACAGATTTATCAGCAGAGGTTGATTCACTGAGAGCTCCCCCGTGCAATAAGTATTTGCTGACTACTATTAACTCCCTGTGAAGGATGGCCCTGACTGGGGTGAGAAGGAGGAGGAGGACATTGAGGAAGAAAACTTAAACCAGTGTCAGAAGAGGCACTACTCCTATTCCAGGCTCAGCGACAAAGGCAGCTCTTCCTCACATGGGTATCTGGGACAGGTTCACCCCAAATCTGATTTCCACCCAACTTCTCAGGAACACAGCTATTTCTGGAACACACCTGGGAAACGCCTGTAGATTTATGTACTGTTGTTTCTGAACTTGACAGAAAAATTGGCTTTGGTTTTGTTGAAGGTTTTCTGTTTTATTAATGTTGGGTTTTCCCTCTAGATAGGAAGGCAGCTCAGTGATGTGTAAAGCCTCCATTTTCATCTCTTATTTTTTTTCTGAGAATTTCATTCCACTTCATCACCTGCTGCTTCCTATCTGAGGCTTCCCAGAGATGGATGGTAGTGTCCAGAAACCATTTTCTTATTCCTCTTATCTTTTTTGCTTAAACCCTAACTCAGAGGGGCCTACCTCCTCCTTGAGGAGGCCCTGGATTTTCACCTGATTTTGAGCCACCATCACACAGCAAACAAGTGCTGTTTATCTTTTCAAATTGCAGTATTTAAGGAGATCTTTGGAGGTAAAAAAGAGCATATGTTCTTGTTAGAAAGTCTGGTGGAGGAAAAAGAGCTTAGATATTAGAATCACCTATCAGTGTTTAAATTTCAGTTTAGCCACTTGCTAATGGTGAGAACCTGGACAGGTTAATCAGCCTCTTTGTCTTTGTTTCTGTACATACAACAGAGAAATAAAAATGCTTACCTTCAGTGGTGTGGTGTAAGTTAACAGAGGGATAAAATGACAGCACCCAGCATGTAGAAGATGTTCAGTAGATGATTCCTTTTTTTTTCCATGACCTTGAACAAGAACACAAAATGTGCTCCAGTTGAGCACTAATCCTGGAAAGGTGGTAACAAGTAGGAGCAAACATCTCATTTTCAGCCTCTAGTTAATCCATCTCCCAGCCTACTCAGCGTCTAGAGTTGACCTTGGCACAGTAAGGGATAAAAGAAGGAATCAAGGAGGAAGCTCAAAGGAGCTGAATAGGAATATGATATGAGTGAAATAGTGATGTTTCTCAAGCTGGCCCCATCAGGAGCAGATAAGCATGATGGCACCTGCCATAGATACAAAAAGAAGGTCTGGGAAGAGGCTGAACTTAAGTGTGCCAATGGCTTTGGGCTAAATTTGGATGGGGACAGGAAGTCTAGAATGGAGGTGGCATTTGGGGAAGAGAAATAACTTGTTCATCAGGGAGACCAAGGCACATTGGGCAAATCATGTCAGAGAGGCAGAAGTATATAGAATGAACACTTGAGTGAGTGCCAGAGTGAGCCATGTGGATTCTTGATTTAGAAAGTGTCAAGGTGACATTCAGTGTTATTGCCTCAGCATCTAGCATAGTGCCTGGTACCCAGTAGGTGCTTAATAAATAGTTACTGACTGCTGGCTGGATGAATGACTGGTTGGATGACCAAGACTCAGCTCAAAAACCACTTCTTCCAGGAAACCTTTCCTAACCCTGCTGCCAACTTCCACTCTGGGTTAGGTGATCCCTCTGTGCCTACAGAGCCCTAGGTGCACCTCTCTTTCAAAGACCATGCCCCACTGGGTTGGCCTTGTCTGTTTCTGGTCTGTCACCCCCATTGGACTTCAGTCATCCTGAGGACGAGACTGTATTCTGTGCCTGGCTCAGGGATCCGTGCCCACAGACATGGGTTGGCAGAATAGGGAGCAACTCCTGGATAGGAACTGAGAAAGAGAGGAAAGAGGATGCTTATAAAACTTGGAGGATGCTACAAATTGGATTGCTTAATTGCAGTGTAATTAAGGGTACCCACAGAAGTGAACCTAAACCAAAATAAGTCGAGAATAGGTCATATTTGGAAAATTTCTGGCTACTTAGTAACAAAGTCTTTGGAAAAAATTTTGAACTTTTTTGGATTATAGCATTGAACAGTTCTGGGTCTTAGAAATGGTGCCTTGGAAATTGTTTAGTGAAATGCTGTTCTTTTATGGATTTTGAAAGCATGACACTGATGCCCGAGATCACTTGGCTTGAACTCAGAGGGCAGGGTGGGGCCCAGGATTCTGACCCTTGACTCCTCTTTGCTAGAGCCCCTGCCTTGTGCCAGAGCCTCTTCCTGGAACAAGAGGTTTCCCCTGCCTTCCTTTCTGTGTACCTTCAATAGCAATTTCCCCAGGACACACTGGCCTGCTACTCTCTGTACCAGACACTTTACATGCATTAGCTCATATAATCTTCATGATACTCATTATCCCCATTCCACAGCTGAAGAAATCGAGGCCTAGAGCAGTGAAATGGGCCATCTCCACCAGTAGAGCTGAGATTTGAACCTGGTTCTCCTGACTCCTGAGTTAATGGCATTCTGGAGATGCCATGTTGAAAAGAATTGCTCAAAGCAACACATGGTGCAGGAGGTTTGTAATGGCTGGAAAGAAATGGGCACTTTTTATGCCATTTCTCTGACCTTCTTGGCCTTCCCTGACAGTAACAATGCCTTTTCTTCCTGGATCCCTCTTGTCGCTGATGCTACTAAACTGAATTTCTTCCATTAGAAATGTTACATCCCAGGAATTGGTCTTCCTGCATATTTCTAGAAAACTTAATCGCCTCATTAGTTATATTTACAGTCTGTTTTAATTGCATCCTTGAGAGCAAATGTATTCATTTTTCTTCTATGTTATAGTTCTCACTTTAACAACCTCTTAACAAAGCAGAAAGAAGATCAGAGCCCATGACGAGTATCTTGCTTCCTTAAAATATGCCACCTCCCCCAAATACAGGGCCAAATTATCACTGTAGCTATAAACTTAATTATCAGATACAAAAATATGGATCACAACTAATTATCAAGATCTGACCTTATCTCAAAGTCATAGATTTCTATAAACTAGGTTACTATGACTAACGAGGTAGAGATTTAAATAGGAATTCAAGAACTGCATTAACAAGTGGTTATGAAATGTTTATATTTCTAACAAATGACCAAGGCAGGAGATACTTTACCTAGGCTTATATCTGGTGAAATTTTCCAGAAGTTCACCCTCTGCAAGGTCTTATTAGCGGGACACACATGACAGAAAGTCCATTTCAGTTGCATCCTAGAATCTTCTATTAAAAAAAAAACCCTGAACACTGTATGCCTGCTGTCTGCACAGAGCGGTATGCTAGATAAGGTGACAGATTGTGAAACAACTAAGCAGTACACCATTCTCAAGGGTGAGTGGGAATGAAATGTGGTCCCAAATTCCGGAGAAGGCAGCGCTGAAATCCCATGTGGGTAAGAGCATCAAGGGAAAGCTCTCGTCTTGCCTAGTAACAGTGGAACTGGGTTTTGATGGGTCAGTGGGTTTTCATTAGATGGAAATGACAATGGAGCAAGCATCACAGATGGGAGGAATGGCATGAACAACTACTGAGAGGAGAAGTGAAAGACACATGGTGCATTTAAGTAGTTAAGAAGCAGTAATAAGGTTTGTGTGTCTGTAGCAGAGGTCTTCGTGGTAAGATTGTGAGCTAGAACAGTCCAGAAAGTGTGTTTTAACTTTGGAAACAGCTTGCATTGCCCCTGTTTTCTTCCTGGGGAGGAATGGTCTGTAACTTTTGTTGGCTTCTCAAAAGCCAGTCATTCCACAACATTTTTTGACTCACTGGAGGACAACTTTTGTGAACTAGCATGGGTGAACAGAGAGAGAAATGCAGAAATGTAGGTGAGAACAGATTACAGGGGGCCTTGAAAGCTAGGGTTATACATCTAGACATTATTTGGGACTCAGCTGTGGTGGGGAGAAGGAGTGAGGGTAAGAGAGGCTAGGTGGGAGCTGGACAGGTGATGGAAGAGGGAAGAGGAGGCCACAGAGGGAAGCTGCTGTGCGTCCAGAAGGGTGGAACGAAGGAGGGCCTGGCCGGGGTAAGGAGAGACGGCAGGAAGGAGAGCAGGAGAAGACTGGAGAAGCTGTGGAGGGGAAGGTGAAAGGGTTTGGTGGCTGAGAGGGAGCACGTAAAGATACACGGCAGTGGAATGTCATGGAGTTCGAACCAGACAGTGAGGTTTAAACTCAGCTCCACCGCTTCCTGCCTGTGCAACTTGGGGCAACTTACCTAAACTTCCTGTGCCTCAGTTTCCCTTAGCTGTAAACCTAACTCCCCCAAAGTGAGCAAGACGTGCCAAGTCCCTGGAATGGCCCATGCATGATGAGTGTCCTACCCATGTCAGCTTTATTTCCAGAAAACTGGCAGCTCCACAAGGTCGGAGCCTGGAACTGTCCTTGGAACATCAGTGTGTGTTTCGTGGTGAGTGGATGACTCAGAGTGATGTGGCATGGCACTGGGGCTCAGGCATGCTCTTCGCAGGGAAAAGTGTGGGTTTCCCACTCATGTTGCCTCCTCAGGTGGAGCCCTTGCACACTTACCATCTTGTCCAGTCCTCATGATGGCCTGCTGAGCATGGCTGGACATATGTGATTATTCCATTTTCAGGGGAGAGACTGAGGTCTAGACAGTGAAGAAACTGCCCTTTTGAGATACTTGCTTGGAAGCAGCTGAGGTGGACCTGCTCCTCAGCCCTGTGTCTTCTCCTTCCCCTCGCCAGGTGGTTTTCGTGGGTCCTCAATTTTTGATTTCCCAAAGTGCATTGGAAGCAATTATTTTTCTAAGAAAATAAAATTTTAGGCAGTAAAAATTAGGGATGCTTAGTAATGTAGAGTTAATCCAGGCTGTGAATAGTTTTGCTTACTAATGGGGTTAAGAAAACATCCTCTCACACATTTCAAAAGGAACAGACATCATTCTCTATCCCTGCCACTGACCAGCTCTGTGACCTTTGATGAACCACATTATCTCTCTGAGACTCAGTTTCTTCACCTGTAAAATGAGGATAATGACACCGCTTCATGGGCTATTAGGAGTATTAAATAACATATCTACAAATAACCCAGCAAGAGTCTTGGTATAAATGAAGAGTTTCATACATAGTTATTATCATTCATTTTTTTATCATAATGCCTTTTTGTGCTGATAGTCTGACTCTAAGGGGGAGCTGGAGTGTTAGTTTTCCAGATATAGGAGTGAGGATCGGGTGTGTGAGAAGGATGTGAGGATTAGGGGGAAGGCCTCCCACAACTATAACCAAGGTTGCCCCACTGACAACTAGCGAAACTGACAAGGAGCTGCCTTGATATATTCCCCAAAGTCATCTTACAAATGCAAGGGCAGCCTCAGCTTTCTTAGACACGTGGAAACTCTGGACCTCAGAGGGTCTCAGCTGTGGCACTTACTGACTGACTGAATGACCTGAGCTTTGCAGTGGCAGCACCAGAGAGATGACTGATGTAATATGGCCTAATGGATGCCTGGCCCAAGAAGCTGCTGTGCATCTGGCTGCCAGCGCAAGCTTGTCAGGGTCTAGGCCCATCCCTAGTGGGCTGCAGTGTGAGGTTTGAGTAACAAGGCTCATGGCTGATCTGGGTAACTGGTGTCAACCAGTTGTGGGAAACCCAGGGAAACATTAGGGTTTCACAGACATAAATACTGAGTTCTGAATCCGAGTTTCACGGATGTGCCATGAAACTGTCATTCCTGTCTTGTCCTGTTATTTGTTTAACATTTTCTGAGCACCTCTGAGGGCCAGATCTGTGCCAAGGGGAAGGAACCTGGAAGAGGATGAATCATGATCCCTGCCCTCAGTGCATTTCCAGCCTGGAGAGGGAGTCAGACAAGTGACTGGACCACAACTGGACACTGGAGCCGTGCCCTGACAGAGGCAAGCCCTGAAAAAAGGGAAACAGGAGATACACCCCCTACTCAGCCTGTGGGTCAAGGAGCAAGGTTCCCCAAGGCTTTTTCCCAAGACTAATCTCAGTTCACATGGAAATAGTAACTTTGCTAATTTTCACAGTGAGCTTTCCTGGATCAAATTTTATTTTGCATCCAATGTGGTAGGTAAACCTTCAAGGGAGAGGAATTAAAGGCAGACAGATAAATGCATGTGAGTAGATAGTTTTCTTTATTTGGAGCATTAGTTGGTTACTAACACAAGTTCACGAATCTGTTCATCCCCCAGCCTCTATAACAATTTGGGAATAGAAGAAAATCTGAATCAAACAGCCTGGCACTCAGGAGACTCAGTTTACCCCATCTGATGATACTGACTTTCTAGATAGAGGAGCTCTCCAGATTGCCCCGGAGGATTCTATAGCCGTGGACAGCACCCAGGAACCTGGCTTACACTTCCCCTCACCATCCTGATTTCCCTGCAGGTCTGGGGCAGGTGTTCTAGAACTGGAGGTGGGAAGTCCCCTGTATGTCCTCACATTTCCTTTCCTGTCAGAACTCCTTCCAGGCTGTAAGACCAGAATAAGGTTCACGTCTCCAAGAATTCCCATTCAGGCTGCTGTGGCCTACTGGGTCACCACACAGTTGCATTCTGCAATAGGCAGATAGAAAGTCTTGCCAAGGCCTGAATGTGCCATGCTGTTCCTTGCCACAGTGCCTTTGCATGTGCTGCTCTCTCAGACTTGAGCTCCCTTTGCTCCTATACTTCTTCAAGACTCAAAAAAGTGCCCCAGAAGCCTATGCTCACCTCTCCTAATGTTGATCACCCAGTATTTTAAATGGTTGTTCATACAGTAGCCTCCTTTATGGCCGAGAGTTCCTGCTTGCTAGCATTTCCCAAGCTATAGGAATTATTACTACATCATCATCATCACCATCACCATCATCATCATCATCATCAAATAGTGGTAGTGAAGAAGTATAGAGAAATAATTCTAAGCAAGGGCTCAGCATGAGTAAAATTGAGTCAGGTATTCAGGGAAGGCCAGGAGAATGATGAGTGTGTGCAAAGGGTCCTAGGCTCTGCGTTTGCAAAATGCTAGTGCAGTGATGTCAGTTCTCTCTAAGCGTGAGCTTCCTCCTCTTAGAAACGCCTTCTTTCTGGTTACAGTTATTACTATCAGGAAGTCTTAAGTAGCAGGGAAAAGGACTGTTCTCCAGGTTGAGGGGTTCCTGTGCTGCAGGCAAGCATACCCACCTTTGTGAGATATGTATTATACTGAGGGGTTATACTATCTCCCTAAACTGCTGAAGTGCAATGATAAAAACACATGTATATGCTGTGGGTTTTGACTGTAAAGACAAATCAAGCCTCAGTGCCCTCTCATGTGGCCACTGAAGAATCATTTAATCTACTGCTTGGTTCCATGTGAATAGACTTTCAGAAAAACCCATAATAAACATTTGTAATTACTGGTCTGAAGGCCTCCTTGGCTGAGTTTGCAGGGATGCATGTAGGGACCGTTCTGCATGGTGTGGCCCAGCTCCCACTCTGAGATGCACAGGACCCATGCCCACAGATAGGTTCTCCCGTGGGGAATCAGGCCTGCAATGTACCTAGGCCGCTTTGAGACTTGGTTTTGCTAAAACTCCCTCACCCTGGATTGAGACAGCAAGTGCTTACTGTAACTTCCTAAAATCCATGCTAAAACCCCCCAGTATCCAGTGTAACCGGTTCAACTACTTTTCCCTTTTCATTTGCAAATATCTTTCTTCTGTGATGGGATTAGCATTATGGGTGGCTCCTTTGTTTTTGGTAAAAGGTAACCACCTAAAGCGAACCTGTGCATAGTAAATGAGGGCCATCATGTAATGTGCCCAGAAAAAGAAAGAAAGTCCTGTCATGGTGGAGGCTGCAGCTTTTTGCTCCCCTTGAGAGTGAAGCTGCCCACCCTTTTATTCCACAGGACTCGGTAGTCCATGTGAATGTCTCTCCCCCATCCACAGTGTGGTGGATCCCACAAGCCGGGGTCCACATCAGGTGCATGCTGGCGTTTCATTTTGCCTTGCCCCTCCTCAGCTGAGCCTCACCCCTGCTCCCACTGCTACTATGAGTCACCACCGTCTGACTGAGCTGTGTGCTCACCACCTGCACAGAACCACAACTCCAGGCTATTGATAGAGCAATACTATATACCAAAACTTATGGAATGTGACCAAAGCTGTGTTTAGAAGCCAATCCATAGTCTTACATGCTTCATAATCAATGACAAAAGTGAAAATAAATAAAGCACTTATAATAAAAAGTTAAAAAGGAGAAATCTGAGGAAATTAGGAAGCAATAAAGCATAAATATTGTGGAAATCAATGTGTTAGAAAACAGAAAAACATTATAATTTATAAGTGAATCTAAAGCTGAATCTTTGAAGAAACCAATGAAATGGATATGCTCTTTTTAGATATAATAAATAAAATAAGAGAGAAAGCACAAATATGCAAGATTAAAGATGAGAAAGGGGCTATAACTGTGGATATGGAATAGATTAAATCAAATTACAAGAGGATAATACCTACAGCTCTAAGAAAAGATGTTGGAAGTCTGAAATGCACAGCATTCTGAGAAAATGTATACTGTGGGCTTTGAGTCAAAAACTTACCTTGGCTAACAGCCATGGAAGCAATTTAAAATGATGTTCAATGAGTTGTCACAAAATGAGTTTTAGAGAAGGGTCAGAACAGACTTAAGGTTTTACTGGCAACGGTGAGTTAGTCGGTGGGCAAGACAATGAGCAGGGCATGGTCAAAGGCCCAGGGAGATCAGAATGGAATCAGATGGTAAGGGCAGGTGAGTGGGCAATGAGCAGGGGACTGGGACAGATTGGACCTAGAGACCAATCCACAGTGTCTGTCTTTTGAGACTTAGGTGTAACCATTTGGGCCCTGCTTTTCTCTGTCTTCATGGTCAAACAGGGAGATGGCCCCTCACCACCTACTCTCCAGAGTTTTGTCAGTGCCCATCAGAAAGGGTCTTGGAAAGCTTACGCAGTTATACTGATACAATTTTAACCATAACTTGAGGGAAGGACCACCTTTGTCATGGTCAAGAAATTGATTTCTACAAAGCTATTGTGTTGATAACTTCAAGACTTCAGGTGCTTCCTATAGACTTAAATGTGTTACTCTGAGAAGGGATGCCAAGAGGTCTAAGGCCAGGGGGAGACGCCCTGGGAAGCAATTTGCCTTTCCCTCCAGGCTACCATCCAGCAGCAACTCACCTCTGAGACTCTTCACAGATTTTCTCAGAAGGTTAGAAGATGTTGGGATTTTAAAGGCCCAATTCCTAGGAACCATTAAATGCACCATCATGCTTTGCTTCATTCATTTAAAAGACGAAGTTGACAAATCTAGCCTTGGGAAGGAGGGCCAGACCCAATGAGGACTAAAATGCTACGTGGGAATATTAGATCTTAATTGGCTACTCTTACTATCCCATGGAATGTTATATGATCTACTCAATCATGTAAGAGAGAGAAGAAGACTAATGGTTATCAAGTTCTCATGATTTGCCACCCATTTTACATTCAGTGTTTCATATAACACTCACCATCATCAACTGATATGCAGATATTCTTACCTGCATTCAACAGAACTGGTGACTGAAGAAATTAAATTGACTTGCCAATAGTCTTTTACCTAGAAAGTGGCAGACATGAGTTTTATACCTTGATTCTAAGGCCCTTGATTTTTCCATTCCATCCTTCAATTTGCCAGAGAGGCCCAAGCCTAGAAACAATGCTTTCTGAAATGTTTCATCCTGCTTTTCGTGGTGCCTGTCTTGGAGCCCAGGAACAGCCTGTCTGTCTACATGAACAGATGTGAGCTGAAGAAGCAGTCTCCCACTCTCTACTTCTTTACGGAGGCTACACAGTCTCTTTCCTGGTATTTTTCAAAGCTCTTCAGTCTGTCTCTGATGCCAGACATTCTGTTTGTAGGCACCAGGCTTTTGTTTAATGCCATAATGAGAGAAGACACCAAGGGAGGAAATGACCCTGTGAAAGAAGACAAGTGGCTTTCTAGTAACATAAAAGTGTGACTTATTTCTAGGAGATGTTCTTCTGGAAGAAGGTCTAGACAGAAAGGTGATTAGAGCTGAAGGCACCAAAACTTTGTGCAAAAATGTTTCTGTCATAAAGGAATAGGCACAAGGAGGAGAAGCTGGTGATTGTGAAGACACTCTTCCCATTTTATAGTTTTGCCACCTTGGGGGAGACACCCTCTACTTAGGCTCTTGGTATATTAAACCAAAGCAGTAGGTTATCAGTTTACATTCCTCTATGACCACTGTGTCCTCCAGATCTCCTTCCAATGCATTAACTTTATTGCCCTTCACTGACAGACACTCACAGATGCTCAGAAGTCAGAAAACAATGGCAAGGAAGACTGTGCATTGCTGTTACTTTCCTTTCTGTGGTGATCACCCTGGACCAGTTGTCAGCAGCACTCCTATCATTCACATTTCCATGTCAAGGAGTTTGGTAATTTATCATCAGTGTATTTTAATCAGAGCAAGAGATGCCTGGAGTGGATTTCATCAATCTTGAGTGAGGAGAGGTTTCACCCCCGACCCTCGCTGCACCCCAAGTCTGTGTGTGACTCTGTGATGGATTATACAAAGTAACGTGGAGTAACAGGAAAGTGTCTCACTAGCTAAAGAGGGACATAGTGATGTTACAGAAGCTCACTGGACCTCGCCTTCCTCTCTACACCTGTGGTCTGCTTGGAGGGCTGCCTGAAGATCATGTGTAAAGGCTCCCAGAGCAATGCCAATGCTAGGACATGGTTGGGGCTGAACAGCTTTGGATTCTTCACCTCTCTCAATTTCTGTTTTTAGAACTATTACTGTTATTATTCTCTGCAACTATCACATTCTTGTTCAGTTATCCAGCTCTATTGATGGGGTGATGCTCAGCCTGTATCTATTTTTGTAGTTCAGACAAATAACTTCCTTATCCCTGCATTCCTGTCAATAATGCCTCCTTCATCTTGAGGAGGGAGTTACCACACCAAGCACCCACTTTATGCCAAGCACATTACGTAAATGATCTTATTTAAGCCTCCAGAAAGTCCAGGAAAGTAAGCATTGTGGCCACTTTAGAAAGAAAGAGATGGAGTCTGAGAAGGGTTAAATGATTTCCCAGCAATGACACACAGCAGAGAGGTGGTGTTTGAATGGAAATTGGAGTCTGACAAGTAAATGCCTGGATCACAGGTGCTGTTACCCCTCTTGGTTGCCAGGGCTCCTGTTTGGGTGGCCACTGAAGGAAGGGCACTTTTCTGGGGAAATGGGGCTACTTTCATTGTTTTGATTTTGGTCTTTGCCTCATTGGCTTCAGGTAATGGAGTTCTTGAAATAACTAGTCTTCTTACCTCATACTGCCACCATCCTAAATAGGATAAAAAATAGCAATGCACGTTAGGTGACCTTCTCTCTGGTTGACACAAAGACTCTGCCTTCTTGGCAGAGATTATGCCTGTACAGTCTTGATACTAATTGTATGAGACGCAGTTGGTTCTATTCCTGGCTCTGTGCTGGGCACTGCAGACACAGCTCTGTTTCTCTAGAGCTCCCACACCTGCTGCAGTGGCAGCCACATCTGGATACTCCTTGGGAGATGATTTGGAGGGCAAAAAAGATTCTGTCCAGAGCAGGGCCATCCCTGGTGTAGTTATGCAGGAGGCAGGGTTTGTCCTGCGCATATGCCACTCTTTCTGTGGGGACCCATTGCAACCAGGTGGAGGGTGGCACTGAAGTTTGGTGGAAAGGGCCTGGAGCCAACTGATTTTGAATGCTAGGTCTACCTCTTATAAACTTCTAGAAATGTAGACAGTTTACTTTATCTTTCAGGGCCTCAGAATATATAAATAGACACAAGGAACTCTTTCATAGTTAAGGTCCAGACAGGCTGATGCCTGTAGGTTCTTGGCACAGGACCTGGCACATGGTAGATTATCCTGCGGTTCCATCTGGACTGCTTCTCAAGTTTATATCTTTGCTGTCTTCTTCCCATCCAGATAGACTTTAAAAATCCCAGAGAACTTGGATTTTAGATGCATTTGGTAGTAATATGCTTTGTTTCTCTTTCCACTGAAGAATAATACATATTGATTGAATTGAAGTGTACTTTGTGACAGTTTGCTTCCTGGGCAGGCATTAGCTGGAGCATGACCTTTTTTTTATTATTTATTTTTTAAAAATTTTTTATTTTAGTTTATTCAGTACAGTTTCTATCCTTTATTCCCATTCCAGCCCGCCCACCCATACCTCCCCTCCTCCCTCCCATTTCCAACCCTCCTAGTTTTGTCCATGCATCCTCTATATTTGTTCCTGTAAACCCTTCCCTTCTCCCCTGAAATTCCCCTGAAATTCCCTCCCCTCTCCCCTCTGGTCACTGGAGCATGACCTTTTTGAATCATCCTGATGGATGACCAATTTCTGGTAAGATGTCTAGTTTCTGATTGAGTGGCTAATTGGTAAGAGGCCAATTCCTGGTGGGAAGGCCAGTTTTTGCCTCAAGAAAGGGCAACTATCATTTATTGAACATCTGCTATGGACCCGACTTTGTGTGGGGAATGTGTAAATTATATGTGATTTAAAGCACTCCATGAGATTGGAATATGGATAACAGCAATTAAGAACCTGGGTTCTAATATAATATCACCTGGTACAGATTTCATTTTTGACACTTTAAGAATCTGACTTAATCACTGTGTGTCTCTGTGTCATAAGGTTTGGGGTAGGAATTGTCTCCTGCCACATAATAAATGTCTACTAACATTTAGCTACTCTTATTTTTATCTGTATCTTGCAGACAGAAAAACCAACACTTGGAAGTACCAGTGAGAGAGAGTCTTCTTCCTCCAAGAAGAAAACTCATGTTTAAATTTGCCCTTAAATTTTGCCTAAGTTCCAATTCTGGATCTCAGAATTGTCCTATATTCATTTTCAGTTTAGGCAGGACATAAGTCCTCCACTCACTGGGAGTGATGCCCACGGGAGCAGCCTAGAGACAGCATGACACTGAGACATGAAGCCATATATTTAGGAGATCTCTTCTAAATACAGACTACTGAGGCTCCCTCAGAAAGCAGACCCCCACTGGTGGGAAGGGTAGAGTCCACAGAATCTCCACAGGTTTCATGTGCAGAGGCTGAGCCTGATTGATGCCAGCTGGCTGTTTGAGAAGTAAGTTGTGATTATTCCCTTGATGAATAAGAAGCTCTGTGTCGTAAGAGTGGCTTTTAGCTCTACGCTCTATGCTTTATGTCTTTCAATCCCTATAGCCATGTTATAGGTATGCATGCTGCCCTTTTACCATAAGAAAGCTGAAGTCAGAGAAGTTCACATCTTGGCCTTATAGCACTTATTGGCAAAGACAAGATTTGAACTTGGATTTCTTGGATTGTTAAGTCTGTGCTCTCCCTCCACCCATGCTGCCTTTCTCCATGAGGCTAGGACTGCAGAGCCAACAGAGGGCCGGGGGAAGGTCCTGGAAGGAATTAGGGAGAGACTGTGAGCAGACAGTCCATAATTCCCAGTAAGCAGGTAGGTAGAACAAGGCTCTGTAGGGAGGAGGTGAGACTGGGCATAGTGCAGAGAGTCTGTAAGAGGGATACTTCAACCTGAAAGTCAAGGAAAGTTGGAGGAGGGCGATATTGATGGCCACAGGTGTTCTGGGATGCCTTGGTCCTCAGACAGCACTGCCCACATGGACAACAGTGGGAAAGCACTCGGTAAACCAGGCTGTCACTCTTGGCTGTGACTGTGCTCCATAAATGTGACTATATTTCTCTTCTCAGGTAGTCAGGGCAGGTCTGTGGTTCTGACTTTCCCTGGCCCCACAGTTGTTATGTTCCTGGTCACCAATATTTGGATTCCATTTCAATGCCAAAACCCAGGTCTTTACACACCTTAAATTAGGGGATCTCATATTTGAGACAGGGAAATGAATGGTAATCATGAGATTCTGGTGAAAGCTATAAATTCTACCCCTAGGAAAATGTACTTCCTACAAATGTTGCATACAGCTTCAGAGGCTATCAAGGTCCCATTGGATTTCTCCATCAATCCCAGAAAAATCTATAGATCTGGTTGTGTAAGCCTTGCTTTAAAGTAGTGGGTTGAACCAGTGGGTTGAACAGAAGTCAATGGGAACAAACAATTCTGTGTGTGGTATAATAATCAAATGTAAAAATGGATAAATACCTCCCACTAAATAAGAAGTATACAGGAGCTATGAGGAAAACTTTAAAATTTTATTGAGAAGCAAAAATGAAGCTATGAATAAGTGGAAACAAAGAATATATGTTCTTGGATGGTAAGAGTCAACATTTGAAAGTATAAATTCTCCTCTCTTGATCATAAATTTAAGCAATTCCAGAAAATAATTCAAAAATGGTTTGGTTGTTTAGGTGGGGAAACTTTCAAAAATGATACTAAAAATAGAGGTTGGCAAACTATGGCTCACCCAAATTCAGCCCACTGCTGTTTTTGTAAATAAAGTTTTATTGGAACACAGCCACATTCATTTGTTTACATGTGATCTGTGGCTGCTTGGCAGCTATAAAGGCAGAGTAGAGTAAATACTATAGACACTATATGGCCCACAAAAAGCCTAAAATATTTATTATCTGTCTCTTTAGGAACATGTTTGCAAACTTCTGACCCAGAAAATTAAACACATGAAAATATCCACAAAAACCTAAGAAATGATTGATTGAGCAGACTAGCCTTACCAAATTTTTAAGTGTTTTGTAAATACATACTAAAATCAGTTTGGTATTGATGAAAGAATAGAAAATTGCTCGATGAAACAAAAGAGTGCAGAAATAGGTCCAAATATTGGGAGAACTTACATCTAGTATATGATAAGGTAACTTCTCATGTCAGCAGAGATGATGGACTATTCAATAAACTATGTTAATACCTACAAAAAGGTGAAAAAAATCTCAATACTTTTCTCATGCTTTATATGAAAGAAATTCTCGATGAATATAATGTTTAATAGTAATCAGTGGAATCATAAAATGGCTAAAAGGAAACAAAACCTATGAAGGAAATAAAGTTGATATATTGACTTAAAAATGTTAAAACCCACTCAGTAAGTTTACTATAGCAAAGCCCAAAGACACAAGAAAAACAAGACAGTGTTGTCAACATGAGACGGAGGTTGTATGCAAAGGGTGTGAACAAATCAATGGGAAAATAATAAAACTATCTAATAGAAAATCAGCAAAGGTCATCAGCAGTCAGTTCATAATGGAAAGAAAAATCTAAGATAAACATGGGAAAATGCTGTTTTTCTCTTGAATAAGAAGTGTAAATTAAAACAACTCTGATATATCTTAATATACTTGTCAGATTAGCAGATTGGCAAAGATATAAAAAGTGTCAAGGGTACATGGAAACAGACGTTTGCATACATAGTTTGGAAGGAGTAATTATTGTCTTTTGGACCATATTTATGACCTTTGTAAATTTGTCTGCACCTTGACTTGGGGTTGCATTTTATCTTACAGGTCTACTCAAACACATAAAGATATTTGGAAAAGGAGATTAATTGCACATTATTTGTATTAGTAAAACAACAGAAAACACTTAAATGCCCATCATTAGGGCTTTATTGTGTCATTGTTTCTCAAATCTGAGCAATGTATCGATTCCACTAAGGGAAAAAATTCTCAGAAATTCTTCCTGTTGAATTTAATTATTTTCATTATGATGTTCCTCTAAAATGTGGAAATGTTGAACTAACTATGAACTTCATAGATTTATAGTTCTTATAATTATATAAATTGAAAATAAATATAAATTATATACAAACAAATATGAAACCAATAAAATTTAAGTAAACAGTATTAATTTTATTAGAATATTTATGGACTGTTCTTCTGAAACTGAAGTGTAGATGTTAACAGTGGGGTTGTATAGACATGAATTCAATTTTATATGTACAGCCTATACTTTCAATAATACTAAAGCATGCCTACATAAATAGGCTTTAAAAATCCTATTAATGTGTTAAGGCTTTGCTTGTTTTTGTTCAGGCTATTCAGATCCATGATTAATCAAAACCATCAAATGCCAATTTTAATGAGTTGTCATTGATAGTTCTGGGAAGCTACCCACTTCATTTGAAGATCATATTAGCATTGAGGCTCATGGGAATATGTGTTGAATAGTGTTTAATCTAACTATCGCTGGAACTGAGACTAGCACCGTGTTCCCGGGGTATTTACTGCCGTTTTATCACTAACGAGTGGAGGTGCTCTGTGCGAGCATGGCCGCAGATGCTGTGGAGGGCGTGGTTGGAGTTCAGTGTCTTGCCCAGTCCACCTGGAGGACTCAGTTTCCCTCCTTACTTTTCTTTTCAAGTTATTTTGAAATCTTTACTTCCACAGATTGCCATGATGCTGTTTTATCTTCATTTGCAGTTTACCACTTGTGTGGCAAACACAGATGACGGTGCTGCAACTTCGGCCAGTTCTTGGTTAAAAGATGACCCAAAATGTGGCCTTTATTCATTGACTTAAAATGCAGAACCCACAAAGTCTTAGTTCCTGACTACCAGGCTCACTCTAATATGGTAAAATTGGAAAGTTACAGAGAAAGATTTGAAAGGAGGAGGACAGGGAAGAGAAAGTAATCCCAATGCTGAAGTCATAGTTACAGGATATATTTCCTGAGTAAGCTTGATGTACCTGCTTAAAATGTGCCTGAGCTTTGGAACCAAGAGAAGATGGGTTTAGATCTGGGCTTAGCCACTTACTCACCAGCAAACTGATTGGGGCCTTTCAGAATGATGACTGCCAGAGCTGGCACTGTAGCAGCAGGGTCCTGGGCTCAGGATCACCCACCCACCTCCTCTGCCAAGCCTAACTGACCCCCGCTTCTCATTCATGATGCTGCCCAGAACCCCTCTGGGCAGAGTCCCTGGGGCAGTGGTCAGGGCAGTGGGGGTTTGGGGAAAGATGTGCACCAAGGCTCTCCTTAAAGATCTGGAGGACTCAGCTCTGGGTGGTTGAGTAGATGTTGGCGGAGAGCATTTAAGCACTTAAAAGCCTTACATCAGATGTTTTCATGCACTTCCCTGCCAAGAAGTCCAAAGGGTGCTTGGTTTAACTGTGGTTATTTACGGCCCAAAGAAAGTGGCTGGCAGTTCGAGGGAAGCCAAGGGTTTTATTTCTCACTCCTGTTTTCCATTTCTGTGATTTATGATCCTTGAGCCTGGCAGAACTCGCCTGGAAAGCTCTGAACTCAGTCCACTCCCACCTGGTGCCTGTGGAAAGCAGGGCTGCTCTCTGGTGGAGCTGGGAAGGCATAGGGGGTGTGCCCTTGGAAGAGGATGCTGGACCTGCTGTCCAGGGGTGGCTGGTCAACCAGGCTGTTCTATTCTATTTCTGGCCTGGGGAACAGTAGCCCCAAAGCTCTTGGCATAAAAACTTACGTCAAAGGTGCAGTTCATTATTGTTTTTTTTTCACCTGTCATTTGATTTCCGATTTTCCTCAGGTAAAATGTTTATTTTTGAAAAATTGCCCACTTCTCCTCAAGGCTATTATCATGCATGTTTGTCTTGATTCTTTGGCACTTTAATATCTGAGAGATAATTTCCTCACCTTGTCTACCCCCTATCCCTGATGGAGTAGAGGATGCCCAATCTGGAGTGTGCACTGGCTTGGGCATTGACCGAAGGTGTCCCTCCCTTCCAGGCAGCTCCTTGACAACCTGGGTGGAAATGGTAGCTGTTCTTGTCACATAGGAGGTGCTTTATAAATAACTGCTGAAGGGATTGAAGGGGTGAAGGATGCCCAATTGTCTGGGCCCATCCACAGAAGTGCAGTTCTGCCTCTCTGCCCAAATTATTATATTCAACTATGTTCTTTGAGGTGTAAAATAATAATATTCATAGTAATACTCAATGCAACTGAGCATGTACTCTACTAATTTCTTTTAATGCTCATGACAGCCTTGTAAGAGTGGTACTATTATTATTCCTATTTTACAGATGAGGAAATAGAGGCACAGAGACATTAGTCAATTTGCACAAGGTCACAAAGCTAGTTAGTTGTAGAGATGGGCCGCAAACTCAGTTCTACTTGACTCCTGAGCCTGCCATTGAGGTCACTATGAGATAGTCTTCTTTCAGATCATTTGAGTCTCTTAGGCTTTAAAGACTCCTATTGCAGGAACCCACAGGAGTTCTATTCCTACCCTTGTTGGAGTTGCTTCTTGACTTCCAAGTCAGGAACTCTCTCTCTCCTCCGAACATTCTTCCTGGAGCATTCGCCTGCTCCAAATCTCTTCCTGATACTTTTCAGGGATGCTGTTTTGTCTTTCCTTGCATTTGCAGCATACTGAAGCAGAGGCTAACTCTGGGAGCACCAGCCATTCCCAGCAAAATGCCTCTACTGGTGCTCCTGCTCTTGCTTATTTCTTCCTCCCTTTTTTAAATCATTTTTATTAGCTTTAAAAGAACCTGCTATTGGCTTTCTTGACCTTCTCTAAGTTACACTTATTATTTTATCATTTTTTCTTCTATTTCCTTTGGGCTCATTTTACTCTTCTTTTTCCAGTTTAGGAAGATGAATGTTTTAGCTCATTAATGTTTGTCTTCACTAATGGCTGTGTATTTTCCTCTAAATCTTCTTCAGCTGAATCCTGCATGGTTTTTTTTAAAGATTTTATTTATTTATCTTCAGAGGGGAAGGGAAGGAGAGAGGGAGAGAAATATCAATGTATGGTTGCTTCCTGTGCATTCCCTGCTGGGAACTGGCCTGCAACCCAGGCATGTGTCCTGACTGGGAATCGAACGGTGATCTCTTGGTTCACAGGCCTGCGCTTAATCCACTAAGCTACACCAGCCAGGGCTGAATCCTGCATGTTTTGATGTGTATCATTGTATTCAAAATGTTTTATGTTTATGTTATAATTTCTTTTTTTGATTCATGTGTTATTTAGAAGTATGTTTCTTAACTCTCAAGTAAATGGGGAGAATCTATTTTGGTTATTTTTTGATAATTGATTTCTCCTTAAAAACTATTACTCTTGCATCAAAACAGACACCCTCCTATTTATCACTCTTGGCCCTGTGGCAGGAAGTTACTCCTCATGATCACAGCTCCTTATACCCTGCCTACTCAGGATATATCAGTGTCTCCCTTTTACAGGTGAAGAAGTTGAGGTTAAAGACTTCTCCTGCTATCTCACAGCCATTACGTGTGAGTTGGAGTTGTGGGGGTGGTGGAAAGAAGGTGGTCCAGGCAAACTCAGCTCTTTGTGGCTCCAAAGCTCAGCTCTGCTCCCACCTCCTCTCCATTTCACAGTCATCACGGATGTGGACGGGGAGGAGGAATAGGAGGGTTCATGTCAACATCCCTCTGGTGGGTACCAACTCCTCCCTCCCTGTGGTTACCCCTTTACTTCCTGCTTTGTGCCTATTTTCACTAATTGAAGGGTTCTCCCCAGACTTCCTGAGAGATTTTTGACAAACTCGGGTGATTTTTGACAAACTCTGGCTCTGGTTACCATCTCTCCTTGTCTCAGCCACCCATAGCAAGGAGCAATGCTCCTACAGTCAGAACACCAAAAAACGAATTATAAAAATGCAAAAATAGCTTGGAGGGAAGGGCCTGTCTTGGGATGTATGTGACATGTCATTTGAGCAGCTGATGGATGTCAGCGCCTGCCTCCCACACTCCACCTGATGGGCAGGCCTGTCGGCAAGCGACTTCTTTATGATTCCATCATAAAACAAGCCCATCCGGGTAGTTCATCCTTAGCAAATATTAAAGAGAAAAATGAGGACTCTGGTCATTATTTGGCACACAGGTTTTCATTATTGTGTTGTCCCCCAGCATGTTTTCCTCTACCCTCCTGGAGGTAATCTCTTTGCTGTCAAATTACTCAAGGCAGCTGGAGAGAGAATTTGCTCCTGCACATGTCCTTTCCAGAGATCATCAATAAATAATAAATAAACTTGGGAGTTCTAGAGCCTTCTGTTTTATAATGAGGTGATTTGAGCTTGAGGTAGAAAGAGGGTAAGTTCTTTAAGGAGAAATGGAGAAAGGGCAAAGGTCCAGATATTCTGAGTGTTAGGGAGCTAACCTGCCAGGTGTCAGTCTTTTAAAGGACTTTAAATGGAGGAGTTTAATGCTGAATCCACAGCTGGCTAAGGGCTGGGCCAGGCATTTGATGGGTGATCCTGGCAGGGCTACCCACAGGGAAGACCAGCCTACATGCCATGCTGTCCTCACTGGCTTGACATGAGCTAAGTGGCCAGTTTTGTGGTGTTTTATTTGGAGTGTGTATGGGGCAGGAGGGACTGTTTATTTTTTGTTAAAATAACATTTCTTCTTATAAAACAATGTATGATCATGTTGGATAAGATCTAATTAAGTAAAAAAAGGAAACCTTCCATTAATTTCAACATTTATTGATAATCACTTTAACTTTCTTGAGTAAGTTTCTTCAACATTTATAGATAGTCACTTTAACTTTCTTGAGTAAATTTCTTTATAGAGATTCCTCAAGGAAAATACACTTGTGCAAAATGGGTCTTACCTTTGCATTTTCTTTTGATTCTTGTATTTTCCATGACACTTCATGTTGGAGACGTATTTCTGTGTCAATAAGTATTCTGGTGTAGTGTGTTAATGGCTGTGTTGTATTTCATTGAATGACTCTACTATGATTTATTTAACCAATATTCTATAGTGGGGCTGTTATTCTCCTTTTTTCTGCCATAAATACTGTTAAAATCAGTAACCTTAAAATTAATTTGACATGTACATCTTTAATCTTTATAAACCTGGGATGAATTCTTAGAAGAATTGTTGGGTTAAATAGTAGGCTTGATCTGCATTGCCTGGAATCAAATTCATTATGTTTTCAGTCGCTATGTCTTCTATTCTCAGTATGTCACAATAGGCAAACTGGATAAATATCCCCAGGCCTGGAGGGTATGCACAACCTGAACACAGCCTCATGATAGCACCTAACACTCTAAATTGTATTAATTTGCTTATTCTTCTTTCTCTCCCACTGGACTAGATGCAGCTTGAGACAAAGGACCTTATCTGTCTTTATAACTTCAATGCCTGGTGCATAATAGAAGCTTAGTAAATATTATTTCATTCACTCATTTAATAAATATTTATGGAGTGCCTGCTATGTGCTGGGGATACCTCAATGAGCAAAGAATGGCACCCTGCTTTTCTGGAGCCTTTGTGGAACTGAGCTGTGTGATCAGTGACTGTCCTCTCAACAGCAGTGGCTTCTGCATCCTTCCAGGCCCAGCCTCTCTCTGAAGTCTTCTCTGATCACCATGGGCCACACTGCACTGTCAGTGAACTCTTGTGGCAGTGAATGCCTGCATGATTGATTTGGCACTTAGCCTCTGCAGTGTGAACTGTTTTCTATATTGTTATAGCTCTCTCTGGCCTCCCCATCTGGACCTAGGACAGCCTGAAGGGTGAGCACACCATGAAAATGGAGACCATGGCTTCTGCATCTGTGGGTTCATAGTTCCAAATTCTGCATTACACAAAGCTGGCTCATGGGGTGATGCTCTGCATACCTAATCGGGCCCAGCTAGGCACCCTTCTTTGGAGCTACTGGTTACTCATCTTCTCTACCCTGGCTCCCCATCATTTAATGCTTGAATTGCATTTTCCACCTCAACTTACAAAGGGCAGCTAACTCTAACATGAGTGAAAAAGGCCACATTCTCTCAATGAAATAGAAAGCATATAAAACTTATTAGAAACAAATTCAAGTGAAGAAATGCATTATGATCAACTGCACATGATGCCTAAGAGAGCCTCACTGTGAGCCTTAAGTTCTCTTAGACAGTCAGAGCTAAGAGTTGGGTTCCTGGTCATAGCTTTGTTCTGGGCCTGTTCAGTCCTAGCTGTTCCTTGCCTGCTGCCGACCCTTCCTCTGTTCTTTACCAGGCTATGATCCTCTCTGATCTGTTCCAGGCCATTCCAAGCTAGTTGGTTATGTTCTTTTAAATTAATTAATTAATTAATTGATTTTATTGTTGTTAAAGTACAGTTGTCTCCATTTCCCCTCTCCCCTCCCTCCTAGCCCCTCATCCCCACCTCCCACTCTCAATGCTACCGCCGTTTGGCTTTGTCCATGTGTCCTTTATACATGTTTCTGACAATCCTTCCCCCTTTTCCGCCTATTATCCCCTCCCACCTTCTCTGGTTACTGTCAGTGTGCTCTTAATTTCAATGTCTCTGGTTATATTTTTCTTATCACAAAGCTTTCATACATGCTGTAGAGTTCTTGGTCCTATCAGCACCTGCTTAAAATTCCTTCCTTAAAACAAGACTCTTAAGAGTCTGAGAGTTCTACCAGTGTTTCTGTTGCTCCAGTTATTTCTCTTTCTGCTGGTACCACACAGAAACTCTCAGGTGTGAGAGAGGCGGGAGGCACCCTTTTCCCTGCAGGAATGGGCTCTGCGAATGCCCTGTGCGGGGGGCCTGTCCTACACTGCTGGTGAGGCTTTCCTACCAAACGTCATCATGCCTGCAGCAGGAGGGATTTTGTCAGCCTCCCCCTCATTAAAGTAGAGGAGAGGAAAAAAAACACTGATGGCTTTGGTTTAAAAATACTCAACTCTAGAACACTCTTCCATCTATTGCCCACAAAGCCCTTTCTCCTGTGTCCTTAAATCCAATATCAAATGCTCATCTAGGTTTAGCTGCTGGCATTGGGAATGGTGGACTTGCTCCTCTGCTGGAATCTGTTTGATTATTTACGTATGGACTCTCCAGGAATCCAGTCCAGATCTGATTGTTATTATTAAAGCTTGCAGCTCCATCTCAGGGAAAGTGGTTAGAACTGGAGGGAAATGAGTCAATCACGAAAAGTTGCTGGGGTTGGTGGAGAAATTCTCCTGCAAAGGGTCAATTGAGAAGCTCAACTTCGGGGTTGCAGGGATGGAAAGGAACGAGTGCAGGTGGAAGGGGAAAGCAGGGATTGCTGTTCATACTGGTGGTATTTGGACGCTCCCTCAAGCCCTTCAGCATTCATTCTCAGGACTCATCCCCTCCCCACCCCCACCCTCCTTTGAATTTGTGTTTCAGGGGCTTGCAACAGTTCTCCTGTGATCAGCTCTCACTTTTAACTTTTCACCTGTGCTTAGCTTATGTCCTCAATGGGGTGGTAAGCACAGAGTCCCTGAACTAGCCTCCACTTGTTGATTGGTTGATGGATGAATTGGGTGTAAGAATCTAGAGCTGCCCAGGGCACAGTGTTTTTCACTGTGGTTTGGGGAATATGGCTGGGGCAGAACTGACCTATGTTTTTGCCAACATAGAAGCAAGGTGTGATACAATATACTGCTGGAAGCATTAGAGAATTAAAGGTGACATTTCAATTGGAATTGCAAGTCAACAGCAGCTTGTCTGAGGAGCTCCATGTAATGAGTATATTGTTTCCAATAGGGGGCTTTGATGACTGATAGGTGAAAAGCTGAACCACTGCCTGGAATTATTATGCTCACTCACAGAAGAGGGCGAGAGTGACAGCACAGTGATCTATTAGTGCTGTCTGTGGGGTTAATGGTAAGCTTTCCTGCTGCTAGTGGTCTATGAACAGAGCAAAGAAAAGGGAAATGGTGCAGAGGGGAAAAATCAATACCATTAGCAGAGTCATGGTAATAAATGCAATCGCTCATTTCCAGGATGGTTTTATTGAACTGGTTATGAATTTGATACTTTCTGTTTTTCGTTTATAAGTTGAAAAGCATAAGAATTCAGGAAAAACAATTCAACATTCTGGGAGATACAGCAGTCATGTTGAATTGATTACAGCTATGAGTTTTATAGTCTTTGAAAAGGAAACTGAGAAATGAATGCATATGTAAAAGGAAGAGATCTAGGAATGCTGGGGTATAGACTATGGGCTTTGATGTCAGAAAGACCTGTTTCAGAATCCCTGTTCCGCATGTTGTTAGTATGACCATTGGCCAACTTATTTATCTGTAAAACAGGATAAGTCTATCTCCCTAGCCAGGGTGGTTATGAGACATAAATAGCATCATACATATGTATTTGTAAAGGTGTCTAGCCCAGCAGCTGGTAGGAGACAGCTACTTATCAAACCATGCTTCTGGTTTGCAGATGCCATCAATATCTTGGCATTTCATACTTCACTATAATTACACAGTTTGGTGGCCAGCATTCACATTTAGTCTTATGGAAGAGAGAGGATATTGGCACCTAGGAAACTCTCCTAAAAACTTCTTCCCTTCCTAGACCAAATGGATGCCCCTCTTTAGGCTCTGACAGCAGTTGAGACTTCGACCATCGCCTCACTTTACTCACTGTCCTGTGCTTATCTCTTCACTAGTCTCTATCTCTAGAGTGAACTCCTAAATTGCAAAAACCGTGTGTTCTTTATTTCTGTACCTTTAGGACCTTCCTAGGAGTGGCTGGTGTATAGTAGGTGTCTTGGAATATTGTTTGAATGTTGGAAGATAGCACCTAGATGTCCATTAAGCCACAGTGTATCTCAACATCATCTATTCAGGGTCCTGTTTGGGTTCATGTTCATCCCAACTCATCAATACTGATTCTCTTCAAGGTCTCCTAAGATACTCAACTTCCTGGGCCCCAGCTTTCTTCTGGTTGTTTCCACTCTTCCCAAGGTGCTTCTGCCTACACAGGCTTCTACAATCCACCTGCAGCTCAAGCTTCTTAGAAGTGTCTGCTCACCTCCCATTATTAAAGCCACCCCTCCACATATCTTCAAATCAGTTCTCTCCCAGGGGCTGGAGCTCTATAAGCCTACACAGCTAGGCAACATTCAAGGTTTGCCACATGAGTGGGTGCAGGGTGTGGTACAAGGATACGTGCAATGATGTAATAGGGAACAGTTCACTACACTCTTGCTACTTCTCAGAAGGAATACCTAACACTCTTAAGCCTCTTTTTCATCATCTATAATAGAGCTAAAGAGTTGTATCATGTGGTAAGTTTACCAAACCACAAATATGACTCTAGCACTGTGGGAATGCTGTGTATGGACGTGAATCTCTAGGGTGGAGAAGGTGGCTTAGCTGACCTCCCACATCTGCAACTCCACAACATACACAATGATTCTGGGGATCTAGGGATTCATAAACAGGCTATTTCTTTGTGGAAAAAGAACATCTGGAAGAAAGGAAGATGCCTCTGTTGATGACAAAATGGAACTAAAGCTGGAAATGTGTGAGACAGTGATGGCTCTGCAGGAGGAGACATTCAGTGGGGGATATTTTGTACTATGGTGGCCTTCGTCAATTTAGGGTGTGTCCCCATTAGGGAAAAA
Organism: Trachops cirrhosus; assembly: GCA_028533065.1. Classification (NCBI taxonomy): domain Eukaryota; kingdom Metazoa; phylum Chordata; class Mammalia; order Chiroptera; family Phyllostomidae; genus Trachops; species Trachops cirrhosus. The sequence goes on from CM052544.1 coordinate 32,118,124, forward strand.
TCTCTCATGGGTGTCAAGACACTAAAAGTGAGCAATGAAGAAAAGATAGAGAATACAAGAGGAAAGCACTTGGAAGTTTCACTTGTTCCTTTGTTTTGAAAGATTAATTTCTTAGTGCCAAGGTTGATGCTGCACCTTTCGAGTGTTTGTCATTAGTATTCCTCGTGAAAACTCAAACACTTGAAACGGATAAAGATTACCTGCCAATGCTTTCCCTGTGAATCAGATTGAGAATGCAAACTGTGACATGAGGCAGAGACACTTATTTTATTTAGTAAGGAATCGGGGGAGGGAGAGGAAATTGCTGGGTTTCTGCCCTGCAGCCCCAGGGGCTGGTGGGTCACACTGCCAAATTCCTCACCTCCTTCCCCTGACCCCACCCCCACTCATGTCCTTCTCTTCACTTTCACTTCTCTCCTTCTTTTTTCCTTTTCCAAACTGTGTCCCATTAATCATGCCACCCCTACCTCACTTAGTAGCACTTTGCACCTCTTTAGAAATGAGAAGAACCTCTCTTGGGAAGGGGGTAGAGCTTTTGCTCATTTTTATCTACTGAATTTAGCACATTGTTTTACTCTGGAGATCAGAGAAGGCTTGGGGTTAAATTGTCAAACTTTGCAACTTAATAGCTGTTTGGCCTTCAGAAAGTTTCTAAACACTTCTAGATTTAAGTCATTTATTATTTTTATACAGAATGCAGATATAACTACCTATTGGTTGATTCATTGAACTCACTACCCCACTCTGTTGCTCAACACCCTCTACCTGCCTGGAGTTAGTGTCAGGCAGAGCATTTCTCTCCAGTTGTTTGGAGACAGCACGCCTTTTAGGAGAGCTGCAATGACTAAAACACCTTAACTGGAGCAATAGGTTGGAGCCAAGCTCAGCTCAGACCTCCAGAAGGTGGGTGCCCAGTGAGAGGCATTGGGAGCATTATTCTGTGCCCCAGGGGAGGACAGTAATGCAGGAATGTAATACTTTCTGCTTCTCCCTTCTGATCTCACTTCTGACTTCATCAGGGCTCTTGGCTTCTGTCTGGTGGCTGGCTTCTACTTGCCTTCTTTCCTATTCTTTTACATCAGAGGGCTGTAAGCTATATTGGGAGGACTGGCAGAAGGAATAATGGGAATGTGGGTTACTTTTTGCCTTGGGGTTTACCTATGGAGAAACTGTGGGGTGGGTCAACTTCTAGACTTTGCTGGTGGCAGGCAGAGTTGTCTGGGAAGTACATTTCTGGAATGGATATGCCTCCATTCTGCAGCCGTTCTGAGACCTGAATGAAGTAGGTTCACCTTGGATCTTAAGATCCTCCAAAAGCTGATCTTTTACTTGCCCAAGTCACTCCCTATAGAAAAATGGTTAGTCTAATGCTTCCATACACAGAGGAGTGCCTTCCTGGTCCCTTATACGTGTGACTACCTTCCAACCTAGTTCTTGCCATAATCCCCTGTGGGAATGCCTTTGCCACTCTTCTGTGCCACGTCAAATCTTTTAGTTCAGTCTGCAAACCTTCCCAAGGTCTTCCATCGTTTCCTGCGTATTACTCACTCTGGGGCCTGACCTTTGCAGGGGTTCTATCGGGTGCTGATGATATGAAAAACAATTGTGTGTGGTTCCAGGTTGCCATGAACTCACATCTAGGCTTTATCTTTTATATATTCCCCGTATTAGTTTCAGTAGTTAACATAGGACTTGATATCTAGGAACAGGCAGAAAACGTGTGCATTCTCCAAATGGATGCAGCCATGGACAACATCCTCATTTCTTCCCCAGGGCTGTTGCACATGCTGTTCCCTGCCTGGATCAGTCTTTCTCCTCCTTTGGACAACTAACCCCCATTATGTCTCAACTGAAATATTACTTCCTCATAAAAGCCATTTGACTGCTGGACACTATGGCACTTGTGGCTTCTTAAACTCTTCTGTCATAGTATTTATCACAGTTTTTAGTGCTCTGCTTGTGGAATGATTTGAATATTTTATGTCTTCTTTTCAAGACTGAATAGTAAACTTTGATTCTCTGCCTCCATTCAGTAAGCATCAAAGGTAGATTTTTGCTACTTATATTTTTGATGTGACACAAATCAGAGATCAGTAGGGAGATGGTCTTCATTGCCATTAGAAGGCTCTTACCAAAGAGAAGTAATAGGTTCCTTTAATTGAGGAGTGTAGACTTTTCATGATGCTGCATATGACTCTAGAGCAACAGAAGGTCAAATCCCAGTGAGTCAGCATATGTGGTGTGCTCTTTGTCTTTCCATGGCAAATTGGGCATGTGTGCATCTCCCATCTGTCCTCCTGAGAGGCACCTATACATGCTTGCTGCATCATTACCCTGTGCTGTTGACTAAAAGGGTGGACAGGTATGTACATGGGGCCAGGATGGAGGACGTGACTGTGTTAAATAAATAAGCACAGCCTTCTTACTTACCAGCCCAAGGACGTGACTGGAGTACTAGACAGGGAGTGGGAAGATGGGGTTCCTGTTCAGAGCTCAGCTGTGTGAGCTCTTACCAGTTCTTTAATACCTGTGGGCTTTCACTAAGGTGAGAAGTTGGGGCTTATATGGATAAATATGCATTCATATGTATTCCAGCTGCCTGACAAAATCTGATTTCCTATAGTAGCTGAGAGTCTGCCAACATCTGCAGAAATTAGTCCCACAAACAACTGCAATAGAATCTGCTGCTGTTTTATGGTTATGTTACCCAATTTGCAGGTTCAAGGAGACAATATTTGAGGATTCCCTGATACACTACACTGTGCAAGGCACACTGATGTAGGATACAACCCACTGCTGAATCTGAGTAAATTCCAGAGTTACAAATTCTAAGTGTTTGAGGCAAGAAAAAGGCTATCTGTTCATCAGATACTTGACTCCCTTCTCCAATAGCTGCAACAAGCTTTTCCCACCCCTACCTACCCACTTCCAATGACAGGGAACACAGTTCCCTCCAAATGAAGCCCAGTCGCTTTGAATTGGGACACAACCACCGTGTGTGTGTGTGTGTGTGTGTGTGTGTGATTGTGTGGGTGTGTGCTTGCATGTAAGTGTAACTGTTTTGTATACTTAGAATGTATAACCCATTATTTTGTTTCTCCCACCATTTACCTCTCCCACATTTCCAAAGAGAAATAGAATTTTTCTAGGATTGTCAGTTATTTGGGATTCTTGCAGCCTACCTCCACTGCTATAGTTAATTGAAGGTTGATTTTGTTTGCAAATGTTATGCATTATTCATACAGGGTCTCTATGGACACCTCATTTCCTGCCATATAGAAAAGAAATCAACAAACAGATGGGTGTCATTGCTGTTACATTGTTGCACTGAAAGAAAAATGGTGGATTTGTTCCCCTGTTTGCACAAGGAGCGTTTTCCTGCCAGCAACTGGAAAGCCTCCCTGTCTCCCAGGGACAGTATTTTGACCAGCATTAGATCTGCTAGCTTTCCTCATTATGTATATGTAGCTAGGGCTGTGGTATAAGCTGATATTCAACACACACGTAAGTATTTGCTATTATTCTAATTATTAATGCATACCCCTGACCTTCAATCCAATGAAGTAATTAAGGTTAACCTGTTTTATTTGTCCTTAATAAGTCCATTTTGGGTCCTCAGAATTACCACATTCTTTTCTATGGGCTTATAAACTATCTATTTAAGATGGTTTCTATAATTATTCCTGAGCAGCTCGGTGTATCTTACAACATGTGTTTTTAGCTTCATGCTTTCTTACTTCCTAAAAATTAAGGCTTTTGCTATCACCTAATTTTAGGCATTGCCCTCATTCTGTTATTACCCAGTTGTGTCTAACAGATCCCAGTGATGTATTAAGTGTCATTGTGTATCATGCACAATTCTAAGAGTTTCTCATTCATTGTCTCATTTATTTCTTGCAATAGCCCTTTCAGCTTAGCTCTAGGATCATCTCCATTTTACAAATATGAACACTTAAATATCTTAGAGTTATTTAAATATCTCTAAGGTTTAGACAGCTTAAATGTCTTGCCTGAGATTGCTCATCTGGCAAATGGCAGAGTCTGAATTTGAACACTCATGTCATTATTCACACGGAAGGTTGTTTGAAGACTGTCTGGTGGAGAGAATTTTAAAAATGGAGGGAAGAGGATCACAGTTGTTATATGAGAGAGGATTTGGGAGCCAGAATAAAGTTCTGGATCAGGAACCAGTGTCATTTAAGACCAAGCAGACAGGAATTGGGATGTGCTCACTTTACCTGTGCTGAGTTTAAGGGAGGAAGGTAAGAAGAAGACCCTTAGATTTGATTAATTTCCCCTAGTAGGTCAAGGGACAGAGATTAAGTCATAGTCCAGGTAGGGGTATGGTCAAAGATTAGGCAAATGAGGCAGTTAAAGATTAAAAAGATGAATTGTGGTCATGCTTCTTCTTGGATTTATATTTTTAAGATCCTAGGTTAATTGATAATATCCCCTGCTTTTTAGGTGTCTCTCAGCGTCTGACATCGGAAGCATCCGTTTCTACTTCCCAGGGTTATTCTTTTGGGATGAGCCCATCCTTTTATCCAATCAAGACTTCATCCATCCAGTCAAGCTGAGCTGGGTTGTTGTGTGGTGGGTAAAGAGAATAAGATAGATCCCTGGTATTTGAGGAATGCACTTTTCAAGTTAAGCAGGAAAACAAACAGCAAACCCACCTACACTGTATGTTGAGGCTTACATTGAGATCATCATTAGGTTCTATGTGGTCTCCAAAAGGGACACCTAACCCAGCCAGAGATGGGAGAGGAATGCCACTGAAGGCTTCCCAGAAGAGGTGAGTTTTGAGTAAACCAGATATGGTAAGAAGAAAGCAGCAAGCGGTAAGGCAGGGAGATACTCTGATGTCTGGAATGTTTGGGAACTTCAAAATGTTGGCAAGGGCAGCAGTTCCATCAGGCAAGACTCAGGCCATATCCCTAGGAGTCCCACAGTCCAGGTTAAGGAATCTGAATTTTAAGGAGTTTGGAGCTGCTGATCTCATGGGCTCAAGGGTAGGCTAAAGGCAAGAGAGTGTGGTGACTCAGCATCCCTTCACTATTCTGTGACATCTCTGGCACACTGGATTCTTCCATGGCCCATTATTCTTTCCCCCTAAGAAAACCAAATGCAAACACAGTCATTTGGTTAAAATAAGATTTAGAACACTTTTTATCACAGAAGAGATGGTCCTGTCATAAAAGTCTCTGTCCCACAGGCAACATTTTCTATTAACAGTGGAAGATTTAACAGATGTCCATTATCTGAGAATGGGGTTTGTTCTGATAATGGCCAAACAATGAGTTCCAGACATAGTTTATAATCCAGAGTTTCCTTTATTATTGTACAGAGCACATATATCAAGATTGACTTTTATGTGACTCCTGGATACACCATAACTTGTTGGGGGAGACATTTTTCTGAAGGTCTTATATATTTTTTAAAGATTTTATTTATTTATTTTTAGAAAGGGGAAGGGAGGGAGAAGGAGAGAGAGAGAAACATCAATGTGTGGTTGCCTCTCATGTGGTCCCCACTGGGGACCTGGCCCGCAACCCAGGCATGTGCCCTGACAGGGAATCGAACCTGCAATGCTTTGGTTCGCAGCCCGAGCTCAATCCACTGAGCTACGCCAGCCAGGTGAAGGTCTTATATTTTTAATCTAGAAAACAGCTGAACCACAATCCCTCACACCACCCTCTTTCACATTTATGCACTTTAAGTCTTCACTAACATTCAAGGTCATTTGAGCTGACCTTCACAGAATTATAACTGCAGAAAAATGAAGGAAGCCAGCTCTCTGTTGAAGCTGTCACTTTGCCCCCACCTTTCACTCCTCCCAACCCCAAATCCTTCCAACCCCATGTGTCTGGTACCTGGGAGAACTTTAGTACCAGGATGACTTGACCTGTCACAATGGATGTGGTGATGTCATGCATCATCCCTGACTCTTTCCCTGGGGTCTCTGGGAGAGATCATCAGAGCCTGCAGTAGGATATCTGAAGCAAAACCTAAAAATGGGATTTCATTGGTGCTTGTCCCATTCTCTTATTTTCTGTCTCTTTAGTTTGTGTTCCAACTTCCTGGACACTTGTCAGCTCAGAGACTACTCATTTTCAACAAAGCCTGAACTCAGTTAAATGAGCTAGGTGAGCCCTGGTTTCTGCTTACCATCTTGCCTCATGTTCCATTTGCTCAGACCTCTTAAGATTCTTCCTTGGGGCTTGTTTTCCCATGTGTGGTCTCATGCACCCTTCAGAAATCCAGCTTGGTCCTTCTGTTTTTTGGGGTTGGCCTCTGGCTTCCCTTCTTGGCCAAGGATCAGATTTGACCTTGGATTATGTAGTCTCTGAGTACCCTGACTAAACACTTTGGTGGTTCTTCTCAGTGCAGGCCCTCAAGTCTATGCCCCAACCCTGGCTTTTTCAGGAGAGTATCGGTCCTAGGACAGCTCTTCTGGTGTGCCCAGTGGAGAAAGGAGAGTATTAGTTCATCAAGCTATAAAGAACCAAGACACTAAAAGAGAAGTGAAGTCCTGAATTTTTCAAGGCTACTCCATTTTGGTGGTCTTTTTTTTACCACCTTTTTTATATTGAGCAGTTTATCCCATCCACCATCAATGAGGAAAAAAACAATGAACAAATGTAGGTCAGATGCTTACTGGTATCCAGCATAGTATCAGGTAATGGGGGACAGTGAGATGAAGCCCTCTTCTGAGAACTTAAGTTTTGTTGGACACACAATACTGACACACAGAACATGAAGTAGAATCTCATGGGAGGGGAGGGCTAGACAGTGAGGGAAGACTTCCTGAAGGTGGTGAGGCTGAATGTGACCCTTGAAGGATAGGGCAAACTTAGTCTAGGGAGAGGGGGGAAATTAAGGCTCATAGGCAGGCTGGACATAATATTGGTAAAAAAAAAAAAAGAGGCAGGAGAGAAGGAGGGAGATTAGGAGATGCTTGTTATGAAGCTGAAACAGCTTTGCAGCAGGAAGTTGGAGGCCCTCAAATGCCAGGTTGGAAAGTATGAACCTGACCTTAACAGCAGTTGGGGAGCAGTGGAGGTGTGCAGATAGAGTTACCTGGTAGAAGAATCTAGAGCAAGGCAGGGCTTCTCCTGGGGTGGTGGAGTGGGCAGAGTAGGGCTCTGTCACCATTTATCACCAGTCTCCTTAGACCAGTTTTTGATTCAGAGCTAGTTTGTTTCTTAATTTTAAATGTGGGCTAATGATCATGACCTTCCGAGGCTGTTGTAGGGATTGCTGTGATCAGACACTGAGCACAGCATGGTGTCCAGCAGCTGGTCAGTGCCCCATAAACATTTGGTCCCTGTGGAATGAGGTAGACTGTGTACTGAGTAGCTGGAGGTTAGGACAAGATAGACCCAGGGCACTGTGATGCCAGGTTGAACACACCTTGTTGACATGACCTGAGCAGAAATTCTTCAGCTTTAAAAAAGTAGTGCATAATTCAGAGACAAAAGGAAATCTGTTCCCCACCTGTGCCCCTCAGACTGTTGGCTTCCAAAGAACTATGCCAGAGAACAGGTTTTCGTGGGGAAGGGTTTTCTAGTACACATCCAAGATTGCCTGGGCGCCATGTGACAGAAAAACCGACAGCGTGTCATTGCCAAATCCATTTATAGTCTGAAGACATTTGGAAAATGTTTATGGTGACCTGCTGCAGTTCTCTATGAAGTCATTTTCCAAAGTCACTCAGTAAATGAAAACATTTCTTCATTTTCTGATGTTGAAATGCAACAAGCACGGACCATCCACGACTCCAGGCCTTCTGTTGTTCCTCTGAGCCAAGCACAAAATCTCAGAAATGATCACAAAAGGAACAATACCCCATTAGGGATTCTGTTGGTATGCTTAACAGTTATATTGTGTTTTAAAGTTCTGTTATGAATGGGAACAATAGCACCCTGGTTCACCTTTATTGCCTTACCACACAGTATAATGCAGCTTCCCTTTGCTTTGTCTGATTTCCTCCATTAAACTTGGTATTCTCAGTCCCAATCAATGCCTAGCTCCTAATAGGTGCTTAGCAAATGTCTGTTGTCTAAATGAAGATGCAATTATTCAAGCCTGGCTGTTCCTCAAAATTACTCATGGGACTTTTAAAGAGAACATGCCCTGGGCTTCCCCCTTGCCCACTGGATCAGCAGCTGCCTGGAAGTCTGTCTATGGAGGCTGCCGTAGGAGAGATTCAGAATCTGTACCAGTGATACGACTTTGAGGCTTCTGGGAGTGAGTGTGTACCCCATGAACCCCCAGGCTCTATTTGGGAATGTTTAGGCCTGGGATGCTATATGATCTGTCTGTGCAATTAACTGAGGAAGCTTTCTAGAGTCATCACCTGGGAAAATACTTTGGACAAGCTGGGTAATCCTGCCAAGAAGAAAGTGCGTCTTGATAAGATAAGAATGACAGTGGTGTCATGTTTTGCCTTGAGTCCTGGGTGTGCAGGAGTGAGAAGTTCACGGCAAGGAGTTGGTATTCACTTCACAGGAGCTGGGTGTTTACAAACGTTATTTCTTTGCTCCTAGCAGGAGCCTTAGAGGAAGGTGTTACTGTTTTTCTCATGAGGAATTAACTCTTCCAGAGGTTTGAGGGTCTTGCCTTGAGAACTGGGAGGCAGAGCAGGTGTCCCACTGAGGATGTTGGTGGGCACTGCAGTCTGCTCCAGGACAGCAGGGTTGGGAGAATGAAATGAAGTCGCTTTGCAGAGAGCAGTGGGCTGGGAGTCAGATGACCTTTGTCTGATTTCTGCTACTGTGGCCTCAAACAAGTACATTACAGCAGGAGGGGGTGTACTAACAGTGGAAATTGCTCACTGTGAGCTCTCTCAGTGCTCAGTGCCATAGGGCATACAGAAAAGATAATCCTCCAGAGCTTCTACCCCCCGCCCCCCCCCACTGTGTGTGTGTGCACACGCGTGTGTGTATGGCCATCAACAGGAAGGGCTGAGCTGAGTACTGCCTGGCAGGTGGACTCTCTTCCTACCAGGGGGTCCTTCTCTCTGAGTAATGCCCAGGGGTCCAAGGACCCGGAACGAGGGGTGGGTGGGTGCTGCTCTGCTTTTCCAGAAGACAGATCTTCTCATCCTTCCCTGCAGCATGTGTACCTATCTGGGCCCCTGAGAAGAGTTAAACCCTTTGTTACCCAAGGTGTTCAGGAGGGAAATACAAAGTTGTGCAGAGATAGAGGGAGAAGGAGAGAGGGAGGGGCAGGCAGGCACAGGCTTTAGACCCATTCTGCTACCTGACTTTCTGAACCACAGCACAGCCTAGGCTTTCTCAGGTGGAGGGAGGCAGGGGCATTGCCCCCTGTAGCTGCTCCCTGAACTGTAACTCGTCAGATATTATTACTTAAGGCTAAGAAAAAAAAAACAACAGCCAAAGTTTACTTAAAGTCAAGTAAAAAATAATGGCACCAGACCGTCTAGTCAGGAGGTGGCCCAACAACGTTCCACAGTCACCTTGGCCTGCCTATTTCCCCTTCTCAGTTTCTCCTCTTAATCACTCCTGCCACTGGCCGCTGGCCCCCTTTCTTCCTCCTTTCACCTCCTCTTTAAATAGTGGAGTTCAGGTTTCTTAGGATTCCGCTCAGGTCCTGCATGTTTCATATCCTTGGATGTTGAGTTTCCGTGTCCCCCAAGTCCAGTGACTGAGTGTTGGCGCTCACAGTACAGGCCAGGTTTGCCTCAGTGTCCACGGGGGTGGACCATGGCACAGATCTGACGATGAAACCATGGGAACTTCCACGCTGTCACTTAGTGAGCAGTGTGCAAAGTGGTTTGGAATGGCAGTGGGTGAACACAGGTTGATTTATAGTTCTATGTTTATTTCATTGTATATAAAAATATACAGGGTGTGGCAAAAGTATGCAAAACACCATTTATTCTTGTATTATTATTAATTATTGTATCATTTTTCCCTAAGAACAACTGTAAACCTCCTTTTGCCACACCTTGTATATGATTAGCATGTCAAACCTATTACTTCTCTGATACAAGTACTAATATCTTAGGAAAAAGATAACTCAAGAAAATGAGTGCATTCCAAGTCAAGTAGCTAATAAGAAAAAGAAGTAAATAAAAGTACAACTAGTGTCCAGATATGGCAAGAACCCAAGAAGGGACTATGGGAGTGACTGGACTGTTGCAAACTCTGCCCTGGGGGATCTGCAAAAAAGGATCTTAGGCCTGAGAGGATGCGGTTTCTTCTGATACCAGTGCAGGCATTCCATAGAAGAAATTCAAACTCTTCTCACTAACAGCTTGACTCCATCTTCCATCACTAACATTCTTCTTATTATAAGAGAGACACCAGCTCCCAACGCCCAACACCAAGTAAAGCAGAAGCACATGGTGCGTGAAGTTGGTAGTCAGGCCTTCTGAGCTCAAACAGCTCTCTGCCCCAGCGGGGTGGGGTGCGGAGGGCCTTGCCCAAGGTCACAGACTCAGGAAGTGTCAGAGCCAGGCATCACACCTGCTTCTGTCTGACTTCAGAGCATGCGCCCTTTCCCTTCCTTTCCTAGAGCAGCTGTAAAGTCTCTTCAAACTCTAAGGAATCTGTGACTTAAGTGTATTTTAATTTCTGTCCATGCCCTTTGAAAAATAAAATTGACCTTATATTTTCCTGAGGCTTGCTGATTCCTGTAGCTTTCACAGGCATTTTAATTAGCATCAATTCCATGTATTCAAGGAAATGAATTTTTATTTCAAATGGTGCAGGAGCCTCTGTAGGAAAGAAAGGAAAAACATCAGTAAATGAAATGTTCAGCACTCAGAACTCTTTCTAATCTAGAAATGCAACATCATAAGAGCCTAAATTAAGTGGCTAGAGTGCTGTGCAATATTAATATCATAGCCTTCAATCTGTAGCAGCAATGGAAGACAGACATTGGAGAAAAGCAGGCAATCCCCCTGTCAATATCTCTGCCCCCAAGTTATCTAGTCAGAAAGCTCTCTTTGAATATGGAAATTGGAAATTTCATGAGGTCTGTGGAACACACTGTCTTCTCTTTTTGAAAGGTTTCATTTGTAGCAAACTAACTCTATAAATGATATTCTAATACATTTATAATCCCACTGCAGACAGAACTTCATAGTCATTGCCAGAATCAGGGGGACTGTCGATGCCCTTCTGAGGTCTTGAAGTGTCTTAGATTAAGACCAAGATTGATTATAGAACCTTAAGCAAACTTTGTTGACTGCATGATGCCCCCACATTATGGGAGCTAGGCAGTGTCCTCGACCCTACGAGACTTTCACAAAGATTTTATGAACTAAATTTTTCTATACCTTTCTGATTCATTCTGTCTCCCTCTCAATACCACACCATAACTGCTCATATATTAAGGATATCTGGGGTTGAAAGCAATAATGGTGGAGAGAGTGTTAATGGAGTGGTAGAATAAACTGATTTGCAACGTTGACTTTTGTTTTGAAAGTTCTCCACAAATTACTACAGTGTGGGGAGGATGGTCTCTGAAACTGTCTTGTCAAGTGTCCGTGGCGCTTATTTTGGTAGTCCAGATTGCTTGACCTCATTCCTTGATGCCCTCAAGCCAGACATCAAAAATTAAAAATCAGTTAGGTCTGACATATCTGTTGCTAACTGGGAAGTGGTGTAGGTGTTTAACACAGGAAGCCCAATGCCACTAGGGAAGAGCTGGCAGAACCAGTGGGCTGTGTACAACTATTTCCCACTCCTGGTAACATCAGCTAGTGGAGAGTGGGTAATATGTATTTCCTGCCTTACACAATAATTAGTAGCATCAGGCCTTGACATGATTAATTCCACTTAAACTACAAACACCTCCAATTCCCATAAACTGTATGGAAACTTTGGTGTCCTGATTATGAGTATCAGTAACACTGCACTAAAATTTCTGCACAGAAAGGTAGAGGAAGAATGAGTGGCTGGAAGAGAACACCTGGGGTTTTGGGACTGTATCAGTGACCAGTGACAAACATCTGTGTCTTCTTAGTGCTCTGTGTTTTCCAAGGACAGCAGCAGGCACTCCAAACCCAGTAAATTAGCTTTAGGACTTGAAAGTAATTGAGCTACAAGCTGGCACCCATACTGTTGGTGAGTGGGTTGCTGTTTATTTGTCTGTGATGAGCTCTTGTTTCTAATGGTTGTGTAGTTGTGTCGAGCTGCTCTCCTAGGAGATAAAGCACAGGGTAGATGAGGAAATTTAAGGACGCTGGATGACGATTTAGTCAGCTTCTTGAAAAACAAAAGCGCCTTTCTCTGAGAAGAGATTCTAAGGAAAAGTAATTTCATTTTACCAAATGACTTCAAAGTCCAGTTTCAGAGTTTTCAGGCTGCATCGTAATTCCTTTTGCCTTCTTGCTCCTGAAATCTCATTTTCCCTCTTGTGTCCAGGGGTTTCATTCTGTCCAGCTCCCCAAACAGCTCAGGGCATAACTAATTCTACTTCCAGCTCCTGCCCCTTTCCTCTCAAACCAGTGTTATCTCATGAAAATCATGTTCTGATTAGAAGTTTCCCAGCTTTCTTGGTACAGGGTGTCTGATAATTCATTTGACATTAATGGTTTTTAATACAAGAACACTTTTGATGAGCCACAGGATTAATGTCCTAGCTGGAAGGAATGAAGTTCTGGTGGCACTGGTGATAGGGTGCTGGGAAAGAGTCTTGGACAACAGTACTTTCCTGGTGTTCTGCTCCCATGGCTCCTACCTGTGATAGCTGGATGGGGGGAAGTCTCTTCTAGGTCACAGCCCAGGACCACATCCGTCCTGGGTGAGGATCATTCAATGGCCATGTGCTTCAGTGCATATAGAGATCCATAAAAGCCTCCTTTGGAAACACTCAGAGCTGTAGATGTGGCTTGTGTTGGAAGTTGGGCAGTGGTTCCAGGTTTTTGACTCAGAGTTATTCTGAGTAAGCAGTCTGCTGTGGTCCAGTTGGCTGTGTTGTGCAGAAGACAAGAGAGGGGACGGTTGTTATCCTTCTGGACTTTGTGTTCTCTTTGGAGAGACATGAAGTGGGAGAGGCAGTTGGCAGGGGTAGGTAGAGCTGAGGTCTGTGTGCAGGAGACTGGGACTCTAGCCCTTGCTCAGCCATTAACCCTGCGTAGACTAGTTCCTGGTTAAACTTGGAGAGTCCGGCTTCCTTCTCAGAGCCTTAGTTTCTTCATCTATAAGATGCGGAGTGGGTAGCTGAGCTCTCAGGCTCCTCCCAGCACCAATATTGGGTATAATATGGGGTTATCACTTAAAATAAGTGGATACATATCAAGTACCTATAATGTTCCAGGGACTTTACATATATTTTTATAACAACTACTACATTGTTATACTTCAATTTTTATGCAAATATGCTAAGCCTCTGAGGGTTTGGGTGACTTATCCAAGCTTACAAAGTGGAAACGCTCAGTCTGGTGCTTGAGTTTGCCTCTCCCTAAGACCAGTGGTCCTTTCTTCCTCTACCTCACCTTTAAACTGGAGAGATATACCAGCTCTCTGGTTTGGACTTTCTGCATCTTTGCTTAGCAGCTTTTTTTGCTAACCTTACTTATGGGCCACTGTTTCTCTTGGGATAACCATTATCATCATAATTATCAAAGTAGCTAATAGGCCCTGACCAGTGTAGCTAGCTCAGTTGGTTGCATGTGGTCCCACAAAGTAAAAGGTCACCTCTTCGATTCCGGGTCAGGGCACATGCCACATCAATGTTTCTTCCCTCTCTTTCTCCCTCCTTTCCCCTCTTTCTAAAAGTACATAAATGAAATCTTTTCTTTAAAAGGAAATGTAGCTAATATTCTTCAGCCTTTATTATGTAACGTTGAGCTGCTTACAATCAAGCTGAGGAAATAAGGCATACTAATATGAAACAGGTAAAAACCACATAAATTACTCAAATAGATACAGCATTGCATGTAAAGTGGATAATATGCACATTAAATCATGTTGTTCCCATTCCATATGCTTTCAAATTCTAGCAGAGAAATAGATGGGGTGGTCCAGAGAGCCCAAACACATCTCCTGCTCTCAGCTATGCTCAGTTCTAGTGCAGTTTCAGGATTGGAAGGCACTGGTGTTGAAGTTTACAGATGGAATTCATTGAATAATTTGTATAGTGGTACATTTTCATTGTCACAGGTGTTGGGAGTTTCAGGAAGTGATTTAAGATCAGGAGATAAAGAATGTAATTATTTTCCCCAAATGCAAATGGGCAGCTTTGATTACACTGGATGTGAGTCCTCATATTTTTGTTTTCCATCGAAGATACAATGAAACTTTATTTCCTGCTGTTCCCCGCAGAGAAATGAATTTCCTAAATGCTTAGCACAATACAGTGATATAAGACATTGGGCAGAATATTCCTGAAAACAGTATTGGGAAGATAATGTAAGCTGAATAACTTTCTCTATTCAGCTGAAAGGCCAATAATGGTGAGAGAATAGAGTGAAGAAGCAGAGATCAATGAGAAACTTTATTTTATGCAAGTGTGAGAGCCATTTAGAGGTTTCAAGAAACTCCAAAGCAAACCACATTAACTATTGCAGCTCACTGGATACCTACTTCTGCATACTATGGTTGTTTTGGTGGTTTTTACAACTGCACTGACCTTCCACAATCCAAGTTTGTATTTTCTACCAACTTCTGCAAAGATGGTACAATCTGCAAAGTTAGAATAAGCCTTTTTCCACACAATTAAATTTTAACATTTCACATTTCCAAGTATTTGGCTACTAACACAGCATTACTTTTAATGAGAAATCTCAAAGCTGATTTCTCGCCAGCTGTCACTGTTGAATTGCTTGACGTTAAATCTTTCAGCAAGACTGAGGGAGAGGGAGAAAGAGCTATAAAGTGACATTAATGACATAATCAAAATATGTTTGTTTGGAATTGTATAGACGCTGCATATTTACTATTTTGAAGGCAGTAATTTTTTTTTCTGGAGATTTTATTCATTCCCCTGGCTTTGGAGGCAATTACTAAATACTCAAAAACATGTAATCCTCTCTGATTGTAGTTCACTGTGTTATCATAGACATGAAGTTGCTTGTACTCTTCCCATCTGGCTTCCAAACATCTTAATTCCATGGCCCTGAATTACTGAGCTATAGACTCTGTGCTCCTAAAAGTGTTGCTGTTATTATTTCATATCATGTAAAAACATTCGGAGTTCGAGTGTCTGCCCAGGAGCAGTGGGGTGAGGTAAAATTCACTGGATTGCCATGTCAAAAAGAAAAGGGCAAACACTTTTAAGGTCAGATCATAGATCCAGGACTAAACCATAGATTCAAGACATACTTAGAGGTGAGATCATACATGGGCACCTGGAGCAGTAAGAGTCACATGTTGGGGGAGAGAGCCAACTGAGGGGTGTGCCAAAAGCCACAGCCCAGAGAAGGGCACAAGAGTCTGCTGATCCCCACATGGCCCAGTCAGTCTTATCCAATAGCAACTTTTTCTCCTGGGGCAGATTTTAATGAACTAAAGGGTGAAGGAGTGGCTGCCAGCTTTTAAGAAGCTCTCCTGGAAATCCCATTATATTAGCTCCCTAGGGCTGCTGTAACAAATTACCATGAACTTCGTGGCTTAAAACAACAGAAATTTCTTCTCTCACAGACTGGAGGCTAAAAGTCTGAAATCAAGGTGTTGATAAGACTGGGTTCCCTCTGAAGTCTCTAGAGAATAATCCATTTTTTTCCTCTTTCCATTTCTGGTGGCTCCAGGCTTTCCTTGGCTTGTGGTTGCATAACTAATTTCTGACTCCATCTTTACCCAGTCTTCCCCTCTCCTCCTCTGTCTCTCCTCATTGTTTTTCTTATGAGGACATTGTCATTGGATTTAGGGCCTACCTGGATCTAGGATGGTCTCATCTCTAGATCCTTACCTTAATTACATTGGCAAAGACTCTTGTTCCAAATAAGGCCACATTTGTAGGGTTCTGGATGTGGACATATCTTTGTTCAACCCACTATACCCACCAAACTGCTGCTTTTCTTTCACTGGCAAAAACTGGGTCTCATGGCCATTTCTATCTACAAGGGAGAGTGAGAAATGAATATTTTTAGCTGGACACATTTCTGCCACAAATTCTTCTCAATATAAAGCTGCAGGTTCAATTACAGCTGGCAGAGCAGTTGAAGTCTATTTGTCAATCTCAAAAAATGGCTGTTGCAGGTTAAGGGGCGAGAGGAACATAGGAGCCAAAGGTGGATTTAAGAGACTGGGTCACTTCCTGTTGGTTATGCTCTGGGTGAACCTATAAGATGCCCCTGAGGCAGAAGCATGCTACTCTTGCTACCTCATTCCTTTGACAGCTAGTAATCAGATCTTGCAGAGACCCGAGGGCTGGT
>CM052544.1:32134974-32228089 GCA_028533065.1 Trachops cirrhosus
GCAGCTAGGAGTCCCATCTCTTCTTGAAAAGAGCATGCATCTGAATACATTCACTATGTACTCTCTTTGGACATACTCAACTTTAGAAGATGAGCCCAGTGAGGGAAACAATTCAGCCAAAGGAAAAGAAAGGGATGAGCATCTGCTGTACCCCTGCTGTACCCCTGCTGGGTGCTGGGCGCTGGGCTCTGGGCACTGGAAAAGCTCCACTTATACCAGAGGAGCTCTCATTCTGGGCAGAACTTTATGGTCTGAGTGTTGTGATCCCATGTTGAAAGTGGGGAAAGTGTGCCTCAGAGGGGTCAAGTAACTTGCCCAAGCCAGACAGCTATGAAATGGTAGAGCTCAGATTTGAACACAAGAGACTGAGACAGGTGGATTTCAATGGTAGGATCCTAGGTGCTATGGTTTGTGGGTAAGGGAGTTAGTTCTGGGCATATGGGTCTTTGAGTTTTAGCATATTACATATGGAAATGACTCTGTTCTCTCCCTTGCCCATATATAACAGGAGAAGACCGCCTGCACCATTGCCCCTTCTGTAATCTGAGGCTGCTGGCCCCAGGACACTCTCCCTGCTTTCCCAGAAATCCAAGTGTTAGTGTGGAGGACCACTCTCCTGGCAGGGCCAGAGGTTTCCACTCAAATGCTTATAGTATCTTCAGCTGCTCCTCGAGCAAGTCTGGGACTCCTGCTTTAGAGATGCCTAAGCTGGACCTGTGCCTGAGGAGCCTTGGTTTGCTCAAATTGGGAGAGGTACTCTTGTGTGATTGGGAGGATTATTGGCTCAGGTTCCTGTAGCAGTGGATGGAGAGTATGCTTCCTGTTGGCTCCAGAGGCCAGCAATAGATGTATTAGGAACATGTGCCTTTTATGAAAAAGTTGTGTCTTGGTCTTTTCAAGGCTTATTCACTTTAGGAAAGTCCTGGTGGTATTTGTGCTCTGTTAAAGCACTGGACTCTGTGCAGTTCCTCAGAAGGTTGGAGAATTCTGAGGGAACCGAGGAAGTTCCCAGGGTCCGTGAAGAGGACTGCTGGCTCCAGCAGAGGAATTTTAAGGTGGCACAGAGATGGGACCAAATGATTAGCCTAGAGCAAAAGTGATGGTGAGGACTCGGGTTTTGTGGGGTGTAGTCAGGAGACTGTGCTCTAGTGCTGGGTTTACAATCAGTGCACAAGTCACCTAGGCAAGTCATGCCTCTCTCTGGGGCTTGTGTTTCTCAGCAGTAATTAAAAGGAATTTGTTAAGGGCTCTCCAGGTTTCCTCTTAGTTCAACCATGATCATGGTCATCCCTCCAACTTGGTTGTCATGCTAACCCTCATCAACCTTCCTAGAAACATGATTCTTGAATTTGTGGGTGCCAATTTTACACCAGGTCTTGCTACAGTATTTCTTAATTTTAATAGGATGGCAATTTCACTATCAGCTCTGACCTTAAAACTTCAGATACTGGAATAATTTCACCTTAATATTAAGGTTTTACCTTCAATTTTTCAAACCTTATATTTTGAAGAGCATGCTACTTAGATGGGTCTGTGCTTCCTTGGGCTTTTTTAATCAGGATGAACTTCCTGAATTCCAAATGGATGTTAATACAACCAACATCTTCCTTACAGAACTGCTTACTCCCAGACCTTTAATAAGGAAATTCAGAAGATTGGGTAACTTTGCAGGAGAAACTGCAGAGCATATTTGCACAGTAATATTTTGGCAATAATCAAAGAGGGAAATATAAATATTAAATACCCTGGGGCATCATGTTATTGAATTAATAAATTAACTTCTACACTTTTGTAGAGTGGATAGAACGTTGATTCTAAGGTCAGGACTTTTCACTTTGCTGTTTGTTCAAATTATTTTATTCTTTATTATTAGAGAAAAATAAAAAAAAGTTAACTGTGAATGCTCTAAAATAATTCCCTGGGAGGGATAACATGTTGCTGCAATGCTGGGATCATTATTATCATTGTTTCTAATGTAGCTATAGGAAGCTACATTAGAAAGGTTCATTGACCTCATGGTCACATAGGGAGTAAGGGCAAGCTGTCTAACTCGCAGTCCTGGGTTTGCTCTGCTGCCCCTCCACTAAACAGTAAACTTCTGGAGGGTTGGGTGGTGGCTTTTTCTCCTGTTCCATACAAGGCTCCAAGACTGGGATGGGACTTACAGTCTTTTCCCAAGAAAGAGAGACATCCTAGTGGGACAGACCCATTTCCCAGTTTCTAATTGTGTTCCAGAGGGTTCCCGGGCTCCTCAACCCTGTTCTGCTGCTCTCAGGGGAAGAAGCTGTACATTCAAAGCTTAGCATGTATCACTCCATGTTTCGCATCTCATGGTTTTTATTCTTAAGGTCACTAGTCCAAGGCAGGACAATGATTCCATTGGGTGGTCTGAAATAGTCCTGTGCCTAGGGGTGTCATATTTCTTTTTTATGATTTCTATTTACCCCATCTCCACAGACACAGCCCTTATCCTGCTCCATGGGTCAATTCTTGCCCTGCCCTCTCCATCCGAGATTGTGTTTCATGGCTCATCTCCCCAAGCTAGATCCCCCAGTCCATGGTGTGGGCTCAGAAAGATTTCATCGTTGTTAGCCAAGTCAGAGTAGTGATCTCTCCAGTGGAAATGTGAGCCACCAAGGCAAGCCTCCTGGGGATATCTCATTAACAGGACTATACTGAGAACCTGAATGCCCATGACAGAGTCCCTGCTTAGGTCTGAGCCAGACTATCTCAGTGTAGCAACGTGTTCCCACCTCCACAGAAGAGACACCCTCCTCCCTTCACAAGGGCTTCCTTTTTGTCAGGAGCCCAGATCTCTTCCTTCTTGTCCCCACCTCCTGGATTCATCAACACGTGAGTCTATAAGGCCTGGCTTAGAATCTATACTTTATATGCTCCTGAGACCTACAAGAGGAGAAAAAAATGTCCCGTTCCTTAAAGCATCAATATATAGTTAAAAAGGTAAGGCACATGTGTTTGGAACAGCTAGAGAGCATCATCATCATGTATTGAATGCTCATTGTGCCAAAGGCATTATATGCACTATCTTATTTAATCCTTAGAATGCCCCTGGAAGCTGTGCTCACTCTATAGATGAGGAAACTGAGGTTTAGAGAGTACAAGTGATTTCTCATATAGTTAGTGGGCTGCACATCTGGGCTTCAAACCCGTCTGACCCTAGGGCCTGTGTTCTTAACCACATACTGAATACCCCTTCTCACACTACAAAAGTATGTGCAAAGTGTAGACTCAATGCAGAACACCAGTGAGGGAAATGCATGACTCCACACAAAACACCAATAAAGGAAATGGAAGGAATTATTTTGTTGAATCCAATATCTTTCTTCAAAATAGACTGCTCTCACTTCCTGCTGAAGAAGATGGCTCTTTCCAGCCATCTTGGTGGAATTTTCACCTTTGTTCTGTGGCAAAGGAAAGAGAAAGAATCCTTTAATGACTTGTCCTCTAAGTTATTTTACGAACACCATAATTTTTTGAAGCTTATTTTGTTTTTGAAATCAAGATAAAGTGAGGTAGCAGGGTAAAGGAGCAACAAAAGGTGTGTTTTCCACTATACTCCAGGTTATTTCTTTCTCCCTAAATTTCCAGATGTAACATAAATTTTAACGCCCGCAATAATAAGGAGCCTTACAATATACAGGATGCATCTTCATGGGGAAATCTCAATGAGCAAGTGGTGGAGGTGCGGCCACATGCAGCATGTTGTACACAGTGCCATGATTTCCTTCACACGCTCAGTAGGTGGGAAAGAGTTGTTCAGTGCTCTGTCAAGTGTGGATGAATCTGAGGGCTGCAATCGCTCTCACCACTGGCTTCTCTTGGGTGTGTATCATCTGGGGGAAATGTTTCATTCCAAGCAAAGGCAGGACGAACTGTGCTAAGACTGCATGTGTGACTCAGCAAGCACCGTCAGAGAAAGGAAGTGGACCATCTGCCCTTTAGAGCTCTAGGCAATCCTGCTTATTGACAGTATGGAAAGCACCACAGGAAATTTCTCTCTGCTTTGCAAACATACCATTGGAGACATAACATGAGAATAACACACCATAAAAGTCCCTTTTGAGCTGATTTTTTATTTAACTAAACTGAAGTGCAAATGCTTATCACAGAAAATGGCTCATAGTGTGTGTGTAGTAATTTTCTGGAGAGGTTCTGAGATGCCAAATCCATCCTTCTGATGGCTGCCTCGCTGTTTTGCTGGAGCTGGCTCCACTAGCTTGCTGGAACCAATTGTTAAATATTCTGGAATTTTTGGAACCAATTCTTAAACCATTAGTGACTTGAAGTTGGCTGTGGCTGGAGTTTTTACACCATGGAAATCATCAAACTACAAACTGAGGTTTTTGCTTTTGTTTTCTGGAGGGATGGTTTACTAGCATACCTCTTTACCCAATTCATGTCAAATTTAGACCATTCAGTGCTCCAACTGCACTCCCCAAAGGTCTGTTGAGAACCTCTGAGTCCTGGGGGGTTCCAGCCACAGAGTGCCTACAGACTGCACGCTCTTCCTCAGTGTTGCTGGCTCTCAGTCCTTCACTGCAGCTGTATGATGGAAACTACTTCTGAATCAGCACCTTGGCCAGGGGTTCTCACACTATTTCCCTGAGTTCCCATCTCTGGACATGGCCTCCTGGTGCCCAGCGCACAGAGTGCTTCTTCCTCTCCTGTGCTCATCTTGGCATAGGGCAGCAGCCACTTTCCTCTTCACTGCCTTCCCTGCCTGTTTCTGCACCACTCACACAGGTGAGAAATGGGGTTTAAAGTTTTGGTCACATAATTTCATTTGCCTTGGGTTAAAATTTTCAGAGATTCCTGGGAAACATCTTATTTACCTTTATAATTAAGCCTCCAAGTTAAGTTGGACATGATAATTCCTATTTTACAGATAAGAAAAACAAGGCAAGTAGCATTTGGATGGGTAGATTGTGTAAAATTATGAAACTAATTGGTGATAGGGTGGGACTCTTAGATTTAGCAAAAAGATTAATTTTAAACAATACAGTGAGTGGTGTGTATGTGTATCACATATGGATTAGTGACAGAAGATGTGGGAAGGTAGGTTGACCATGGGGAAGGCACCAGATGTGTGGGTCAGGCCAGCCAGCGTGAGCTGCTCTGAGGACCTGTGGTGGCCTGCAGTAACTTCCTGCTGCCTCTGCACAGACATCGGTGGTTGCAGTCTGTCAAAGCCTCCTTGCTGACCTTTAGGCAAGGCCCAGATTTCTTGCCCTTGCCCACAAGGCCTCCAGACACCTCCTGTCTGGCAGATGTCATGTTACTCTCACTTGCCTTAGGGGTTCCCGTTTCAGTGGCTGTGCTCCTCACTCCTCCTGGCCTGTCTTCAGCTATTCTAAACTGCTCCCCTTTACAACTTTGCATCTGTTGGTTCTTTGCTAAGGAAGCTCCCCACTATCCCTCTTCTTACCTGTGGGCTGGGTTAGGCATGCCCCATGGTGCCCTCACTGCCCCTGCATCTGTCATGACCCTCACCACACAGTATCCTGTCTGTTCTCTGTCTTCTATTCATGCCCATCACTAGCCTGTGAGTCCTTGGGGAATGGATTTTCATGAGGCGAGTCTCTGAAGCTGCATCCCTAAGGCCAAGCTTTTCAATACATTTGTGTTGGAAGAATGAAAGGATTGTCATAGACAAAGGGATAATAACTCTCACAATAAGTTCCATCTGATTTCCACTGCAGAACTCATATGTTCAGTTGACTGCTTTCATTCAAAGGGTTACTACAAACTTACTCCAGATATGTGAGCCACTGGATTCTAAGGATCATGAAGGCAGGGTGCAATATTTCCATCATTCCTATTCCTGGTACCTGGCACATGGTAGGTGTGCTACTCAAATATTTATTGGGTGAATCAGAATAATGAATGAATACCAAATGGACTGCTATTGTTTACACTGTCCTGGCTGCACAACAACCTTCACCTTCACTTAGTTGACATTCTTGATTGACATTCTCCAATGTCTGATGCCAGCTTTTCCAGGAGTCATCGTTGGAACCCTCTTGGTGACAGCAGCTGAAGTCACCCCTCTCCTGCCCTGATGGGACTTACAACTTGACTTTTCTGACCCACTCCTGGGCTGGATACTCTTTTTTTCTCCTTTATAACAAGGCTTCTGGTTTGGCAATCACTTCATTTTCCATATGCTTTCTGATTATTATATCAGTTGTTCCCTGAAGGAAGGAAGCACCAGCCCATTTTTCCCATTGAGCAAATAGAGGCTTCAGGATTTATAGGCTCATTCTTAATCACATGTTATTAGCAAGTTAGAGGTGGATCTGGGACCTGTACCTCATTCCTTAGCCTCTAAGCCTACTTATTTTCTTCCTGTGAATCTGCCTTTGCCTTTCCAACTATAGGGCACGGTAGTGGGGTGCATGATGTTTTATAAAACATACGGAGATTTTTCTTTTTCTGTGTGTACAGTGTTCACAGGTATAAAATCAGGAAATGCTGGGCAGCCTCATTCCTTGGTGTGGGGCAGTGTGTGTGTGTCACATGTTTTGTAGGCTATCATTGCTTTCCCTGCTCCCCAGGGCTAGAAAAAGGGCTCATTCTTCACTCCCATGGGCACAGGGCTGAGCAGGGAAGTGTAAACAGAAGGATGTCTGCAAAGGACAGGTGAACAAAGTCTCTGCTACTGATTAGATTTTCTCCCCAAACCAGCTTGTCCCCTTCTGATCTCTGCATATCAGCAGGGCAGCCTGAGCCAAAATCCTTTGTGTTAGGGATTCTTTTCTAAGTAAAGGCACCAGAGCCATATTCTGGTTGGTCACCAAGGTGTCACGTCCCAAGAGATGGACTGGAACATTAAGGATGTCTTTATTAAGAAACTGCCCCGTCCTATTATTCTCACTGAACAGCCACTGTCACAGTCTCTCATTCTTTAGGAAATGAAAAGAGACTTTCCTAGGTTTGATCAGAAATTTGCATAGAGAAGCTTGCTGAACTGAGTGCAGAGCAGGCTCCGTTTTTATGCTGAGAAATCCTGGGAGCAGCAAGCTTCCTGCCTTATTTTTTTTAATGAGACATGTAAAGCTTTTTGTAAAGTGTCTTTGCCAGAAATGGAAGCCTGCCTTCCACTGTCCTGGGGTGGGAGTGTATTCTGGCTCCATGGGCAGAGTGTCTGGCATGTTGGCGTTTAATGCCAGGGGGCAAGATCTTTCCTTGCCTCTCTCAGATTACCCTGGAACAGCTGAAGTGCGGAAACCTAGAGTTTCTCAGCTGTAGTCACATAACCCAACCCTCACAGTATCTCCTCATCTGCACACCCTGTGGATGACTCCACTGACTTCATATTTTCTTTAGAGAACTTATTTTCTTAATTAATTTTATTTTAAAAGAAGACTTTGTACTTCAACCACAAATGGAAAACTAATATCACTTGCCCTAAGTCTATAAAAGTAAATATGATGAAATCAAAGCAATATTATTAAATTCTAGCTCCACTCTGTTGCCTGGGGGAGGCTCTAAGCATGCAGCCTGCTCAAAGCCAGAAAGAATGCAGCCAGGTTTAGAGACATGTTTTCTCTTTAGAGAAGTCCGATGTGTTTGATCATAAGTTGAAAAGGGACTGACTTCCCATGCTTGAGCAGGGCCAAGAGTTGGGTGAGGTCAGGGAAGCACCCAGGGCACAAAATTAAGGAGGTGCTGAGTGTCAGGGCAGACCCTGTACTTGTGCTGATGCTGGGAGGGAGTGCCTCCTTAAATTTTGCCCCGCAGGCACTTCACTTTACCTTACTCTACTTCCAGTCTTCTGTGATCGGGTGTCATTCATCACCTAAATTCATCACTGGAGCACCAGACTTGGGAGACATGACTTCTTCCAGCTTCCTGCTCATTCAGAAAGGAGTTTGTCTTGGTGTGTTTGTGCTCAGGTAGCTCTTAGCCATGGCTGAACCCTCTTCTAAGTACTCATGTGCCCCCTGTTTAATACCCACTGACAAAGTGTGCTAAGTAAGTATTTTCATCAGGTTTTCCAGCTCTACTTTCTAGAATCTACCAACATGCCCCTTTTGAAACCCGAGTATTATTTGCTTTTGGTCTGTCTGCTGGCAGCACTCCAGTATTCCAGGTAACCTCTTTGTCCCACTTCAGCATCTAACATGCTGTCCCTGTTCCTGAAATGCCTCAAAGCCCTGCTGAGGTGTCCCCTCCCTCGGTGAATGTCCCTCTGCCCACTGCATGACAAAGGATGAACCCTGCTCAGGCTGCTTCCCCCCTCCGGTGTTGTGCGTTACATGATGGTGGCCTCCACAGCCTGTGGCCCCCTTGAAGTCAGGGAGGTCTTACAGGGCTCAGCATCCTCAGTGCACAGAACCTGCATGCCTGCTCCACCACCAGACCTCCTGAAGCCTGCTTTTCTTCACCTGTGAAACAGAGTTGGCAGCACCTTCTACCAGGACAGTGGTGAGGATGTGATGAGGCAGAGCTGGCAGATCCCTGGACACAGAGCTGACCCAGGACAGGTCCCAGGATTGTAGCCGCCCTGGAAGGGAGTTAATTAAAAATGTGCATCTCCTGTCAGGGAAGGTAAGCAGTAGAAATCAATTCTCTGTTAACAACACTATCACTGCCCCTTCTCCTTTTAATGGAAACTTTAATATGAACCACATAGGCCCAGTGCTTTTGGCTCCTTAGAGATCTTCTATAGCTATAGATTGATAGGATTAGCAGAGCAACCCTAGGACAGGAGGGAAAGATTAGGCTAATTTTGCAAATGGAAAAATCAGGGAGGTACAAGGACTTGTCCAAAGTCACAGAAAGAGCTCAGGGCTGAGTCAGGCTTGCAATTCACTTTTCTTAGTTGGAGTCTGTATTTCTTGTATTTGAACCCTTTGCCTGTGGGTAACCTTGTGGTTGGGGTGTCCTGCTGCTAATTGCCTCCGTCTTAGACTATGTTATTGGCTGAACTGTGACCTCTAAATTTATATGTTGAAGTCCCAATACCAGAATGTGACTATATTTAGAGATAGGGCCTGTAAAGAGGTAATTAAGGTAAAATGAGGTCATATGGATAGATTCTAATCCAATATGACTGGTGTCCTTATAAGAAGAGTAGATTAGGACACAGAGAGAGGAAAGGTCATGTGTGGGGACACAGTGAGAAAATGGCCATCTGCAAGCCAAGGAAACAGGTTTCAGAAGAAACCAAAACCTGTCAACACCTTGATCTTGGATTTCTAGCTTCCAGAACTGTGAAAAAATAAGTTTCTGTTGTTTAAGCCACCCAGTTTGTGATATTTTGTTATGGGCAGCCTAAGCTGATTAATATAGGCCATCTGTTTCAATTGAAAGACCAAAAAAAAAAAAAAAAAAAAAGAATGGGCTATTGGGCAAGGAGAATGATGGAAAAACTTCCCAATCCCAGATAAAAGAAATGATTCATCATTTGGTCTTTTTAGTGCTAGGACTTTCTGTATGTTTCAAAGCTAACTGCCCTGGAGGACCTAGGCAATGCTGAGGCTTAGAAAGGAAACTCAGTTTTCTTTCATAAACAACAATGGTTAGAAAAGGTAAAGATGGGCATAATTTTGTGGGGAGCAATCTGGGCTCTGTTTTGGAAGATGGGGTGAGGACCGAGGTTCAGTAGGCCTCAGAATGAATCCTGTTGGGAAGTTTACATTAGAGGCACGTGGTCCAATTTTAGATACTTCTGGGTTTGCATTAGAGATGCTGGGCAAGTTACTTAACATCTTTGAAGCTCAGTTTCCTTATCTTTAGAATGTGAGCAATGCATTCTCCCCTAAGGCAGAAATATGTATCATGTATAAAATAGAGTAGAGGCTTTTAAAGTAGTAGTCGCAGTGTTATTGTCACTTCATTTATTAATAATTCCTCTAGTGTTGTCCTTGCATTCCCAGGACACAGGGAGAGCAGTAGTGCTGAAGATAAGGGTACAGAAGCAGCCTCTGAGGCCAAAGAAACCAGCAGGATGGACAAGTGGAAGCCAAGGAGGACAGAAATGGGGGGAAGAGAGAGAGGACATTACTTCCCACTAGTGATAGGGCCCAGGAGGAGTGAAATGCTTGCTCAGGAACTGGGGGTGGGGGTGTCACTGCTCAAAGTTTCAACAGGTCATGCTCACATTTCTAACCCCTTGTCATTGCCTGCTTCTCCAAATGGCTTTCTCCTGGATTATAAGCAGACATGATGAGACTCAGGCCCCCACTCAGCAGATTCCCAGAATCAGGTCAGTCCAGGGTAAATCAGTAATTAGCAATAAGCACCATTGGGTATGCTCACTCTTGTACTAGACACTGAGAAATGGAAGGAAGGAGAAGCTGGTAAGCTGTTCAGACAAGACACGATTAAGTGAAGTGATGGGTGTGAACCAGCCAGCATATAGTAAATGTTCAGTTCAAGTAAGCCATGAGATAGAGCAGAGTTGATCTCTGGATGCACGGGCAGCAGGGCATTCTGTATCTCAGATAAAGCACTGACTTCGAATTCCTCAGCCGTCACGTGAGTGCTGGTGGAGGATGCCTGAGCCTCAGTTTCCACAGACAGGGGATGGGTATCTTCAGGGCTTCCTTACCGGGCTGTGAAAAGTTCCCAGTGGGAATGCTGTTCACCCTCTGGCCTGGAGAATTCCTCCACATAGGATTGTTTGCAGGGATTGAGAGCACCATTTGCATGCATTCAGAGCAACAAGAAGCCATAAGAGCCGGAAGAGTGGAAGAACAAGCTGAACTGGGCCTCAAGTCTCAGAAGCAAGAACCATGGTGTACTGGGGACCCACCAAGCCCTCAGTGCCCTCCTCAGCTCCGTCTGTATGTAAATGGAAGGCTGCTGCAGGGGATGTGCTGGGGTTGGGAAAAAAGCAGGAGGCTCAGCTCATACATTGTACAGTGGGTTAAGAGAGAAGAAGCGTGTTGCTTGTCAGTGGGACTGTCCCCAGCAGGGAACTCCCAGCTCTGCTGATCCACCCTGGAAGAGCTAGGCCTGGGCATTCAGGAAGATGATGTCACTGCCAGTACAAGTGTGCATAAGCACAGGAAGCCTGTGGCTTATCCTTACCTTTTCTCCTGAGAAAACCAGTCTCACCAAATCTGAACTGGTGGGAAAAGAACGCAAACTGACCTTTGAAATTGACAGCAGTAATAGCTTTAAGGGGAGTAAAAAGGCAACTGCAAGGGGAGCTGGTAATTACAGTTTTGATCCAATCAAGAGCAGAGCAAAGCTGAGCATGGTGCATCTCCCCTGGTTTTCTCTCTCAGAATAACAGTTCTCATTTCTCATGCTGCCCATAGAATATTGCTTAGGTTTGACTACAATTCTCACTGCTGTGGGTGCATACCAGCTTTCAGCACATGTTTTGCAGCCAGAGGACGCCTCTCCCTACTGCGTGAGCTTGTCAACACATCTTTAACAGTATGAATCTATTAGCTGTACAGGTTTGGCATTTATGAGGAAGCAAGCCTGGATGTCCCCTCTTAACTTCAAAGCCAGAAAAATGCAATGGATAGATGTGAGAGGAAGAACATTTGGTACACAACAGAAGCTAAACAGCCAGGAGTGACGATAACTGCTAATGGTCTCACGTTAGCTGAATCACGGACTCCCGATTCACAGTATAACTGTTTTATTAGATAATAAAGAATGCCTTTACTCCCCAAAAATGGATTCCTAGGAAATTCTTGTGAAGAAACCTCTTGAGCACTCTGCTATGTACCACATTAGCTCCCCTAATGGGCTGGAAATGTGGAATTAACAGCAAATGAGTGTGCACAGCTCAGGGTCACATGGGGAGAGTGTCTGTCTGCGGAGTGCCAAAGAATGGGCACAGCATGCTCTCCAGACCCCTGAGGGATTGGTCTGTCCGTCTGTCACCTTGGTCTCCTGGCTCAGGGGTCCATAAACTCTTTCTGTAAAGGTCAGGATGTTGTAGGCTTTGTGGGCTTTGAAGTCTATCACATATTCTTGTTGGTTGTTGCTGCTATGGCTGGTGTTCCTCTTTCTCTTTTTCTTCTTCCTCCTCTTCTTTTACAACCCTTTATAAATGCAAAACACATTCTTAGCTTGTGGGGTAAACAAAACCAGGCCATAGGCTGGCTGTGGCCATCAGGCTGTAGTTAAGCTCCCAGATCATCCACCCTTGTCATGGAGACTTGGTCAGTTCATGAGCCTCACAGATGGGGACACAGTGCTGATGGAGCCTGTTTGGAAGTCAGTCACTCAGGCAATACTTCTCCACTGAGCGCCCCCTGCACGCCAGGCACTGTTCTAAGGACACTCGGGGTATGTCAGTGGGCAAAGGAAACAGGGGCCCCGTCCTCATAAATTTCACATTCTGGTGGGGAGATGGAGACAATTAAAAAGAATAATCAATAAGTGGGAGGGTGATAAGTGCTAAGAAGCATGTAAATAAAGCAGTAGGAACTGCTGGAGGAAGGTTGATGGGGAAGGGAGGGGTCTGGTCCACCTTGTTTCAAAATCTAGCTTGGTTAGTTTTTGATTGTGTGAGCTGGAGTGATTTTGTTGACTTCTCTGAGTCTCAGTTTTTTTTTTTTTCTATAAAAGGAGAGTAATCTTTAAGGGCAGTTAGGGTGATTAGATGAACATGTGAAGAACAGGGCTACAGTAGGAGACATTCAATAAACAGCAGCAGATCTTGTTGTCATCATTATAAGTAGTAGTAGTCGCAGTGGCGGTTGCACTAGTAGTACCTATGATACTTGAATGGAGCTCCCAGATCATCCACCCATTCATGTCAAGGCTGCCAAATCACCATGGTCATGGTTGGAAGGCTCATGAAGTTTATCAGGTCCAAAGTCCTTGTTTCACTGACAAAGAAACTGCATCTCTGGGAGAGGTGGGCTTGCTTAAGGTCACACAGTGGTCTTCCAGCTTCTTCTGCTTTTAGCCTAGGGCACATCACACCACTTCACTCCTGTGCTAATAACATCCATTCATATGTATCTCCCATCAGGCAGGGCCCCTAGAAAACACATACTCCAATGGCAAGAGTTAATCCTGGCCCTGATGCGTGACAGCTTTAGGACTTTAGGCAAGTTACTTAATTTCTCTGTGGTTCCGTTCCTACATCTGTGAAATGGGGATAATAATACCACTATGTGATTAGTATGAGATGTAAATGTGTTAATATTTGTAACACGCTTAAAGCAATATCTAGAGCATTGTCAGTGCATTTTAAGTGTTCATTAAATAAAATAAGTGCTATAGAAAAAAAATTAATAGGGAAGAGAGCCACCAGGAATGAATGACTACTTTAGCTAAAGTGGTCAGAGAGGCCTCCTTTAAACTGATGGCACTTGCGCTGGAACCTGAATGCTAGATGCCAACTGTGAAATGATAGAGGGAATAACAACCCAGGCAGAGGGAACAGCCTATGCAAAGACCCAGGGTAGAAACTTACTCAGTGTATTGGGACACAGGGCCGTACATGTCTGCTCAGCATTTGGGGATGTGTGAGCGATGAGATGGGGGAGAAAGCCAGGGCCAAATCAGGGAGGGCCTCATATTACAGCTGTTTTTTTTTTATTTAATGACACCATACTCCACTGTTGGGGTTTTAGCAGACTGCTGCCTAAGAATGGAAGTGGAGACACAGGGACATAGTTGACAACAGCAAAGTGGCAGGGTTTATGGGGCCAGTGGGATAGAGGGTCCTGGGGAGTCAAAGACTTCTTAGTATGTTTATACTGAAGTGAATGAGCGGGGGAGATAGTAGGTGATGATCAGGAATGGATGGTTGAAATAGCAACTTCAGAGTTGCTTCAGTGACTGGTGATGATGTGGGGCCTTAGGAGCAGGGACCTGAAATGGGAGGAGAAAAGTCTCTTGGGAAGAGGAAGTCAAGGAACAGAGAGGCCATGGCTATGGAGAAACCATTCCCATGGATGTGCAGGTCCTCCCCCATGAAGACAGGAGTGAGATGTGGGAAGCAGGGAGGTAGGTCTGACAGCAGTGTGATGATATGCTTCAAAAGAGTTATAGGTTCTTAATGTGGAAGGCAGGGGATGGGGATCCAGAGGACACCTGCCCACCTTCAGACCCTGAGGGGGAAAAATTTAGCCTCTACTACTAGAAACACCTGTACAAAATGCCCTGAAGGACTTCTGGGTTTCCAGTGGCATAAGAAGGTGAAATTACTACCCAAAGCTGAGCCTGGAGATTGAGGTGAGTTTGCTATTGATATTCTCTGAGTTCCAACAGCCCAGAAGATGAATTTGAGGATCAGGGAATGACATTAGGTGGTGTAAATGTAGGCATAGACTAGTAGGGTCTCCCCATTACTTGCCTCTCCTTCCAATCCTCCTGTCAATTTTTATGATTCTAATTACCTGTGCCTTTAACACTTGAAGTTAATCCTTTCCAACTTTATTCATTCATGAACCCTTGCATGCATTCAGTTAAGTATTTGCTGAGAGCCTGTGCCAGAGTTTAGGCTGGGTTCTGGGAACACAGAGTGGTCATATCTAGACCCCGACAAACATAATGGGCCCCAGTCACAGTGTGCAGGCACATAGGTGGGCTGGCATCCACCAGCAGTTGCAAGTACTTTGTTCCTGGCAATGGACGGAACAATACAATTAGCAAATCATAGACTTAAAAAAAGTATACAGCAGGTTCAAGGTTATCACTATAATGTTAATCTTCTTCGTCTTCCTCACTGGCATACCAGGATGCATTCCTGTGGGGGAGACAAGTGTGATGTTGGGGCCAGCAGCCTGGGATATGTGGGAGTGCCCCACAGCACTGTCTCAACCCCTCTTAACCATGGTGGAAGGCAGTAATGGTCTGGGGATGAGCTGCCAGGGACAGGTCCCAACGGACTACTTATTAGCCATTTGACCCAAGTCAAATTGCTTAACCTCTCCAAGCCTCTGCTTCTTCATCTGTAAGATGGGAATAACAACACTCCTAATAATGGAATTATTATCAGGGTTAGCCTAGTTGTAATGCCTATAAAACACTTAGGACAGGGCTAGTCTAGTACACAGGAAGCTCTCAATACATTCTAAGTTTAATTATTATCACTAATATGCTACAGTCTATATCCAGGGTCAAGTGTGCCACAGTAGGAAACGTGTTGTAAACCACTGGTCTGATGGCAGGGGCAGTGTGCAGACAGGTGACTTTTCAAGCAGGTGGCTGAGTGAAACGACCATGGTGAGAACAAGGTGCCATGGAAGTAGGGAGGGGAGGGCTGTCAGGAATCATGGCTCTCAGGCCCTTCTGAGTCTAATTTCCTAGTCAAGAAGTGATTTCCTTGAGCCTTAGGGGCAGATGGAGCCTGGCTAACCTCAAGGGCTTGAGGAGACTAGGGTGGAATAAGAACAGGACTGCCTTGGGGTTGCTTTGAGCATTGAAGGATTTCACATTTGTAAAGCAGGAGAGTGCTGGGCATAGAGTAAGGGTTATCTAAGAGTTCCTAGTTTTATTTTTCTCATTTATTAGCTTCTAGAATTTTTGTGTTTCATCCTAGCCCTTGGCAATACCACACTGATTTATAAATCCAAGTGTCATTCCCATTTAAATAGTAATAAAAAAATAATAAAGCATTTAGAATTGACTGAGTCTTAGAATGAGGAAACAAATACTCACATCATGTCAGGATTCTTTGCTTTAATTAATGATGGATTTGTTGCAGGGGTTACTCAACTGTGGTTTATGAACTGCCTGAAAATTTATGCAAATATTTGTGGAAACATTCATTTGTGCATTTTCTAGGTTGAAGGTTTATAGCTTTCATTAGATTTCCTAAGAGGTCTGTGTCCCCAAAACAGATTAAAAAACATTGAGCTCTCCCAATTAAAATAGAATTCCATTTGCAAAAAAAAATTTAAATAAATATTCCATAACTCCAACACTTAGGTGTGCAAGGAGATTTCCAATCAGGGCATTTCCACCCACTGTGGGTCTAACTCTGCTCTGTGTCTGATACCATAGAAAATGAAACAATGCATTAAATACAGTTTTATCTCTCAAAGATGGTATTAGACAGTGTCCTTGCAGGAAACAGATGGCAAATTCAAATTAGGTAGTTTGAAGAAATGTTAATATAAGAGATTATTTACAAAAGTGTAGGCAGGATCTTACAAATGATAGGACAGTGCAGTACCCTGGGCTAGGCATGGTGGGGCACAGTGACCACCCCAGGCCTGAAGGGAGGGCCTCATTAGTGAACCTGATGATAAAGCTGGCCAGAGAATTCACCTGACAAGAACTGTGATCTTCCTTTTGGTGGAGGGACTCAGCCATGTTGCAGTGATGTAAGGGAAGGGAGCGGGGGTGATAAATGAGCCAGCGTCTCCCCCACCATCTCTTCTTCCTTCAGTCCCTGCAGTGGTTTCCATTGCTGAGCCCAACTACAAGAGGACCAACAAGGGAGCTCATTGATGTGGTTAAATGGCTGCTGGGGCAAGAGCTGGGTGGAGAAAGGGAAGTCCACTTGGAGGGACACATGGAAAATGTCCAGCTCAGGGACGTTGTCAGAGGAAGGGGATGAAGTTGCATGGGTCGTGTGAGATTAACATGAGATAATCAGAAATGCAGACATGGGGCATAATTAAATTCTCAGCAGGTGGAGTAGATAGTAAGTGTTTTCACAGTTAGGAGGTTTGAAAGCATGAAGTCATCACATTTTAAGGGATAGGAATCTCAGTATACCTAAAAACTGGTCATCCAAAACTCAGGGTGGCCATCTCAGTTTCCTCTGACCGCAGCACAGAGGTGATCCCAAACTGGGTGTTTGATTTGAGTTGATTCCTAACATTCATGTGAAAAACTTTTATTTTGAACTATTTACTGACTCACAGAAAGTTGTAGAAATAGCAGAGTGGTTTGATGTACCCCTTCCCCAGCTTCTTCCATGGTGACATCTTACATAAGTATAGTATGTTGTCAAAACCAGGTTCCTACTGCTTTTCTTCACATATAATACACATATTTTTCCTTTTAATCATGATATATTATACCTACATAAAATATTATAGTATTAATCTGCTCACCTCCAGGATTTAGCAGATGTGAGCATTTGAAATTTTTGTTTTAGATATCCTTCTTTAAAAAAATGTTACTTGTACCTTTGTGTGAAGCTCATATTTGGTGATGATGCTTATTTGGAGGCACCCACTTTGTAGACCAAAGGCTTGGGAACACCTCCCCTGCCACTCCCCTGGCAGCCCAGGAGGGCACTTGGGAGAACTTGTGATGCCAGCGTGTACTTTCCAGTCTCTTAAACTGTGTGCTCATGGTTGAATGTCTAACCCCTCTGAACCGGGGTTTCCTCACTTGAAAAATTGGGAAAACCGTGCTTGCCTCATGAGGTTGTCATGAGAATAAAAATAGGGAATGGATGCAGAGTGTCTGACATGTGTTGGGCACTACTTGTCCACAGCTGCTTTTACCTGCATAGCTGCAGAGAATCTGTCAGCAAGGACTGTGGCGCCCGTGAGCCTGAATGCCAACCCAGGCTCTTTTACTAATTAGCTGTGATGTCTTGGGTTGGGTGGTTAATTCTTCTTGGTCTTTCGTTTTTCATTCTTTAAATGAATAATATGCCAATCCCATAGGGAAGTGGTAAAAGAGTTAAGGAGGTGAAACATGTACAATGTCTGGGACACAGTATATATCAGTAATTGTTGCTGGGACACAGTAAGTACTCAGTAATTGATGCTCTCATTATTAGACAGAGATTATTAGTAGGTTAAAGGGAAGGACTGTAACTTGCAGCATCTAGCAAGCAGTGGCTCAAACAAGGTGCTCAGTCAATGGTTGACAAGAGGAAGAGTGTATGAGTGACTGGGTCCTGAGTGGGTCAGTGTTCTGGAACCCCTCCTCAGATACCACATCGGTTAGGCCCGGTGTGTTGAAGCTGGGGGCCATCCAGAGCCCTTCCTCTGGGAGCCCCATTCATCATTCCTGACTTTTGCATGCCCGCACAGCCAGTGATGCATGGCCCAGCCCCTTATCACATGGAGGAAGCCCGCTCTCCAGGCCCCTTCTCATGTAAATGCAATCGAGACCCCATTCATCAAGGGGACGCTGCGTTCTCCTGGTAAACTAAACTGCCTAATGTACAGTGAACATGAGTTTCTTCCACAGCATACTGAGCAGCCTAAGCGAGGCACCTGGTGGGATAGATGCCAGGTCAGGCCTGCTGACGTTCAGGAGATAAAGCTCCTATGTGTCATAGTGTGACTGTCCCTACCACAGGTTTCCAGAGGAGGCTGAGGGTGAGAAAGTGGAGGCAGAGCATGAGCTTTACAGTCAGAGGGGCAATCAAGCTCCTGCTCTACTCCTTCTGGTATGATGTGCACTTGGAACTATTATACAACCTGCATGAGCCTCAGTTTCCTCCTTTACTTTGTGGGAGTGGCAACAACAGGCTTCAGAGTGGTGGTGAGAACCACAGAGTTTAGTGAGCACTCCACAATTACACTGTAATAGAGCTACTGTGTGGTTTGCCAAGTAATGAGCACACCACTCTTGTTTTTTTATTTGTTTGCTTTGTTGTTTGTTTTTAGGGAGACATTGAGGGAAGCTTTGCTGATGCTCAGAGTAGGTATATAATGCACATTCCAGGAACCCCTCCCTGGAATCCTGCCAGGAATCAGAGATTGTGCCCGTAGGGAAGGTTGTCTAGAATATAATGAAAGAACATTCATATTTGTCCTCATTTATTTCCTCAATAAACATTCACAGTTTATAAACTATATTCCACACTGTGGGAGAACATGCAAATAAAATAGCCCCTGCTCTTAGCAGGTCACATTCTACTAATGGCAAAGAAAAGGCGAAGCAAATATAAAGCATGGCAGCCCGATGAGTGCTGTGAGAAAGAAGCACAGGAGCTGGGAGGAGGGAGCCTGACCAGCCTGTGGGGTCCTGGAGGCTTGCTCAAGGGAAGCTGAGCTGGCTGTGTTTCTCTATGTGCAGATGAAGATGTTATACTTTTGTATCTTTATTTTCAAGAAGTTTTGACATTTGCAATTTTGTAGTCCAAATCAAAGCAGTACTGTATTTGGATCCTGTGTTTAACTGGTTTCAGCACAGGCAGCCCTTTTGCACTGCAGGCTACTACTATCCCTGAGCTTTCAGTTTTGCTTCTCTGTGATTTGATTGAACTGAGTTCATTTCTGTGGACCCCCTTTACAAACACTCCACAGAGCACAACGAGGACATACTTTCTGAGCCTTGATGGACTGAAGGTAACATTTCCACTGCCTTCATGAATGAAGGACAACACGGTTGCTGTTCCTGGGTGGGGTCAGAGCAAGTTTGCCCCTGTTGACTTGGTAGATCTGTGTCGTGCAGTTAGTGTGGCCAAGGTGAAGCCCAAGGGCAGGCTGCCTCTATTTCTTGAGCAGCAAACCCATTTTCTAATTTTTCTTGGGTACTTCTTAGACCCCATTTTGTCCTTTCAAATCCACATTTTTTAAGAAGGTTACTAAGAGTGAGTTATCTGAAGGTATTTTTTTTTTTCTCCAATGCAGTGTTCCTCTTTGGTCATTATTGGGCTCAACAGATTTCTTTTTCTTTTATATCTTTATTTGTTGCTTCTACAGAATATGCTCTGCACTGGTGTTTCCTTCTGGAATACAAGTATGTTATATTTGCAGTTTTCTATATTGATCATATTTTCTATTGTGGCTTTTACCTTTTTGTCCTTTTCTTTTCTATTCTAAGAGGGGTTGTCAAGTTTGTGGTACACATCTAGAATATTTACAGCTCCTCAGAGGCAACAGACTCCCTTTACTGATTTCTGACCTGATGTTAACTACTTTCAGTGTTGCCTACGGTTCTGCTTGAAGATGGCAGAAGCGTGAAATGGAGTGAGATGGGCAGGCGATGGCTGATAGTGAGAATCCTTGTGTCCTGTTGGTTTTGTGTTCTGGGAAGTTCACCGCAGCACTTGAGTAAAGGAGGATGGGCTGGAAGGAAAAAGACAGAAGTAGAAGCACTAGCAGACAGAGGGTCCTTAAATTGCCCTACAGTTGACCAGTGTCTTATCAGAACTGGCTGGCAGATGGGGCATTAGTGTAGACACAGACAGTGATGTTTAAAACATTGAAGACTAAATAGATCATTGCAGCTACACTTGTGTGTGATTTAAAAGCAGGTAATACAACACCCCCAAAGTAATAAGCTCCTCTCAGAGATGAATTAGGATTCAGTCTGGCAATTACATTAAGGTTCCCGATAGATAGCTCACATGGAGAGCTGCAATTACGATATGTATCGCTATTCTGCATGGCAGACTCACATAACTCATCATGTTGGTTGAATTTTAACAGGAGGAGAAAATGTGAAAGACTCCCTACTTTAAGGGCAAATGCCTTCCTCTGGTTTCTGTGATTTTTACCATAGTACTTAAATATTTAATTCTTTTTTGTATGTTTAAAGGTGAATAATAAATAGATCCATGTGTACCTTCCTTTTTACTGTTTCAAGCTAGTTCAGGGTAACCTCACTTAAGATGCATAAATCTTTGATAAATATTTTGTAAACCAACATCATCTCCCTATTGAGGAAAATAAAAGAAAATAACTTTTTCTCTTATAAAATATAGAGAAGAGAAGGTGTGAGGCAGGAGAAAACACCTGGATGATGGATTTTGATGGACCCAAATCGTGGTCTCAGTTCTGCCACTTTCTCGGTGTGGGGAGTTTGTGAACCTGAGACTTAGTTCCCTGGCTGTCTGTTGAGCACAGTAAGGTGTCGTGAGATGACATGTGAAAGTGTAGTGCCAAGTGGGTACAGAGAACTGAGTTCTGTTTAAACATTTTTATATTTCTTGAAATTGAAGTACATTATTAATAGCAAAGAGCATCCAAAACAGTTGTTACAAGAGCATCTCAGCTAATACCCACAGCTCGAAAATGCTCGCTCCATCTGTGGCATGAGTATCCCTGTGGGAGATCACGCAACCTACCCAGTCCACTCAGGGATGTCCCATATTGAAAGTATGTATCGAAAGGTGTTTTCAGTGTAATGGGAAAGTTGTATATTTTGTCATTATTTTAAGGGATTGTTAAGTGGAGATGTGGTGATTCTTAAAATGTTTGCTCAGTGGAGCAGACATCTGTCTACTGCCTTTAAAACCACAGAGAGGCCTAGTTCTTCACTGGAATCACAGACGAGGTCCTAATCCTTGCCCAGGCTACTTGAGTTTAAACCTGTCAACCAGTGGTCATTGGTGCCAATCAAACACCAACAAGAACCCCCAACTTGGATTGCAGTGAAGAAGGAAACCCGATTCAATGCAAAACAGCTCAATTAGATACAGCACAGCTATGGAAACAGCGTGGCA
The DNA here is from genome assembly GCA_028533065.1 of Trachops cirrhosus. Classification (NCBI taxonomy): domain Eukaryota; kingdom Metazoa; phylum Chordata; class Mammalia; order Chiroptera; family Phyllostomidae; genus Trachops; species Trachops cirrhosus. The sequence goes on from CM052544.1 coordinate 32,156,294, forward strand.
GTGAGGTGGCCCTGGAGCCTGACCTATCTCAGGCTAGACAGCTCTGCACTGATCTGCTCGATGGTCTGCTCTGCTCTTTCTATGCTGGTCTGTTCCCTTCTGCTCTGGCAAGACATCTTCTGTGTTTCAGCTCAGCCAGGAAGACACAGTCTTCAGTTTTGGTAGAAAGGGAAAGTGCACTCCTCAGCCAGGGGGGAGTTGTCTTATATGGACACCCTTCGTCCCTGATTGGTTTGTCCCCATACAAACAAGGACTCCAAATTCTTACAGTTCATTTGGTCCAAAAAGGCACTGTCCTTATTGGTCAGAATAGAGCTGCTCTAATTGGTCATAACTGCAGCGCAGCTCCAGCTGGATGGGGAAAGCCTCAGTCCTATTGATTGAAATAGGATTCCAGGAACTTCTTTGTAAGGGCTGACTCAGATGGCAGAAACACAGTGCGGGCAGAGGCAGGCTGTTCAGCACAGGCTTCTCCTTGAAGTGTAGTTAATGTGAGAGGGCTCTGTGTAGAAATGACTGCTAGACTCAGCTTTTTGCCTTTTAAAAAAATAATTTGAGCCCAGTTGGCTACCAGAAGCCCTTCTTAGTAGGTATGTTTTTTCTTAGGGTCCACATATCTGAGGTATCTCCAGAGAGACTTGGAAGTAGCTGGCACTTTGTAAATGAATAACTAAGGACTGGGGTGGAAGCATACCCAAGATTATGCTTTGGGAAGGCCCAGGTCATCCCACAACTTCTGAGGGTTGATTCCTGGAGAATGGCAAGGTGTGGCATGCAGTAGCCTGCTGTCATTGCCAGGTCTGAGAGCATTCATAGCTAATGTTGATGAGGCCAACCATATTACACAGTACTGGAAAAACTTGGGAGGTGGGAATACAGGTACTCCCTGTGGGGCATTTCATGCAGCACAGGGGCATTTTCCCAGACAATGAGAGCATAGAATCCATCTTCACTAGAATAGCCACAGCCCACTCTGGAGGCAACAGGACACATCGAGGAACAATTTGGACCTCAGGAGGTCAGAGTTTTGAGGTGCTATGCCGCCCTGACCCAGAGTTCTTGGGTAACTGATTGTAGTTAGAGTGCAATGGGCAACTGACTTGAAATTAAAGCTAATTCTCACCTGCCTTGGAGCCCCATCTCCATCACTTACCTGTGGGGTCTCAGGGTATATAACGTCACCTCCTCTGAATTTCAGTTTCCTCAGTTTATCACATAGTGGCAAGCACCGAATAGGCCTTATTTTTCCTTCTTACTTACAGGCTCATACTCTGAGCTAGGTGCTTCCTTCTGGACATAGAGGTCTTTTCACCAGAGCTGCAGAGCTCATTGCAGAGCTCCCTGTAGCCCGAGTCTATCTGTCCCCTGCTTGGGTGACTTTCTGCTCTCCAGCTGAAATCAGATGGGATAGTTCCTCCCATAGGTTAGGATATCCCCCAAACTCCACCCCAGCCAACTGACTTCTTGGGAAGAGAAACCGTGTACAGGGCTCCTAAGGACATCCAAATGGCCTGGAGAGCTAAATTAAGATATTCCTCTTAAAATAACATTTCCATGGAAACTGGCTTGTGCCAAAGCTTAGGTTTTTAATCAGGCCTCTTTGAGCAGAGAAAGTCATCACTTGGACATCCCTGTAGGAGGACAGTTTGACACTTGCTGAGCATTGTCGTCACAGGCTTCTCCCAATGCAGCACAGGGGCGACCAGACAATACATTCTGCAGTGCTGATCGTCCTCCGTCCAGCACAGCTGAGCTGGAGCATGGGGGCGGGCAGGGAGCAGCTGTCACTGAGCACCCAAGATGCATACTCTCTTACTCCACCGACCCATCAAGGAACATCATATTCATTAAAAGCTCGAGAATACACATAGCAACCCCCTAGCTGATGGCTCGTGAAGAATTCCCCAGCTGGGTTGTAAAATGAAGGTTGGAAGATACAGATGAGGAAGATTTTAGAACAGAGAACAAATGGGATTTCTTGCCCTAGGATGTCCACTCCACAAACAAAAATGGGTCCAAGAAAGGTTTAGATAGCATTTGCAAGAGGATATTTCACATAATAACAACAGTCTAAGGTGACACTTTGTAAAAAAAAGATTTTACTTATTTATTTTTAGAAAGGGGGAAGGGAGGGGAAGGTAGAGAGAAAGGGAGGGGGAGAAGCATTGATGTGAGAGAGAACCATCGATAGGTTGCTTCTTGTATGTTCCCTGACTGGGGACTGAACCTACAACCCAGGCACATGCCCTGACTGGGAATTGAACTGGTGCCCTTTCATCTTGCAGAATGATGCCCACCCAACTGAGTCACATCAGTCAGGGACAAGCTGAAACTTTTTAAAAGGATCAGATATATTGGGGATATACTGAGTATCATAGTCTTCCTTTGGAGTTAGTTATGCAATGCCCATTTGCATATAAAAGATTTTGAGATATGTAGTAAAGATAACTGTTTAATTTTGTTTCAGTAATTCCCAGACTTTTTGATTCTGAAACCTTTCTGATGTCCTGAATCACAGTCCATTCGGTCTTTTGCGCCGAACACTTGGGAAACCCTGGGGAGGTTCCATCACACTTTTCCTCACTGTAATCCTTGTGACCATCTCCATAGGTGGGATCTGGAGCTGAATGTTGAATGAGGTTGATCCGAAGTGTCCTTTCTGTATTTCTATTCTCACACCCTCTCAACATAGACCAGTTTGGATAGGAGACATTCACGAACACCTAAATGGCTAGGAATATCAAAGAAAAACCTCTGAATGGGGAAAATGAGAGCAGATATCACAGGGCCATATGGACAGCTTGAGGCACTGCCTTAGCACATGCTGAGAGCAGAGCCACAGCAGAGCCCAGATGATCACACGCAGAACAATAACCTTTCACTTTTTGACAAATGATAATGATATTCTGGTGAAAACCTTTTATTACACTGAGGCTGAAGTATGTATTTCAACCTTTTTTTTTAAATAGATGAAGTCAGTTTATAAAAGAAATGCCCTGTGTTGTGTGGGTCTCTTCCTGTATGCCCCCTGCCCATTGTAGAAATCTGGCTTAAACCCTAATCTCTAAAATTTTATAACTCAAAACTAAGTTGTATTTCTTATATTTACCTTGGGAGCAGTAGTGAATGTAGACATATGCTCAGGAGACTTAGGTTTCTATCTTGGAGCATTAATATGAGAAAGTCATTATTTATCTTGGACTTAAGAAGATTTGAAAGTTTTAGATCCAGGAAGATCAGAGTGAGGGTCACTGTCATTCTTAATGAGCAGTCTCTTTGGAGCTTATTAAATAGATGAGGCTGATTATGCTTATCAGCCACAGCTTCCCTGAAATGGTTTGGATGGGAAACAGTGTTCTAGTCAAAAATATATATCTCTTCATCATCAAGTCCCAGTAGGATCCTGGATTCCTATTGAATATAGCCAAATCTTTACCTCTATTTTTACTGGGTTTGTAGCTGGCACTAGAGTGGCATTGTGGTTAAGAGGAATTAGGCTTTTGAGGTAGGCAGACTTTAGTTCACAACTTAATCACTGTGCCTTTAGAGAAAGTAACTTAACCTTTCTGAACTTCCGATCCATGTCTATAAAATAGGGACACTGGTATTTTTCTTATAGGAATTGTTGTATGGATTGAGATGACAGTTAGTACCTTGCTTTGTCAGTGAGATGTTTGACACTCAACATATAGTAGTTCTTTTTGTTGCTCCTGTTATTATTCTTTGGTCTGTGGCCATGCTCCCTGACTTTAACTTATGTGAAAGCTTGACCACCTATGTAGCATGGAGGTCAAAGGGTATTGAATTGGAATCATTATTCTGTATTTATTAATCAGCTGTGTGAGTTTGGGAAAATCACTTTGCCTCTCTGAGCTTTAACTTCTCCATCTGTATAACATGGTGACTCTCAACTGCCCTGCACGGTTCTCTGGAAAACTGGATAGAAAAACTTAAGGAACTCACTGAGCAAAGTTCTGGAAAGGAGCAGGTGGTAGATGAATGATTGCTATTCTTACTCTGGAGTTTGAGGAGGGGGAGTTGTGGAGAGAGCCAGGGTATCACTGAAGAGATAGCTGAAGTCAATTTGTAAATGAAATGGCTATGAAAGTATAGGACTGTTTGATACCTATGGTTATTTTTATCATAATCATAGCCTGCTTCCTCTAAATTTTATTGGAGGTTGAAGATGCATTTATTCAACAAATATTTATTGAGAGTGTCATGATTTGGGTACCAGGGATGCATTGATTTATTCTGTAGAGGAAATCATTGACTAGGGTTAGCTCTTTCGTCGGAGGCATGGATAAATCCATCCTCTTCCTGTCCAGCCCCAGTGGGACACAGGATCCCAAAGATATGAAATTACTTAGGCAAGAAGATAAAAACATTTGCATATATCAAATTATTGGCGTGCCAAACATAGTATACTTGTTCTTTGATCTGTTTCACTGTGCATGCCATTTCTCTGCATCCCCAGCCTCCCAACCTGCATTGTTCTTATATATCCTCCTGGGTAAAGTTCAAGGGCCACCTCTTGTTTGAAGTCTTCTTGGACCACAGTCTAGGTTAGATATCCCTCCTCTGAAACCTGCAGTCCCTCTCTGTGCTTTTTCCTCTCTACTTTAGGACCCATGACCCAGTGTTCTCTGGTTGAGAATGTCCTCCTAGACTATAAGCTCTTGATGGCAGAGTCTTTGTGTAGCTCAGGGGTTGCAATGTGTTAGGGGCTGTAATGATGTAATTTGAATGTGTGTGGCATAACATACTTGTAAATCATAAAGAGATGTAATAATGGTAGCTGTTATTATGGCTATGGTAATATTTACATAAGCTTTGCAGTTTACAAAGCACTCCCTCAGTCTTTCCTCACTTACTTCTCACCCATCCTCATGAGGTCACAATGGCAGTAGAGAAGTTTCTGCTCCCCTGTCCCCTGTCTTGCAGATGCGGAATCATTGAGGGACTGACTGTGTGGGCTCTGCTGTGCCAGGGTTGAAATTTGCATCCAGATTGGTGTTATTCCAGATTATTTTGCTTTCTCTATTACAGTAACTTGATAATGTTTTTGCTTAGCAGAAGTCCTAAGGAAAGGACACACATACGAACCTACGATATATGCATGTATACACACAAAATCCAGTGCAGGAAGTGAGGTACTCTTCTGTAAGGAGTCGCTTTGTCAGGAGTTTTCCTTTCCTCAAATACTTACCTTTGCCTAATAACCTGAGACCTGACATACCTTAATGGGGACAAAAGTCTAATACAATACAATAGGAATTTTGTTGAGAGTATTGCAAATACTCAAAATGGCAGATAGCCATTTAAAGGAAAGCCAGAGTACCTTGTAATTCATTGCTAGGGATAGGGACAGGTAGAAAAGGAAACAAGCTTTGCTACAGTGCTGCTTGCCATGGGTTTTTTGCTGAGTTAATCCACCTGTCTCCTTCTGGTCTAGCAAGGTAAAGACTCCATGCAACCACTGGCCGGTCAGTGCTTGGGATGGAGCATTCTGTCTGGGTCAGTCACTGAGGTAGGTATACCTTTCAGGTGTTCTGAAGCAGCATGGTTGGGGAGAATGCTGAGATCAAGGATGAGTGAAGCCAGGTAGACATGAAAACCTCAGTCTGAACCTGAAATCTTAAGGCTAAGTTCCCAAGTAGGGCATTGGTAGACATGTCAACAACTTATCCTGGAGCCCGGTGGGCCGTGAAAGCATATGAACACTTGCTCTGGATGGCTTTCTCTTTGAGCAGTTAAATATCTCTGGGCTACCCTCTGCTCTCACCAAGGTCAGTGTGTCCATCCGAGGTTCTTTTCCTTCTGGTTCAGCCAGGCCTTGTAGAAAAGATAGAGGGATGTGCAAAATTAGACATGCTTCTTTCTGGTTCTGACTTACTTTGTTGTGATGACTTCAAATCAAAGTCTATTTTAAGAGGCTGTGTTGACACTTTCTCATATCCTCTCTCCCAGAAAGACAGTATGGTATAGTGGAAAGAGCACCATATTTAGAACTAAAAAGATCCAGGTCCAATTCCAGCTCAGTATGATACTGGGCGAATGAATTACTTTTCTGAGCTTGGGTTTTCTGTTTGCAGAACATGGGTAATAATACCTCTCTGGGAGTGTGGTTGCTAAGAGTTAGGGATGATGTCAAGTGCCTGCCACATAGTAAGTGCTCCGTATATGGCAGCTTTCTAAGCAGAAGGTGGTGGGGGTGGGGGAGAGCATGTCACAGTAGAGTGAACTTTTGTGTTGCAAAAGACACAGCAGTTCTGCCTATCGTACAACTTAGGCAAGCTACTGAACACATCTCATAATCTCACAGGGACAGAGTTGACTTTGTACTCACAAAATTGAAGTAGTATTTGCCCTTCCTTTTTCCAAAGGTTTTTGTGAAGTCCAAGTGACTTCCAACTCATGAGTTGGCTTTCTGCCTCTGTGATGATAATGCCTGAGTTGTGATCTGATGGTGGGGACAAAGAAGAGAGAGGGGTGAAGATGAAGAAGACGAGAGGCTGCTGCCTGCTTTCTGTCTGCCTGTGGGTCACCAACATTGCAGGCTGACCCACCGAGGTCAGGGGTTTGCAGCCCTGTGCTGCATGTTGTAATCACCGGGGAGCTTTATTAACTTCTCATGCTTGGTTTCTCCTCTTTCCAAGGATGTTGATGTGATTGGGGAGCAGCCTAGGTATCTGGATTTTTCAAAATTCACAAGGTGATTCTAATGTTTAGCCAAGGTTGAAAACCACTACTTTTGGAGAGAAAAACTAAAGAAATATAATGGCAGCCCTCATTTAACTGGCTTTAACTCTATCAGCATGTACTGAGTGCCCACTTTTAAGATGAGTTCATTACTCTGTGTAATAACATCTACTCAAATTCTTACCAGATTAGATGGAATTGGACATACTTTTGGCTCATGTTTAAGTCAATAAAACCACACTCTCTTCCTTCACCCAGTGACTTGTCCCAAATCATCATGGTTATGTCATGAGTGCTCTGGCCACTTGCCACTCCCTTACTTCAACTCTGTGTCTAAAAGCCAGCACAGATAACAGTTCATTCATTCATCTCTGGCTGACATTTCACCCTGAGGACTTGCTGAAACACAGGTTGCTAAGTATAACCACAGGGTTTCTGATTAGTGGGTTTGAAGTAGGGTTGAGAATTTGCATTTCTAACAAGTTCCCAGGTGCTGCTGCTGGTGGTTCAGGAACCCCACTTTGAGAACCCCTGGTCTAGGTAACCTTTTATTATTTACCTCTGATTTCCTAAAATACTTGAGTAGGCATGACCACCCCCATTTCAGAGTTCAGTGCTGAGTAACTTAGTAAGGGGCATACCTTTGAAGTGGCAGAGTCAGGATTTGAACTCAGTAATGTCTAACTCCCACATCTGCCCCTTTGCACATACTACTGTGCCTCCTGACAGGCCATCATTGGGTCTCTGCAATAATCTCAGCCATGTTCCAGGCACCACAAAGTGACAAGAGACCCCTCTCTAACTCACTTGAAACCATTTTTGTGTTCTCAATCAGGGAAAGAAACTCAGAAAGCTGTTCCAGCTATGGTACCAAAGCAATAGCAGTAGGAGACTGCCCATGAACCAGGCCCAAAGGCTCCTTTCCATAGAACACCTCCTGTGGCATCAGCCAGTGGGGAAAGGGCTATAGAGGTTATCATGATTATAATCATCAGACTGATTATAACAGTCACATATGTGAATATAGATATTTCTGCCAAATTAGATGCAATTCTTTCATGGAATTTCCTCCCCATCTGTTTGACTGCAGTGGTTCCCAGTACTTTTGTTTAAATCTAGAGCCAGCCTTGCTAAGCTTTCCTGGGGCCTGGAGGAAGAGCATTCCCTAGAGCCTGTGGCTCACTCTGTCTGCACTTCACCCATTCTGCTGTTTGGGAAGGACGTTTTGCATGCTGGGTGCGCCCATTTCTCCTAATGCAGGACGGGTGCTGGTAAGGAAGCCTGCCTGCCTAATCGTTTGTGTAAGAACTTAGGATGCTCTGATAGCACACTTCCAATCACTTCTTTGCCTGAAATCTTTTAAGAAAGCATGCAGAAAGATATGTTATGACTCCTGCTATCCTAACCAGTGAAGGCGCATGGAGGGTGCTGTGCTAATTAGCATGCTATCTCCCTTAGTGCCTTTGTGCTGTCAGCTTCTGCTTGGTAGATACTAAACATTGTGAAGGCAAATGATATCATGACTGACAACTTAATAGATGCCTTTTTGAGCTGAATGTGCTTCAGCGAGATAAAATTAACAGAAGCCTCCAAGACCATCTTTTTCAGGCTGATGTGCTAACAAGTGCATCTCTACTCACATAAAAGACATTGAACTCAGTCCAATTGAAGATTAGGGGGATTGAGTATTTGTCAACAGACTGCTGGCTGACTTGCTAGAGAACTAAAATTTCTGCATTATTTCTAACGTAAGGCAAAAATTATGAGGGGTGGAGACAAATATAACCCTTCTTAATGTGAGCGTCTCTCCAAATGAGGGTTGGTGTTAAAAATAGTCCCCTTAGGAGGTTGCACTTGTATTTTGATTACATTGAAAGTACTTAAAATATCTTTTTTTTTGAAGATTGCTTTCAGAACCCATAAAATCAAAAATAGGTTGGCTAGATTAGACTCAAAGTGTTACTTCTTCTGGAAGTTAGTGGTGTTGGGCTCCTCTTCTTCCTTTTTTTAGCTTTATTAAGGTATAATCAATATACCAAAAGTTGCATACATTTCACACATGTATCTGTTGAACTTGGACATATGCAATACTCCATAACCACAGTCATCATACTAAACATATCTAGCAATCTAGCACCTCCCAAAATTTCCTTGTGCTTTTATTGTGGTGTGTGTGTTTGGGAGGTAAGAACACTTAACATGAGATCTATCCTCAAGATATTTTAAAATGCACAATTCCATATTGTTAACTCTGTTGTATAGCAGCTCTCTAGAACTTATCTATCTTGCATATCCACTGAGAAACAATTCCCCATTTCTCCTCTCCTTTAGCCCCTGGCCACCACCAATTTTATTCTCTAATTCCATGAGTTTGACTAATTTAGATATCATATAACTGGAATCATGCAATATTTGTCCTTCTGTAAGTGGCTTATTTCACTTAACATAATGTACTCTAGGTTTATTTATGCTGTCAAGAATGGCAGGCTTTCTTTCCTTTTTAAGGCTGAATAATAATGGATAAAGAAGATGTGGTACATCTGGGCTGCTTTTTACATTCCCAATCCCATGCTACCCTGTGTCTGAAGTTTAAGTCCTATGAAGTTATTTTTATTTTCCTAACAGACTGCATATTCTCCTGCCTTTGGGCCTTTCCATGTAGTTCTTCTTTTTCATGAAACAACTTCCCTTTCTTTTGGGACTTGATAACTCCTTATTATCTTTAAAGAGTTATTTCTATTCATATCTTCTGTGAAAGAGGCCCATGCCTCCAGTTTTCTTCCACAAAGACCGTTTCCTTCCCCTGCACCCCTGCTGCTCCTGTCCAGTCATTGGCAGCTGTGCTGTTGTGGTGGAGTTGAGTTGTGGGATTGCTCCCAGGATGTTATTTCTTTTAGATCAGAGGGCATATTTTTACTAAACTCTCTGTAATCTAGCTTGTGGCACAACATCTGGCGCATGGTGTCACCTCAGTAAATGTTCATTTGCTGACTCTAGACAGCTAGAGGTAGGGAGCGTGGGTAGGTAGAAAGAATTCAAGCTATGACATGAGAGAGCCTTGATTTCAAATTCTTTCTCTGGCCCATAGGATCAAGGGAGCCTTGGAGAAATCCTCCATGTCTCTGAGCCTAATGTCTCCTGATTTTTGTAAGGGAGAAAGTGATTCCTAAAGGCATAGGGCTTTAACGAGGAAATAAATTGCACAGGTCAGGTGCTCTGCACAGCATATATGGGCCCTGTAAAGCATTTGCTGGAAGGATCATAGCTTCTCAAGGCAATTCTCAGGGAAAAACTCTGCAAATGGTTCCAGTAAGGCTGAATCATTGGAATAAATACATAAGCTCCCAAGGGGCTACTTAGACGAAATCTCTCTCAACTGTCCCAGTAGAAGCTGCTGTGTGGTGGGAAATGCAGCTCTGCTTTCCACTGGGCTCAGGCAGCACCCAGGGCTGTCCCAGCCCTCAGCCTGATGGCCCTGGTGCCAAATTCTAACACTTTTCCAGCTTTGTCTGCATGTTCTGTTCAGCCTTCTGCAGTTTAACCAGTTCCAGGCAAGATTCCAGTGCCTCTTAATAAGCACAGAAAATTTCTTGTGTTCAAATAATATCATTCCCGGAGCTGGCAGAATGATGTTTCTGACACATCCCAGCTCATGTGGGACAGATGGCATTGCAGAACATTGTGCCTGATGAAAATCATTGCCCATGAGTGAGGGCTCTGTCTGTGATGGCCTGCCATTTGAAAAAGCTTTTCCACAAGAAGACGGCTTTGTTTCTGGGAGTTGGTTGGAGAGACTTGGACATGTGGTACTGAAATGCTTGGGGTCACAGTGCACATGCTGGGAACACCTTTCCCCAAAGTCCCTCAGCCCACTTGTCACTCCCTGATGAGGTACCTGCTGGTTTAGAAAGCCTGTTAAAATGTATACAGAGAGGCACAGAATATATTACAGAAATGAAAATAAGACTGGAGACAAGGGGGATTTAATAAGTTTAACTAAGCATATAACTTACAAAAGCTGGGATGCCCTAAAGTTGCTGAACACATGATAAGGAGGAGGAATTTAACTATAGTTAAAATTCAGGGTGCAATGCAGGTTGTTTTATTGGGAAAAGGATATTATAGAAATAGCAAAAGCTCAGCGAAGTGTTAGGATGTTGCTGAAAGCAGGAAGCCTAGATAGCTCAGACAAAGTGAACACCGGCATCCAGGGAAGTGAAATGAAAGAGTTTTGTGTAGTAGGCAGTATTTCAGAGACAAATGAGGAGTACTTCTCCTCAAAGGCTCCTTGAGGTTTTGCTAAATAAAGCAGGTAAGTAATTCAGAGGAAGTTCAACTGGGGGAAACAGAAACTTGAAAGAAATTGTGTTGTACCTATAAAGTGGCAAAAGTAACCTAGTAAATATTTTACTAGCAACACATGAAAGAAAATGTCTTAATCTGAAAGAGTAATGATTATGGGAATAGAAGAGTTTTCATGAGCTGGGATGGAACAGTGAGGGAGACATTGCTGGTCAGTGGGAATATTCATGTCAGTCTAGACTCTGAGATTTTGGTAACAATGACATCATCCTTTCCTCCTGTACTACCTCCTGACATACCTCCAAGATTCAGGCCACCTGTGAGTACAGCTCCTTTTGTAGAATAAGTCCTCAGTCATATGTTCATTTATTCATCAACATCTATTTAGTACCTGCTGGGTACCAAGCTCTGTTTTAGGTGCTGAATATACATAGACAAGATGAGCACCTGGAAGTGTGAAAGGAACATATTGACTCTCAATCTGTTGAGTAAATTAATGATTGAGTGAGTGAATGAGTGAATGGGTGAATGGACAAGTCTATTTGGATACTACCCTTCCCTAGTAGAGGCCACAGTGTAATAGATGGAAACAAGGAAGTGCAACAAGGCTACTTCCACGTGTACTCAGGAATCTGTGCAGGGTTCCCTGGGGAGTGGGCTTCTCAACCTGAGGACTCAGGGACAGCATCTCAGAAAAGGATGGAGGAATCCTAAGACCAAGCCTTCAAAGATTAGTGTTTTGTTGAATGGCTGCCTTGTTCCTTGCCTGCAGTCCAAAATGCATGGTCACCCTTGAGGGAATCCTTGCTCATAGGAATGGTTCAGCTTTGCTGGACCCTTGGCTCAGTTGCTTGTGCAGTTTGCCTCTGCCCACTGATTCAGTCTGTTTCTGGCCACCCCACGGTAACTGTCCCACTGAACTTAGCCTTTGCCTAAGGACCTGCCTCAGTATAGGCCCATGTGGTTGACCCACACATGGACGTGACAGAGTCCCCTGCAATATGACAGCCTGGTAGCTTGGTCACTTTAAAATGATTCTGTGTTAGGGGAAGCAAATGTAGCTCATTCCAGAATCATCTAGAATTCATCAAGAGGATCACAGTAAAAACAAATGGATGAGTGTAAAAGGACAGGATTAGAGCAGGGTGGAGGCTCTACCACATAGCTGTTCCTTACCACCCTCTGTGGCCCCTGAGCTATGTCTGAGGGACCCTAGAGCTTTCTGGAACCTTGTGGAGACCACAGGGGACCACAGAGGTCTTCTTCTTTCAGCTGGAGGCTGAGTGAGAAAGGTAAAAGACAGTGTTGTCCTCGGGCACCAAGGAAAGCTCAGAAAACTCTCTCACTTAGCTAGGGGCATGGGGATGACCCCCCCACTGCCGCCCTTTTCCATAAAGCCTTTAATTACTAATGACTTTGAGTGGGATTTGTTAAAGTGATTCTTTGTGTTCAACCTTTTTTGTTCAAAGTCATTACTCACTGCAGTTAGGTTAGTTTGGATATTTGAGATAGCCCAGCCTGGCATATTCCCTATCGTGGCACTTTAAAAATGTTCATGCTGATGAGAACTTTTATTTTTTATAATGACCCACTAATGTAACGATAATGCAAGTAATAGTCCATATCAAATAGCTTCTTGTCCAAGGGCTGAGGGAATTCATTTAATGTATTTAGTGCCAAAGTCCTAAAATAAAACTGTTTAAGCTGTTGCATTCACTTATCCATTTTTATGAATCTCTGGTTAATAAAAGGGAATAGCTCATCTGGAAAGTTAGGAGAAATAAAGAAGTTTAGGTCACCTGTGATGACATTTTTGATTGTCTGTATACAGTTTCCTTATCACAGAGCTGCTATGAAGCTTCAACTTGTAGGCTGACAGGACAAGGAGACTCTGAATGTGAATAAGGAAGTTTTGCTATATTTGGGTCTGTTCCATGTGCACTGGTACTGGGACACCAGCTGCATGGGTGCAGCTGGTTGTTGGTGGGCAGGGGTTTATTGTGGTGGAGGGGCTAGAATGTTGCCCTCCAAACCAGAAAGAGGAGAGGCCGTGAGCCTGTTGAGCAGTCTTAAAAAGATCGGAACCTCCTTCTCATGGAGCCCAACTGAGAAAATTGGAGAAGCTCCCAAGGCTCATCCGGAGTCCTTTATTCCCTTAGTAATGTCCACTCCTGACCATCCCTCCTTCCGACGTGTGCGATCTTGTGTATATTCCTCAAAATCTGCTTTCTGTAATACCTTGAGGGTAAATAACTATAGCTCATGGGCCCATTCTCCCAGGGGTCTGTACACACCAAGCATTGGACTTAACTGTGCAGTTTAGAGCTTTGGTTTGCAGGTAAATGAATTTCAGGCATTGCACTAGGAAAGAATTTGGTCTGAGGAACTTTTTGTGTCAGTGAAATCATTCTGTAGATAGGAGTGGATGTTTTTCACTTTTCCCATGAATAGTGTTGTCAGATAAAATACCAGGTACCCACTTAATTTGAATGTCAGATCAACAGAAGATGACTTTTTAGTGGAAGCATCTACCAAATATTATATGGGCATACTTATACTAAAACTTTTTGTTGTCTATCTGAAATTTAAATTTAACTGGGTGTTCTGTATTTTTATTTGCTAAATTAGACAACCCCATTCATGAGCTCTAGCCCTGGTACCATGTCCTGGGGTCCTGAATGTGGCCTAAGATGAGGTACGAGCTTAGTGCACAGGTACAGGTGTGGACACTTGGTATTACTCTGCACTCATATCCAGACTGACTCAAATGTACTTCTTCTGCCTCTTGTCCTCCTGGTTATTCCAACAAAAAGTAGTCTTTATGTGTCCAGGCAGTGGTAGGTGAGGAGGCACAGTTGGGAACACTACCCACTTGATTAGAAGAAATGAATATTGCTCAATAACACAAGCCTAAGCTGTGATATCAGATCTGAGTTCAAATCTAGCTGTAGAACTTTGGTTGAAAGATACTCTCTCCATGCCTCAGTTTCTCATCTGTAAAATGGAAATGATATCTACATTTTGCATTGTTGTGAGTTTTCAAAATGATATATGAAAAGCACCTATATAATGAACTCTGCAATGTTCTACCTAGAGACCATTTCAACACAGTGCTAGTTGCCCCAGCTACTGGAAGAACTGTTGTCTCTCAGCTGTCAGCCCCTTCAGGAGTTGCCTCAGCTTCAGAGAGGTACCTTACCCAAAGGTAATCCTCTTCCTGGGGTGGTCCCCATTCAGTGACTGATGAGTACAAGGGCATGAGGGCTCGTTCACCTTAGCCTTAACCCAGGACAACCATTGAAAGAGCCATTCAAGCTCTAGGGCATTGCTGTGGTTTATTGAGCTTGCTTCACAGCTCCCCTTCTCCCTCTGCCCTTTATGCTTCCTTTCCTCCTCTTCCACAGCTGTGATCCCAAAAACACTCCTTACAAAAACATCCTGCACACTAAACTCTAGAGTCTGCTTCCCAGGGAACCCAACCTGCAGGAGCATGGCACAGTTCCAGGCACACATGTAGGTGCTCCACCAGTAGGAACCATGAATGACAGCAACAGAAGTATGGCAACAGTAGAGCCAAACATACATGGATCTAGTTGTACATGGCATTTCCTACACCTCTTTAGAAAGGGCTTCCTTCTTGTGGTGATTAGACTGTGATCAGTGCAAGACCAATCCTTGCCCTGTACGTCTCTTGGCAGCAAACATGGGCCTGAAAACACCAAGTTTCCAGCAGGTGCTCAATATATGCTTGGGCAACATTTAGCTGCTTGGCTTCAGAAAATCAGTTGGAGCAATAAACTACTTTTGGAAAAGTTATTTACAAATACAAACAGCTTCAGGAGAGTTTGCCTATAACCATGTGTGGAAGAGATATGTGAGTGGTTGCAGCAGGAAAGTGGGGGGTTTGAGGATACCCATGTAGGAAATGTGGTGAATCCCCTCAGAGACCCTAGGAAATGGTGGGAGAAAAGATCTGGGCTTAAGGCAGGGATTGAGAGAGAGCAGGGCACAGACAGGTACTAGAAGTAGCTGTAGGTATTAGAAAAGATTAGGCAGTAAGTGGGAGTCAGAGGCAAGTATGCCAGGCTAAGGAGTGGGATCTTTATGTGCAGGGTGATGGGAGCTTCTGAAAGGAGGGAAGTAGGAAGATAGCATGGTTTGATCTGTATTTAGAGGCTGCTCTGCCCACAGAAGGGAGGATACCTTGGAGGGTTCAACACGAGAGAGACAGTTGCTACACTCCAGGGACAATGACGGCCTAGGCAGTGAAGATGAAAGAAAAGTGGACACATAAGAGACATTTCTAGGAGGGATGATATACAGTGGAACTTCGGTTCTTGAACTTAATTCATTCCAGAAAACTGAGAAGTGATTTGTTTGAAAACCAAATTTCCTTTGTTTGCTGCCTGAGAGACATGTGACTGATCATAAAGGTATCAGCATGAAAGGGTTGTTGGGTAGAGAATAGACCTGAAGTTTTGTCAGACAACTGAGACAATTCTTCCACAAACAACTTGATTGAGATATGAATTGCTCAATAACCAAGGCATTTGAGAACCATGGTAAAAGATGAGTTAACAGATGAGAGAGACAAGGAGGAGTGTAGTTGGCTATCCAGATTTTTTACCTTCCTCTGCATCTCTGCTGGATAGCTATCCAGCTCATTGACAAGATCCAGCTGAGGTTAAGCCTTCACCTCCTGAAAACCTGCAAAAATTAATTTATTACTGACTGCCCCTTCCTCTAAAGTTTCTACAAAATTGCATCTGAGCTACCCGATTACATAGACTTCTGATTCCTATTCTCAGCTTCTTATGTTATAGGGAACTTTGCCAAGCAGGAGCCATCCCTGTGTCCTTCATCATACACACTAGATTGCTTCTTTCCAGTTCTTCTTTCAGAGTGTTTTCCCATACATTTCTCTGTTCTTTGAACATTCTTCTATCCGCAGATGTCACTTTTGAAAGGTAGTCCCTCTAACAACCTCAAATAGGTCACTGTCCCTTGACATATAACATAATAGTATCCTGTATTTATCCTTCTCAGTCTTTATCCCAATGTAATTACTGGTGTAATGACTTAGTTCCGCACCTATAGTACCTAGCATAGCCCCTCCCACTACAATAGTTACTCATTAAATATTTGTTGAATGAAATTGTTATCCATGGACAACACTGTGTACATGGGTAGTCAGTGTTCACATTCTATTAGCTTGGCTTTATTTGTGGGTGGCAGCCATTTTGAAAGTTACTTGCTGTGAGATGAAGTTGCTGCCTCCCTCAACCCCCAGAATTAAGCATTCACATCATAAAGATCCCCTGTGCTGTAGGAAATCCCATATTTTCCTACTTCATGCTCAGTGGAGTTAGAGATACCCTACACATCCCTATACATCCAAGACATAAATGCTTCATTAATCCAAGAGCTATTAAAGAGAGCCTGCTGTGTGCAAACCCTGGGGACAGGCCTTAGGGCCAAGGTCTGTCCCCACATGCACTAACTTCTGCTCAAACACTCCCGAAGGACACCTGATCTACCTGTGAGTGGAGTCACATTGGCTGTGGAGCTTGGGTGACTGCCTGGTATATGTGGTATCTCAAAGAGCTTGGTTTAAGAGGATTTCAGAATTGTGTGCCAGGGCACTGTGTCACACTTTTTAAATTCCTGTAGAGGAGGAGCTGAGATTTCAGTGTTCACTGTTGAGAGAGGGGGTCCTGGCACCTTGCCTCCTTCATGGCTCCTTTCAGCTCCATTTCTGGGCCCTTTTGTTCAGACTTTTAGGCAAAGATGCTTTATAAAGATGTAGGGTTGGAGGAGTAGGTGTACCCATTGGCCCAGGGAATATAAGAGGCTACCAGGCAGTTAACAAAATAAATCACCCTACAGAAAAGCACAAGAATTCTCTGCCTTTGACACTCCTCAGGGCTGGAACCACCTATCTGTGGCAGGAATTTTGTGAGAGCTTTGGCATTCTTCCCAGCAGTAGTGCAGAGTTAGGCCCTGCTAACTTGTCTCCACCAGCCCAAGCAGCAGGTGCTGCAGAAAGAGCTAAGGGCTGGGTGCACCTGTGTGGGTTGGGAGGGTCAAGGTTAAAAAGGAAATTAAGGTGCAGGTGAATCAAAGAGGCCATTCTCAATTATCTCACCCTGAATTCCTTTTTTGAGAGCCTTGTCCTTTTGATTCCTTTGGGGTTCTCAGATTCTGTTTGGATGAAAATGAGAAACTTGAAATGGAAAATGTTTAAGTATGTTCTGTCATTGGTGTTTTGGGGGAAATGGGGAGAGTGGAACAGAACTGTGATGACAACAAGAGAGAGGAAAGATAATGTCATGGTGGGAATGGGGCTTCCAGAGGGAGCTGATCTAGTCAGGAAAGGGCTTTATAAGAAGGGGGCTACTGTCAGAAGGACACTTTCCTGACCTCGTCGATAGTCATGATGGGTGCTACTTCATTCACTGATTCAGCATGTACTTATGGTGCCTACCATGGGCCAAGAACTGTCTGAGTTCTGGAAAAACAGGGATGGACAAAACAGTGAGGGTCCCTGTTCTCAGGGCTTCCCTTTCAGAGGGGCCAGACAGACAGTAAAAAAGTCAAGACTTACAAAAGGTGATTTCAGGTGTGACTATTGTAAAGAACAGAAAACAGGTGTGATAGGCGATGGGGCAGGGAGAAGTACTTCGGATGAGCTCTTCAGGAAGAGGTCCCTTGAGGTCTGAGCTGAGGGCTGAATGATGAGAAAGAGCTAGTTATGCTATGGTGGGGGATGGGGCATTATCATTCTGTGTTCATAAGAATCTTTTAGACTCTCACAAGGTCTGTTCAGAAAGTATCCAGGCATGTACTATGAAAAAGAGAGGCATTTATTAAAAAAGATACAAGATATAAGAAACATTGTACAAAGGCAATGATGCCTCAGTCCCCTTCAAAATAGGTGCCTTGGGGCCTCACACAGTTCTCCCAATTGCCATTAGGTACCCTGTCATATTTTCCTGAATCTCATTGACAGTCTGAAGTCTCTTCCCTTTCAAAGGTGATTTTAGTTTGGGGAAAAGCCAGAAGTCAGAGTGTGAAATCTGGGCTGTAGGGGGGCTGAGTCACCTGGTTGATATGATGTTTCACCAAGAAACTCTGCATGAGACAGAATGCATAAGTAGGTGTGTTGCCATGATGAAGCTGCCAATCACCAGTTGCCTATAGCTGTGGCCTTGGGAATCATCCAAATAATTTCCGTGGTGGAAGGTTCAAGCTTAATGCAAAATTTGATTCAGATTTGTTGCTCTACTCATTCAGTCATTTTGAATATAACAGCCACACAGTACACATGCTCACTCAACAGCTTGACCACACCCCACTAATCAGTACAGTGAAGTCATCATTGTTCATGCAGGCACCATGCCAGTCCACTCTTTGGTTACCAGTTTACATGGATGTTGTGCAAACCATTCCCATTATATTGACAATGGCTTGACTTTTTCTGGACAGACCTCATATGTCTGGGGCTTAACAAGCTTAGAAATTGTTTTGAGACATGTAATCATAATGCAGTGAACCTTGATAACTCTGTCCTGGAATTTGGAATCTCTTGACTTACTAGATTATTCCATGACTGTGAGGGTCATTGATAGTAGGCACTCAGCAAGTGTGTAATGAACTTGATTGACAGTATATTTGCATGGTGGCCATTTGACTAATAATCCTCTAGGATTTTCTAATGCACCAGGCAAACAATTCCTGGGCATACTCAGGCTGCCCTAGACCCAGCCCTGGCTTTGTGAGAAAGGAAGAGCAATGATGTTCAGCTTTTGAATATGTTACCTGCTGTTAAAGATGAGTCCCCTTAGGTTTGATTTGTCATTCCCATTCATATGTTCAGGGAACCCTCACCTCTGGCTGCCATTTGGGAACAGAAAACAACTTTTGATTTCTTCCTCTGGCTTATTCCTCACCTAATGTCACCATCTCAGAAAATTATTGTTGTTCAAGAAAAAACAACAACAATAGGAGACACCTTGATTCCTGCCTTTCCCTAACCAACAGTTCTTCCACATCCACACATATCCTTCAACAGGTTCTGCCATTTTCACATCAGTGTAATAGAGTGAGGAACCTGCTAACATTGCATCCCCAGCCAACACCAACCCTTGCCTCAAACTCTCCAAGAATCCTTTAATTTGCCTCCATGTTTTCACTCTCATCCCCTACAATCCCCTTTCCATAAAGCTTCTAGATTGATGGTTTCAAGGAAAAAATATGATCATAATGTAGGCCATGGCCATTTCTGCTTAGACCCTTTCCAGCTGCCCATCTCACTTAGAATAAAGCTTAAACTTCTTCCCATGGTCTATAAGACTCACTCTTAACTCATCTCCCACGATTTTTCTTCGCTCACTATGCCCTAGCCACACTGATTTCCATCAGTGTGATTTCCACACTGATTTTTACTGCTCCAGTTCACCAAGCCAGTCTTACCTTCGGGTATTTACACTGGCTGCTTTCTCTGCCTGAAATGCACCCCCCACCATTGCATGACCAGCTCTTTCTCATCATTCAGCCCTCAGCTCAGACCTCAAAGGACCTCTTCCTGAAGAACTCAGCTGAAGTATCTTCTCCCTTTCTCGTAGCCTATCACATCTGTATTCTTTTCTTTACAATAGTCACACCTGAAATTACCTTTTGTAAGTCTTGACTTTTTTACTGTCTGTCTGGCCCCTCTGAAAGGGAAGCCCTGAGAGCTTCTCTGTTTTATCCATCACTGTTCTTCCAGAACTTAGACAGCACTTGGCTCGTGGTAAGCACCATAAGTACATGCTGAATCAGTGAGTAGACTAGCACCCATCATGACTATCGATGAGGTCAGAAGTGTCTTTTTGACAGTAGATCCCCTTGAGAGAGTCTAAAAGATTCTTATGAACACATCTGTATTCATAGGAATCTTTTAGACTCTCTCAACCCTCAATCAGTTAATCGCTAGTATATTAGTGTGCTTTGTGGAGGATAATATGCATGTCTTGTTCCCCATCCAAATGTCCTGTGATAATCTGATTTCATGAGCCGGGTGTTATTCTTCCGCCTGGGACCTTCTCAATTCCATGGAATTCTTCTCACTACCTGCTACACTGTTCCAGGCCATTGTTCAGCCTGTGCCAGTTTCTTTCATGGACTCTGTCCATCCATCCTATTTGTTTTCCCTGTTTTTTTTTTCTTTGTTCAGTTATCCCTAGAAGTAGTATTGGTGTACGTGGAAAATAAAATTCTCTTGATCAATTAAAAGTGAAGTGTCAGTCAGAAGTAAATATGTCCAAACCAGAAATCGAAGTTAAGTGGATTTATATTTGAGGAAGAGTCATTGCACACGGGTCTTTGCATAGATAATTAACATGAGCAGTAAGAGCATATCCTTTCATTTACCTTTTAACACAAATTTGTTGAGCACCTATCATGTGCCATGTCCCTCCCTTAGTACTGGTTAAGATCAGAGGTCTCATGCATCTCTTTTGGGAAGGATGCCTTGAGCATTGAGAAAAACTTTCCAGCTGGCAAATACCTGTTCTGTTTACCTCTAGGAGAAATTGACACCTTTAACAGTGGCTTTACCCTTTAAAATCTCTTAAGATCATGATTTCTCTTTTGAGACACTCTGGTTGCCTCCTAAACACTGAAAATTCGGAGTACAGATTTATTTCAGAAATTCATCGTGATGCTTTTAACCTTTGATGCCTTTTGCAGGAATGATTTATGAAGTTTGTTTCATTTTATGGCGGTTTCTCCAACCAGGTTGCAAGAGATATAAGGACTGTGATTTTAGACAATTATTCTCTTGATAGCATGTGCTCAAGTTCACACAGCAAGAGAAGATGCTCCTCTTTCTTTTTACAAAAGAATCAGAGGCTCTATTACCTATACAATATCTCAACAATTGATGTGCAAGCCATTCAGTCAACCAGTTGCTTTTCTTTCACAGCCAGAACCAGAGAAAGGACTGATATTGCCATTACATTGATTAACTTTCCCCCAGATGAGTTGAATCTAAGAACTGATTGTGAGTCTAGCCTTGGCAACTTTACATATCCTTTCTTTTCCTCCCTCCCCTTTACCTCTTTGTTCTTTACACCCACACCTTTTCTCTTTCTTCCTGCCTTAGTAGTATGTACTGTGTTTTAAGTTGTTTTAAATCCTTTGCCAGGTTATATAGGACACTTTTTTTTGTCTCAGAACACTTTAACAGTCTTAAATATCATTAACAATGTCAAAGAGCTTTTGTTTTTTGTGGATTATACATATTGCTATTATTGCATTAGTAATTAAAGCAAATACAATTTAAAAATATGTACTAATTTCATTATAATTATAATAAATCCATCACATATTAAAATAACATTTTTATTAAGATAACTATTATCAAAATAAAAATAATGAGGAGAGTACTGTTGTTTTACATTTTTGCAAATGTCTACCTTAATATAAGACAGTGGAATTCTCATCTGCTTCTGCATTTAATCTGTTGTGGTATCATGTTCTATAACCTCTGGAAAACTCCAGAGAGAATTTGAACAAAGAAAGCAAGCAGTATCTTAGTACTGGTATGAAAATAGTTTTGACCTTCTGAACCCCTTGAAGGGTCTCAGGGACCTTCAAGAGTTCCTGGGTTATACTCGAGAACTGGTGTGCTAGGGTTAGAGATACAGACATACAAAACCCAGGACCTGGTAGAAGAAAGACACAGAAGGATGTTTATAGCTCAGCATAGTCCTTACTGTGCTAAGGATAGACAGGAGGCTGTGGAATGACAAGAAGAGAGACCTAATTTAGTCTGGGGCACATACTTAGGGGTGGGGAGGAAGGGGAAGCTCAGAATGCTTCCCCGAGTCAGTGGTGCCTAAACTGAGCTGAGCAGGTTGGGAATGCAGATATTGAATGTAAATAGAACCGCCTTGTCTGATATCCTGATACTCAGTGATGATTGGGAGGGTGGTTTGTAGCTTTATATGATTGTGCATTTTTTTGGTGGAGGGAAGGCTTTTTTCTTTCCATCTTCTACCTCTGATATTCTACAACTTCCTAGGAAAGAGCCAGAGCTGGAAAAATGCAGATAACAGTCCACATAAATAAGAAGTGAAATTGGCCTGCCAGTGCTTTCTTTCTGAAGCATTGAGAAGCAGGTGAGCATTTTGCAGTGAATATACTGTAAACCAGATAATTGCCATTCGTCATTCTGAACATTGGGATCTAAGGCATGAAATGGAATTTATAATAAAAATGTATCACACATTTGCTACCCTCTAGAACAAAGTTGATAGCATAAACCACAAAGGTTTTATTTATTAGTTTACCAGTAGAGAAACAAAAAGACAGTGTTTCTATCTGAGGTTAAAAGGAATTTACACTTGTCGCATCAAATATTCTCACTCATTTTGAATATAACATTTTAAAAGATTCTTCAATGGGTGTGATGGTTAGTTTTATGAGTCCATGTGGCTAAGTACTATAGTACTTAGTTATTCAGCGAAACACTAGTCTAGTGTTACTGTGAAGGTATTCTGGAGATGTGGTTAACATCTACAGTCAATTGATTTTACATAAAAGAGATTACCCTCAATAATGTACGTAGACCTTCTCCCATTTGAAGGGCTTTAAGAGCAAAAACTGAGTTTTCTTAGAAAAGAAGAAATTCTGCCTTGAGACTGCAGCATCAACTCCTATCTGAGCTTCTAGCCTGAAGTCCTGTCCCACAGATTTCAGACTTCAGCCACCCATAATTGTGTGAGCCAATTCCTTTACACATATCATTCATATATATGGTCTGTCCAGACAGTGAGTCATGTAATATGAAAAATAGAGATATTTATTGAAGAAAAGGCAAGATACAAGGAACATTGTACACAGGACAATGATGCCTCAGTTCCCTTCAAAGTAGGCACCTTGGGACCTCACACAATTCTCCCAATTGCCATCAGCTGATCTATCGTATTTTCCTGAATCTTATTGATGGTCTGAAATCCCTTCCCTTTCAAAGGTGATTTTAGTTTGGGGAAAAGCCAGAAGTCACAGAGTGCCAAATCTAGGCTGTAGTGGGGCTGAGTCACCTGGGTGATTTGATGTTTCACCAAAAAACTCTGCAGGAGACAGATGTGATGCATGAGTGGGTGTGTTGTCATGATGAAGCTGCCAATCACCAGTTGCCCACAGCCACGGACGTTTTTGTTGTATTGCATCTCTTAACTGACAAAGAACATTGAGGTAGTGCTCTTATTAATTTTTTGGTCTGGAGGGTATACTCATGATGGACAGCACCGTCCCAGTCAAAAAACCTTTAACGTGGTCTTGATCTTGCTGTGACTTTGCCACACCTTCTTTGGGTGTGGAGAAACCAAGAGACTTCCATTGGGATGACTGGGCCTTTGTTTTTCGATCATAGCCATAGACACGATTCATCTCCAGTTATGACCTTCTTGAGGAAATCTGGTTCATTGGTAGTGGTTCAAATCAAGTCATTAGCAACTGCCACACGGTTTTCTTTCTGCTCTGGTGCCAGAAGCCTTGGAACGAATTTAGCCATGACATATTTCATGTCAAGATTCTGTATCAAAATCTTAGACAGTAGTTTTGGGATCCCCAGATCAGCTTCTGGTTCTCGCACTGTCAGTTGCTGATCTTTGTTGATTGCAACCCATACACATTTAACATTCTCAGTTGTCCTGCCTGTCGAAGGCCTTCCAGAACATGGACCACTTTCAATAGATTCTCAACCATCTTTGAAGCATTTGTGCCACACCTTTATTTGCGCTGCACTCATTGCACAAGCCCCAAAGCCTTCTGAATCATCCGAATAGTTTCCTTGGAGAAGTGTTCAAGCTGAATGCAAAATTTGATGCAGATTCATTGCTGTACTTGCTCAGCCATTTTGAATGTGACGGCCACACAGTACACATGCTCACTCAGTGATATCTACCACCCCTGCTGACTAGTACAGTGAAGTTGTCATTGTTCACACATGTGCATTCCAGTCCTCTCTCCTTGGCTATCAGGTTACATCGTTGTTGTACAAGCTGTCCTCGTTATATTAACAATGGCTGGGCTTTTTCTGGACAGACCTCGTGTGTGTGTGTGTGTGTGTGTGTGTGTGTATGAATATACAAATGTGAATGCCTGTATTTATCTCTATCTCTATTGTTTTCTGTGTCCTATTGATTCTGTTTTTCTGTAAAACCCCATTTTCCAGTTGGTTCCAGTCTTGGCTGTTTTGTCTCCTTGCGCTCCATCAGAGCACCTGGTCCAAGTCTTGACCCATAGGTGATGGAAACAAATACGTGCTCTTGCATTGGCCTCTGCTCAAGGGGAAGAATTACCAAGTAGGGTGGCAATCTCAGTTCTCTCATTAGGACCATGACCTTGTATGATTTCCTTAAGTTCCCTGAGCCTCCACAACTTCATCCATGAAAGGAAGCCTGTGTTGCCTTCTCATGGGGGTGGTTGTGAGGGTTTAATGAGATCATAACTCTAAAGCCTGGCACATAGTAGGCCCTCAGGCGTGTCTTTACCTGATTCATTATGTAGTGGTGGTAGTTGAACAATGGCAATTACAAAAAGAGTTTTAGACAATTACATTTAGTAGCATGAATTCTAAAGTAAGATAAGGGCTGGTTTTAGGGGTTAAGGATGTTTAAAATGTAGTGAGGTATGAGATATGGAAGTAATAATAATCTTGGGAAATTACAGATACAACAATTTAGTGCACACTTCAGTCCAATAATGTTGTTCAGTAGGAAAGACATTTTGGGTGGAAATA
Organism: Trachops cirrhosus; assembly: GCA_028533065.1. Classification (NCBI taxonomy): domain Eukaryota; kingdom Metazoa; phylum Chordata; class Mammalia; order Chiroptera; family Phyllostomidae; genus Trachops; species Trachops cirrhosus. The sequence continues at coordinate 32,181,087 of CM052544.1, forward strand.
TGAGCTGGCTCTTTGCAACTGAATGAGAACATTAAAAATATCACAGTCTTTTCCCCTTTCATATTCTAAATGATATTTTCCTGAGTAACTCCTAACCTTCACAAACTTAATATAATCTTCCCAGTCCCTGAGAATTATGCCTAGGGCTCTGTTAGGTATTTAGCCTCTCAACAGATTTATTGGGTAACTTAGGCATTGTCTATCTGTGGCATGCTGGGTCCCATGTGGGTTCTGACCCTAGCCTGTGTGTGTTGAGGTTCAGAATCAGAGCCTTTGCTGGGGACATGTAGGGTACTAGCTACCACTGCGTCAGCTCTGACTCAGGGTCTCATTCTGTCTTCTTCCCAACAATCCCGTGGGATTAGTATTACCTTGCTTTTATAGAAGAGAGTGAATAGAGGACTGCAAAAATTGAAAGACTCAACTAGGATACCCTGTTTACACTGTTGGTTACATAGTGACAGAACTATGACATTAAGTGCAGTATCCCTTGCACTCAACTTCAGAGTCTATCTTAGGGCAAGCTTTAGGTGATTGGCTTTGTCCAGATGGCTTGTGTAGAGACTATTGAAAATCTCACTTTTGTAAGATCACACAATTTGTTAATGCTCAATTTTTCCTAGTTATGCTCCTGGCCCATATGCCAGTACCCAATAATAATGGCACAGGGTTCATCCTCAGGCTAGAAAAATTTGGTTAATGACTTTGAGAAAACCCACACTTCAGACAAGTGAGTATTTAGGAATGGAAAATGCTAGCTGGAAAGAAAGAAAAATAGGGATGGTGGATAAATGGATAGAAGGAAAGGAGAGAGGAAGGGGAAGAAAGCAATGTTTCACCCTCACTGCAAATACCTACCAAGTGGTTGAGGCTTAATGACTCAGTCATATTTTCCTCAAATGCTTTTCAACCCAATTAAAACAGTAAAATGTAACTCTCATTTTCTGTGAATCTTTGCATATGAGTCACACACATGGGATTTGTATTTAAAACCTTCTAATTGGTACCTCTAGCAAGAGATATACATTGCCTCTAATTAAGCGATGGCAAATGTCACCCCATGATTTGGGAAGCACACCCTTTTTCTATTTGGGTAATATAGGAATACCTGCTCTTTGAAATCAAAGTGTTGCTAATTGCTTCAGGTGTTACTGGTGCCAGTGAGGCAAAGGTGCACATAGCCCATTTATCAATATATTAGGTTGCTGTATTAGGACCTGTGGACATCAGCATGATTAGGATGCTGCCTTTCTCTCAAGAGGGCACACTGTTCCATTGGAAAGAGGGACAGGGAAGTAGCTAATGGCAATGCAGCAGATCTGTAACATGAGACCAGGCAGTACAGGGTGATACTGGGGAGCAGAGGAGAACAAGTGGAGGAAGCAGGGCTGCAGATGAATCTGGAAGGAATTAGAAGAGAGGGGTAGATGGCACAATGGGGGCAAAGGCATGGATAATTGAGGGAGCTGAGGTCTTTGAGTGGCTTCAGCTAATCTTGTGGTAGAGGCAGGAAGAGCTGCTGGTGGATCCTAGGCAGGGAAGTGTAGGATTAGTTCTGCCTTTAGACGGGCTTAGCTCTCACTGGAGACAGGGATCCAATCCCACCCTCACTATGAAGCTGGGAATAAAATTACTTTTAAAAATGCCATTGTAATTATTGTAGTTAGGAATCACTTTGTAGCAAGAACAGACACCCACTCAAACTAGTACACATTTTTTAAAATGGTGGTTGTGGGAAGAACTCTTGAAAGGCTTCCCTTAGCAACCTCAGACACCCTGTGGTAGGCTGACAAGTCTGTGAAGGGTGAAGAGGGCCTGGATTGGAGAACAGGAGTGGGAGCCAGACTCCATAACTCCTGCAGCTGCTTGAGGTGCTTCTCTGCTTTCTGCATGTTGGCGCTCAATTTCTCTGTCTCCTGGCATATTAACGTCCTCTGATTTTAATGGCTTCTCAGTTTCCCCTAACCCTTGAGTGATGATTGCATGTACACCAGCCCCAACTCCTTACGAACTTTTATTTCAAGTGCCTATCACCAAGGAAATTATAGTTTCTGGGCCCCTTAAGTGAAAGTGTAAATATGTAATCAATTAGCCCAGGCTATTCCACCCATCTCTTTCTTCATGGGTTAGATGTCCACTCTTTTCTAGGAAGCTCTACTAGGGATCAGATTAGAAGGGCAAGTTGGGCATGGCAGGCAAAAGACCAGCCTGACCACTAGAATGACCTATTTACTAACATGTGGTTGATCTCACTAGAGCATTTTGAAGTTGGTACAGTATGTATTTTACAAACAGTTCACCTTACCCAGGGAGAAATATTTGAGTTCTGAGGATCAAGGAGCTAGCAATGGCCAGATGGTTAACTTTAGGATGAAAGAAAGATTCAAAGGGTAAATCATCAACCACTTAGTCCTGATGCTTGGATCGAGTGTTAATGCACTTTTTCAGAGGTGGAAGCAAAGAGCATAGAACTAAAGAATGCTCCCAAGAATGCGTCTATGCTTTAGTTAAAGGCACGTTGGGTGGGAGACCTAATTTCTTTGTAAATGGAGCAGAAATATCACACTGGTGTTTCCTCTGTGTGAGCACAAAGACACAGGCATTTTTCAGACACTGAAACATCATGGGGGAAGAAAGACAAGACAGAGTCAAGAAGCAGTTTTAGGGGCACCATATGACAGCTCAGCCTCAAGAAGAGTTGTGCAGCAAAGAGGGGCATTGTCTTGTGAAGAATTGATAAAAAGTCAGTTTTTCTGAAGTTACATCCAAATGGAGCAAACAATGAGCTGACTGACCTCAGCCTATTAGAACAAAAAAACAAAACATTTGTCAGCAGAGGGAACTGGTTAAATAAGAAAGAACAGCCAAGTGATAGAATCAACACTTATTACTTCTCTCTGGAAAGGAGATGGTGCTCTAGTGTTCTGTGAAGCCAGGGTTTGGATGTGGCTCTGTATGATTCTGCACATGCCAGTGAACCCTGGATGATGAGGATGCTATCTATCAGTACAGCCTCTTAGCTTTTCTTACCCTTCAAACTTTATTCTCCAGCCAAACTTGTTCATATTTTTTCACATGGTGTACCAGGTGCTTTTACTGTTGGGCCTTTGCCTATACACACTCCATGCCAGGAACCCTCTACATCCTTTATTTCTGCTATTTCCTATTGCTCATGACTTAGAATCTACTGTTTCCAGGAAGTAATTCTGGATTACCATGGCTGGGTTAGTGCTCCTCTCATTTTCCATATTATTCTGCTTTTCCTCTGCTTACCTACCTCTTACAATATGGCTATCATGGATTCCTGTCTAGTCTGAGAGTCCCTGGAGGATAAAGACTTTGTTCTTGCCGTATATTGATTGAGGTATAATTTACACATAATACAATTTTGAAATGTCAGATAGATAAGCTTTGACAAAGGCAATCAAGTATAATCATCACCACAATCAAGATACAGAACAGTTCAGTCATCTCAGAAAGTTCTCTCATGCCCCTTTGCAAGCAAACCTCACCCCACCCCAGACCCTAGCAACTGCTGATCTGTTATCTGTCCTTATCCTTTGACATTTATTTAGAATGTCATATGAATGCCATCAAACAGCATATAGTCTTTTGTATCTGACTTCTTTCACTTCATTTCACCAGCAAAATGCTTTCAATATTCATCCAGTTTGTCATATGGATCAGTAGTTGATTTCTTTTTATTGCTGAATAGATGTCCGTTATAGAAATATACTGAAATTTGTTTATATGTTCACTAGTTGATGACTATTTTAGTTCCCAGCTTAGCACTATTTTGAATAAAGATTCTGCAAACATTTACACAGAAGTCTTTTTGTGTAATTTGTTTTCAGTTCTCTTAGATAGATTCTAAGAATAAGATTGTTGAATCATTTTATAAGAAATTGCCAAATTATTTTCCAAAGTGATTGCTAAAATATTTTCTTTGTTTCTTGTTGTTTGATAAATTATATTTATTTTAAAGTATATATATAAATTTATTGATTATGCTATTACAGTTGTCCTGATTTTTCCCCCATCGCCACCCTCCACCTAGCACCCCAGACTCCCTCAGGCAACTCCCCATCATTGTTTATGTCCATGAGTCATGCATATAAATTCTTTGGTTACTCCATTTTCTATACTGTACTTTACATCCTCATGGCTATTCTGTAACTACCTATTGGTACTTCTTAATCCCCTCATCTCTTCACCTATTGCCCCACACCCTCAAAACACTGTCTGTATCCATGATTCTGTCTCTGTTTTTCTTGTTTGCTTAGTTTGTTTTTAGATTAAATTGTTGATAGATACATATTTTTTGCTATTTTATGGTTTATAGTTTTGATCTTGTTTTTCTTAAATAAGTCCCTTTAACATTTCATATAATAATGGTTTGGCGATGATGAACTCCTTTAGTTTTTTCTTGTCTGGGAAGCTCTTTATCTGCCCTTCAATTCTAAATGATAGCTTTGCTGGGAAGAGCAATGTTGACTGTAGGTCCCTGTTTTTCATGACTTTGAATATTTCTTGTCAATACCGTCTTTCCTGTGAAGTTTCTTTTGAGTAATCAGCTGACAGTCTTATGGGAACTCCCCAGTAGGTAACTAACTGCATTTCTCTTGCTGCTTTTAAGAGTCTCTCTTTATATTTAACCTTTGGCATTTTAATTATGATATGTCTTGGACTGGGACTCTTTACATCCATCTTGTTTGGGACTCTCTGTGCTTCCTGGACTTGCATGTCTGTTTCCTTCACCAAATTATGGCAGTTCTTCTTTCATTATTTTTTTCAAATAGATTTTCAATTTCTTGCTCTTTCTCTTTTCCTTCTGGCACCCCTATGATGAGAATGGTGGACCACTTGAAGTTGTCCCAGAGGCTGCTTATACTATCCTCATTTTTTTGGATTCTTTTTCCTTCTTGTGATTAAGATTGGATGTTTTTTGCTTCCTTATGTTCCAAATCATATTTGATTCTTGATTTCATATTTCATCCACTCTGCTGTTGTTTCCCTGTAAATTGTTCTTTATTTCAATTAGTATATCTTTTGTTTCTGACTAGATCTTTTTTATGCTTTTGAGGTCCTCACTAATTTCTCTAAGCATCCTTATAACCAGTGTTTTGAACTCTGCATCTGGTAGATTACTTATTTCCATTTTGTTTAGCTCTTTTTCTGGAGTTTTGATCTGTTCTTTCATTTTGGCCATGTTTCTTTGTCTTCTCATTTTGACAGCCTCCCTGTGTTTGTTTCTATGTATTATTTAGAGCTGCTTTGACTCTGTGTCTTGATAGTGTGGCTTAATGTAGTAGGTGTCCTGTAAGATCCAGTGGCGCAGCCTCCCCTATCACCCAAGCTGGGTACCCAAGGTGTACCCTTTATGTGGGCTGAATACACCCTCCTCTTATAGTTGAGCCTTGGTTGCTGTTGGCAGATCAATGAGAGGGATTTACCAGGCTAGTTAACTGCAAGGATTGGCTGTGACCACTTACCACCAACCTCTGCCCTCCGAGGAGGATCAGCTGTGCAGGGGGCAGGATGGTGGTGCTCCAACACGGTCTCTAGCTGTCTCATGGGTGTGCTTGCCCTGGGGTTTCCCAAGTGGTGCAGGCCAAGCTCAGTCCCCACCTGTGTTTTCCTTGGGATACCTCGCCTGAGCCATAAAGCAATATGAGAGGGCTGCTACTTGTGTTGGGTTTGGAAATTCCCAGGTGAAGCCAAGCTGTGAATCTAGGCTGGCTTCTGCTAGTGGTGGACCAGGGGCTCACTGAGATCAGCTGTTGCTTGTTTGAGAGGATATGGGAAGTTGTGAAGCATGAGCTAAGAATAGTCATTGATATGGAAAAGCAGCTTGGATAGGCCCATAAGTTGGGTGAGTCAGAGTTTCTGGGGATCTCCAAGGTAGGTCAAACAGTGCTAGCCAGATTGTTGGAGTCTCAGATGCAGCACCAGCTTGCTGGCTCTGTCAAAGAAGGGTTTAGAAAACAGTCAATGGCCTCTGTTTGCCTTGATGCCAGACATTTCAGTTTTTCCCTGTATACCACTGGTGCCTTTCACGCTACTACCCTGGTGTAGGAGCTCAGAGGGAGTGAGTCTGAGGAGGTGAGTCTGTGTATGGGTTCTTCAAGAGAAACTGCTTGGGGCTTTAGCAGTTTCTTCCACCATCTCATTCCCCACCAGTTTTTGCAGCCAGCAGTTGTGAGCACTTACCTTCCTAGGACTGGAACCCTGGGCTGGGGAATCTGGTGTGATGGGACTCCTCACTCTTGAGATATCCCTCCTGAGTTTTTGTCCACCACATGTGGGTGAGGCACCAGCCCTTTCTGCATCTGTGTCCCTCCTACCAGTATGGATGGATGTGGTTTCTTTAATTTTGTAGTTGTCAGACTTCCATTGAACTTGATTTCTGACAGTTCTGAGTAATGGTTGTCCTATATTTTAGTTGTAATTTTGATGTGGTTGTGCAAAGAGGTGAGCCATGTATGCCACCAACTTGACTAGAAGTCTAAGGTATTTTCCAAAGTGTTTTATTTTACATTCTTTCCAGCAATACATGAGTTTCAGTTGCTTCACATCTCCATCAGAACTTGGTATTGCTAGTCTTATTTTAACCATGCAATGGAGGTGTGGTATTATCCCATTGTGATTTACTTATTCTTGAAAACTACTAATGTTGAGCATCTGTTCATGTTCTTACTACTTGCTGTTCATATATTTACTTTGGTGAGAGGTCTGTTCAAATTTTTGCCTTTTTAAACAGATTATTTGTCATCTTATTGAGTTATAAGAGTTCTTTATATGTATGCTTACAAATCCTTTATGAGATATATTGTGCAAATATTTTCTCCCAGTCTTTGCTTTAAAAAGAATCTTAAGTGTGTTTGGTGGATAGGGCAGGGAGAGTAATGATGGGGGGATGGGGACAACTGTAATTGCACATCAATAAAAAAAAAAAGAGAAAATCCAAAAGCGAGAGACAAAAAAATTAGAAGTTTATAATTTTTATAATGTTTTCTGTATCAATTCTATCTTTTAAAGTCCATGCTTATTTTGTCCCTTCAAATAAATCTTTGCCTAGCCTCAGGACATTAAGATTTTTTCCTGTGCTTTCTATTAAAGGTTTTATAATTTTAACTCCTGCATTTAGGACCAAAATCCATTTAGAGATAATTTCTGTGTATGGTTGTGCAGTAGGATTGAAAAAATTATTTTGGATATGGATTTCTAATTTTTTCAACAACATTTAAAGGAAAGACAATCCTTGCCCTCCATTGAATTATGCTGGAACATTTGTCAGAAATTAATTGGTCATGGTCATATGTATGTGTATTTATTTCTGCACTCTATATCTTCTTTTCATTACATGCTATCTTCATGTCAATACCATACTGTCTTCATTAGGGTAGTATTGCAATAAGTCTGAAAATTAGGTAGTGTGAGTCCTCCAATTTTGCTCTTCATTTTCAAAATTGTTTTGGCATAACAGGTCTTTTTCATTTTCATAAAACATCTAAAATTAGTTTATCCATTAACAAAATCCTACTATTATTTTGACTTGCATTGTATTGACTCTATAGCTCAATTAGGGGAACATTTATATTTTAATTATATTGAGTCTTATCATACCATGAACACTCCATTAAGACTGCTCAGGTCTTCTCTAAATTCTCTCCACAATGTTTTACAGAGTTTTCAGGGTATAGATCTTGCATGTATTTTGTGAAAGTTATTCCTGTTTCATGTTTTTTTATGCTATCCTATTAGTATTTTTAATTTAAATTTCCAATTGTTCACTGCTAGTGCATAGAAATATAATTCATTTTTATATATTAACTTTGTATACTGTTACCTTCCTAGACTTACTTATTAGTTCTAGTGGCATTTTAGTAGGTTCCATAGAATTTGCTTCATTGATGATCATGTCCTCTGTGAATAAAAACAATTTCAGTTTCCAATGTGATTTTTTTCTTACCTTGTTGCACAAATTAGAACTTTCAGTACAATGTGAATAGTACCATACAAGATAAGAGTGGACACATTTGTATTCTTCCTGCCCCTGGGAGGCAATAATTCACTCATTAACCATTAAGCATGATATTTGCTGCAGGTTTTCATAAAAGTTCTGTATCAGACATCTGGTCAAGATGGAGGTGTAGGTAGACATGCTTCGCTTCCTAGACAACCACAAGAAGAATTACAACTAACCTCAAAACAAAAAAACATGCAGAACTGCCAGAAAATTAAACTGTATAGAAGTTCGACAACCAAAGATTTAAAGAGGCCACATTCATCCACATGGGTAGGAGGGGTGGAGATGGGTAGAGAGGCAGTAGAACAGGCAGTCCTACATTCAGGTGAGGTGGATAAAAATCAGGAGGGATACCTCAGGTGTGAGCAACCCCAGCCCCAGGCTGGACTTCACAACACAGTTCCAGCACCAAGATAAAGCCCCATTACTTCTGGCTGTAAAAGCCAGTGAGGGTTGGGGAGGTAGAATAAGCTTCCAGTTTCTCAGGAGAGTCCATTTAAAGGGACCACAAGGACTTAGAACATATGCAAACCCATCTAGTCTGGGAGACACCACCAATGCAAGCTAGAAGGGTGCCAGTCATATACCAGAAGTGGGTGAAGTGACTAGAAATGGGGCAAGTGCTGGGCAAACCTACAGAAGCCAGGCAGTGGCACTGTGCCCTCTCTGACCCCTCCCCACACACAGAGCCACAGATTGGTGCAGGTTGCCCCACCCTGGCCAATTCCTAAGGCTCTGCCCCATACAACTTAACAGGTGTGCTAAGACAGGGAGTCAAAGCAGCTCTGCCTAATACACAGAAACAAACACAGGGAGGCTGCCAAATTGAGGAGACAAAGAAATATGACCCAAATGAAAGAATGGAACAAAAGCTCAGAAAAAAGAACTAAATGAAACAGAGATAGCCAACATATCAGATGCAGAGTTTAAAACACTGGTGATTAGGATGCTGAGAGAATGTACTGAGTATGGCAAAAACATAAGGGAAGAAATGAAGGTTACACTAAGTGAAATAAAGAAAAATTCACAGGGAACCAACAGTGAGGAGAAGGAAGTTGGGATTCAAACCATTAATTTGGGATATAAGGAAGAAATAAACATTCAACTAGAACAGAATGAAGAAATAAGAATTCAAAAAAATGAGAGTATAAGAAGATTCTGGGACATCTTCAAAAGTGCCAACATTCATGTTATAGGGATGTTAGATGAAGATGAAAAGCAGGAAATTGAAAACTTGTTTGAAAAAATGAAAGAAAACTTCCCTAATTTGGTGAAGGAAATAGACATAAAAATCCAGGAAGCACAGATGGTCCCAAAGAAGTTGGACCCAAGGAGGACCACACCAAGACACATCATAATTAAAATGCCAAAGGTTAAAAATAGAGACTCTTAAAAGCAGCAAGAGAAAAGCAGAGAGTTACCTACAAAGGAGTTCCCATGAGACTATCAGCTGATTTCTCAAAAGAAACTTTTGGTATAAAGGTTTCTTTATACCAAAAGGTATACCAAAGTTATACCTTTATACCAAAGGTATAAAGATATAAAGCAAGAAGTATTCAAAGTGATGAAAAGCAGGACCCTATAACCAAGATCACTCTATCCAGCAAAGCCATCATTTAGAATGGAAGGGCAGATAAAGTGGTTCCCAGACAAGGTAAAGCTAAAGGAATTCATTATCATCAAGCCCTTATTATATGAAATGTTAAAAGGACTTTTTTAAGAAAAAGAATTTCAAAACTATGAACATTAAAATGACAACAAACTCACAACTATTAACAACTGAACCTAAAAAACAAACACAAACCAAGCAAACAACTAGAACCGGAACAGAATCACAGATACGGAGATCATGTGGAGGGTTATCAGCTGGGAGGGGGAAGGAGAAGAATGGGGTGAAGGTTGCAGGGATTAAGAAGCATAATTGGTACGTACAAAATAGACAGAGGTATGTTAAGAATAGTATAGGAAATGGAGAAGCCAAAGAACTTATATGCACGACCCATGAACATGAACTAAGTGGTGGGGGGATTGCTGGAGGGAAGGAGCTTACTGGGCATAGGGGGACAATGGGGGAAAATTGGGACAACTGTAATAGAATAATCAATAAAATATATCTTAAAAGTTCTTTATGAAATTAAGGGAGTTTCCTTCAATTCCTTATTTGCCCATAATTTTAATTATGAATGGATGTTAAATTTTGTGAAATGGTTTTTCAGGGACTGTTTCCCCATTTTACTCCTGATACTTAAACTGTCTGTTGCATATTTGAGACACTCCATAAATATTTGTTGAATGAATAAAGCTGTGGTAAATACCCCTGAGAGTGGAAGGCCACACTTCAGTCACTTGGAAGCTTGAGATGAGCTAGGGGGACATGAGAGAATTAGAATGCCTATTGCTGTTGAGGTACTACATTTGCCTAAATGCTTATATGCAATTTTTATAACATTCCTATCAAGTAAGTATCTCTGTTTTAAAAATGAGGAATGAGTAGGAGATGGAATAAATAAAAAGGTATTATATGGTTGTGATGTGGGGAAGAAGTTCTGTGTTTTATAACTCAATAGAAATAAAGAGATAATCATGAAGTTCAGAAAACAAAATGATATGCAAAAGAAGCTGGTTTCAAATATAATGCAAGTTAAAATGGAGTGTGACGTGACCATTTGATGGAGTAAAAGAATCAAGAATCCAGTTGGTCTGGATTCAAGGAATTTTGTCCTTGAAACAACTGTTGGACCACTAAGAAGGATAAGTAATGCTTGCACAGTGCTTGGCTCAGCCATCTATAATATCCTCATAGCCAACATAATGTAAATTTACACTATTGGTTTAGCAATCTGAGGATCTGATTTATAGAGAGAGCAAAAAAAAAAAGATTTAATTTTGGTTACACATCAACATGGAAATGTTTTTAGAACTTGACAAAAGTCAAGATAGATCTGAAGGGAGTTATAAAGTGGGAAAGAAATGAGAAATTTTAGGGATATTAACATTCTTATTCTCCAAAATAGGAATATTTAAACCCCTCAGCCTCAGTTCCTATCTACAAAATGAGATTCAAACTTTTACCTAAAATAGTTGTTGTGAGGATGAAGGAATGTATGTAAAATGTCTAATATGTATGTGGTAAGTATCCAAATAACTGTGGTAATGATAGAGAGGAGAAAAGGGTGGCAGGCCTATTGATAGGAGGGAATAAACCCATTCCCATTCAGAGGGAGAACCTCAACTTTAAGGTCTATAAATTGCATCTCCTGCAGACACTGTCACTGCTCAGAGAGCAAAGTGGTAAGTGTGAGTAATGAAACATCAGTGATTATGTGTCCAGCCTACCTGGATGCTCTGATGACACTGTGAGTGGAGTTGTATTTCCCAGTTTACAGCTGTGAGAGTTAAGTATTTGTGGCCACCCGATTTGCACAGGACCAGTCCTAAAGTGGCTAAGCCATGGCTGAAACCCAACAACTGTGACTCCCAATTCTATTGTCCAACACTGAGCCAAGTGGTGCAATGAATCTGAAACACTGGGTAAGTTCCTGGCATATCCTCTGCACACATTTCTAATGAATAGCCTGCAGGTTTAATGAAAAGGAAAAAAAGATTAATCATTTCTCCCAACAGCTGCATATTATTTACATTGCATTTGTGTTGATGGCTAATAAAAGAGCAAAGGGACAGCTCAGGGTGGCTGTAATTATTCCAGTGTCCATAATGAGGCACTGGATTAAATACCAACATGTGAGCATGGATGAGTCTGCTGCCCCTTTTAGACCTGCAGTAGTCAGAGCTGCTGTCTGCCCTGGAAATGATTCAGTCAGCAGAAATGAGCCTCAGGGGCCAAGACCTGAGAATAGCAAGACATATGTCCCTGCCCCACTAAACTGCCTCTTAGTTCACGATTGCTGTGGAATAGGTGGCTTGGTCTGAGGCTACCACCAATCCTGAAACAGCTCTTTCCTCATCCTTTGAAGTGTGATTGGTTGGGGAGGACCCAGGAGCCACCTTGATGAGGCTGTTCTCAAATCTATAAGCTCTTGCTTTGCCATGGTTACTGAAAAAATGTAATATAACATGTATGTTATTATAATGGGTGTTATATATTGGAATGTGTATTACATATATATTGTAATAGGGTAATTGTAATATATTGTGTGTGTGTGAGGTTGCTTTTTAGATATGGAATATGAAGGAGTTTTTGGCTTTCTAAATTATTTGTTATGAACCCTGTGGCCATCTTGGAAAGTCACACCTGTGGAAGTAGTTTCTTCATTGTTTCCTGTTAATCGCATCAAGCTTTCAGGTTATCATGGGGAGCATTATGTACTTTTAAACTGTGAAGCAGGGTGTGAGGGCACCAGGTCACCTTTGCTTATTCTAGGGCTCCTTCTAACCTGTTTTTTTGTTTCTAAAGCATCTATTCTGCACCTAGATTTCTGTGAGGGTACACGGGGAATAAAATCAAGGCACTCACAGTTGAGTAAACAGATTAATATTTTAGAAAGATCACTCTTAATGCCAGTATGGAGATTGCATTAGAGTGGGACAAGACTTCTTGCTAGACCAGTCAATGCTGCTATCCAGATAGGAAACAGCTGGGCCAGACTTAATCAAGGTGATGGAATTGGCAGAAATGACATATTCATCAGTTAAGATTCTCTCACAGGAATATTACACCAATAATGGCATGTCATATTTTATTTTTCTACTCTTCATTAGTACCTGTTAACTCTAAGTATTTTGTACTCATTTTCTATGGCTGCCTTAACAAAGTACCTACCACAAAGGGATGACTTAGAACAACAGAAATTTATTGTCTCACAGTTCTAGAGGCCAGAAGTCTTAAGTCAAGTTGTCAGCAGGACCATGCTCACTCTGAATGCCTCTCTAGTGGCTTCTGGCAGTTCTCTGACTTGTGACACCACAAGTCTAATCTTCCCGTGATGTTCTCTCTGTGTAAGTGTCTGTCTCTGGGTTAAAATTTCCACTTTTTATAAGGACACCAGTCAATTTAGATTAAAACCCACCTTAATGGCCTCATTTTAATTTGATTACCTCTGTAAAGACCCTATCTCCAACTAAGGTCATATTTCAAGGTACTGGAGGTTAAGATTCCAACCTATGTTTTGGGGACATAAATCAACCAGTAATGTATATTTGATATGTATTTTAACTGTATTAATTGTTCATTAGATCATATATCATTCAACTAATCAAATTATTGAAGAGAAACTTAAATTGCTAGGTAATTTAGACCATTTAGATAACAATCTTGAAGTCATCAGAAAATAATCGAATGTTTGTCATATCTTTCCTCTTTACAGACATATTGGTACTCAGACATACATGTATGTGTGTAAAATGCAGTCACAGCTCCTAATTGTGGATCAGATTATGTTGAGGTCAGAAATCCTAGCACATGGCCATAATCTGTGAGTCTGTTGATTGATAACAGATTTTAATTCTGAAACATCTATTAGTGGATAGTAGTTTTGGGGAATAAAAGCTTTTAAACAATTTTTAACAGTATCTATGTGGGGCATCGAGAAATAGAGATAATGAGTTTTTGGTAAAGTAAAAGGTCCACAATCTCAGAACCAAAACCTGTGTTTTCAGTGTCAGTGCTCATCTCACTTTCTGTGTGCATGGAGAGAATTGTTGAACCTCTCTCTGCATTTCTCTGATGAGTCCTTGGGCATAAAAAGGAGACTAACATGCTCTGTGTCCTTCATGTGGTGGTTGGATGAAAGTCTATGATTGGGTAAATATGTAATATTAATACTAATATTATGAATTAATTATTGAAATGATGATATTAAAGGTGAACCTTTTTGTTTTATTTTTCCATAGTTAACAAGCACAAGCCGTGGATCGAGACTTCGTATCATGGAGTCATTACTGAGAACAATGACACCGTCATTTTGGACCCACCACTAGTAGCCCTGGACAAAGATGCACCAGTTCCTTTTGCAGGTGAGATGAAGGCTTAGTGTGATTGGGCTTGGCTCACTGTGGAGACAAACTGGGAAACCTCGCAAAGCCCAGGCTCGGGCTTTGTAGCTGTTATCACTATGCTGTGTATCTTATAGATCAGCTTGTGATTTCAAAGCGGCATGCCTCTTCTGATTTCTGGTGCGGATTGTCTATCTCCTTATGGTTTTTCTCCTTGGTGTCACCTCCAATTCTTCCTCTGAGAAGTGGTATGTTGCTGAAGTGGTTTCTGTAAGATGGAAGACTTGGGCTAGTAAGTTCCATAGGAGAGTCTTCTCTAGAAAGGTGGCCCATAGGCATGAGAAAGTGTGTGACCCACTGTCCCCATTACCCACATATCACGGGCATGTGAAAACTTGTAGCTTGGTAGATTGGCAATAGGAAAGGGAAAGAAAAAAGATTAGTAAACATTTACTAAATGTAGGACAGAGCTGTGCCCTTGAGCTTCAAAGTGGGTATTACTTTCAGAGGAAGAACCCAAAGGCAGTGCTATTTTGCCCTCTGCAGTTTATCGACAGAGAGCCTTCTCATTGTTTTTAAGACTGCAACTACTTCCTCCTTTAACCCTCTGCAAAGTCCAGGCCCCAAGAGGGGAATGTGAAGAGTATGGCTATGTTTCATGTTTCCAATGATTTTGGCAAAGAGAAGGGGATAGGTATTGGCAGAGGGTGGAGAGATTGAACAAAGAATTTATGAAGATGCCTGCATCATGAGTAATATTGTTAACATTTTATAACTGTCAGGAGGAAGACAGGAAATTTAATGAAGGTTTTCAGGATTTTTAGAAGATTGTTTTATGATAGATGGGTGCCAGGCTGAGATTTTCACTATGATAAAGTCTATTTTTCCTGACAGTTTGTCTGCTACATTATGAGCTACTTGGGCAGAAAAAATTGGCTGTTTTGGACTTTGAAGAGATAAGCTTTGTGGAGGTCCTTTTTTTCATTACAGAAGATTATAAAGTGAGGAGTGAGGGGGTGGGCTAAATGGGGTAAATTCAGCGTTATATGAAGATAAAGCATTCTTGCAGAGCATGGGGAGATGCTTTTGACTCTCAGAAGAAGGCTTCATCTTGATTTCATGTAGAATGATAACCACCAAGGGTACCTGACTGTGACTTCCACAGTGTTTAGAGTTGGGACATTTCCCTGTGACTTCCAGCCATCCTCAGACATCTCAGTTCAACCAGATTCCACTGGGAAGTATAAATCCCACAATGCTTATTTTCCCACAAAAGATGAGGTCTACTCTCCAAAGCTTTGCCAGCCTGGGAATATCCCAACTCCTCTCTTTCTTGTATTGGGGTTAGTCAGCAATTCTTAACAATCCTCAGAAATGTTTTTAAAACAAACACTAGTAAAAGTGTTTGGATTATGAAAATGTTTGGTATGGCATACACTGTGTGCTTTAAAAAATAGATATAACATCTAGATATTGGGAGATTCACCATAAAATGGGGAGGACTCTGGTTGGTCTTGATGAATCAGGTCAGAAATGCAGAGCTGGGCGGCGACTTCCCTGTCTAGAGTGCGCCACGTGCCCCTGGCTCCCCTTGCCTCTCTTGCTCTCAGAGTCTCTGTGCAGAGGTTCTTCCACCAAACGAGTCCTCTCACACACCTTTCCATTTGCATGTGGGGCCCCTCTTTGAAACATAGCAGAGAAAACCAATGACGTTTTAAATGGGAAGTAAATGGATGCTGCTGTCACTTTAGTGTAGTGAGGCTAACTCTTTAAAAGGGAGGGGATGTGTCTGATTAATGTCTGCCCTCAGTGTAGCCCTGTTTCATCCATTAGTGAACTCGGAAACTCAAGTTGTTGAACAAGCTGTTCTACAGTCAAGTTATAAGATTTCTAATGTGCAGACCAAAATGCAGGGTGGGGGGTACATTTCAAGCAAATCTGATATTTGAAAGTTTGGATTTACAAAAGATGACTTATCTTCTTTGGTTATAGGGCCGAAGGACAATTAACAATTTTACCTGAATATTCACCAAAGAGTTTCTGTAAATCATAAGCCTACCAAATGCCTTTAAACTTGAATTTGTATTCTAACCATTGTTTGTGCCCATGGGTTTTAAGGCACATCTTGAAATGAAGCTTTACTTCTAAGCTAAGCCCTGACTAGTTATTTTCATCTGAAGACAATTTCTATACTCCTCCTGATAGTTGCAGCTGCATTTAAAAAAATGTAGCTTAATGCATCAAATACAATCTTCTAAGCTTTTAAGAGCAAAAAATAAAAAGATGCTTTTCAAAATGGTCAAAGCTATTTTTCTCTTTGTTATTTATGATTAGCTCTAAGACAGGACACAGGCACTGGCCATCCATCCATGCTGCAAGGTTTATTTCAAAACATTTATCTTAAAAAGAAAATACAGATTTATTTCAGATCCCTATCATTCTCATAAAATTGAAAAATTTATATCTGCTAGCTCCATCACTTCTGGAAGCCAACTGCAGCTTTCAGTCCCCCCTTATCAGCTGCTCCTGTGCTATGGGTCACTTTCCACCCCTTTCCCAGTGGTCTTTACTTCCAATTTAGTCTGTAAGGGTGAGTTATATGCTTTATGGGAGGTGGTTCATCCGTATTAGTTTTGCTCTGTCTTGTTTCTCTTGTAATTTCCACTCCCCCTTTAACAATTTTTTAAAGAAAAGTTTTCTATGTAAAGTGTCATTTATTTAAATAAAAATCATGAGTCAGTTTTGCATAAAATGCAAAGTTCAGGGACATAAAATAGTTTTTATTGTATATCTCCTGATTATGACAATAGTCTTTATTGCAGAAAATGTGAAAAATATAGTGAAGCACCAAAAAAATCTGAACAATGCTATTTTTTACCCCCAGAGCCTCTGTTAACATTTTAGTGTATTCCTTTCACTCACTTTCTACTCTTTTTTCTACCTTATATTAAATAATATAACTTATTTGTCTCACTAAAAAATGAAAATATACCATTTTATTAAATGTTGTTCTGCAAATTATTAAATAGTTTTCTATTCAATTAATATTCGATATTACCAGAGACATTGAAATTAAGAATAAAGTGGCAGTAAACAGAGGGGAGGTGGGAAGACATAATGGGGGGACGGGGGGAAGGGTTGTCAGGAACATGTATAAAGGACACACGGACAAAGCCAGAGGAGGGTAAGATTGAGGGTGGGAGGTAGGGAAGGCTGGGGTGGGGGGAAAATGGAGACAACTATACTTGAACAACAATAAAAAATAAAAAAATATTCTATAGTTCACAATTGCTTTTTCCCCAACTTTATTGAGATATAATTGACATATAACATTGAATAAGTTTAAGGTATACAGCATGTTGATTTAATGTGTATATTGTGAAATGATTAAACCATAGCCTTACCTAACACCTCTATTACCTCACATACTTACCATTTGTGTGCGTGTATTATTGTTAACTATAATAATCATGCTGTACATTAGATTCCCAACACTTATTCATCTTCTAACTGAACATTTTTACCCTTTGATCAACACTTCCCTATATCCCCCACCCTCCTGGTCACAATTATTCTACTCTCTGTTTCTATTGAGTTTGGCTTTTCAAAGCTGATTACACCTGTAAGTGAATTCACATATAAGTAAGTGATTCCACATAACAGATTTTACATGTAAGCGATATCATGTAGTATTTGTGTTTGTCTGCCTTCGCTGAGCATACTGTCCTCAAGGTGGTCCATCCACATTGTAGCAACTGTCAGGATTTTCTTCTTTCTTGTGGCTGAATAGTGTTCCATTTTATATGTAAGTGTGAAGCATATATATATATACTTATCCTTTCATCTGTTGGTAGACACTTAGGTTCTTTCCATATCTTGGCTATTGAGAATTATGAGGCAATGAACATGGGAGTATCTATTTGATATCCTGATTTTATTTTCCTTGAATATATACTCAGAAGTAGGACTTCTAGATCATATGGTAGTTCCATTTTTAACTTTTTAGGAACTTCCATACTATTTTATTTTTAGTGCCTGTACTAGTTAATACTCCCATTAATGGAACACAGTGTGTGATTTAGTAACAATATGACGGAGTCACCAATTACAGTAGCCTCACTTTCTTCATCTGAAAAATAGTATGAGCTTTCCAGGGTGGTTGTTTGATTAAATTTAAAGAATGTCTTTGATGCATGTTGTATTTAAATGTTCTTTTCCAGATTCTTCTCTCTGCCTGTTTCATGGATGTGATCTAAATTACAGGGAGGCCAACCTATAATAATACTTGTTCAGTATCCCAGAGGAGGCTAGCTGTGGGGTTGCACTTCTCACCACTTGCTCTGGGGTCCCTTTTCCTATTATTGCCTTTTGATACCTACACTACCTGATTAGTAGAGGCACCGATTCTTAGTCAATGGAACTTCCCTCAGACCTCAGTTAAGTACATTATACTTGACTTGCTTCTCAGCCCTGTATCTGAGCCCAGTGGATATGACCTTCTAAGAGAATCAGATGCAGAAAAATCTTCGAGTAATAATGAAAATTCTATCTACTGAATGGTAAAAAATGATAATGAAAGCAAGCTGGGCACATTTTGAACTTCCTAATTTCTACATGAGCCCCACTGAGGCCTGTTCGGAAACTGTGGAGACGTTTAAATTGAAAGGGAATTAGATTACCTTTCAGAGAAAATAGAACTGTTCATTTATCTACATTGGGCCAGTGTGGACTTGTCTTTTGTAAGGACAAGGCTATAGAGAGTGATCAGGCATAATTGGCTGGCTTCTTAGGCTGGGCGACTCTCTGAAGGCTTCCCAGAAAATTGTTTGGGACATGATTTGGCCTGGTCTGGTGTCTGGTTGCAGCAGAAGGTGCTCTTTTTTCCATCATTAACTTGATTTGTCCTCCTTATTCTGCTCAGCTTCTGCACATTTATCTGCCTCCTTATCTTTGGATCTGTCCAGGGCTCTTTGTGCTTCAGGCCCCATAGGTGCCTGATGACAAAGACCATCCCCAAGGGCTTGTAGCACCATGGTTTCTTCTGGTGAGAAGGGAATGCTGGTTGTGAACAGTCCTGGGTTTTGACCAGATGCACATGGTCTTACATTTACCAACTATATTGTCTCAGATAAGTTACTCAGTTCCTGTGAGGGTCAGTTTCCTCATGTTTAAATGGTAATAAACACATTACTTACTCTTGGGTTAGTATATGGATTAAATAAGATATTGATGCGAAGTGCCAAGAACACTCTCTGGCAGCTAATAGATGTCCAATATATCATTGTTCTGGTAATCTTAGCAATGATAATGAGACTAATCAGAGTAATCATAACTCTTTTTTTAAAGTATATTTTATTGATTATGCTATTACAGTTGTCCCAATTTTTTTCTCCCCTTTATCTCCTTTCTGTCCTGCACCCCCACACCCTTCAGCATTCCCCCCCACTCCCTTAGTTCATGTCCATGGGTGGTACATATAAGTTCTTTGACTTCTCTATTTCCTATACTATTCTTAACCTCTCCCTGTCTATGTGATGCCTACCAATACTTATTCCCTGTATCTTCCCCCCATTCTTCCCCTCTCTCACTCCACTGATTACCCTCCATGTGATCTCCATTTCTGCAATTCTGTTCCTATTCTAGTTGTTTGCTTAGTTTTTGTTTTTGCTTTTTAGGTTCAGTTGTTGATAGTTATGAGTTTGTTGTCGTTTTTACTGTTAATAGTATTTGATCTTCTATTTCTTAGATAAGTCCCTTTAACATTTCATATAATAAGGGCTTGGTGATGATGAACTCCTTTAACTTGACCTTAACTGGGAAGCGCTTTATCTGCCCTAGTTTTCAATTTCTTGCTCTTCCTCTTCTCCTTCTGGCACCCCTATGATTCAGACGTTGGAACGTTTAGAGTTGTACCAGATGTTCCTAAGCCACTTTGCATTTTTTTGAATCGTTTCTTCATTGTGTTCTGGTAGGATGTTTAGTTCTTCCTTTTGTTCCAAATCATTGATTTGAGTCCTGGTTTCCTTCCCTTCACTTTTGGTTCCATGTATATTGTCATTTATTTCACTTTATATAGCCTTCATTTTTTACTTCATTTTGGGACCATATTCAACCATTTCTGTGAGCCTGCTGATTAACAGTGTTTTGAACTCTGCATCTGATAGGTTGGCTAGCTCCTTGTCACTTAGTTGTTTTTCTGGAGTTTTGATCTGTTATTTCATTTGGGCCATATTTATTTGTCTCAGTGTACCTGTTAAGTTGTAAGGGGGTGGAGCCTTAGGTATTCACTAGGGCAGGGCGATCCTCTTTTCTTCACTGTGGTACTATCTGTGGGGGAGGGGTCAGAGAGGGAGCAATGCCGCTCACTTGCTCTGCTCTAACCCCACTTTCCAATGGACTCTCCTGTAAGACTGTGAGTTTCTCCCACCTCTGCAACCCCTACAGTGTTCTACAGCTAGATGTTTAAAGTCTTTAGATTTCCAATCAGCCAGCCCTGCCTCTACTTCACAGTCTACCACCTTGCCACGGGTCCTCTCCTCCTGGCTGCCCGTCTCCACTTCTCCTACCAGTCTGGATGAATGTTTCTTTAACTCCTTGGTTGTCAGAGTTCCATGCAGTTTGATTTTCCGGCAGTTCTGGTTGTTTATTATTTTTTAATTGGTGTTATCCTTCTTTTGGTTGTGTGAGGAAGCAAAGCATTTCTACCTACACCTCCATCCTGGCGTGAAGTCCAGTAATCATAACTGTTATCATCAATAAGCCACATGTGTTTTATTCATTCTAGATTGATTACAATGATATGATTATAATCTGTGATAATGATATCAAGCAAAAGAAAAATGTAACTTTGGAGTTTGTTTTAAAGGCTTGATGCAGTCACCCATTTGCACTATCATGCTATATTGCCTAGGTTGTTTGATTTTGAGGCAGGGTAGAGACAATCAGTTAAATAATGTAGGGGAAAGTAGTTTGTGAATTATGTAGAACTCTATAAATATTAGCTGGAAATATATTTCCTTACATTCTACCTATAATTTTCTCTGTGGAGTAATCTATTGCATGATACACATTTTTGCCTTTTTATTACAAACATATACACATACACACACACAGAGACACACATATGTGTGCCGGCTGCTGCCCACAAAATATTACAGTCAAGCCTCACACCAACCCTGTGAAACAGGTAGGTCAGCTATTGTGGTTCCGTTTTGTAAATGAGGACATTGAGACTTACAGAAATTTAATAACTGTTCAAGGTTACCTAGCTGAACGTAGGTCAGCCCTGTCACTCAGTGCCAGACTCCAGTTCTCAGACTGCAAGTCTTGCCTTCTTTCTGTTTTGCCAGTTGTCCAGTGTATGAGACTTACCTCACTGGCATTAGAAGATTTACGTGGTACCTGGACATAGAGTTAAAGAATGGTGAATCCCATTGTAAGTTCTCTTTTAAATCTTTCTGATTATGTTAATGGTGCATTGTGGGAGGGTCAAAATGTCCTCAGCACCTCTCAAACACTTACTAGTCTCTCTTTCTCATAAAGAAGGTCAAGCTCAATCTCACAGCATTCTGTAGGCAAGAACATTGAGCTAGAATTTGAATATTTTGCTGTATTTTATTTAGGCTACTTTTTATTTAAGGCAAATATTCCTGGCTTTTCAGTTGTTCTCTTTTTAACTAAATTCATTTTTTAAAAAAACCCAATTTAAAGAAAAATGTAAGAAAATGAATGTTTAGGTAGTTTATGGCAGTGGCAAAAACCATAGGAGAGGTCCGACTGATAGGATGTGGGACACAACAGAAAACCCCATTTGGGCCTCACTCTGCCCATCCAGCAACCTCAGGACCACCTGTGCTAGGCCCAGCCATCTTCTGTCTGCCCCTCCCCACGGCTCTCTGAGTGCTGGTCCTGGCCACAGAGGAGCCGTCTATGTCAGCTTCACAGTTGATGTGTCTTATGTTGTGGTGGGGGTCAGTCCTGAGGACCAGAGGCCGGGTACCCCATGGTGTCCCACCCCACTCTCTGAGCATTCGCTTGCCCTCAGCCAGAGGCCAGTCCATAGCAGCCCTGCAGAGGATCAGGCGCAGACCTCTCTGGAATCTGCAGTAGGGGCAACTGCCTTGGACTTCTCAGTGTTGGAATTAAAAATAAACAGGAAACAGAAAGACATGGACCAGTGTCTATTCATTCAAGTACATGTGAAAATTACTAAAAAGAATAAAGAATAAAACAAAATTAACCCTCACTCCTAAGACCCGCTAGACTCTTGCTCTGTTCACGTGTAGATACATAGATAGTTCTTACAAATTTGGATTATAGTGTATATGGTTCAGAGCCTTTGTGTTTTCACTTTCACAGACAACTTTGAAGCTGACTAGAACATGCTCAAGAATATTACTCAAGTGTAGGCATAATTACACATCATAGAGCTGTATTCTAGTTTATTTAATCATTTCTCTATTTTTGTATACTTAGATCATTTATAATATTTTTCAACTATTAGAAATTACACTGCCAAATGCAACTTTGAAATATCTTTATTATATAAACATAGAGTCAGTATTCTGTGTTTATGGTTTAATTCATAGATAGTAAACAATGTGTTTTATTTTCAGTGACAAATTAGATTGTGTTGTCAAATGTTCCTGTTGATATGATCTGTGATTGCTCAATTTGTGAGCAGATGGTGGAGTTCAGATTAGACAGGGAAGTGAGGACTGGATTCGACTCCTACAACTGTCTTCAGCCTGTGGTGGAGCCCTCAGTCCTATCTCTGCAGGCTCCTGGCCTCCATCCCTGTGAGGAATTCCCCTACTCACTCTAGTACTGTGAGTTAAGGGTTTCCAGCTGTAGGCAAGATGTTATTTGAGAACTCATCAAAGTAATACAAAAGTTGCTTTAAAGCTGAAAAAATTTGAGGGGTGAGGACACAGCAAACAATAAATAAGCCAGAAAACCTGGTTGAGCTGATGCTTGTGATCTTGGGGGAGGGTGACAATGAATGGGTCCATTTGTAGTCTCCAGGATCAACAAGGCTTTTTGGACTGCAATTTTGGTCCTGATGCTGTTGGTGCTGGAGTGGTCTGCCAGGCAGAGTTGGAGGAAGAAAGACCTGATGCATTTTTAACTCTGGAATTAAAGAATTAACTTGGTTGTGTTCCTTGGTTGTCTTCTGCCAGCTTGACAGCTGCCAGCCTTGACAGTGATTGATATGGGGTTAAGGGCATATTTGGAGTCCTTTCTTGGTTGTCCTACCTCGGGCATTGCATTCACTCCCATGTTTCCTTTTGACATTGTTTACTTCTCCTTCTATGTGCTGATGGCCAAGCAGCTCAGCAGGCAGGTTTCAGCTTCTTTGGGGTGGGCAGGGGCCATTCACTTAACCCCTGGGCTTCTGGATCCTGGGACACAAAACCTCTGCCTTGCTGAGAAGCGAACAAAACATTTTTTCAGCCACAGAGATGGCTGATGGCTGCTTTCTAGGGTGAAGCTATGTTGCTGGAAGGAGAGTAGTAAGCTTCCCAGCTTTGGAGTCTTTGCTGTCCTCCCAAAAAAGAATTTTTTCTTTCAACTGTAACATATGCTTCCAAATCTTTTTTCTCGTTGATTATCCTCTTTCCTGTCTGTCAGTGTCCCTGAAGCTGTCTGTCTGTGTATGCCCTGCCCCTTGGTCTTTTGTTGTTGCTACTTTTAATTTCTCTCATGCTAAAGGTCATATGTATTTTTGCTACATAGCAGTTTAGCCTTGGTGAGTTTAGGATGGCCCATCTCGTCTGAAAGATTCTACTGTTGGCTTCTCCTCCATCATGATCATGATTAATCCCGGTGTTCCAAACCTATCTGTGGGAGCCTGGTTGCACGGGGTTCTTTGGCAGCAGTTGAAGACCCTTCAGGTATGGTTGTGCAACCTGCTTCTTTGCTGAGTTGTCAGGTGCTAAGGGGATGCACCCTATGGGGTAGCTGGAGGAGGGACTAAGGGCCGGAGTACAGAGGAAGGAAGGCAGGATCGAGGGGTAGTTGGGCAAGGAAAAAGCAGAGGGTGAAGGGTCCCAGGTAGATTCCCACAGCAGGGGCTGGGCTTCATGGTCTGAATGGAGGTGAGAGGCTCTTCACCAGTTATGCTAACCTTGGCAAGGAGAAGACCCTGGTAAGGGCCTGCACCAGTTCACACTAACGTGAGAGGGAGAACCAGTGTTTACCTGTGGGCCCTTCACCATCAATTAGGCTGAAGAGTAAGGGAAGTTCCAAGTTAGAAAAGCTTGAGTGCTGGCACTTAGGAGAAAGCTTGAGAGAAACCCTTGAATGAAGGAATTTCAAGTCTTCTGGGGTTTTGAGTCACTGACAGTATTGTTAAAACTAGATGAAAAGTGAACAATAAAATCGATAATAATAACAGAACTTCTGCCAGCCCATATGGTAACTGTGCAAATCGGAAACAGGTTCCCTTTCTTACAGATCGACACTGTCCCACACCAGAGCACATGACTCGGCAAATGCAGGATGAGGTAGATATCAGTCCCTACTTGTCCCCTCAGTTGTACATCCTTGTAGAGAAAACAACTTGCATACAACAGCATGGAAAAATAGCTAAAATTTATTGAGCACTTACGATATAGCAGGCATTTTATGTGCAGTATGTTATTTAATTTTTATAGCAATCCTCTGAAATAGGCATGATTATTATCCCTAATTTATAGAAGGGGAGACTGAGGCTAAACCAGATTGCAGTAGCCCCCTTTTATCCATGGACGATACATTCCAAGACCCCTAGTGGATGTCTAAAACTGCAGAGTACTGAACCCTACATATAGTAAGTTTTTTCCTATACATACATACCTATAATAAAGTTTAATTTATAAATTAGGTAAGAGATTAACAACAGTAACTGATAGTAAAATAGAACAGTTGTAACAATAGTCTGTAATGAAAGTTATGTGAATGACTTTGGGGGCATTATTAAGTAAAATATGGGTCACTTGAACACAGGCACTGTGATACCCCGGTGGTCAGTCTGATAACCAAGATGGCTACTAAGTGATTAACAGGCAGGGAGCAGCTATATTACAGATACACTGGATAAAGGGATGGTTCACATCCCAGGTGGGATGGAGCAGGACGGTGCGAGATTTCATCACACTGCTCAGAAGGGCATACAATTTAAAATTTATGAATTGCTTATTTCTGGAATTTTTCATTTAATATTTTCATACTGCAGTTGACTGCAGGTAACTGAAACCACAGAAAGTGAAACTGCAGGTGAGAGGAAACTACTGTGTATAATTTTCTATGAACACAGCAATAATGGTGAAGCTGTAATTCCAAATGTTTTAGGTACTGCTGTGCAACAACCACCCAACATTTAGGGACATCAAAAAACAGTCATTAATTTTTTCTCACAAGTCTACCTGCTGATGG
This sequence comes from Trachops cirrhosus, assembly GCA_028533065.1. Classification (NCBI taxonomy): domain Eukaryota; kingdom Metazoa; phylum Chordata; class Mammalia; order Chiroptera; family Phyllostomidae; genus Trachops; species Trachops cirrhosus. Next base: position 32,206,483 of record CM052544.1, read on the forward strand.
GCAGCTCTGCTAATCTGATTCAGGCTCAGCAGGTCCCAGCTGGGTGCATTCAGGTGTCCGTGGGCAGCTGGTGGTAGGCTATAGGCAGGCTGGTCTACAGTAGCCTTGGCTGGGATGACACTGCTCTTTCCCCAGTTATTCTTCCAGAAGGCTAGTGTACTCATGTCCATAGGCTGGCCTGAGCATAACCCTGTAGTGATTACAGGGAAGCACAAAGAGCACAAGTTTCTTTCCTACTGGCCAAACAAATCACGTGGCCAAGCCCAGAGTCAAAGCAGGAGTGGAATACCGGGGGCACGGAGGGCTGACAAATGAGGGTCATCGGTGTGGTCATTCTATCACAGCCTGACTGCCCTTTGGCCACAATGATTCACATGCCTTCCTCATGCAAAGTAAGCTCACCTTATCCTAGGACCCTCCAAAGTTGGATCCACTCATGGCATCTGGCCTGAAGCCCAAGTTTTTGTGATCCCCATCAGTTCCGGAATTAGTTCCTCTTGATCCAGAGATGAGTAGCAGAAAGATACCTTCCCTGCACAACCCTTCAGGGGAGGGAAAACGTAGTAACCTTGCTGCCATTCAGTGGAATAATGGGAAGCACATAGCAATCACTGATCTGGGTCATAGTGATCCTGGTATCCTGCTAGAAACTTGTTGCCCAGTTCTCGCACGTTGAGGGTGACTCTGTTCCCTCGGACTGGTTTCCCAGTCCACTGGTTCTTTACTGCTCCCTGTTAACCACTCTTCTCTTTTGCTGTCACTTGGTTCTGTTCCATCCCACAGCTGGTGGACTCAGCGGGAGTGGACACAGTACCCCTGAGGTCAGGGTCCTGGCCTTACTCCATGGGGACACGGTCAGCTTCATTCAATTTTGTGTGAATGTCTCAGGTTCTATGCAGCCTCAGCAAAAAGACAATGGGATCAACCTAGAACTCTAAAGTCAGGGCTTCCTACACAATGAATCAGGGAAAATGAAATTAGCAAAGCCAAAATAAACCCCACCTTTTTTTTTTAACCTATTGGAGATAAAACAGAAGACATAGGTACCTATCAGGATCTGAGCCTGAAGGCATCCCAGGATACTCTCCAAATTTATGGCTTTATTGACAACTGTGATACAAGCATGTTTATGGCACTTTCCCATTCACTTACCCTGGTGGTCAGATTCCAGGCCACATGATTGAGCTCCTTTGCCCATTTGTATCTGGACCTGAGGTGGGCACCTGACTCAAGGCAGCCAATGACTAGCCTAGTTATAGCCTGTGACTTGCTACCTGGATAGAAAACAACAGGTAGGAAAATTGGCTTCCTGTTTGAGTGCTGAAGGGCCACCGTGGAGGCCAGGGGTTGCAGATGAAGCTTCTGTGTTATGTACCAATCACAGTTATGCTTGGCTGGCAGACTGAGGTTTGGCAGCTGGTTCCAGAGAGAAGCAGAGGTGCCCTGAGTGAATAGAGGAAGTGTTTCCTGATGGGAACCGTAGCCTCAGTTTCTGAGCTGGCCTGATGTCCTGGTGATCTTGGATTTGCATGAAATCATCCTCATTGCTGCACTTGTTTGTATATCCATTCTCTCTCCTGAGATGGCTGAGTATGTCGCTGTCCTTGGAAACCAAAGAGGCCAAATCAAAACTACCTGTTCATCTGTATTAAAGGCATGGAGCATCATTTGAGCCTTGAGAAAAAAGACCCAAGAAATTTCAGATAAAGGGGCAGTATAGAGAAGAATGAACTAGGAATTTGAAAGCATCAAGGAAATCTTAAAAAGCTGTAACTGGTGATCATCACAGTGAAATCAATGGTGATTGAAAACCAGCTCCATTGTCAGTAATTGGATCAGTTAATAGCCAGGCTTAGACAAATTAATACCAATTCAAATCCCTTCTCCAGAAGCCATTTGCGTGACTTATGACAATGGCCATATTGAGTATGCCTGGAATCAGACCTCATCACAAATATTAATTATGAACATGAATTTGTAAGGTTAATGGTTTTACTTTAATAGGAATTTGGGGCCAATGAATGCACGTCCTAAATTTCTCAGACTTGTTTCAGATTCCAAATCAAAGAATAGGAATACATGCAAGCAGTTATAGTTTATTCTGCTTGGCACTGTGTCCAGCGTGAGATCACTGAATACCTTGGCATGAGTTCAGAGCTCAATTTTATTATCTTGTAGCTGCCTGTAATCACAGATGAGGCATCAAAGGCCAGCTGTCCCCATGAACCTTGACAGTCTATATAAACTAATTACTTTTTTATGAGCCATTCTTTCAGAGGTTTGGAGAGAGGTCCTATTAAACCAAGTTCAGTATGATCTACAAACTTTAAAAAAATTATTATTATTTATTTAAGTTTCAGCTGCGTGTCATGGTAAGTGACATCCTTTGCCCATAACTGGCTTGGGTGGTCACGGACTTCATTAAAATACAGTATTCTTTTTAGGTGAAAGGTGAATCCCAGTGTGGCCCGAGTTTATTCTGGATGTTAATGATACTAATAACAAAATTTCAAGAGCAAGGAAGCTAAAAAACTAATTTGGAAAGTGAGGGCATATTAGCAAAAGCCCCTGTCCTGGCTGCAAAGGCTGTGGGTTGTGAGGGTCACGCACAAAGAGCAATCCTTGGCCCTTACACTTTTTTGGTTGTGTCTTTCTTAGAGTCAGTCCCTAGAGAGGTAAAATGCCAAATAGGACATTCACTGCAGCCTGCCCCTCTGCCATCTCTCCACCTTGGCCACTCCTTGGGCTATCCCTCCTGGCCTTGTTCTCTGTCGCCTCTGGTGTCTGCCCTGGGCTGCCTGTGTCACTCGCCTCACAGCTAGCTCCACACCACCCTCACATGTGGTGGGCCAGCTGTACCGTTCCGCACGTGTTTCTATTTCAGCCTCTGCCACTTGGCACTCCTGATGCTTGTTACTCTAATGCTGTCATCAGTGGTCCACCCAGATGCAGATAGGCCCCTGGGTCAGCCCTTGTGGTAGGGCACTGATCCCTGCTGATCTCCCTTCATTGCCTGTCTGCCAGCACAGAAGGAAATGGCCTTTCTCCTCTCAGGGACCACTCTTGCTCAGGGATTCCTATTGAAATGTGTTTGGACTGCTAGTGCTATAGTTCCTGTGTTCTACCATAGAGTCCTCCCTTTTCAGAGCTGGAGGTGTACTCCCAAGCTTGAGGGATGCAGGATGGCCCACGCTGTACCTAACCTTCCACTCAAGTCCTTGCCGCTGACTCTGCCCTCTACCATGTTTTTTCTCATCTGTGGTGTTTTTCTTTTATCCCACAAACTCAGATATTCCTGACTGCTGCCATGTTTCCACTGGGCTCCTGCACCCATCCCAACTCTCATGTCCATAAGACATGACTCTGAATGTCTGTGCTTCATTGACAAAGAGGGTCCTGAGCCAAATGCAACCCAGTGTGTGCAGCCAGAGGCAGGGGAGTGGTGAGAGGTGCCGTATAATCCCACCTGCCCCATGTCAGAGTCATAGCCCCACCCTCACAGGACTCCCACTGACAGGTGAAATAGACTCTTCGGTAATTGGACCTGGTACTCAGTGCTGGCTAATTTCTTTCAAGAGGGTTGTTTTTTCTCTCCTGAGTGGCATCCTCGTTGCTCTGCACTCAAGCAGTTCTCACCTCTGCCATAGCTCTTGACATCTGGGCTGTAATTGTCTCTTCATGAACCTGCCTTATCATGGTCTGAATCCATTGCGTATCCCTAGCCCCTCGCGTTGAGTGGGTGTTCACTTCCAGTCTGTGGAATGAGTGAATGGCAGATTGATATTGTATTACATACCTAAGCTCACATATTACCTTCTCTTAGTGCTTTTGACATGTTTGCTCCTATGCTCAGCCAGCATTCTGCTACACTTTCAACACAGTCTATTTAATTTAATTATCTGCTTCTCATACCAGAGAGGGTTTGTTTGTCGTTATGTCTCAGCACACAATCTAGCTTTGAGGTTCTCAGTAAGCGTTGGTGGATTTGAGTTGAAAAGGCTGTGGCTAACAACTGACTGCTCAGCAGCATGGGGGTAGGGACAGGGACACTGGTGTTCAGGGGAGTCTCATCGTGATGCCTATGTTGCCCCCTGCAGCGGCTAAAACTGGCTTCTGGAGGTCCTTTGGTGTGCTTGAGAGCAAAGTCATCCTGGAGGGTGTGTTTTCCCAGACCACTGCTCCCACACCCAGTATAGCCCGTGAAGGAGGAGGCCTGCCGGCTGAGGGAAATGTGGCTTAGAGGGGACTGTGGGAATCCAGAGAGATTCCTTGTGGTCAGTGGGTTACCTTATGTAAGGGAAGAGGCAGCTGCTACTCAGTGCTGGCTAATTTCTTTTAAGAAGGTCAGTGTTTTAAAAAATTAAATTCTTTATTTTGCGGTAAAGGTAAGTTTACATGCAGTTGTAAAAAAATAACACGAGAGATCCTGTGCACTGCTTACCCAGTTTCTCCCAGGGTAACATGTGGAAAGCCGTAGCACGTTGTTACCACTGGAATATTGCCATCGGTAGTCAAGATACAAAACCTTTCCACAGCCGCGGGATCTTTCATGTCAACCTTTGTAGCCACTTTCTCCCCACCCACTACCTCCTTTTGGAAAAAATTTAATTGAGGTATAATTGACATAATATCATATTAGTTTCAGGTGTACAATATAATGACTTCATACAAGTATTGCAAAATGATCACCACATTAAGTCCAGTTATTATCTATCACCATGCATAGTTACCGAGGTTTTTTCTTGTGATGAGAAACTTGAAGATCCCCTGTCATAGCTACTTTCAAATATGCAACAGTGTTATTAACTATAATCACTAGGGTGTATCTTACATACCCATGACTTACTCATTTTGTAACTGGAAGTTTGTACTATTTGACTTTATTCACCCATTTTGCTCACCCCTTAACCTCAGACAACCACCAATCTGTTCTGTATGTGAATGAGCTTGGTTCTATTTTATTTTATTTTTTTAAGATTCTATGTATAAGTGAGATCATATGGTGTCTATCTTTTCCCATCTGACTTATTTCACTTAGCATAATACCCTCAAGGTCCATCCATGCTGTTGCAAATGGAGAGATTTCATTCTTTTATATGGCTGAATAATATTTCATCACATATATGTACCATATCTTCTTTATCCATTTATCCACTGATGGACATAAGCTGATCCAACTTCCTCCTTAACTCCTGGCAACAACTAATCTGTTACCATTTTAATAGTTTTGTCATTTCAAGCTATGTGCTATAAATGGAATCATACGGTAGACAACCTTTTAGAATTGGTCCTTTTTTCACTGAGAGTCATTGCCTGTATCAATAGTCCATTATTTTTGTTTCTGAGTAATATTCCATGCTTTAAATGTACCAGTTTCTCTAGCCATCACCCACTGAAGGACATCTGGGTTTTTCCTGTTTTTGGCTATTATGAATAAAGCTGCTATAAACATTTGTACACAAGTTTTTCTGTGAACATAAGTCTTCAGTTCTCTGGGATTAATGTCAGGGAGTACAATTGGTGAGTGGTATGGCAGTTAGTTGCATGCTCAGTTTTCTTTAAAAAATACTAGGCTGTTTTCCAGAGTGACTGTACCATTTTACTTTCCCACCAGCAATGTATGAGAGATCCAGTTTCTTTGCATCCTCACAGGCATTTGATGTGTTACTATTTTTTATTATCGTCATTCACATAAGTACATACTCATAGCGTTATCTCATTATGGGTTTAATTTGCATTTCCCTAATGACTACTGATGTTGGATATCTTTTCAGGAGCTTATTTGCCGTGTATGTATCCTCTTCAGTGAATCTCCTTTTATGTTTTTTTGTCCATTTTCTAATTGGATTGTTTGTGTTTTTACTGTTGAGTTTTGGAAGTTTTTTTACATATTCTAAGTACTAGTCCTTTGTCAGTATCTGGTTTGTAAATATTTTCTCCCATTAATTAGTTTGCCTTTTCATCCTTTTAACAGGGTCTTCCTTAGAGCAAAGGTTTTAAAATTTGAAGTCCAATTATCTTTCTATGGATTGTGTTATATTTAAGTGCATAATCCATTTTGAATTAATTTTTGTACACGATGAGACACTTAAGTTGAGAGTTTTTTTTTTTTTTTTTTTTTTTTTGCCAGTGGAGGTTCATTTGTTACCACATCATTTGGTTTGTCTTTCCTGCATTGAATTGCTGTGTCACCTTCACCAAAAATCAGTTGGGCATGGCTGTGTGGGTCCATTTCTGGTTCTCTTTTCTGTTTCATCAAACTATATGTCAGAGCTACACAGTCTTGATTATTATAGGTATATAATATGTCTTAAAATTTGGTAAATGAATTATTTTATTTTTTTCAAAATTGTTTAAACTGTTCTTATTCTGTTAATTTTCCATATAAATTTTAGGATAATTTTGTCTATATCTATGAACAAAGTCCTGCTAATATTTTGATAGGAAGTGGGTTAAAAATGTTTATCAATTTGGGGAAAATTGGACACAGTATACTATCTCTTCATTTATTTCAGTTTTTTTATTTCCTTAATTAGTATTGTATAGTTTTTAATCATAAAAATCCCACACATTTTGTTAAATTTATACCCAGATAGTTTTCCTTTTAGTTACTGTAAATGATGTTGTATTTTTAATTTTGTTGTTCACATGTTCATTCCTAGTATGTGTACATACAGTAGATGCATGTTTATGTTTTTGTGTTAACATATCTGTAGCCAGCTGAACCCCTACATAGGCAACTGTATCATCTGCACGTAGGAGCAGCCTTGTTTCTTCTTCTTGCTGCCCTGATGCACTGACTAGAGATGAGAGGAGGTTTTCTTGCCTTGTTCTGTGTACCCTTCCCAGTCCTTTAGTTGGAGAGGGGGTGTGGGGGGGTGCGGCTTCTCTGCTTTTGTGTCAGCCTGTTGGCATTTCTGACTTGCTGTCTCTTCAGCTCCACGTTTGGGATATATGAAGCAACAAATGGACAAGCAAACAAAACAACAGCAACCACAAAACCCAGGGAATCCACCACCAGATCTTAGAGGAAAACATTCAGTCTTTCACAATAATATATATTACCTGCAGGGTTTTTTGGAAATACTCTTTATCATGTTGAGGTAGTTTTCTATTCCAAGGTTTCTGAGAATTTTGCTTTCACTGTTTGGTTTTTGTTTTCATATAAATGAGTATTTATTTTATCTATTTATAGATTGCTGAATTTTATTTGCTATTTTCTTCAGATTTTTTCACCCATATTCATGAGGGATATTAGTTTGTGATTTTCTTTGTTTGTGTCATCATTATCTAATTTTGAATCAGGATAATGCTGGCTTCATAAAATGAATTGGGAAGTGTTCCCTGCTCTTCTGTCTTCTGAAAGAGACTGTGTAGAAGTGGTATTCATTTTTCTTTAAACATTTTGTAGAATCCGTCAATGAAAACTTTTGGGGGGGTTTTAAATTTATAGATTAAATTTTCTTAATAGTTATAAGCCTATTCAAATTATCTGTTTCATATTGGGTGGGTAGTAGTAGGTTGTTTTTAAAGGAATTAGCCAATTTTATATAAATTGACATATATATAAAGTTATTTTTAATATTCTCTTATCCTTTTGATGTATGCGAGGGTCTTTAATGATATACACTAGTTCACTCCTGATACTGATAATTTATATCTTCTCTTTATAAGTTATATCTTCTCACTAGAGGTTTGTTTATTTTGTTTATCTTTTTCAAGAACCAACTCCTTATTTCTTTGATTTTTCCCTGTTGTTTTTCTATTTTTATTTCATTGAATTCTGTTTCTATCTTTATTATTTTCTTCACTCTAGTTGTTTTGGTTCACCTTGTTATTCTTTATCTAGGCATTTGAGGTAAGAGCTTAGATTACTGATTTGAGATGTTTCTTCTTTTCTAAAGAATGGACTTAATCCTATAAATTTATCTCTCAGCATTGCTTTAGCTGTATCCTACAGATTTTGATATGCTGTATTTTTATTTAGTTCTCTATATTGGTTTTATTTCCATCGAGACATCTCTTTGAGCCATAAGTTATTTAGAAGTGTTTTAATATGTTTCCAAATGTTTGGAGATTTTCCTGTTGTCTTTCTGTTGTTGATTTCTAGTTTGATTCCGTTGTGGTCAGAAAGCATACTTTGTATGGTTTAAATTCTTTTTTTTTAAACTCATGAACAGTTGGGTTTATTTCGGCAGCAAATGTGAAACTCATGCCTTAGGCAAGAGTACTACAGTACTTATATCAGGAATAGACAGTTTCCTACACCATCAAATATGTAAAAGTTCCTCCCTTAGCACTTTCCTCATCAGTGACCAACAGGCAGATTCAGTCCTGATTCGCTTTGATCTGTCTGCTGAGCTAACCCAATTTCCTCCATTAGAGACTCTGACATCTTGGGTGGAGGAGGGTGAGGCTTCTGGTCCTGCTCTAACACTCTGCAGGAGAGGACCCAGGTGTGGAGTGTGGGGCGACACCTGGGGGCAGCAATGGAGAAGCTGCCCATCCACTAGGGACTTTGAACTTGCATCCACTCCTCTTGCACGGGTTTGGGTGCTAGTGGCACTTCACCTGATTGTCGGGACCATTTGGACTGATTGTGGGGGACCAGGTGTGGCCAAACGGAGGGGCCTCTGAATCCGGGAGGTGGTGGTGATTGTGTCCAAGTGGGGTGGGACAGATCCCGCCTCTACCCCCAACACTCAAATACAGTTTAAATTCTTTTAAAAATTTTGAGGCATGTTTTATGTCCCAGGACATAGTTAGTCTCAGTATATGTTCTGTGACCACTTGCAACTAATGAGCATTCTGCTGATGTTGAGTGAAGTGTTCTAAAATGTCAACTAGGTCATGTTGGTTGATAGTGTTGTTGAGTTTTTCTATATCCTCGTTGAACTATATTCCTAGAACTATATACCAGTTCTGTTCATTGTTGAGAAGGGCTGTTTAAGTGTTCAGCCATAGTTATGAACTTGTCTATTTTTCCTTTTAATTCTGTCAGTTTTTCCTTCATATACTTTGCAGTCCTGTTGTCTAGTGCATACACATTTAGGATTGCTATATCTTCTTGGTAGATTGACCCTTTTAATCATTATATAATGTCATTCTCTGTCTCCAGTAATTTTCTTTGCTCTTAAGTTTACTTTATCTGATATAAATATAGCCACTCTGCTTTACTTTAATTAATGTTCACTGGATATATCCTTCCCTTTCTTTTACTATCAACCGCCTCTATCATTATATTTGAAATAAGTTTCTTATAGTTGGTATATTAGTTCTTGTTTGTTTGTTTTTTTTATTTACTTACAACCTCTGTCTTTTAGTTGGTGTATTTAGACTATTTACAGTTAATGTAATTATCAATATGTTAGGTTTTAAATCTGTCAATTCACTGTTTTCTGTGTGTTTTCTCTCTGTTTTCTATGTATCTGTTTTCCTGCCTTCCTGTCAGATATTTTAGAATTCATTTTGATTTTTCTATAATGTTTTTGAGTATACCTTTTTGTGTAGCTTTTTTAGTGGTTGTTTTTGCAAGTATATACACATAACTTATCAGAGTCTATTAGTGTTAGTATTTTACTAGTTCAAATGACATTTAGAAATCTTATATCCATTTACTTGTCTTTACCCTTTCCTGTTTATAATTGTCTTAAATATTGCTTTTACATATATTTAGAGCTGTATCAAATAGTGTTACAATTTTTGCTTTAACTGACAAATGTAATTTAGAAAACTCAAGAGGAAAAGGAAGAGTTATTATATTTACCTATATTGTTGCTTGTGTTCTTCTTTCCTGGACTTCTTTTACAGTATCTTTTCTGCTTCAAAATTTTTCTTTAAAAATGGAATAATTCTGATGATACTGATTATTATAGGCTGGAATAAAGGTGAATGTAGTTTAAAATTTTTTTCTTTAGTCCTTTTTTTTTTCAGAATAGGTCTTCAGGTGACAAATTCTCTTAGTTTTCCTTTATCTGAAAATTGTTTGATTTCCCCCTCATTCCTTAAGCATATTTTTTCTGGGTATAGGATTCTGAGTTGACAATCCTTTTCTTTCAGTGCTTGAAAAATATTGTGCCCTTCCCTCTGGCTTCCTTGACTTTTGAGTAGAAATCTACTGTCATTCTGGCTGCTTTCAATATTTTTCTATATCTTCTATTTTTAGAATTTAATTATGTCACCTTGGCATAGTGGTTTTTTTTTTTTTTTTTTTTGCGTTTACCCAGTTTAATACTCACCAGTCTAATATCATTGGCTCTTTAGGTTTGTGTCTCTTGTCATATAATGGTAACTTCTCAGCCATCATTTCTTTGATTATTTTTTCAGCACTGCTCTCTCTTGCCCCTCCTTCCAGGACCTCAAGGACATGAATGTTAGATCTTTTCTCATAGTGCCACAGGTACCTGAATATCTCTCTCTTTTTTTCTTTGTAATCTATTTTTCCTCTTTGGGTCAGATTAGGTATTGCTATTTTTCTCTCTCCTAGTGCACTGATTCTTTCCTCCATTCTGCTGAATAGTCCATCCACTGAACTTTTTATTTAAATTATGTTTTTCAGCTCTGAAATTTTCATTTTTTTACCCTATATTTTTTACTGGGATTTTTCTCATTCCTTGCTTGGGTTTTCTATTTTTGTTTTTGGACTCCTACATGCTTATAATTGACCATTTACACATTTTATCATGACTGTTTAAAAAATTTTGTCACATAGTTCTCATATCTCTGTTATCTCAGCAATGAAATCTATTTTTAAATGTTTTTATTTATTAATTTTAGAGAGAGATGGGAAGGAGAGAGAGAACATGACTGTGCCCTGACCAGGGATCTAATCTGCAACCTTGGCATATCAGGATGATGCTCTAACCAACTGAGCTTCCTGGCCAGCACTGGAATCTATTGATTGTCATTTTTTTCATAAAATTTGAGATCTTTCTGGTTTTTGATATGAGTGTCTTTCTGTTGAAACCTGGAAATGTTATATTACTCTCTTAGACTCTGGATCTTATTTAGACCTATTTTGTTTGGCTTTTTGACATTGCTCCAGCAAAGGAAGGTGTAGGCACTACCTTCTTACTGCCAACTGGAGGTTAATAGTCCAGATTTTCTCCTTGGCTTTCATTGATATCTGAGCAGGTCCTTCTCATTATTGGTGGGTGAGGGATGCAAATTCCAGCTTCCCACATGGTCTCCAGTGATGCTGCAGTAGAGAATGGCCTTGTTACAGCTGGGAAGTGGTGATCATCTTGACTTTCTTTTCAGCTTATTCTGACACCTGCAGTGAGAAGGGGAGGGCGTTCCTCATTGCTGCCAGGTTAGGGTGGCATACAGCCTCTCCATGTGGTCTCCACTGACACTGTTAGAGGGATCCTTATTACTGGCCATTGGGAATGAAAGTTCAGCTCCCTTCTTGACCTTCTGTGACCTCACTTCAGTTAGGGTGTTGAAGTACCGTATTACATAGCCTTATGAGGGTGTAGGTCTAGGCCCCACTCAGCCTTTTCTGGTATGTATAGGGGTGAAGCCACAATTGCTAATGTAATGCTGATCTGAGTAGAGTGGCTGTTGTCTGAAAGTTATCTGCCTTGTTAAACTGTACCTTTCCTAGGCCTTTGGTTAGAGAGAGTAACCTTTTCTTTGGGTTTTTTTGTTTGTTTTCATTGGAACCCATTGGCATTTCTGAGTTGCTATCTTCTTTATCTCCCAGTTTGGAATAATTGAAGCAAAAAACAAACAAACAAACAAACAAACAAACAAAAAGCCAGGAAACACATCACCATGTTGTTTCTTGGGTCCCGAACTCCCTAACAAGTTTGCCTTCTCTCCAACTTTAAGAGTCTTCTTACAATTGTCTTATATATCTTGTCTAGAATTTTTAGTTGTACTTATTGGGTAGAATAAGTACAGGTTTAATTTTTTAATCTATAAATGTAAGCCCAAAGCTGTCAGGTCTTGTCATTTTCAAAAGAAGCCAGAAATTCAGAGTTTTGTGTGAAATTTCCAATTAAAAAAAAGTAATTAAATTTTCTCTATAAAGTGCTGTGTAAGCCAGACAGTCTATACATTAAAAACAACTGCTGGTTGAATTTCGCTTCAGATCACTAGTTTGTAACCTCTGGTTTAAGTTATCCAGACAATGAAGGATTGACGGATGATGGTTTTGGTACACTTAGAGATTTGAACACTGACAAAGAGGAATCTTTACCCTATCCCACATTTGTTTATTCATTAATTCATAAGAAATTACTGTGTATCTACTGTGTGTAAAGTACAATGTGACAGACAAGAAGTTCTCACTGAGCTTTTATGAACTCAACCTTCTATAGCGGACCTCATGATAGAGAAGTTTTCGGAAATGGGTGTAACTCAATGGGTAGCTCCCTAAGTGAACCATCTTTCTGATGCTTAGTACCAGTGGATTGCCTCTGGAATGTGAAATCATTTTTCTTGTTGTCTAAGAAGATGCCTGGGGGAAGCACAATTGGCTCTGATGACAGCTAAAAGAGATAACAGGTACCTCCTAGCTTCTTCAGCGCACCCTATCCTGGCAACTGGCCATTGTCTGAGATAGAAGAGCTTTCTCAAACCTCATGGTAGGAAATGCAGGGGTAAAAATAGAGTCACAGTGATGCAAGTCGAGGAAACAGAAGAGCTGACATCTGGATGTAGGGTTTGGACATGAGTTACCATTGCATTGACAGATCCTGGAGATGAAAGTGAAGGTCAGGGGCAGTTGTCTCAGCATGTGCTTGCCTGGTCCAATCAGGGGCTGAAACAGAATGGGTACCACTTGGAAATTCCAGGGGATAAAGAAGACAGGGATGGAACTAAGAAGTCACCAACACAAATTTCTTTGACTCTGTTTGGGCATCAGGACGGGTATGAGATTATCAGTCCTGGCTCTGAAGATTCATCTGGTGTCTTCAAGTCCCCTGAAATCCCAACCAGCATAAACCTCACAGTGAGGTGTAAACAGAGAGAGAGCATGAACAGCAAGGCCTGTTCCACTCTCATGTATTGTATAGGACTGGATTTCTGCACACAGATTTCATGGTAAAGCCAAAGTTTGAAAACTCCAGAACTAAACTTTCTGTTTATATTCATATTGGGACATTATCTGTGATCACAACAGCAGTATGGTTATTTTGTTATGAAAAAAATTACTTCTCTCCTTTTACACACAGGCCTTTTCTATCTCAAAACTTTGAAATCTTCAGAGGTCTTGGGCAATTCCACATTTTTTTATGAGTTTGGCTATAAAAGAAGTTGAGTTATTCAGCTAGGAACAGGATGATAAATACTAATTGAATTTTACTTTGCAGAATCCTGCAGCCTGAGATAAGGAAGCTTAGAGGCAGGACAAAAACAAACAAATAGCACAGCAAATACAACCCTGCCTGACTTGCAAGTACTCCGCCTTTCCTCCAAATGTGAGAAGGCCACTGTCTCGGCTCATGGCTGCCAAAGTAGCTGCCCTGCTGTGAAATGACTGCTCAGTGGCATTTACAGCAAATTTCAGGGAGGCAACAGAACTTGCTGGAAATAGACTGGCATCACACTATCATATGTCATAAAAAAATAAAAAAAATATGGTTGCTGCCAGCCTGCCGTGTGCCTGATACTGTACTGAGGGGCTTACATACATAGTGAGCCCCTCTTACACTTACTAGTTACATGGGTTGTAAAGTTGGCACTATTTTTACATCAAAGATAAGGAAACTGAGGCTCAGAAAGTTAAGTGGCTTGCTTAGATCACACAGCCAAATACATGTTAGAGCCAGAACTCACATAGACCAGCATCATTCATTCAGATCATTGGTTCTCAACTGAGCGCAGTTGTGCCCCCTCGGGAGACACTCGGCAATCTTTAGGGACATTTTGTTTATTAAGTTTTCTTAATAGAATGGAGGATTACTATAGCATCTAGTGGATAGAGACCAGGGATGCTGCTAAACATCCTACGATATATGTGACAGTACCCCACACCAAAGAATTATCTGAACCAAATGTCAATAGTGTTGAGATTGAGAAACCCTGGTCTAGAAGGCAAGAGGACTCAGTTTTAGTTTCTCTGTTCTACATCTAGCTCAGAATGTAACCTTGGAAAAATTACTTTCTCTCTTTGAGCTGCAGTTTTCTCAGGTGTAAACCCAGGGGATAGAGCATTAGGCTGGATTATCTCTAAGGTATTTTTACATTTAATACCCTGTTGGTCCTGGGAAACTTTAGAATTTCATTTGTGGATGTTGAAGTGGTCTTGAAAATGCCTATGAATTGTACTGAAGCTTTAAGCAAAAGTACAGAGAGTTTGCAAGGCATCAATAAATTATATAGCAAGGACACATGTGGACAGTTTATGCATTCTGCAATAGAAAGGAATGTCTTTACATTATATTGTATCTGGGTCTTAGTTAATGGCCCTATTGTTAACTTTTGACTTCTTACCATAATTAAATTGCCCATTCTGAACCAAACAATGATTGTATCTCTATGGGCTGGACCAGCTGGTTATTTCATAGTGTTTTGTTACCTTTGGAGAAGGCAGATCAGCTAACAGTGGGGCTAAGATGTTTGTGTTACTGACCGTTGTTTGTATTATGGCCGCACAGACTCTGGCTATCAAGAACAACTGAGCCCCCCACATAGGCGGACCACACAAATCTTATCATAGCTTCGTTCTCCTGTGTGGGCCCTGCCAACCAGTGGAGGTGTAAGGAAAAAAAATTACTCGAAGTTGAAAAACAACTTCTTTGACAACAAATCACACACACACCCTTACATGCACATAAATTAATCCACACATTGGCAATAGATTAAATCTTTTAAACACTTCACTTATGTTTGTTTTATGAGAATTTAACTTCACCTAGTGTTTTATAATTGTGGAGGACAGACCTTCAGTGCATTGAAGATTCATTGCTAATGCTTTTGTGAGGGTCCTTGGAAGGAAAGCAGGAATTTGCTTGAATTTTAAAGAGGCAGGCATTTGAGAACTGGTAAATTCAATTGGTAACTTTAATTGTCTACTGTCTATGAGTCATGGGGTAGAATGTAGATATGGGCATGATTCAGTTCCTGTTTTAAAGGACCGGACAGTCTCTTAATGGGGAGGCATTTAGAGCTGTGTTGGAGGTAAATGACACTGCGGTAGCCTTAGATGCTATGAGGCTGGACCAGAGTCACAAGACTGGGTGAATGTTTTGCAGGCTGAATGACTTCTGCATCATCAGGACTGAGCAGAGTGCCAAACATACAAAGGACCCAGTGAACCTGTGAAGTACAGCGTTCTGTCTTTTAAATGTACTTGTGCTGTATTGACGGCATCACCATACCCTGCCCTCCTGGACTGGGAACTGCATAGGCAGGAGCTCCAGTGTGTTTATCTCACTATCCCTTGCACCTGGCCCACAGAGACCCCGAGGAATGGATGAATTCATGTGCAACTGGGTGGCACTACCAAGTGCCTTATATTCCAAGGACTGCAAAATCCCTGAGGGTTAGAAATAGTCAGTTGAGGCTTTACTTATGGTAGGAATCCTGACACATGAGGCTGAGTGTAAGAGCAAAGATGGAGTGCCTTGTCCTGGTGAGAATGGCCAGCTTTTTTGGTATCTGAAGGCCTGTATGAGTTTTCACTTGCTGCATAACAAAGTGCTACACATTAATGACTTAAAACAACATCCATTTATGTTAAAGTAACACACAGTTTATGTGAGTCTGGGTCAGGAGACTAGGCACAGCATGGATGGGTCCCCTGCTCAGGGTCTTGCCCAGCTGAATCTACTGTATTGATGGGACTGCGTCCTTATCTGTAGCTGAGGTCCTCCTCAGCTTCTTATGGCTGCAGGACTGAAGTCCCTGCTTTCTTGCTGACTGCCAGCCAGGGGATGTTCTCATCTCCTAAAAGCTCTTAGAAATAAAATATCATGAAGTATATGCTGGACACTTCACATACATTATTTCATGTAACCCTCTAAACAGAAGTCAGCAAAGTTTTCCTTAAAGGGTCCAATAGTAAATATTTTATGCTTTGTAGGTTAAGAGGGAGCATTGAGTCTATTAGTAGGTACTTAATATAACCATTTAAAATGTAACCATCTGAAGACATAAAAACCATTTAGCCTGTGGGCTGTAAAAAATGGGCTGGCTGAATTTAGTCCATTGGTAGTAGTTTTCTGCCTCCCCGCTGTGAACAATCCCATTAGATTGAAGTTAATATTACCCCCATTTTAGGGATGAATAAATGAGATACAAGGTCTTTACGTTATTTATTTGCCTGACTCTCTCAGCACCTGAGTGGGTCTGCTTCTGATTCCCAGGTCTGATTCCTCAAGGCCTGATCAGAACCGACAGGTGCCAGGATTTATCATCTGTTCATCTTCCACTTAGGTGCTAATCCTTCCTTCTCTCTCAAGTCCCCACAAGAGTGACACGGCAAGCAGGCAGAAAAAACAGTCTACCATGTGCAAGTCGTGTGGTCTCAGGCAGCCATTCTATCTGTGGCCTCAGTTTCCTCATCTCTGAAGTTGGTGGAGCAGTCCCTCAGACTTGCTATGGCCGCTCGGCCACTGGCCTGTGGGTGGTGGCTGCGGCAGTGAGAGCTCTCTCGGGACAAAATGAGAGAAAGGCTTTGTGGGGGTCCCGGCTTACTCTGTCGGAGTGACGTTTTATCTAATCATCTGTTTCTGTGCCTGAACATCAGAATCACCTGGGTAGCAGTCTAAAACACACGTTTGTGGGCTTCATTCCTAGAATTCAGTCAGTGGGTCTGGAGTGGACCTGGAAATCAGAATTGTTTTGAAACTTTCTAAGCAATTCTGACACAGACCCAAATTTGGAAGTCACTAATTAGAACAGTATTTCTAATCTGCTGGGTGGCTTATCAAGTTTGGAGCCACTCAGGCTTCTGCATAGGTGGTTATTTTCATCAGGTAGGGTTGGGACACACTGGATGGACATCGTCTCCCAATCTCCTGCCACCTTCGAGTCCCCACACTCGCCTGCAGATGGCCTCCTCAGAGATCAGGTTGGTCACCTCTGGGTCAGTTTTGGATAGCTAGGTGAATGACAAGCACCCCAGGTGACTGATGTTTTCTAGAGTTTGGGGCCCACTTCCATGAATAAGCTAAATAAGTGTACCTGGGCATCAGGTGGACTCAATCGAGTTTACTTCAAGCAGTCACTTCATTAGACTTTAATGACATTTAATCCAACTCAGACAGTCAGTGTTAGAAATGGAAAGGTCTTTTAGATTTAGTGGCACTAAACCCAAACATTCTGCACAAAATAGAGTTCAGATTCTGCTTGGAGCACATTATTTATGTTAGCATTGGAGCAGGTGGTGGCTGTTTCCAGGTATTTCCTAGGAGACCTTTGGTGCAAGCACAAAGGCAGTTCAGCTCAGAGGAGTCTGCATTGTACATGTAGCTTCATGCTTCTTCCCCTGGGAGCTTCATTCTAGGCAGACGGTGTATTAATCAGGCTCAAGTTTGCCCTTGGTCAAGGTCATCATAAAAACTAAGGTTTATTTGCTCCTTCTAAATAACCTTGGTTGTAGTATGGTGTAGTGGTTTGTACACATTTTAAAAATCATAGTCCCTGTGAGAGCTAATGAAAAATACAAAACTTAGTGCTCTGAGAAGTACTTGGAGAATTTCACAGAAGTTTTAAGGCATTCATGAACCCCTAAACTACTTCATCCTTAAACTCTAGGTAATGGCCTCCAAATGTAGCAGAAAGACTTGGGAGGGGAAAAGAGTGGCCCTGTGTTTAAAACAGGGTTAGCTTGATTGTTGGTGGTCAACAAACCATACAACATTTTCATTTTATGTCTAAGTCTGTGAAATGGGAGTGCTAATACCATGTTCTTTATATCTAATGCATAGTTGTGGAAATAACAAAATATATCATGGATGTGAATGCATCTGGAGACATATAAATGGTTATTTTGACATGCAAAATCCTGTTAGTAGGTTTTTTTAAAAAGTATTTCTAGTTCTAAGGTGTCAGAGTTTTTCCTCAATCTCATTAAGATATTCAGTATATACAATTAAAAAAACTTAAAAGAGCATCAAAGACAACATTTCTCAATGATTGAATTTAACAAATACAGAGGTTGGCAAAAGTAGATTTATATTTGTTCATGTGGAAAATAATACAATAATTAATAAATAATAATACCAGAATAAACATTGTGTTTTGCATATTCTCAACTGTATCCCTACTTTTGCCCCATCCCTGTTATTATCAAGTCCCTCACTGGTGTCTACTCTAGGATGCCTCCCCCATCTGCCTCTTCTCTTCAACACCTACTTCTTTAGGCCTTGGCTCAGGTATCACCACCTCTGCCCAGCCTTCCCAGCCCCTCCCCACAATCCCAGTGGATACATCACACAATACTCACCTCTACATGATCTTGATAAACTGACCCTGCAGCTGCTTGTTCATCCATCTCTCTCCTCTCCCAATTATGAGCACCGTGAAGCCAGGGGAGGTGACCTTCTTGCTTCTATGTCTCCCATTCTAACACAGGATAAAAATGTCGGCTAAATGAAAAGCTAGATAAATGAGTAAAAGGCTCTATATTTGTTGCTTGAGGTGAATATAACAAAGGTCCTGTCCTCAAAACTTTTACTCAGAGGAGGAGGCAGACATGAGAGATACACATAAGACCACTGTGGAATTTAAAGACTGGTGTGGTCTGGGTTCAGCTGGGGGCTTCAGAGGAGGCTTTGGTTTGGGGGATAATTCTTGAAATGGCCTTTGGAAGATGATTGGGTCCCAGGGGCTTCATTCAGAAGGAGAAGGAAAGCCAGGAACAGAGACACAGGAGAAAGCTGTGGCCATGTCAAAGTAGCATCCTTCTGTCTCATTGCCTGGCATACTGGCCTGTGTATGGGGGAACTAAGAGCCACAGTGAGGAGGGAACAATGGAACAAAATGTGGAACAAGTTCCCTGCCAGTCTGAGAGTCTATACTCAGTGGGGAGCTGGGAAGACTTTTGAGTGACAGGATTGGAACAGAATCATGGGAAATCAAAGTGTCATGTTTTGGCTACTATGCGAGTTAACTATGAATACTCTAACTTTTGTTGGTGCAAAATACTAATTATTTATTAAAATATTTATTGAGCACCTAATAAATGTGAAGCTGTCCTAGAAACTTGAGATACAAATTAGTGAACTAAAAAAAGTTCTGTGCCCTTGTAAAGCTTACATCCTAGCACACGTGAGAGTGAGACTCAGACAATCAACAGACATAGCACAAAAGTAAATTATTTAGTAAGTTGCATAAAAAATAAAAAGGGAAATTATCCTAAAAAGGAAGAGCAGGGAGGAAGAGGTTGGCAGGGTATGCCTCACTGTGAAGATGCTATTGAAGGAAGTGGGGGATGTGCCACGTGTCATCTGGGAAGGGGAACATTTCCGGCAGAGGGAACTGCTAGTACAATGGCCTGGAGATGGGAGTTTGCCTGACTGGTTAGGGAGGTGATGGGGTGATGCAGATCAAACATGGCTGTGGACCATGGGAAGAACTTTGGCTTTTTCTTTGAGTGAAATGGAAGCCATTTGCAGGATTTCAAGGACAGTGACATGATCTGACATTCTGATAGGACTTTTCTGGCTACTGCACTGAGAGTAGATTATAGGGAGAGTAAGGCAGTATCAGGAAGGCCAGTGAGGCGGAGGCTGCAGTAATCCAGCCAGTGTGACTTACATCAGGGGTGAGAAACAGTGGAATTTTTTGGGTGGGTATGTTTTGAAGGTAGAACTAACAGGATTTCTTGATGCATCCTATTTGAGTTGTGAGAGATACAAAGGAGTCTAAGATGGCTCCAAGGTTTGGTGCTCAAACAATTAGAAGGATGGGGGCGCCATGGCTAGAGTTGGGAAAGGTTGTGGGTATACTGGTTTTGGGAAGGAATATTGACATTCACTTTAGAATATTTCATTTGCTATGTCTTCTAGCATCCAAGTACAGATGTGAAGTAAGCAACTGGATACCTGAGTCTGAGGTTTGGGAGAAAGGTCTGACTAGAGAAATAAACCAGAAATTGTTGGTTGCAGCTAGTATTTAAGATAGGGGGTATTAAGATGTTCAAAAGAAGACATAGGATGAGCAAAGGAAACTAAGAAGAAATGGTCATTGTGTTAGGAGAAAGAAGTATCTGGAAATAAAGTGAAGACAGTGTAGATGGCTCATGGTAGAGACTATAAATGCTCCTCCCAATTCAGTTCCTCTTTGTCCTGGGCACATAACTAGACTACATTTCCCACCCTCCTTTGATGTTAAGTTTGCCCATTTGACTGAGTTCTGGTCAGTAGAATGTGAGAAGAAAGGGTGTATGCCACCTCCAGGCCTGGCCAATAAAACCTCCTGCCCTCTTAGAGCAGTGGAGGACCCCATGGCCCAGGGGATAGTGGTGCCTCTAGATGGGAGGACTGTTCCCCTAATGACTGTGTGGAGGAACCCCTCCCCTCCACACATTGGAATGTGTCACAAGTGAAAAATAAACCTTTATTATTTTCAGCCACTGAGACTTGGGGATTGATTATTACAGAAATTAATGTACTCTGATAAAGAGCCACAGTGACCAGATTCTGCTGATTGGTCAAAGAAGATGAGGACAAATAAAGAATTGTACAAAGCAACCTGGAGGTCGTTGATGAGCTTGGGAAGGATAGTATCAGGAGAAGGCTGAATGAAAGTCTGTTTGCAGTTGGTACAATGAAAAAATGGGAAGAAAGAAATTGTACCAGTTGATGGGAAAAGAGAGGTCAAGACAGGGTTTATTTTGTTTTGGTTTAAGATGGGAGAATTAAGCACACATCTCTATGGGGAAAATGTCAGCTCTTTTCCTGAGACCATAGTGCAGTTTCGTACATGGCCCTTACCTCTGCTGCTCACCTGGGATGGTTATTTGTTTCCACCTGAATAACAAATGATATCGTTTTGAAAGGCCTCCTGGTGCTTGATTGATTTGTTAGGGAGCCTGACAGCCTTAATGGACTTTTCTGACAAGACAATGGCTTCTCCCAGCAGTGGTAGTCTTGGAGAGGTTCCAGGGATGGTAATGAACAGCATCAGGCTCCAAAACAGAAGAGGAAGAGGAGGAAAGGGCTGCAAAGATTTTACTTACCCTGGAACCTGATGCATGAGAAGGAAATAAGCTCAAAGGTTCTGTTTAAGTGGCAGATACTGGAGGAGAGAACATTTATATGAAAGAAGTGTGTCTCTTCAGGGTCTTGGTTAGGAGGGAACCTAGGACTGCCCTATGAGGATATTTCCTTTTGCAGTTAATTAATCTCTGTGTTTCTCCTCTTTCCTTCTGCTCCCCATTTTCCAAAAGAATACTGTCCTTTGGGATGCAGCATGGCATGTTAGAAAGGCTGCACTTAAAATTCCTGCTTCGTCACATTCTGCTTGTGTGATCTGTAGTAAGTCACTTAACTTTTCAAATCTCCAATTTCCCCTTTTGGAATATAGAAATTATAATGCTTGAGACAATTTATGGCATGTGGGCAGTGTCCACAAGTGGTGGCTGTTGTTATTTGGGACCATCCAAGAAGACATGATGGCCCAGAAAACCCAGACTGCGTGGGTTACCACT
>CM052544.1:32228589-32287271 GCA_028533065.1 Trachops cirrhosus
AACAACAAAACAAAGAAACAAGTAAAATATAACAAAAGACACTGAAATAGAGGACAGGTTGTCAGGGCCCAGAGGGGAGAGGGGAGGGAATTTCAGGGGAGAAGGGAAGGGTTTACAGGAACAAATATAGAGGACACATGAACAAAACTACGGGGCTTGGAAATGGGAGGGATGGGTGGGTGGGCTGTGGGCTGGAATGGGAATAAAGGATAGAAACTGTACTGAATAAACTAAAATAAAAAATTAAAAAAAATCAAAAGGAAATCATTTGCAAACTTCAGAACACTCACTTTTATTTGTAACAAATTACTGCCTATAGAAATACTGCTCCTGAGACCCATAGCTATAAACAACTCCAAATGAATCTGTTCATGGGGCAGGAGGGCATGTTATCTGGTAGTGGAGTTGGGGAGTGGAGAGAGGCAGAGGGGCGGCCCACAGGAACCCTCTCCTTCTCTGGAGTGGAGACCTGAGCTCAGCAAGAGGCAGAGATATGGAGGGGAGGACATGCTCCTTCAGTCAGGATGGCTCTATAGGGCACAGCAGCTTGGCCTCCCCCAGCTTGGGGGGCAGAAGCTAAGGTTGAGGCTAAGGATGAATGGCAGGGTAGGGGCAAAGCAATCCTAAGGGACTTTGGCCCCAGCCAGCAGGAAATGAGCGTTATGTGCTTTAGGTGGGCTCTGGCTTCTTTAATACCAGCCTGCTCATATCAAATATGAGGACACCTGACTCACGGAAGCCAAATACAACTTATCGTCCAGACCTGAATTAGCTCCCCAAACCAACTCTCTAGGCTTCTTCTTTTAAATAAGAAGTATCTGATAAATGTACTGCCAAATGGATTTGGAGCTGCCAAGGAGAGCAGCTGAGACCAGGTTTAAAATCTCTCAGTGCAGCTCCCCACAGACTCTCCAGGGAGACATTTGTACTTGTGCTGTTAGTCTCTGTTTAGGGAGGTCAGAGATTTTCCTCCTTGGAGTGCTAAGGAAGTGCTGTCCAGGGTTCTTGGAGAGAGTGCTCAGAGACCAATACACACCTGGTGGGCCTGAAATGGCATATGTGGGATCTATAGTGCAGCTGCCTGAGCCAGGAATTCCTACTCTCTGGGGGATCAGAGCCTTTCCTGGCCTGAACAGTAGATTAGGCAGTTGGTGTTGGTTTCCTTTTTCAACTGTATCCCTAGTTCTTTACTCACCCTGGTGCTCACTGTGTGCCCAGAGCCCTGCAGGGTGAGGCTGGGAGGCTGGCAGATTCCCAGACCTTTCCTCAGACGTTTTCACCTCTCATTGCGCTGTGACAATTGACCCATCACATGTCCCATTTCCAGCTTCTAAGGTGCCTACACTTTAGCTGATGAGCCAACAGACAGCAAAAGAAGAGGTTTGAGAACTGGTCCTCCTTCCCAGGACTGTTTGTGCTTTACAATGAGTTAGTGCAAGAGGAAGTGTCCCATAATCACCATGTGAACCTCAGTAAGAAACTTCTCCTCTGTAAATGCCTATTTTGTAATTTGTAAGAGGAGGGAGTTGGTGTTGGTGATCCACCCTTCCTGCTCTGTCCTGTCATTTTCTTTTTATGTCTTAATGGCATGATTTCAGACATCAGAGAAAACTCTCTATGGCCTTTAACTTACGCTACACTTGACCTACCCTTTTTGTCTTCCAATGTCTTTCAATGGATAGAATGATAATAATAGGCATTATTATCCTGGGGAGTTATTTCAAAAAAATTAAAGAAGATGACACTTGGGAACATGCCGCACAAATTCAGAGGTCTGAATATCTGCGAGGACTGACAATTGATGGTGGTTTTTAAAATAGCTGTGTACCGAGTAGAGTGAGCATTCTGTGCTTGGTGAAAGTCCTCCTGCGTAGACCTTGAGGTACTTATTTGGTTGTTACAGAGGATAAATTCCGAGGAGATGAATTGGTGGGTTAAGTGCAGACACTGTTAGTATTCTTGGTATCCGTGCAGAACTGGCTTCCAAAAAGGAACTGACGAAACCGCAGTTAAGAAAGGAACTGCTCCCTCCCCTGTTCTGCTAATTTAATAAGCAAAGTTATGGCCACATTTTAGCGTGCATTTTGTTGATTACTGGCGACTGTGAACATTTCCAAAATGGTTATTGAGTATATACATTTTTTGTTTTGTAAGTTTCATATTCATAACAAAATCAAAGCAATTATTGCTTCCCTATTGAAATATAAAATGTCTCTCTGTTTTTAATAGTAACCCATTGCTTTTTTTTCAAGAAATATTACTCTTTAGTACTTTTTAATTTTGATTATGTTGTTTTGGGTATAAATTTTAAGTGGTATTAGTCAAATTATTGGTGTTTTCTTTTGTGATATTTTTCCATTACTTTTTGCTCTAAGCAAAAAGAAAAATGGTGCTCATTCAAAAACCCAGATAATACTAGTACAGGTTTTTCCAAGGTTATACACAGGGCTCATTTTTTTAATCTTCATCAAAGGATATTTAATTATTGATTTTAGATAGAGAGGAAGGGTAGGGGGAGGTGGGAGAGAAAGAAAGAGAAACATTGATGTGAGAGAGAAATATTGATCAGTTGCCTCCTGTAGGTGCCCTAACCCCCAACCAGGGATCAAACCCACAACCTAGGTATGTGCCCTGACTGGATGTATGGGACGATGCTCCAACCAACTGAGTCACATGGCCAGGGCTGTACATGGCTCATTTTAAAATGAACTCTTGAACTTACTTGAAATTTGTTTTGATATAGGATTGGAGGTGAAGCTCTTAGTATCTGATAAGTAAAACAATTAATTGTCTTGAAAATAATTATATTCTTAATTTAGTAAATTTAGCTGGCTGTATCTTTTCACCGATTTTCTTCTTTTTTATAGAATACAATGAGATTTTCGAATCTTACTAATCAATTTTTGTTTCTTTGTTTTGCTTTATTTTAGCCAAGGGACATTTACACTATCTTTGTTTACTGATTCTGTTCCCAAGAAATTCAGATACTACAGACAGAATCTCTGCTCTATGGGTATTATGCATTCTGATATTGTTGTTTGTTGCTTTGGCATTTTTCCGCCTTCTTAGACACCTTCTCATTTTATTTTTTGCATCACTGATTCAGTTTTCCTGGGCTCATTTTGCCTTTATGTGCTACCAATGTACATTTTCATTCTGATGCTATATTTTGGGGTTCTTTTGGAATTCTTTTTATTTCACATATCTTTTTTAGCTAATTCTGTTGGTTTTTCATATGATTTGTTTTCTTTTAAACCAGTTCTGCATATAAAGACCCTATGACTTGGAGTGAGCTGTGCATCTTCTTTGTACTTGTCAGAAGCTAATTGTGATAATAAAATGAGTCAATATTCATAAAGTGCTTGTACCCATGCCTGGTACATGTAAAAGGCTCAATTAATCTTACCTAGTATAATTAATACCCACCAGCACTTTCTGGTTATTTCACACATTCTGAAACTATACACTGGATAGAAAATGACAATTCCCAGTTAGAAGTGCCCCCCAAGTTTCTTCATATCTTTGTCACTGTCATAGCGTCTTCCTATGAGAGCCATATATTTACAGAAAAGTGTCACGACCATTACATCTACATCATACCCATGGCTTACTCTCAGATTTTTGAAACTCCAGGACTCCAACTACCTATAGAATAAAAAGCCATGGTGTGTATAATTATGTACATATTGTGGTGGTGGTCAGCAGGAGTGAGGGCTGAGAGTTGGGGGTGATTCCTGGGAGACAGCATTCTGGCTGATCACACCAGGATCCATTCAGTAGAAAAAAGATGGCTTGGTATTAGAGTAGGTATTGGCTTTGCATATCTGGATCGGGAGTATATGGGGGAGTGAATGGACTGTAATCCCTCATGCTTTCAGGTTGGCAGGTTTGCTTCCTTTCAGCCATGTAGTTTTCATTTGGTTTTTATTTTTTTGGTGGCTACTAACGGATTTTTTTTTTCATTTCCATTTCATTGGATGGAGATAGCATTTTCCTTTCAATTCTGCCAGTAGGCTAACTGCCTGGGCCAGATTTTGGTGGTTTTGTGAGTGGTGGTCCTTTCTGTGACTTTGTATATACTTCGAGAGGTACTGAGGGAAACCATGTCAGCTGCTGTCAGGGATCCTTCCAGAATGTAGGTCTCTACTGCAGTGTCTGTGTTGCTGCCTGAATCTGTAGCTCTCCAGGCTGAAGGCCTGAGCTCCATGGTATTTATTGGCTTAGAAGGTAGCAGGGCCCCTGCATACCACACTATCCTGTGGGCTAGAAGTTGGAGCTGGAAGGTGGCATAAGGAAGCCAGCAGGATGGAAGGGAGTGAACTCTTGGTTAAGGTGCTGGTGGATGAGGGCTTCTCAGTGGTTCAACTTTGAAGTGAGTCTAAGTCTTTATTTCTTTATGTATAAGTTGGAGCCTTAATTAATCAAGTTCTCACCACAAGCATAGATTTCAAAGACTTTTCTAAGCACTTACAGGGCTGCAAATCAGAGACCACTAACATACTCATTTATTCACTCAATTTTTCATATTTACTGAGCTCCCTGTAATGTACTAAGTGCTGGGGATAAAATGACAAACAAGACAGAGCCTTCCCTGTGTGTTCTGAAAAGATCTCTTCATTGCACCCTACCATGTCACTCCCATTTATTAGAGGCATTACATGCATCACTGCCATTGTGTAATGACTGTGGGAAGTTGCTGCCATTGTTCCATTTCACAAATGAGGACCTGGGGCTCCAGGAACTTACCAGTAGTGTCAATGGAGGGCCCTCTGCCTGACACTGAAGTCCTTGGCTCGTGCTTCCTAAATCCACCAATTTCCACATCCCATGAATGACCAGAGTATGTCTGCAAGGATGTGGTGGTAGAACCAGAGATTTAAAAGCAAACTGTGTGCTAAGAAACATCTGGAAATATGACACACTTTTAGATAGGTATTTGGCATTAATGAACCTGTCAACCAACATGATATATGCCCAGCAGGAGAGGCCTTCCCACCTGGAGTACAGATTTGAAGTCTGAGAGCAGTTTTCAGTTTTGCTCTTGCTGTTCTCAAGGAAATCACAGACTA
The DNA here is from genome assembly GCA_028533065.1 of Trachops cirrhosus. Taxonomy (NCBI): domain Eukaryota; kingdom Metazoa; phylum Chordata; class Mammalia; order Chiroptera; family Phyllostomidae; genus Trachops; species Trachops cirrhosus. Next base: position 32,233,659 of record CM052544.1, read on the forward strand.
GCCTGAACTGAGGTCATAGAGGCTCAGGAAACACCAAAGACCAAGCTCTTTCTCTGTCTCGTGCTTCCCACGTGGCTAAGATGGATCAACCACCTGCATGCGTAAACTGATAGGTGCTTGCTCTGGGCATCCCCCTGAATGAGCAGTCATTTGGACTTGGCTTTCTCATGCATTATGTTAATCATTTTTAGCAGAGTTTTCCCTTCTGGATTTGGTTTGGCTCAGTCCAGTGTTAAAATGAGTTTTCAGGCCTAGGGGACCTGGTGACTAATGACAGAAAGGCAGCCATCAGTGTCCTATGCAAGAATGGAAAAATCAGTTGGAGTTAACATTTTTCATTTGCCACAGGTAATCCATAGAGCAATTAATCTCCATACAGTAATTACAAGTTGATTTGGTTGCACCTCTTTGAAATTAAGACTGTAGTATGTGTAACTGGGAAGCTTATGTGCTGTGTGCTGAGGACAACCCAGAGCCACATGGCCCAGAAATCTCCTTTTGCTAAAATTCTACCATTAACCTCTGATAAGCTTAACATTCTTCAGTGACTCCCCACTGCTTTTAGGCTAAAGTCTAAACTCTTTAACATGACCCAGGAGACCCTCTATTATCTATATTCCCATTATCGTTAGCTTTGTCCCTCACCATTCTTCCTACTTCCCAGCAGTTATAACATCTTATATCATTTTCTCAAGTAGGTCATGCCTCTGTTCACTCTAGACCTTGCTGCATACTGTCCTATATGCCTAGGACATATGCTCTCATCCCCCGCTCTAAGACCCACCAGGCCTCAGTCCTCTGGCTCTGGGAAGCCCATGCTGATGCCCCCTGCCTGGGCTGTGTGCTCCTCCCAGCCCCTCTCCTACTCTATTACAATTGCTGGTTCACCTACCATAAGCTCCTTGAGGGGAAGAGCTCAGTCTGTTTTTCCACCTGCCCTGTGGGTGAGTATACATGGGGGCACACAATGGCTATTGATGAATGATGGACCAAATCATCAATCATGATTACACTTCAGATTCCCTATCTGGGAGAAATGGCTTCATAGCCATCAGCACTTTTCCTTTCACTTTTAATACCATAGGTAATACATTAATATATTCTCCTTGTTAAAGAAGAAGAAGGCAGAAGAGGAGGAGGAGGAGAAGAAGTGGAGAGGAGAAAAGAAAAATTATAAATTAGGCTAAATTTCTCTTTCTACTGTTTCCAGTCCCAGGATCCTTCCCTATATTTAGTGTTATTTTTTCCTGCATGTACATACACGTTTGTATTCATGTATCAACATTTCCTTCAAAGAAAATATATAGTATTACTATATGGAAATGTCTTTTTGCAGCTTGCTTTTACAAATTTACGTGTTGTAAATTTGGAGCTGTGTTAGTACCCTAAGCTCTAATTCATTCTTTTTAGAGGCTGTCAAGATCTGGGAACATAGATAGAATGGTTTATTTGCACTTGGCTTTCAAGTTACTCTCCTCTTGTCCATCAACATTTAGGTACAGAGTGACCCTGGAATCTCCAAGAGAGAAAGAGGCTTCAGGAATCATATGACTGGATCTCCTCTAGAGCCTGGAGTCCGTCCAACAGCCTCCCTGTGTTGTCATCACAGACCCCATGGGAAGGGAAGGCCCAGGATGAATTCCTATCCTTGAGCCAATTCATTTAAGATTCAGTGATCTGAAAAGTTCAATTGGCATTGCATCTTGGTTTATGGCTCCAATTAAAAATAATTAATTAAAAATACAGAGCAATGAATATAAGTCATCCCTGAAGCAACCATTCTAACTCTGTCTTAGATAAGGTTATCTAAGCTTCTGTTCCCTCATCAATAATAATAATAATAATAATAATAAAAGAATGAATGTGACTATCCACTTTGAAAGGGCTTTTAAAGTGCCTGGCATAGGATAGGTGATCAGTATTCAACTTCAGGATATCCCAGGGATCAGAGTGAGAGTTTGTATCCTCTCCAAATTGCCTTGGCCCTACTCTACCAGCTCATGTGATCTTTTTCTAACATATTCTCACTGCTTGCAGGCTTTCAGTAAAGAATCTCCTAATTATTTAAATAGTATCTTCAAGGATCACTTCCAGAGATAGAGGGAAAATTCCCATCCCAAGCAATTTCTCATGTGGCAGACAGCTTTGAGAATAGGGGGAGTATGGCAGAAGGGGAGAAATTCAATAACTGCATAATTTAATGAAAGCAATCTTTCTTTGACTGTCTGAAGCTTTATCTAGTTTCTTGCACTTTGGAAAAGCACTGCTGCCATATATTTTTGAAGTCTTTATACAGAACAATAAAATTAGACTATTTATTATACATGCATTAATCAGTATATATCAAATTTTTATCAAGCAACTAAAATAACTAACACTTATAGATTGTGCATTATGATGTAAATCTAGGACAGAAGGAAGAATAATTTGGTAACTGTACTTAGTCCCTGCAATGAAAGAGAACTGAATTCGCTGGTAGAAGTCAGAGGCAGGAAGATTTTCTTTTCTGATAGGTTTGATGATCAGAAAGACTGTCTGTTTACCTTGCTTTCCTCCTTTCTCCCCTCTTCTCTGACCTTGTCCTTTTCCTGACTCTTTCCTTTGTTCTTCTTGTACCATTCACCTTCTCCTACTTCATTTTATTCTTTCATTTTTCATTTTCCCCCACTTCTGTCTGTGTGGCAGTAACAAACTATTCCTGGGCCTCAAGACCCACCAGTTGGAAAAAAACAGTTTCCTTGGTAAAATGTAGGCAGCCCATAGAACAGGAGGCAGATGAGTAGTTCTTAGCCAGACACATTTTACTGTAATAATCTATCTGTCCTTATCACCATGGTAGCTGTGCAAGAGGTATCAGAGGTTTGACAGAAAGAAACATTGGATGTGGTATTAGGAAGGGATGGGAATCCATGCTTGGCTTTAAACTACCTGTATTTAAACACATAGCATAACACAGGAGGTATATATATATATATTATTCAGTAAATAAAATAAGTCAATAGAGACTAGTAATAATCATGCACAAATACCCCTCTGTACCCCAGTATAGATGAGGATAATTGTGCTACTTTTAAAACGGCATCGTTTTAAGGATTAAATATGTTAATTCATATAAAATGCTTAAGACAGTGTTTGGCATATAGTATGTTATTAATGTGTGTGATCTGATATAAAGTAGGTCGTGGTTTGGTGAGGACAATGGAAAACACTAACTATTTCCAACAAGAAGGGATTTCATAGAGGGATTTAGAGGACCCAGGGTCTTTAGAGAAGCCGAGAAGATGAAGGACAGGAAAAGCCACCAGTAGCATTTAGGAAGCCAGGTGGTTTGCGGGTAGATGCCCGAATGCTGCAGGCATCTCTCCAGGCCAGCTGCCTTCTGCTGGGGAGCCTGCGTGGCTGACCTCCACAGCTTCAGGAGCAACAGCGCTGTGTCCTTCACCTCCAAACTCTCACGTGGGCCTCTCTGCTGACACCCTTACAAAGACAGAAAACTTTTCAACTGCTAGTTAGAATTGTAGGAAATCTAGTTCCCAGGACTCTTGGCCTGAAACATAGGGAAAAGTATAGAGGAAAGAAAATGGTGAAAAATTGCCCAAAACAATCAGGCCGAGTGGGGATAATATGCAGGGCTGATAGGAAGATGATGTGAGATTTAGAGTGTAAAAGCGTTCTGTAAATGTCAAAGTTCCATGCAGATATTAGATTTTGATGGTAATGGGAGTGAAGTGGGGGCAATGTGTCCAGACAGTGAATCCAAGACTAAGTAAGGACACCTAGGAAACCAAGTGACAATGCAGCGAAAGGACGTTCCATAGGTAATTAGACAAATTGAAAAATTTACTGTGTGCCAGGCTCTATTACATATAAAGGCTTTACATGTACTTATTTAATTCTTACAAAAACCCATGCAGGAGGTACTGTCATTATATACATTTAACAGAGGAGGAACCATGGTTCAGAGAGGTTAAGGAACTTTCCCAAGGTCACACTGCTGGTAAACGATGAAGCCAGGATGTTAATTCCAACCATTTGATCCCAAGGTGAAAATTCTTAACTCCCACAAAAAATTTGGTGAAAGGAAGGGTTAATATAAACTGAGGTCACCTGACTTCACAATTCTTTGGGAGCTGGCCTCTGGCTATAGCGGAAGGGTCTAGTACATCCTTCAGGCTGGTTTTTATATCCTTGGAGCAAAGATTATTTTAAGAAGCATAGGTTCTTATTTCTTGCGTCTAGAAGCAATTCTGTTCCAGAGATGGGGATATGCTTTCCTCTAAACAGAATTTGATGAGGTAACTAAGCAGCTTTGCCCCACTACAGCGGTCCATGTCAGCAGAGTATAACCTGCCCCAAGAACTAGTTTTTCTTGTTAGAATTCATCCTCATTCAACCCACACTGGCATGTTCTTCATGGTTTTCTGAGATCTAGGAAAAACTAATTATCATTCAAAAGTCACTATTAAAAAAGTTTTGTTATGACAAAAATAAGAAATAGGAAAATGCAAAGAAATCCTTGCTTTACCCTATGATTATGATATTTTCTGCATCTTTCCAAGATCTGGGGGAAAGAGAAATAGTTGAGAGAGAGTGTGGATCTGTAGCATGTGACACATTTCTTCTAATAGCCTTCCCACACTTGGGTTTTCTCCCAGTCACTGCTTTTAGTGTAGAGAAAGCTACGTTTGCTTTAGAAATCCAGAGCACTGTTGTGTTACTGGACAGGGGGCCTGGTTCAGAGCGGGTCTGCCTAGGGCCAGTTGTAATGTTGGCTTCTTGACCTTGTGTAGGGAAGATTTCACAGCACAAGTACAGGTGACTATGGGGATACATTGATTAAAGTTGGGGACAGGGAAACAAGGAAGGACTTAGCAAGAAGCAACAGGAGAGCCAAGGCTGGGATGCCTTAGCTTGCTGGGAAGTCCGAGAAGAGGGGACTTTTGATGGTGATGGGAGTCAAGTAGGGACAGGTTCAGGGGACTAGCCTGGGACAAGCTGCCAGCTGCCCACTGTCTTAGAATTTAGGAGACTAGATGCATGCCTGTGAAAAAAGATGGGGAAAGAAAGGAAAGGGAATGACTTGGGCTGCTCCCTAGAAGGAGAGCAGGTGTGGGCTAGGCCCTTTGTCTTGAGGCTTTTGTCTCTTTCTTGCAAGCAGAAATTCTAGGAGAGGTTTCAGGGGAGGGTCTCAGTAGAATATTTATCAGTTCTCCAGGCTGTCCTTTCAGGGTCATAATCTCCACTGATTGGTCAGTGAGGCCAGGGGGTCTTTAGTCTTTGCAGTTGGTTCTGGTGATGCCCACCTGGTTTTGCTGCTTTTCTGGGCCTGGAGCTAAAAGAAGACTGAGGCCTAGATATTATCTCCAGGGAGGAAAGGCCAGGGTAGTACAGGTTACCCTGGGGGTGAGGTCCTTGTTTTCCCAATTTTGCCCCCTGCCAGGCCTTCTGCCTGGCGACCATCTGCACCTGGCTGTACATTGCTCACCATTGTGTTCACCTCTCTGTCTCAGTTTCCCCACTCCCCCTATTCCACTTGCCTAGGAATTGTCCTAGCTTCTTACTGTCCTGTCTTAATTGGACTAGAAAATGAAACTATTTAAGAAATGCCAAGTTCAGAGGAACCTTGGAAATTATGATTTTAAATTTTAAAGGTTATTTTCAGCAGAAAGGAAGGAGGAAACCAAACCATGCCCTGCTTCACCTCAGAAGCACTTTAGCAACTTGTGTGACCCTGGAATGAACTAGACCTTCCACCACATCTTCATTAATGACTCAGCATACATGAATTAATCCATTGTCTGTTTGCCCCAGCAGAAGGATGACCAGGAACAGGACTTATGTGTATTTTCTAAGAACTTCTCCAGGGGCAGGAACTCAGGAAGTAAAAGCAAAACTAAATTGTTGATTAGAATAACATAACAGTTATCATTTTTATAATAAAATGTTTTATGTTATTAAGCTCCTCTCAGCAGAAATTTTCTAGAGTTTGTCAGAAAGCTAGCCATCCCTATTAGCTGTGAGATTTCAGTATTCAGGAACAAGATTCTGTGGAGTCCCCGCGTTTGCTACTGTTTGGCCTGGATGAGTGTTAATACTGTGCAAGCAGAAATGCAACCTGTCGCATCCCCCCAGTTGCAAAGTTGTTAAGGATCTGGGGTGGTGCTCTCAGCACAATCCAGGCACTCATACGCCTTTGCTCACTTATTGTATTCTTAACATCTTTGGTTGGAAAGACCCATCCCAGAGCCAAGGAGGAAGTGAAAGTGAGCAAGACAGGCAGAGTATAAGACAAAGAGGAGCCAGGATCACAGTGAGCTGAGAGGGCTGCTCTCCTGAAAGTAGGACCCAGCCAGTTGTTGCCTTGCTGGGTCATTGGCCCGTATTGCTAGATATTCTGATTTTCAAGAGGAACCTGAGTTGGTACATAACAACCTCCTGACTTTTACCTATCAACAACTAGTTCACATTTGTAAATACTGAGTAGGTAAAGTAAGCATGTCTTTAGTCTAATGTAACCCACAGGAACTTTTGCCCCAGAGACTTTCGAGGCAGGAGGCAGCTTTGTGAATTAACTACAGCCCCATTGAATGTGGGGCAAAGAGGGTGTGTGGAGCAGGATCTGATGAGGGAAAGGATTTTTGAATTTGCTTCTGATAATGGATTATATGGAGCCCCTGGGAGGAGAAGGATATAGAAACAGTCTTCACAAGCTTGGTCCTGTCAGGCAGGATTAAATGTGCAGCCCTTTGAACCACCTCATGAACAACTGAGAAGGGGTGGTGGGTTGGGGATAGAGGAGAAGCCAACTGGATGGAGATGGAGCAGCAGCCCCACAGGGAAGTGTTTCACACACAGGACTGTTGTGGGTGGCGCGTGGACCTGTGTCTTAAATTATTTTTAATAACTGGGAATTTATTTTAATACCACTAGTGCATCAACTCCATCCATGCTGCTCTACCTCACCATGTACTTTGCAGAAATTATGGACATTCGGAGGCCGCAGGAGGATTCGTGTCTGAAGAGTGGGGTACACAGCTTTTCCTAATGAGCGGGAAAGAGGACAAGCAGGGAGGGACCTCAAGTGCTGGCTGAGGACTTTGGAGTTTCTGCGTTGTCAGGGACCTCTGGCCCACCCTCCAGCACAGCACTCAGGGACCTCTGCGCTCACATGTTAGTGGCACGTGAGTGAGTTTTAACTAAAGCCCAAGGCGTCCAAAACTCCAGATTTCACCCAGTAACCTTTCAAACCACAGTTCCCTAATTCAGAGGATTCAGACTCCTCAAGAAATCAAGGTGGCTTTTTATCTAGGAAAGATCTTGTTTCCAGAGTTTTGTGGGTTTTTTAACCTACAAAGAGTGTATTATGATGATGCATACCTTACAGATAAATTATTTTTTTATTGTTATTCAATTACAGTTGTCCCAGTTTTTCCCCTTTTGCCCTCCTCCGCCCAGCCCATCACCAGCTTCTTCAGTCCCTCCCCACACCAACATTGTCCATGTCCATGGGTCATTCATGTCTCTTGACCAGTCCCTTCCCCTTCCTTCCACCATTATCCCATTATCCCCCTCCCCTCTGGCTACTGTCAGTCTGTTCCAGGTTTCCATGTCTCTGGTTATATTTTGCTCATTAGCTTATTTTGTTCATTAGATTCTTCTTATGAGTGAGATCATATGGTATTTGTCTTTCACTGCCTGGCTTATTTCACTTAGCATGCTGCTGTTGAGTTCCATCCATGCTGCTGCAAAGGGTAGGGGTATGAGGTCTGTCCAGAAAGTATCCAGCCATATACTATGAAAACCTGTGATTTCACCCAAAGAAATGAAGATTTATGTTCATACAAAAACCTATACACAAATGCTTATAGCAGCTTTATTTGTAATAGCCACAAATGGGAAGCAACCCAAATGTCTTCCGATGAGTGAATTGTTAGACAAAGTGTGGTACATCCACACCATGGAATGTTACTCAGCAATAAAAAAAGGAACAAATTATTGATATGCACCAATGTGGATGAATCTCCAGAGAAATATGCTGAATGAAAAAAGTAAATCCCAAGAGGTTATATACTGTAGGATTCCATTTGTATAACATTTTCTAAAAGATAAATTATACATATGAAGGACAGCTTAGTGGTTGCCAGGGGTTAAGAAAAATGTGAGGTGAGGGGGGAAGTGGGCATGGCCATAAAACACAAAGAATCGTCATTGCGAAAAACATGTTATGTATCTTGATAGTATCTGTGTCAATATGCTGGTCATGATAATGTGTTATAGTTTTGAAGAGGTTACCATTGAAACTGGATAAAGAGTACACAGAGAATTTAAAAAAATACATATATATATATATATATATATATATTTGCTTTCCACCAACAGTACAAAAGGGTTCCCCTTTCTTCACATTCTCACCAGCACTTGCTTGTTGACTTATTGATGCTAGACATTCTGACAGGTGTGAGATGGTATCTCAGTGTGGTTTCAATTGGCATTTCTCTGATGGTTAGTGACTTTGAACATCTTTTCATATGTCTCTTGGCCATCTGTATGTCCTCTTTGAAGAAGTGTCTATTCAGGTCCTTTTCCCATTTTTTAAATTGGGTTGTTTGGTATTTTTGGTGTTGAGTTTTGTAAGTTCTTTATAAATTTTGGATATTTACTCCTTATCAGATGTGTTGGTGAAAATCTTCTCTCATTCTGTGGGTTGTCTTTATTTTGTTGATGTGCAAAAATCTTTTAATTTGATATAGTCCCATTTGTGTATTTTTTTTCCTTTATTTCCCTTGCCCTAGGAAATATATTGGCAAAAATAAGTATGTGGGACATCTGAAATTTTACTGCCTATGTTTTCTACTAGGACTTTTATGATAGTATGACTTATATTTAAGTCCTTTATCCATTTTGAGTTTATCCTGGTGTATGGTGTAAGTTGGTGGTCTAGTTTCATTTTTTTAAATGTACCAGTCCAGTTCTCCCAACACCATTTACTGAAGAGACTATTTTTATTCCATTGTATGCTCATGTCCACTTTGTTGAATATTAATTGACTGTGGAGACATCGGTTTATTTCTGGGCTCTCTATTCTGTTCCATTGATCTATGTATAAGTTCTTACACAAGTACCAGACTGTTTTGATTACAGTGGCCTTGTAGTATAGTTTAATATCAGGTATTGTGAATCCTTCAACTTTGTTCTTCTTTCTCAGGATTGCTAAGGGTATTTGGGGTCTTTTGGGGTTCCATATAAATTTTTGGAATATTTGTACATATGCATGTATTAGGAAATCAGACTAAACAAGGATGGCTAATTCCAACAGTAGAGGGTGTGGTGAGAATTCTATGAATAAAAGTTATGATTGGTAAGTCATAAAGGACATTTTATTTTGTCGTACCTACTTCCCATGTACTTTATGGAAGAATTGACTTCTGAAGAAAAACACTGTCTTTTTTGCAAGGTTGTAAGGCTGTTTTAGGGGGTCCTATGAGTGATAACTACAATACCACTAATATTTACATTCTCCTCTGTAGATTTTAAAAATTAATAGACCTTAGTTTTTAGAGCAGTTTTTAGGTTTACTGAAAAAAATTGAACAGAAAGTATGGAGAGTTAGTTCCCATTATAGCCCCTCTCCTCACTCCATTCTCACAATTGATGAGCCAATATTGATATATTATTATTATTAACTAAAGCCCATAGTTTACATTAGGGTTCACTCTGTGCCCTGCACAGCTCTATGGGTTTGAAAACTCATCAAGCCATATTGTGTATCTGCCATTACAACATTGTACAGGATAGCTTCACTGCCCTGAATAGTCTCTGTAGCTTAATGTCCTTTACAGAATAGCATCAGGGAACACAAAATATTTTTTAAATGTTTTACAGATGCTTCTCCCTCTTTGTTCAGAGCCAGCTCTCATCTTGGCATCTTAGAGGCCAAAAGTCTTAAGAGAAGTCACCTCTTGCCCTGGACAGTATGGCTCAGTTGGTTGGAGTGCTGTCCCATAAAAAAAGGTTGTGGGTCTGATTCCTGGTCAAGGCACATAACTAGGTTGGGGGTTTGATCCTCAGACTGGGCATGTGTGGAAGGCAACCAGCTGATGCTTCTCTCTCATATCGATGTTTTTCTCTCTCCTTTCCTCTCTCTCTAAAAGCAATGAAAAAACATCCTCAATGGAGATTAAAAAAAAAAGGCACTTCTTGGCAGTGTGGCTTCTTCCAAGCTTTCTGGCTGACCTCAGCACCTCATTGGGATGTGCTTTGTCACATGGGGACACGGGGATCTCTTCAAAAGACAGCATCGTCACTATCATATCTGCTACTTACCTAGAGCTTTCTCTGTGCTCCACGCTGTTCCAAAATCTTTGGCCATATTTACTCATCCCTTATCATTTCCCTAGTATTGTCCTCATTTTGTAGATGGGGGAATGGGAGATAAGAAGGCTTAGATTATGTCCTCAGGGTCTGTAGTGCTGTGCCCTGACCTGCTGTGCCACCCGGTCATTTGTGGTTTCTATACAGCCAGGAAAATAACATTCTCATGGAAACAATCAAGTGCATTAATTCAGGTTTAAGCATCAGCGTAGGCATAGACTGTGCTCGGTCACCTGTTGCTGGACTTCTCTGAGGTCCATAGGTTTGTCTGCCCACAGCGACCCCTAGAGCAGGTCACCCACGGTTCAGTTGCTGTCTCATTATGCTCATAATACTGTGCATGTCTGTATGATACACTTGGTCACTAGCTTGAAATACTGGTGGGGCAGAGAGTGCAAGTTCCCTGGAATATAATAGAATTGCCGATACTATCAGGACCACTATGTGAAATTTGGCTTTTCATCTTCTCACTTGAGCCCCATGGGTAGTTTGCATACAGTTTTCATTTTTAGCCTTAAATTGGTCTAGATGCTTTAGTTTTGAAACCAGGCCTCCTTGCCTGGGCAACATAGGAAGCACCCCTCACATGCCTATTACTATTAACTCTATAACTCATGGAGAAGATTCTGGATCCATTCAGAGGCAAATTTGCTAAGAACCATTTCCATCCAATTCAGTAGGAATGTCTTCAGTGCCCTATGCTGGAGATGCATGAGCGGAACTGGTGACTGCTTCCATAATGCTTTCCACCTAATTGAAAATCCAAAAAGCAAAAGATTAGGATCTAAGAGAAGAGAAAAAAAACCCAGCAGAACAAGACCTAATAACACTTAATGCTGATTTGTGGTGGAGACAAGGCAGTTTCTATCCAGAGAAGGGAGAATGAAATTTGCAGAAGCCTCTCCATGTGTGCCAAGGACTATGTGTGCCCAGCACTCTCATCCACACCATGTCCCAGGATCCCCATACCCAGCTGGCGAGTTCAGTATTAAGTCTGCTTTAATAGATTTGGCCACTGGAGCTAGAAGGGACAGAAAGTACCCCGAGGTACTGGTTCCGTGGGACCTTGGGTTTGAGACTGAGACTGAGTCTGGGAGTGGGTGGAGAGCTGAGGACAGGCGAGGAGTTAGTTAGGCTCTGGAGACACATGAACCCAGCCCCATGCTAGGTCTGCTTTCAAATGTACAGCTCATCAAAGTAGAAATCACAAGTCAATCCTTGCACTTCTTCGTATCTCTGCAATGTTGGGCTTTTACCAGTTGCTGAAGAAAATGTTTTAGATTATTGAAAGAATTAATTAATAATATCATTTGAGAATTCTTATGGATTGGAAACATGGTGGATACTTCGAAGGATAAATTTAACTCATGATTGTTGTCTTCAGTTCTTTCCCTATGACTTCAATTCTCAATAACCACTCTGGCTGCTCCTCAGAATGTGTCTGCAGCTCAGAACTAAATGTTCCATCAGGAGATGGGGCAAATACATCAGAGATACAATTCCAAAAGGTAGGAGAGTCTCATTCCAATTCTAGCAGACTCTGGGGCTTCCAGTGACATGCATATCCTTCAGGTGGTTGAACAGTGAACTATGCTGAAGGTTAGCTGTCACCTGTGGTGAGACCTAGGCATCTAGGGTCTACAAAACTCACAGGGCAACCAGAATCACAGCCCCAAAAGTAACACTTACCAGTACCCCAGAATTATCTAACACCAAGAGCCTGCCTTGTCATGTTACTTAAACACACGGAGGCTCATGTGAAAACCAGAAGTCCAGCGGGAAATACAGTCCTACAGAAGATGAGCATTTATATTTGCCTAACTAGCGAATGTTCTCCTTATAAAATAAAAAATATAACCAGAACTTGGCATATCTAAGACCAGGGCTAGAAGGGAAAGTTAGCTAACTCTTAATGTTAATGTTTTTATTCACTTTAAAATTATGAGTGTCCATCTAAGAGCTTACCATTCATGGCCATGTCTTCAGGTTGGCTTGTTCTTTTCATGAGAAAAGGTTTTAACCAGATTAGTGGGTCTAGCTCAAGAAGCATTTTATTTTTAAAGTAACGTTGTGTCTTCATGATCTCAGTAGTATGTATTGCCTTCAGTAGTAGGGGGCTCAGCATTTAGGGTGCCTTGTTGTCTCAAAGCCTGGATCTTTGGTAGATCTGGACCATAGATTCATAGGCATTGCTTCAACTCTCTAGTTCTTATTTTTCTTACGTATAACATGAAAAAATAATATAAATGGCATGGCATATGAGAGTGCCTAGCAGGGCTGGGCTCCAAAATGGGGGCATTCTTTTGATCATAAGGACAGCTTTTAGGTCTCCTGTGGGTTTATCCTCCATCTAGTCCCTCCTCGAAAGTTAGAGCTCAGAGAATGTCTAGATTGACAGGATTGTGCTCAGGAGTACACGGCAAATTGCTGAGTGGGCCCTGAGCACCAGTATCCACAGGAGCCCCCAAGAGATAAGCCCACCTTCCCACTGCCTTTCTTCCTCCTCTCTTCTATTTACCACAAATGTTGACCCAAGCACCCTAGGCCTGCCTAGGCAGAAGGACTGAGAGGTGGTCCTGAACAGGGAGGGTCTTGGTCCATCCAGGCTTCTGCTGCATAAATGGTCCTATCTTCGTGGCATTTTCATGTAGTTTGGTGTGGGGGCAGATTGACAGGTAAGCCACTGCTTCCCATTCCAGCTAACTTTAGGGCTGCTGTGACAACTAAACCTGCTTTTATGGACTGAAGATAAATGCTCTTTCATGGAGCATGAAAAATTACACTGGGATTAGTTCTCAGACTTGAAGAGCTAGAATTCCAGGGCCTGGGGAAGAGGGTCAGACAGCCATCATGAGGGGCTTCAGGATGGGGAGGGGAAGAGGAATCCAGTCTGCCAGTTGGGTAAAGTGCAGAGCATAGTGCCTGGCCTGTGATTCATATACTCCATCATTGTTAGCTATATCATTGTGACGTTCACTTTTTCACTGGCTTGGTCCTAGCACACAATAGGTCCTCAGTGAATGTTTACTGAGCAGACAGATTTGAATCCCCCACAGCCCTCCCTCAGTTGCCAACAAATCTCTGGACTTCAGAGCCTTGAGGGAGAAGGTGCTTTTTGACCCACTTTTCACTACATTCCCTGTGTTGACCCATGGTAACATCAGGCTGCCCACATGAATTAGATAAAGATCTCTGTCCAGGAAACCAGCTGTCCCTGGACAGAGATAGCATCAGTCCATAAGCAGGATCCATCACCAGTCCAGGCTGGGAGCAGGACTGGGCATTGTACACACAGCATCAGGAGCAACAAGCAGAACTGGCCAGGCTCCAGGCACTGAGCACCAGGCACCAAGCAGGTGCTCACAGCTGGAGGCCCTTGGCCACTGTGGACCCACCATTCCCAGGCTTAGCTCAGAGCTTCCCTGGAGGCTCAAGGACAATGTCCAGGCAGGAACCTCCTGCTGCTGAAACAAACCATTGCACTGAGTCAGGAGCATCTTCCCTAGTATAGACACTGTAACCCATTTCAGGTGTACCAGTGAGATGGGTCAATCATCCCTTATCCAAAATTTGTTTTAAAAAGCTCTGAAAACTGAAAATCTGTTTATAAGTTTGATGCCAAAATTCACTTGGTAGGAAAATCTGACTGATATAAAGATATTTATAATATTTAGTTATCTCACTTAATGTAGGTATTTCTGTATTTAGCTACAGAAACATCAACATGTTTGATTGCAAGGTATGGCCCTCAATCTTGCATGGTTTGCTCCATAATAAAATTGTGTGCACCATGTTACCTTTCTAAATGCCAAAAAATTTTGAATTTTGCAACCCACCTGTTCTCAAAGATTTGGGATACAAAAATGTAGACTAGAAATAGCGGTAATGGCAGCTGACACTTATATCCCAGGCCTTACATCTGAATGCCTTACCTCCATTCTATTTTTTAATTCTTGCCATAATCTTAAGAGATGGGTGCTACTGCTTTTATCTCTTCTGAGAGATGGGAACACTGAGGCCCAGAGAAAGAAGATAACTTACTCAAAGGGGGCACACTTAGTAAGTGGCAGAGTTACAAATCAAACACTCAATCTGGCTTGAAAATCTGCCTTCTTCTCGATCACTGACCTATGCTTTGTTGTGATAATGTTGATTAAGAAACATTCTACTCACCCAGATGTTCTTATCTCTCAGAGCCAGAACTGACATGTTACTTCAAGCCATTGACATGTCTCCATCTTCAGCTCAGACACAAGGCATGTGGAGAAATCATCAACATGACAAAGCAAAATGATCTGTTAGCAAGTGCTTACAGCATAGTCCCTAATCACAACAATAATTTAATTCATTTGTGCTGTGCAGGCAGTTGAACACTAGCAGTGGCTACTTTTCCTCAAGACAGGGCCACACCTAAGTCTAGTTTGAGAGGGGCCCTCAGAGCAGCCATGTGGAGGGCCTGGCGCCTGCTGCCAGCCTTCGGATGGGAGGGAAGGGGACTCTTGAGTGTCAGGGTGCTAATTCAATCCCTTCTGAAAGATAAGATGCACTTTCAGTTCCCAAAGAGGGATCCTCAGAATGCCTTTCTGCACCTGGCTTTTTAACATATCAACATTCACTTTCCTAGGCAAGTTCGGTATCTCCTGTCTGCCACAGTGCTGGGTAGAAGTGTCCCATAGACGCACTAGCAACACTGAGAGGCTGAAATGCCCTCTCTCCTGGGTCTCCATATACTGGACTAAAATAAATGCTCCTAACTGTTTGCTTGGAAGTGTTAGTGATTATTTGATTGCTTTCAAGGTCTCCATCTGCCCACCCCCCAACCCCTGTTCCTGTGGCTGCTTTTTTCCAAATGCCCTAGTGTTCAGTTGACACTTCCAAAGAGAACCACGTGTAAAGGAAGATCAGATATTTCAGATGAATCTTGTTCTTGGCGAGGCTGCAGTTCCCCTGGGAGTTTGTACTCTGCAGCCAGGAACGTTCTGAAAATGTTTGTCATCCCTGATCATTCTGGAAAGCCCCCTCCAAGGATCAGTTAGCTTTGGAAAATAGGGTGTTTTGTGGGCCCACTTAGGCTGGTTCACATCCAGTGAGTGGTCCCTGGGTGGGTTTCAGATGCATTTATCTGCATATCTGTTGCTTCCTAGAAGCAATATAGGGAAACAGTTACCAGTGGAGTCAAATAGCCTGGATTCAAGCCCCAGCCTGCCCATTCCTGTCTGTGTGACTTTGGACAAAGAGCGAACCCTCAGTCTTCTCATGTATAGAAGGGGATAACATTGGGATCTAGTCATCAGGGTTATTTTGAGAGTTAAATGAGATGATACTTGAAAAAAATGTTTAGCCTTTTTCTCAATTGCTTAGCCAATTCCTCAAACTCCAGAAATGATAAGTTTTAATAATTTAACCAGCATTCATTGAGCACTCCCCACGAGCCAGGCACTGTCCCAGGCAGTGGAGATACATCAGGGACACAATGGGAAGCCCTGCAGCAGGGAGCTTATCCGCTCGTGGCCGTGGTATTCCTGTGCATGCAGGCCTCACACACAGGAACCAAGCACGTCAGCCTTCCTCAGAGGGACCCAGAACTTTAGCCTGGGCAAAACTTCACAAAAACATAAGATAAACCTCAGAAATTTATCTGGTTAGATACATTATTAAAAATCTGATTATAACCATGTAATCAGTAATTGTAACTGCCCAATCTTACATACAACAATCTGTAGGTTGCCTGCGTACAGTCTCTTGTCAAAGGGTCCAAGCAGTCCTGCAGTAAAGCTACCTGCGTCCTTCTGATTAACCAGCATTTCCCAAGCCTGCGTGACCGTAAACTCTGTTTGCTGATTCCTGTGAGATTGACTGCCGTGGGTCTATGAAGGGGGACCCAACAAAACCCGGAATTTATTTATAAAAAATCGTGTATTTATTCTTACATGTTTACACTTCTGTCACCTTCAGAGTTCTCTCCATTTGATGCAGTGCACCTATCAAAATGGTTTTTCCACTGCTCGGAACAGTTTTTGAACTCATTGATTCTAATGCCTTTTAAGTGTTTCTGCTGTTTTTTGTTTCACCTCTTCCACATCGGCAAACTGTTTCCCTATGACGGCTTTTTTTCACGCAGGGAAACCAAAAAGAAGTCGCTCTGGGCGAGATTGGGTGAATAGGGAGCGTGGGGCACGGGGGTTCTGCTGTTTTGGTCAAGAACTGTTGAATATTCAGCATGATGTGAGTGGGTGTGCTCGTACGTAAATCACACATCATGAAATGGGCAAATGCATTGAAAGAGTCTTTAGAAAAAATTCACTGAATCCGAATGTAGCCTCTCACAACAATGTTAGCTAGTAAGTACCCTGATGCAGATGGGTTCCTAGAACATTCACCTAGTGGGGAAAGCCTGTACTACAAGGGGTCTGCCCTCCAGAAGATAAATTTCATTCCTTAGGGGGGTTTGCCCTCATCTGTTCTAAGGAACACATGGAGGAAAATTCTGAGCTAGAAATGACTGAAAAAGCAAGGCCACAATATAGTGGAAATACCAGGTCTTTGCTTCCATCAAATAGTCCAAGCAAAGGGCTTTTACTTTTCCATAGTGCAGAAGGCTTTTTCCACTAGCAACAGCCAGCCAGCCCTCAGCCTATCTCAGGTTAATCTGCCTGTGTGGATGTTGTGTCAACTCCCAGAGCTCTGGCATCAGTCCCGCCATGCAGGTCAGTGGCTTCCCAGCCCTGGAGCACAGGCTCACACCTGCACTGCTCTCTGCCACAGCCATCTGCAAAGAAGGACTCCTTTCCTTGTGACCCCACCACTCCCTTCCATCTGGGATTCATTCCTGTGGTTGTGTGGATGGCTGTGCTTGAGTGCTAAATGCTAAACTTACCTCCTCATTTGGAGAAGTCCATAAATCTCTGAGTGATATTTGCCCTCTTTGGAATACACTCCTAATTGATTTCTAAAGATTGCTGTTTGCAAATTAAATTACACTTCCTTACATATTATATAAAGAAGTATAAACCAGTCACTTCTCCTGGGTACACACCTCCTCCTTGGGCTCCAAAGCTGTGATTACATTACTTCAATTACACTGCTTCTATTCAACTCAAGCTACGTGAATTGTTTCTCCTGCTTGTTTAATTGCCCATGTCTTATTATGGAGACAATTTATTGTTTTAGTGCAGCATAAAGTTCAAATATTTTATGCAAGATGAATATGGCCTGTGACATTTTTATTTCCTTCTTCAATTCACACATACAAAAAATCACAATGGCAACTTTTCAAAATGTTTGTGACCGCTACCACAAAGTGTCAAAACCTCAGTAAGTTGATTGTTTTTTAAAAAAGGAAAGACTCTAAATAATGTTTCCTTCTAAAAGATTGCTAGAGGTGTTATAGGGTGATATTGACATAGCTCTTGAAGAACTTCCCCTGGGTGTGAAATGCCTTTGAAATCACACTGGGAGTGAACTGTTGATAATATGCAACAACCTGAATCTCCAGAGAATGATGCTGAGTGAAAAAAGAAATCCCAAAAGACTACAACTGCATGGTTTCATTTATGTAACATTTTGACATACAAAATTATGGAAATGGAGAATAGCTTAGTGGTTGCCAGGGGTTAATGAAAGGTTGGGAAAGGAGAATAAAAGGGTAGCATGAGAGATCCTTGTGGTGATGGAAATGTTTGTATCTTGACTATATCCATGTCAATAACCCGGTGGTCATAATGTGCTATAATTTTGCAAGATGTTATTCCTGGGGTGAAAAAGAGTAAAGGGTACACAGGATTTCTCTGCATGATTTCTTACAACAAAGTATAAATCTATAATTATCTAAAAATAAAAAGTTTTATTTTACAAAGCGCTGAAAATAGGAGAATTGATAATTAGATAAATGGAAAGATATATGATAAGGGTGGATCCATTATACACTTAAGTATTGTACAAATGAATATGAATATTCATTATAGAATTCTTTCAATGTTTATCCATTTTTGAAAATTTTTATAATAAGATGTTTGAAAAGACATATTGGAAATGTGAGCAATAGCCTAATGGAAAACAGATACAGGATGGGACCCAACTGTTAAGTGCTGCAGATCAGAGCAGAACATGTGGCCCCTGGCATGGAGCATAGAAAGAGTATGTGAAGGAGGAATGAGGTTCCTGAGGTGACAGACTTGGGTTCAGATGCACAGACATTTTCTTAGTCTTCCTAGTAGTCAGAGAGGAAAGCCTGAGCCCCACCACAGAACTGTGAAAGATGATTTCTTCTAAGAGCCATGCACATTGGCATGAGTTCCAGGACCACAGAAGTATAGATGTCCATCTCTTCTCTAGGATTCCCAGCATCTAGGGGTGTGTATAAGAACAAACCATGATACCCTGATAAATGTGTATTTGCAGATGTATAAGCAAAACTATCAGTCACAATCGAGTTCCAACTGTTTCTCAACAATGTCATGCCATTGCTCCATAATCACAGTAATAAAATCCAGCCGGAACTACTGAAGGGTCTGAGATGCCACATCTTCACATTCTAGGGGCCACTTGACCCAATTTCCCTGCTTTGTCCCCTGCTTTTCTTTCCCTCCTTTTTTCCTTCCTTCAACCTTTCCTTTCTCTTCCTTCCCTCCTTCCCTCCCTCCCTTTTTCCCTCCCTCCCTTCCTTCCTCCTTCCTTTTATTGTTGTAAAAAAACACATAATGTGAAATTGACCCTCTGAACAAACGTTTAAGTTTACAGTACATTATTGTTAACAAGACTCACATTGCTGTATATCAGTTCTCTAGATTTTTTTCATCTTGCATGACTGAAACTCTATACCCATTGAATAATGACTCCTCATTTCCCCCTCCCTCTGCCCCTGGCAACTACCGTTCCCCTTTCTGTTTTTATGAGTTTTTGTGCTGTAGATACCTCATATAGATAAGTAGAATCATGTAGTATTTTTTTTGTAACAGACTTATTCTACATAGTGTAAAGTCCTCAGGGTTTATCTATGTTGTAGCACATTATAGGATTTCATTTTTAAGGCTGAAAAATATTCCAGTGTATGTATAGATGACATTTTCTTCATTCATTCATTCAGTCATTCACTGATGGACATTTAGATTGTTTCCTACTCTTAGCTATTATAAATAATGTTGCAATGAACATGGATTGCAAATACCTCTTTGAGATTCTGATTTCAATTTTTTTTGACAAATACCTAAAAGTGGGATTGCTGGATCATATGGTATTTCTATTTTTAATTTGTGAGGAACCTCCACACTGATTTTCATAAGGGATGAACCATTCTACATTTCCACCATCAGTGCACAAGAGTTCCAATTTCTCCACATACTAGCCAACACTTGTCATTTCCTTCCTTCTTTCCTTTCTTTCTCTCTCTCTCTCTCTGACAGCAGCTATCCTAATAGGTATTAGGTGATTGTGGTCTTCATTTGCATTTTCCTTATGCTTAGTGATGTTGAGCATATACATCTTGGCCATTTGTCTTTTTTGTAGAAATGTCTGTTAAAGTGGCTTGCCTATTTTTTAGTCAGGCCATTTGCTCTTTTTGCTAATGAGTTGCAAGAGTTCCTTTTGTTTTTTTGAATGTTAACCTCTTATCTGATATATGGTTTGTAAATACTGTCTCTCAGTCTATAGGTTATCTTTTCATTCTGCTGATTAATTTATTTGCTACACAGAAGCTCTTTAATTTGGTTCAGTCCCACTTGTCTAATTTTGCTTTTGTTTCCTGTGCTTTCGAGGTCATATTCAAGAAATCACTGCCAAGACCAAGCCTATGAAGCTATTCCTCTACATTTTCTTCTAAGAGTTTTCTAATTTCAGATTTTATGTTTAAGTTTTTAATTCATTTTGAGTTGATTTGATTTTTGTTTATGGTATAAGGATCTAATTTTATTCTTTTACATGTCGATAAACAGTTTTCCCAGCATATTTGTTTCTTCTTTTAAAGTATATTTTATTGATTAAATGCCATTAAATGCTATCAAAGCTGTCCCATTTTTTTCTTCCCTTTATTCCCCTTCTACTCTGTCCTGCATTCCCCCTGACCTTAGTTCATGTCCATGGGTGGTACATATAAGTTCTTTGGCTTCTCCATTTTCTATACTATTCTTAACCTCCTCCTATCTATTTTATGCCTGCCATTTATACTACCATTTATGCCCTGTACCTTTTCCTCCATTCTCCCTGCTCCCCTTCCTGCTGCTAACCTTCCATGTGATCTCCATTTCTGTGATTTTGTTCCTGTTCTAGTTGTTTACTTAGTTTGTTTTTAGGTTCAGTTGTTGACAGTTGTGAATTTATTGTCATTTTACTGCTCATAGTTTGGACCATTTTTTTTCCTTAGATAAGCCCCTTTAACATTTCATATAATAAGGGCTTGGTGATGATGAACTCCTTTAACTTGACCTTGTCTGGGAAGCTCTTTATCTGCTCTTCCATTCTAAATGATAGCTTTGCTGGGTAGAGTAATCTTGGATGGAGGTCCTTGCCTATCATGACTTGGAATACTTTCCAGCCCCTTCTTGCCTGCAAGATTTCTTTTGAGAAATCAGCTGACAGTGTTATGACCACTCCTTTGTAGGTAACTGTCTCCTTTTCTCTTGCTGCTTTTAAGATTCTCTCCTTCTCTTTAATCTTGGGTAATGTAATTATATATGCCTTGGTGTGTGTTTCCTTGGGTCCAAATTCTTTGGGACTCTCTGAGCTTCCTGGACTTCCTGGAAGTCTATTTCTTTTGCCAGATAGGGGAAGTTTTCCTTCATTATTTTTTCAAATAAGTTTTCACTTTCTTGCTCTTCCTCTTCTCCTCTGACACCCCTATGATTTGGATGTTGGAACTTCTAAAGTTGTCTCGGATGTTCGTAAGCCTCTCCTCATTTTTTTGAATTCTTGTTTCTTTATTCTGTTCTGATTGAATGTTTATTTCTTCCTTCTGCTCCAAGTCATTGATTTGAGTCCTGGTTTCCTTCCCTTCACTGTCAGTTCCCTATATATATTTTTTAACTTCATTTTGCATAGCCTTCACTTTTCCCTCTATTTTGTGACCATACTCAACCATTTCTGTGAACATCCTGATTACCAGTGGTTTTAACTTTGCATCAGATAGGTTGGCTATCTCTTTGTTGCATAGTTGTTTTTCTGGAGTTTTGATCTGTTCTTTCATTTGACATATTTCTTTGTCTCAGCACACCTGTTACATTGTAAGGGGCAGAGCCTTCAGTATTTGCCAGTGTGGGGCAACCCACATGGCTGCATTGTGGTGCTGTTATGTGGGCAAGGGGTCAGAGTGGGAACAATGCTGCTTGCTCAGCTCTCACCCTGCTTTCAGTTATTTTCCTCGCTACCCACAAGCAAATTGGGCCCTTCTTGTGCTGATTCTCAGGTGGGTGGGTTTGTGTGCATTCAAGGGCACTGTGGGTCTCTTCAATGAACTCTTCTGTGAGGCTGGGAGTTTCTCCTGCTGCTGTAACCCCCAAAGATTTTACAGCCAGAGGTTTTGAGGCTTTCTTTTCTGGTTCTGGAACCCTGGTTTGTACAGTTTGTTTCACTCCCCAGTTGTTCCTCCTGGTTTATCCACATGCAAATGTGGGACTGCCAGCTGCCTGCCTCACTCACCCAGTCCTTCAGCCACTACCTTGCCTCTTGTCCTCTCTGCCCTGGCTGCCCATTTCCACCCCTCCTGCCAGTCTGAATGAATGTTTCTTCTTTAACTCCTTGGTTGTTGGACTTCCATATGGTTCAATTTTCTGGCAGTTCTGGTTGTTTTTTGTTTTTGAATTTGTTGTTGTCCTCCTTTTGGTTGTGTAAGGAGGCAAAATGTATCTACTTACGCCTCCATCTTGGCTGGAAGTTCACATTTGTTGAAGAGACTATCCTTTCTCTGTTGTATAGTTTTGGCACCGTTGTGAAGATCATATGACTGTCTATGCATAGATTTATTTTGGGACTTTCTGTTCTGTTTCACTGGTCTATACATATGTCTGTTTTTATGCCAGTACAATCCAGTTTAAATTAATGTAGCTTTATAATATGTATTAAAATCAGGAAGTATGAAGCCTCCAGTTTTGTTCTTTCTCAAAACTATTTTAGCTGTTCAGATTGTTCTGAGGTTCCATATGCATTTTTGGATTTTTTTCCTATTTCTGCAGAAAGTAACATTAGAATTTTAATAGAGGTCGCATTGATTCTATAGATTGCCTTATTTAGTATGGACATTTTAATATTAAGTCTTCTAATCCATGAACATGGAAAGCTATCCATTTGTTTGTGTTTTCTTTAATATCTCCTCAGAGTATTGTATTTTTCAGTGTACAAGTTTTTCATTTCTTCAGTCAAACATTTTATTCTTTTCGGTGCTGTTGTAAATGGAACTGTTTTCCTATTTTTCTTTTCATACAGTTTGTTGTTATTTATAGAAATGTAACTGCTTTTTACATGTGGATTTTTTATCCTATAAGTTTGCTGAAATTATTTATTATTTCTAACAGTGGAATCTTTGAGCAATTTTTTATTTATTTTTATATATATTTTATACATATACATATATACATATATACACATACATACACACACATACACATACTGTCTGGAGAAAATCGAGCCATTGTTAATATAACAGAGTGGTTTGCATGACATTGATGTAACCTGGCAGTCAAGGAGACTGGACTGGAATGTGCATGCATGAGCAATGACAACTTCACTGTACTAGTCAGTGAGGGCAGTAGATACCATTGAGGGAGCATGTGTACTATGTGGCAATCACATTTAAAATGACTGAGTGAGTAGAGCAATGAATCTGCATCAAATTTTGCATTAAGCTTGAGCACTCTTCTTGGGAAATTATTTGGGTGATACAGAATGCCACAGCTATGGCAACTGGTGATTGTTGGCTTCATCACAACAAAGTGCCCACTCATGCATCATGTCTCATGCAGTTTTCTGGTGTAATATCAAATCACCCAGGTGACTTAGCTGACCTCCAGCCCATATTTGGCACCCTGCAACTTAAACTAAAATTGCCTTTGAAAAGGAAGAGATTTCATTCAGACTGTTGATGAAATTCAGGAAAATATGACAGGACAGCTGATGGCGATTGGGAGAACTGTGTGAGATCCCAAGGTGCCTACTTTGAAGAGGACTGAAGTATCATTGTCCTATGAACAATGTTCCTTGTATGTTGTATTTTCTTCAGTAAATGTCTCTATTTTTTCATATTGCACGGCTGGATACTTTCTAGACAGACTATCTGTCTATCTCTACACACACACCCATATACACATACACACATCTGCAAACAAGGACAATTCTACTCCTTCTTTTCTGATTTGGATGACTTTTATTTCTTTTTCTTACCTAATTGCCCTGGCTAGGACTTCCAGTACTATGTTGAATGGAAGTGGTTTAAGTGAGAATCCTTGCCTTCTTCCTGATCTCAGGAAAAGTTTTCAGTTTTTTACTTTTAAATATGATGTTAATTGTGGACTTTAAATATATGGCCTTTATTATGTTAAAGCAATTTCCTTCTATTCCTAGTTTGTTCAGTGTTTAATTGTAAAAATATGTTGATTTTTTCCAAATGCTTTTTCTGCATCTATTAAGATGATCATGTGATTTTTATCCTTCCTTCTGTTAAAGTGGTATATTGCATTGGTTAATTTTTGTATGTTGAATCATCCTTACATCACAGCGATAAGTCCCAATTGGTCATGGTATAGGATCATTTTAATGTGTTGTTGAATTCAGTTTGCTAGTATATTGTTGAGGATTTTTGCATCTATATTAATTGGAGATATTGGCCTAAAGTTTTCTTTTGGTGTCTTAGTGTGGCTTTAGTATCAGGATAATGTGGGCTTCATAAAATGAATTTTGAAACATTACCTACTATTCATTTTTTGGGGGAAAATTTTGAGAAGGATTGGTGTAAATTACTTTATAAAAGTGTGGTAGAATTCTCCAGTGAATCCAGCTGGTTCTGGGCTTTTCTTTGTTGGGAAGCTGTTGATTACTGGTTCAGTCTCCTTACTAGTCATAGGTTATATTCATATTTCCTGTTTCTTCAGGGTTAAGTGTTGGTGAGTTGTATGTTTCTAGGAATTTATCTATTTGTTCTGGGTTATCAGATGTGTTTGGCATATAATTGTTCATGGCAATCTTATAATTCTTTTTATTTCTGTGGCATTAATTGAAATGTCTCCTCTTTTATTTCTGATTTCTATTATCAGTCTTCTCTCTTTTTTTCTTAGTCTGGCTAAGGTTTGTCAATTTTGTTGCAAAAAACCACCCTTAGTTTTACTGATTTTTTTTCTGTTGCTTTTCTCCTTTCAATTTCTTTTGTTTTTTCTCTAATCTATATTATTTCCTTTCTTCTCCTAATTTGGGGCTTCATTGTTTCTTCTTTTTCTATTTCCTTGAGGTGTTAATTTATATTTTGAGATCTTACCTTTTTTTAATTGTAGGTGTTTACCACTTCAAGCTTTCCTTGTTAGTACTGCTTTTGCCACATCCTGTAAGATTTCATATGTTGTCTTTTTATTTTCATTTGCCTCAAGATATTTTCTAATTTTCCTTTTGGTTTCTTCTTTAACATACTGGGTTTTTTAAGAGTGTTTTTTCACCCTGGCTGGTGTGGCTCAGTGGATTGAGTGCCAACCTGCAAACCAAGGAGTCACTGGTTTGATTTCCATTCTAGGGCAAGTGCCTGGGTTGCAAGCCAGGTCCCCCAGTAAGGGGCACACAAGAGGCAACCACACATTGATGTTTCTTTTCCTCTCTTCCTCCCTTCCTTCTCCTCTCTAAATATAAATAAATAAATATTTTTTCCCCCTGGCTGGTGTAGCTCAGTGGATTGACTGTAGGCATGTGAACCAAAGGGTCACCAGTTCGATTCCCAGTCAGGGCACATGCGTGGGTTGTGAGCCAGGTTCCCATTAGAGGGGTGCACGAGAGGCAACCACACATTGATGTTTCTCTCCCTCTTTTTCTCCCCCATTCCTGTCTCTCTAAAAATAAATGAATAAAATCTTTAAAAAATTTTAAAAAACAACTAAATTGCTTTTAAAAAGTGTTGTTTAACCTTCACACATTTGTTAATTTTTCAGTCTTTTGCTATTGATTTCCATTATAGTTATATTTTATTGTGGTCAGAAAAAGTACTTGGTATGATTTCAATCTTAAATTTGTTAAGATGTTTCATGTGATCTATCATGGAGAATATTCCATGTGCACTTGAGAAGAATATGTATTCTGCTGCTGTTGGGTGAAATGTTCTTGACATGCCTGTTAGGTTTGCTAGGTCTGTAGTGTTTTTTAAGTTTGCTGTTTCTTTATTGATCTTCTGTCTGGATATTCTATGCATTATTGAAAGTGGAATATTAAAGTCTTATATTATATTGTAATACTGTCTATTTCTTTTTTCATTTCTGTCCATGTTTGCTTTATATATTTGGGTACTCTGATGTTCGGTTCATATATATTTATAATTTTTATATCTTCCTAATGAATTGCCCCTTTTATCATAATATAATGTTTTTGTTTATTTCTTGAGATTGTTTTGACTTAGAGTCTATTTTATTTGGCATAATTGTCACTATCCCTGCTCTCTTTTGGTTAATGTTTATATGGAATATATTTTCTTATCCTTTCATTTTCAGTCTGTATGAGTCCTTAAAGTGAATCTCTTATAGACAGCATATACCTGGATCTTTAAAAAAATCCATTTAGCTACTCTAAGTGTTTGATTAGGGAGTCTAAACCATTTACATTTAAAGCAACTACTGATAAGAAAGGACTTACTATTGCTGTTTTGTTCACTATTTTCCGTCTGTCTCATACAGTTTTGTCCCTCTTTTT
Source organism: Trachops cirrhosus (assembly GCA_028533065.1). Lineage (NCBI taxonomy): Eukaryota > Metazoa > Chordata > Mammalia > Chiroptera > Phyllostomidae > Trachops > Trachops cirrhosus. Next base: position 32,259,891 of record CM052544.1, read on the forward strand.
ATTCCTTGCTATATTCTTTTGTGTTTTTTTTATTTTTTGTAGGAACATTATTTGATTCTTTTATCATTATCTTTGTGTATCTTCTATAGGCATTTTTTGTGGTTACTATGGGACATACATAAAACATCTTATAACAGCTTGTTTTATATTAACTTGGGGTGCAGGATCCTCTTAACTGGTTTCTGATTTCCTCACAAAAGGAATCAGTTAGTGTGTTATTGTCACTTATTACAATTCTATCCAGTTCCACTCATGCTCTCGCAAATGGTAGTCGCTCCTTCTTTCTTTCTGCTGCATAGTATTCATTGTTTAAATGTAACATAGTTTTTTCATGCACTTATTTACTGATATTAAAAAGCTTCTGCATGGCTGAAGAAAACATCAGCAAAGTAAAAAGTGAACCAATCCTATGGGAAAATATATTTGCCAATGATACCTCAGACAAGGGTTTGATCTCCAAAATGTATAAAGAGCTCACACAACTCCATTCCAGGAAGACAAACAATCCAATTAAAAAATGGGCAAAGGACCTGAACAAACACTTCTCCATGGAGGACATACAGAGGGCCCAGAGATATATGAAAGGGTGCTCAGCATCACTAGTCACCAGAGAGATGCAAATTAAAACCACAATGAGATACTACTTCACATTGGTCAGAATGGCCATAATAAACAAATCAACAAACAACAAGTGCTGGTGAGGTTGTGGAGAAAAGGGAACCCTAGTGCACTGTTGGTGGGAATGCAGACTGGTGCAGTCACTGTGGAAAACAGTATGGAATTTCCTCAGAAAACTAAAAATGGAACTGCCTTTTGACCTGGCAGTTCCACTGCTGAGATTATACTCTAAGAATCCTGAAACACCAATCCAAAAGAACCTATGCACCCCAATGTTCATAGCAGCCCAATTCATAATGTCCTTACAAAATACTGTACCCACTCTCACCTTCTCCAAAAATTCCTCCAGGGCTCCTCTAGACCCACTGATTCAGCCTTTTCCCTGTCAAGATGTTCTCGTACAAGGGCTCAGCTCTAGCTCTTTGAGAGGTGAAGTTCTGATAATAAAGGATTTCTTTCTGCCCTGCAGAGACACAGAACTCTCAGCTTGCTAGTTCTCTCACATTGGTGTCCTCTCTTACGATTGCCACTCTGAACAGGGTATGAGGTGGGAGCTCAATCTACTTTTTTGTTTTTGATATAAAACTATTATAGAATCTATCACACTATATTGAAATTATTGTTTTTTCTGTCTGATTTCTCTAATACTCTGTGAGCCATGTGAAGGATGTGCCTGATTCATCTCCTTGCTCCCAGACTAAGGTTCCATAAAGTAAATGCTTAGCCAGTGTTTCCTGGATGACTGGAAGGAAGGGAGGGAGGGAGAGAGGAGGGGGAATGACAGGGAGGGAGGGATGGGTGGGTGGATGGATGGATGGGGCACTGATGGAATATCAGGCTTCAGTGAGCAGGGGCAGAAGTTAGTTCTGGCACTGATTTTGATGTATGGAACAATACATCCTGGCAGTGGTGACATAAGGCAAATGTATTTGTTGGGAAGGTTTCACATGGCAGTATGGTATGATCCAACAGGCAGCTAGGCTACGTGCAAAGGGATATGTAATACCCATGTGTATTTTAGACCTACCTGTAGTACCCTCAATGAGTACAGCTAGATAAGTCCCTAAAGCCTGCATCAAACAGTAAAAACAGCTGTTTCAAAAACCACCTTTGGATATCGTGCCAAGCTGATATGTGTAGAGAGAATCTCTCCCAAAATGTGCTCAGGATATTGTAGCCTCCCTGTGCTCTCAGATAATACTATGAAGACAAAGAACCTTATAGGTTCTTAGGACACTTCATTAGCATATCAGCCTGGCAGATCCTGAAGGCAATGTAATATCTCAAATTTGGCTTTTAAAGTGGGGGGTGGGGTGGGGGAGAGTGTAGAATTAGTCCTTTATTTTTAAGTCAACTATTTTTCTACAGTGAAACATCTCTTGTAGACCCTTCAGACCTTTTAGACCTTTCTCATCTCCATAACAGTTAAACGCTATGGTGAGTACTGGGAAGGGAGACATTACCAAGGCATAGAGAGGACTGAATCAGTAAGAATCTTAGCTTCTTTTGAGAGGCTCCCACTATCTCAAAACTTCACCCAGAACTCCTTCCTACCTGAAGTAGATATACTCTGTCCTTCTGAGCTCCAGAGCAATTAATATCCTCCCCATCATCCAGCACTGGATGAACTCCACAGTTTCATAAAGCCCAACCCTCTAAGTTCTGAATATCTAACTCTATTCTCACCACAAAAAAGAAAGCTGAAAAAAGCTTTATGATTTTTAAAAAATGCAGACTGCCTCATGAACAGCATATGAACCAGCACAAAAATACCTTCTGAAGTAAAACACAAGGGAAGACAAATATAGGTTAAGGCAAGTATGAAATATCCAGTAACTGTGCCCTTACACTAGTAGGTTCATTATAGCTCATTTTGGGTCTACAAAAGTACTCCACAGTGAGGTATTCAATAAAGGCCTGTATTTCTCTCAGCTGGTCTCCACTTCTACTCTTCTCCACATTCTGTCATTCAACTCTGTTGTCTCCTTATTGTTTAAAATTGAGAGTCAATTTTAGGAGGCATTGGACAGTAAGATTCATTTGGACAGAAATTATAATATGTCAGCACATTTTTGAACTACAGTATCAAACATAATGTCTGGTGTGCTTTAGCTACTCTAAGCTGAATGGAAGGCTTTCGGTCATTCAAGTTGTATAATATAGTGGTTAGAAGCACAGACCTGAGAGTCAGACTTCCTAGGCTCAAATCCCAGATCTGCCATTTTCTAGCTTTGTGATCTTGCACAAGTTTTTTATTTCCTCATTTAAAAAATAAAGTTAATAATGTTCCTGGATTACTGGTACTCAATATTATTGTATTATTGTGAAAGGTGAAGGAGTGCATATATTTAAAATGTTTATAACAGTGTCTAGAGCACAGTACAAACTAAATAAATGTTATTCATTTATTGAATTCTGTGATGTAGCTTGTCAAATGGAAGTATAAAGCCTTCCAAAAGCAAACAAACAAAAAGCATATTTCAATGTTACCTCCAGAACCTAGTCAAAGTTTCTGTACCCCTTTGATCCCCAGTTCCCTTATCTGTAAAATAATAATCATTAGGTCTAGCCATATAGCAGTTGGAAGCATTACAGGAAATAATCCACATGCTGTTGTTGACAATAAATGTTCTGCCACCACCTCCTGGTCCTCCTTCCCTCATCATGGGTGCTCTTTCCCTCCTCCTTCATGGTCTCCCTACTCTGTCCGCCTCTCCCTGGGGATCCATCCTAAGCCCTCTTCTCTTCTGATTCCACAAACTACTTTCTTTGTGTAATCTTATCCCTGCCTTGACTTTAATTGTAATTCCTACATGCTGACAGTCCAAATCTCTACCTCCTGTCCAGATATTTTCTGTAAGTTTCAGTACCACATACCCTCCTACACAACATTTTCACTAGTCTCTTCCACAGACATTCAGAGTCAAAAGATGAATTCATTGCCACCCTCCAAATCTGACCCTCCTCCTTTACTGACTATTAAAGTGAATGACACCCATACCTACTCAGTTACTCAGCCAGAACCTTGGGTGTTTTCTTTAACTCTCTCACTACTGACATTTTAACAGGCACCAAAGCTTTGTCACTTCTGCCACTATAATTCTTCTTTCAGATACTACCCTCTACTCTCTGACCCCTGTCATTTGCCTAGTTCAGGATAACAGCTCTTTCCTAGGTGGCTTCAAGAGCTTCCTGAATGGTCCCTCCTCTGTATTCTTCAACATCACTGCCACTCAAAGCCTACCCATTTTCTATAATGAAGCCTTAGTGGAATTGCTCTAGATTTTAAAAATAGAAATAAAGACATAATTTCTCCCTGTTTTAGAAGACTTCAGAGTTTTCCATTGCCCTAAACATTAGGCCCACCTCTTTCAGACTGTGCAAAGGTCTTTGATATCTGGGTACAGATTCTCCTTCACCCAATTTCCTCCATTTCCTTCTCAGACTTGACTCACCGGTTCCGCACTCACATTGCTCTAACCTTCTAGGCTTCCTCCTGTCTTTAGCCTTTGCACATTGTTCATTCTGCCTGTCTCTTTCACTTGGTTGACTCTACATTCTCCAAACCTTTAAGTCTCAACAGAGGCTTACTTTCTTCCAGAAATCTGCTTTTGATCCCCTTGTTCTGGTCTGTGTAAGGTGCCTTCCTCCAAGCTCATGCAGTACCCCATGGCTATTTCCATTTTAGCATGTACCATATTGGGTTTGCTGTCTTTTTGCATCTTTCTCCCCTGTTGGGCTATGAACTCTTTGAGAACAGGGACACTGCGTAATTTATCTTGTATTTTTCCTGTCTGGCATACTGTAGCCATTTGGTAAAGATGAATGAATAAAAAAGAATTGATGGACGCTAGTTGATACTTTCTTCTACTCTACAGAGCCCATCTAGTAAGAGTTTTATATGATGGGGTCAGAAAGTCCCCTCTACCACAGTCCCTTTTTCAGGGGTAATTTCTAAACCCCTGAGGATAATTTCTAGTGCCCCAGAATAGGGATGGCAAACTATAGCCTGAGAGCCAAATTCAGCTCACCACCTGTTGTTGTAAATAAAATTTTACTGGAACACAGCCAGGCTCATTCACTTATGTATTATTTATGGCTGTTTTTTGGGCTTCAGTGGTAGAGCTGAGTAGTGATAATGAGAGCATATGGCCTGCCGAGCCTAAAATATTTACTTGCTAGCCCTTTACATGAAAAGTTTGCCAACGCCTGCCGTAGAGTCTTGCTGGCGAGCATCTGAGCCCAGTCAGCTGGGTGCTGAGATTCAAATATGCAAGGCAAAACCCAAGAAAGGGTCACAGTCTTATATTCAATTTCCACGGCTGAAAGGGATTTCTAGTACTTTCACTTTGATAATTCTTTATGTTATTTTTCTGAGCACTTTCATATTCATTAAGGAAAAGATCTTCCAATACAAATGTTAGGGCTCCCAGGCGAGGCCGGTGCTGCTGCCCTGCAGACCACATTATGAACTGTGAGGCCCTAGAGTGGTAGGCTATGGAATCTCACTGCCTAAACCTGCTTACCAAAGGTGTGAGTTTGAGCAATTAAGGTACTTTAAGCCTCTGGGTCTGTTTCCTTTTCTGTGAAATGTGCTCAGTGAAAGTAACATCCACCTACCAAGGTTATAGTGGAAAGCAGACGCAGCATGGAAAGCTGTTATCACAGTGCTTGGCTTATTTACAATGCTTACTAAGTATCAGCTGTTGTGGTCTTGTTCAGCTGTGTGCTAGTACCATGAAAAGAAATTTCAAGATCTCTTGGACTTGGGGTTCCCTCCCAAAAAGGAACAGCCTAGCTATCTAGGAATAACTGGATTCCTAAAACTGTCTTTCCTCCATACTGCTGCTCTGTATGAAATCTATATATTTCAGTGTCTGTGTTGAAAAAATCAAAACTGGCATTCCATCCATTTCATCCATTTTGATGCCATTCAGCCTTATTTTCTCATAAATGTGTCTTCCCATTGTTCTGTACAATTCCCTGATCACTCTTGCTGTTTTATTTCATTCATGCTGTTTCCCTAAGTTTTCATTCTTTCATGCCCTCTGTTAGCTTGTCTCTCAAAGCCCAGCAGCAGCACCACTTTCTGCAGGAAGCCACCCATGACTGTGCTCACCTCTTTCCCAGAGCTCATACAACCCCAGGAGAGAGAGCTGTACTGTATATGAGACTTGTTTCCTCAGCCTTTATTTAGCTATATGACTCAGCTTGTATATGCCTCAATTTCCTCAAAAAGAAATAGGAATAATATCATCTATATTACAACATTGTTGTAAGAATTAACTATAATATAGTAAGTGTTTCTTGCACATAATCGTTTCAGTTTATCTTGTCTTCCATGCTTATAGCATAGGCTTTTCACTCATAGCATGGCCCATGCATTGATTAATGTGTGTTGCCCCAGACACAAATGCTGCTCCCACTGATTGACATCTTACGGCCAGAGGAGGGACACTGACAGCCTCACACTGGCTCTTTGTACCCTGTCCTTTCCCTGAAGACTTTCCAAGTCAGCCATGTAACCCTTCAAGCAGAATGGTGCTGGTAGAGAAAAGTTTAAGTGCTGCTGGGTGTGGAAGTGGATCTGTGTCTTTGGGGACAGATGTAAGTGCACATTTAGTGATAACAGCATTAACTGATAAATCAGGGCTTGTGATGTGTCCAGTACCATATAGCTCTGGGGATCCTCCTGTTGGTCTGAGTGGTTTTAATTAGTCTTTAAGTTTGCTGTGACTGACAGAGTGTCTAGTCTTACCATTCCAAAGATGCTCTGGTAAGAAGCTCTTGCTGTCTATCTTGTCTGTGCCAGCAGGCTCCAGAGCTGTTTTGCCAGTGGAGCTGAGAGAGGTAGGGGACCAGAGTGGTAGCCTGACAACATTTCTGGGGTTCCTAAGCACTCTTCTAGCAAGTAGACCAATGCCTTCCCAAGCTGGCACTGAGTGGGGGTGGCTTGTCTTCATCCAAGGTTTAAGCCCTGCTTTGAGCTAAATGATTAAAGAAGGTGAGGATACTTTATGTGCTGGAAGGAAGGGAAGGAAGAATAAATTGCTTAAATAAAACAAATTTGTAGAAAATAATTTCTAGAGAAAAACCACAGAAATGAAGAGGAGGTAGCAGTGAAGAGCATAGTGGGAATGAGGCTGAAGAAAATGAAGTGCGTGGTCATGGATGATGACTGTGGCATATGGTATCAAGAAGACCCATGAGTTGCTGGGGTCCCAGAACTGCCTCTGCCTGCACCTCATTGTGAGCTCTTGACCAAGGGTCATCCCCATTCTGAACCGCAGTATCAGTTATGTAAAATCATTAATGTGAATTTGATGATTTCTAAGGGTCTCTCTGTACAAGTAAAATTCTGGGATCTCTTGGGAAAGGAAGCCTACAACTGTTCTGCTGTTGTTGTTTAATTTATTAAATGCTTAAATAGCACCTACTGTGTGCTAGTCTAAGAATTCTAAAATAAAAATATTGCCTCTTTTAAACCTTAACACAGCTTAAAAGTCAACTCTTAATTTTTAAAAACTATACTTTAAAGATGTTGGTCCACTGTCTTCTGACTAGTGCTGTTTCTGATGAGAAGTCTGAGAAGTATGATGTCAGTCTTATTTTTCTCTACGTGTAATAGGTCTTTTTTCTGGCTAATTTAAAGATTTTACTCTTTAATACCAATTTCATCAAGTTAAGATGTCCCCTGTGTGTTGTCTTCATTTCTCGTGGGTTTATGGTTTTCATCAAATTTGTTAAAATTGCAACCATTATTTCACCAAAACTTTTTTTTGTCTGGACTTGCATTTTCTGGGTTTCTAATTACGTGTATGTTAGCTGCCTTGATATTGTCCCATAACTCACTGATTCACTGATGCTCTGCTCTTTTTATTTTTTGATCTTTTTTTCTTTATTTCATTTTGGATAGTATGTTGCTATGCCTTCAAGTTCACCACTCTTTCCTCTGGAGTTTCTAATCTATTGTTAATCCCATCCTGTATACTGTAAACCTCATTTTTTGTTTATCTCTAAAAGTTCTATTATAATAGTCGGATAGATACACAGATAGAGATAGAGAAAAAAAGCATGAACAGATAAGGACAGACATTGGAAATTAGATAGATATAATAGTATACATCTCTCTATCTATCCATCTAATTTTTCATAATTTTCCTTATCTGGCTATGCTTTCTTTTCTGTTACTTCTTACATATATAAATGATATTTATAATAGTTTTAAATTTCTCTCTACTAATTCTGTCATCTGTGTCACTTCAGGGTCTGCTATTTTCAACTGGCTGTTCTTCTCATATGCTTTACTGCTTCTTTGCATACCTGGTAAACTTTTATTGGATTATGGATATTGTGAATTTTATGTTGTCGAGTTGTGGGATATTTTTATACTTTTAAATATTTGGGGCTTTATTGTGTGATGCAGTTAAATTTCTTGGAATTGATTTGAGCCTTTCAAGGCTTGCTTTTAAGTATTGTTAGGTGAAACCAGATAATTGTTAGTCTAGGGATAATTTGTCCCTACTACTAAGGCAATACTTCATGCCTCATGTATATATGAGGTTTTTCTTCACTGGATAGTGAGAATACAGACTATTTTTATCACCATGTAAGTTCCAGGGAGTTTTCTTTTTGCTCCTTTTAGTGGATCTTTTCCCAGCCTTGGTGGTTTTCTCATATGCGTGCTCTGATTGGCAATCAGAACACTTAAGGGAAATCCTTTGACATTTCCAGAGTGCGCCTTCTCCTCTCTTTCTCTCTCTTTCTTTCCCTTTCCCTCCCTTCCTTCCTCTCTGATACTCTCCCCCACAAATTCTAGCTGCCCTAACATTTTCAAATTTCAGAATCTGACTTCCTAACTTAAGGAAACTGCTGAGCTCTCTCTCTGAACACTCTCTGTGCTGCAGCCTGGAAACTCTTGCCAGTCAGAAAGCTGGGTCATAAGGTTCACTGCATTTGTTTCTCTCCTCATAAAGGTTAGAGATATATTGCCTACCGATAAGTATCTGAAAGCCATCATTTTATACATTTTTCCAGTGTTCTGATTTTTTAAGGCAGAAGGTTCCTTTTATTCCATTGGGAAGTGGAAGTCCTGTTTGATACCTTAATTTTTTTTTTTTTTGCTTTACTGATGGTGAAACTGAGGCAGAAAGAGTTTGAGTAATTTACCCAAGCTTGTGTGTTTAATAGTTGGAGTAGCCAGGGATTTGAAGTCATGTTCTTAAATTCTAGGCTCTGCTGTCTCAAAAATATTTCTGTAAAACAAGTCAGAATTTTTACAAATGATAATTTGGTATTTCCCAATTACAGAAGAAGGAAATCGACATGTTTATTTTTTCCTTCACATAAATCCATTCAGCATTCAAACAGACAGTCCCATTCCGCTCATCCACATGCTCATCAGGTCAGGGCTGAACATGGGTGCTTTTCCAGTGTCAACCCCAATGCTGTATTTGCGTCCTGTCTCAGATCTGAGGACGGGAGATATTTCTCCTGAACCTTTGGGGCCCCAGGATAGATTGGCAGAGCCTTCAGTTGTGACAGATGCTTGTATTGAAGAAAAATATAATGTGTCTTTTCACTGCTCTCTGGAAAATTCCTGTTTTCAGAGCACAAACCATTTACCCAAACAGTGTAAAGAGATTATGGTTTACTCTCTATGCTGAATTATGCATGGTTTTTAGCTAGGTAAAGTTCTCTGAGTTCTATTTTAAGAACATTTCCTGCACAGAGTGGAGAAAAAATTTATACTGTCTAGAAGCAACTACTTTTGATATATTTTCTTCTGCAGGAAAAAAGAAATAGTAAGTCTGAACCTCATCCATTTTGCTTGCATCTTGTGTAATAATTGGTAATCAGAGATTTCTCGTCATTTTTAGACATGAAACTTTCCCTTTATGTTTCAAAACATTGAAAGGAAAAAAATAGAAGTAAAGTTCACCCAAATTTTAAAACATTTCTTGCAGCATACTCATTATGACATCTTTTTAAGGATTAGGCTAATTCTGCTTAATGCACATGAAGTGTTTGCTATTAAGCACTGTGCCTTCTCAGAACACCATGTCAAAATCATTTAAATTTGAGTTAGGGGGGTTGATTTAAAAATATCTTTAAAAGGACTATTTCAAGAATGCCTCAGAGCCTTGGGTTCAGCTACAAAGAAATCTATAATGCATTGAAATAATAGAATGATTAAAGCAAGAAGGGATTTAAATTTCAGAGTTTTGGCTCAGTGTTTATGGTGTAAAGTACAATGGATGTTGATCTAAAAGAGAAGTTCAATTGCATGGCTGAATTGAAGACATTTATTTTGGGAGAAATTAAAATGACACATGGAAAAATATTTCTGTATATTTCTTAATTGTACACTGTGTCTTATCATCTATCCTGGCAATCTTTGGCCATATTTGGATTACAGAAAGGCCTCAATAACCACAGTCTTTTGCTTTTAGTCCCCCTGAATATTGACTGTGAGGATGGGGCAGATTGCTTGGTGGCTATAGAAACAAAATTAGGTAACTCCACAGTTTTGATTCAGTTCAGACCTGCAACTCAATTTTCCTTTAGGGTTACAAAATAGACACATATATGAATTCATACATAATATATATATGAGCTCTATTTATTGATGGTAAGATGCCATCAATTTTAAATGTACCATTATTTTATGTACCACTAAAAAAAAAGAAGCAAAGGAAAACACATTGCCAGTTAAACTATGACACATGGTTTCTTGATACTTTGAAATTTTTTATTTTATACTACTTATTAAAAGAGTTTTAAAAACAAACTGAAGAATATTATCAGTCCATATGTACTTTAAAATGATGATATAGGTAAATGATCAACGTGTCCCCAAATTATCTTCACATGCAGATGCTGAATTTTCAATCACCTGCAATTCAGAGTTATCCAAGTCCAAGTTTTTTGATGCAACATCATCCTCCATGCAATTAGAATATTGCAAATGCAGCATTCTTAAAAGTACTTCATTATTGTATCCAGAACTGTCTCTAAATGCTAAAAGCCATTCTGCAAATTTTGATGTATATGCACTGTCAATGAGAACTATGTCATGATTATGGCCTGGCCAGAAATTATAAGATGTCATTGATTCACTGATTGTAAGATACATCCTGATTTTAATGATAATAAAATATGAAAAAATATTCATCTTAGAAGAGATGAAATTTTATATATTTGTATATGTGTTTCTGTGCATATATTTATATATGAATGTGTTTAAGTATATACACACACACAAACATTTTTAGTACATATAAAAGAAAATTCTACTTTGTAAGATCTCATTCCCTGGAATAGAAAATCTTTCTTTCTTTCCTGGACACAGATTTCATCTGTGCACTTACCTCTGACTTTGTCATTTCTCTAAGTCCTAACCCAAGCCTCAGTTATAAAGCTCTATCTTAATTGTATCTTTTTTATGCTAGTACTTACTGAGCAAGTTACCATAAACAAAGAAAATAAGAATGGAAGACCTCATGGCATTGGGAAAAGGAATGAGATTTGGAAAAAAGGGGATAAAATTTGAGTCTTGCTAGCTATGAAGACCTTGGTCAAGTTACATATCCTCCCTGAACCTCATTTCCTCATCTGAAAATAGTGATGCAATAACACCAACTTGACAGATTTGTTGAGGGGGGAAGATAAGATAACATTTATACAGATGTAAAATGGTACACACACAAATCTCACTTATACTGCCAGTGTACCAACACATGTGCTGTGGTCCAAGAGTTGGGTCCTTGGTTGATGTAGATGACCCTTGACTTTGCTCCTAAGAAAGCTGAATAGATAGGTAGGAAGGAAGTGAGTCAGCTTTGAAAGAGTGAAGCAATGAAGATTCATTAGGGGATAAGGGGTGTTTTGCAGCTGGAGTAAAAAAGGAAGCCAGCATTTTATGTGTCTCTTCTGGCATTCACATCTCAATACTGACCCTTTCCATGAGAAACCTTCCCCATCCCAGATGATATGCTGACCATATGGGAGGCTCAAAGTAGGGGAAGTGTTATGCATCCTTCATCATGAGGTGGTAATGTACTGACATGCAGGAGACGAGGAACTGTAACTGTTGACAATGTGACAGAACATGAAAAATAATAATGCATGAGATCAGCTGTATAAATTATGAATTGTAAGTTATTATTTTATGTGCTCTATTTGTCATTGTTTTAGAAAGATAGTTTTTAAAAAGGAATATTAAGAGAATCATCTCATGGTGTGATGTATCCATTTTGTCAAATTGTGCCTGCTCATCCCTACTGCCTATGGTCAGGATGGTTAATAAGTTTCATATCTACCATCTGTTCTAATCAACTGGTGGTGACTGCTGGGAATGGTCTGTTAAAAAGTATTCTCAGGCCCCATTCACATTCTGCAAGGAAGTGTTCTGTGAGGACTTAAATATTAGTATCTGCCATGGATGAGGGAAAGGAAAATGTACTCAGTGTTGCATTAATCCATTGACTCTAGCCTGTGGTCCAGACCATTCATCCAGATATGTTTGTTAGAACAAATACTTAAGAGCTAGCTTAGATGGGAGTTGATTGTGCACTTACTTCCAGTCTTGATACTAACGTCCTGTAACTAATACTAGACATCTTGCCCTGATTCTAGTGCTCCAGACTCTTCTGGAACAAGTGATTAGACTATGAGTTCCTTCAGTCCTTTATTCAGTCATTTAATGAATTTTGATTGGGTGCTTATTGTGTATCAGGAATTGTGCTAGAATCTGGGGATATATCAATGAGCAAGACAGATGGCGTTCCTAGAGTTTTTATGTCAGGAAGGAAGATAGACCTTCAACAAGCATGTATGATATTTAATACAGTTGCCTTACATGCTGTAGAGGAGAAGATCTGTGCAGTATATTACGAATACACAAAAATAGGGGCAACCTGGCCTGTTCAGGAATCAGTGAAGGTTTCCTTGAGAAAGACTCATAGAAACCATATTGTTACTTTAAAATATACCTTCAACATTTTCCAGGAAAACCTGTCTGTGAGACATATAAACAGCAGTATCAAGAAAGCACATTTGAAATATCATATTGTAAAAGGTTGCCATGTGTTTTCCATGGGTCAACTTCTGAATGTAGTTTTTACTTAAATTTACTTTGCGTTTTGGAAGCATTGCATACCTTATCCCAAATGTACATTGTCTGTGCCCTGGCCTCCCAGAGACCAAGGAAGTTAACTTTTCCCTACATTAGGCAGAGACAGGGGCCTCCACCACAGTGCCTTCCCACCTGCCTGGGGATTACAGGGTTTTCATGGACCTTGAAAGTTTAGACACTCAGCCATCACTTTCCCACAGGGAAACTTACAGGCAGCGAGAGCTCATGGGACTCTGAACTTTATGAGAGGACATGACTCCCATTCCCCAGGCTGCCATGTGTGGCATTCACAGAGGTGACGGGGCATGACGGAGCCCTCACTGCCCAACAGCCTGAGGAAAAAAAGTGCTCATTCCCTCAATGATTCTATCCCAGAGGTGGACTGCCATGCCACTACTCCCTCCCTGGAAGATGGCCTGAACTGACCCATGCCATCCCTCATTCTGGATTCAGTACAGGAGTACACATACACTGCCATGGTTATCTGTACTCTTTATGTGCTTGATTTTTTTTTATCAACACCCACTTCTTTCTTTTCTATATGACTCATTATGAACTCTGATTCTTCTAGAACCCTCGCCAAGCCACTGTAGCCCCCTGTACTTTTTTCCTTCTCTGATTCTTAGAAGTACATGTTTGCTAATTACATTAGTTTCATCAAAGCTTGGAGGTTGCAAAGGGAAAGAAATGTGTGATTCTTTACCTACATTATGAGTAACATAAGTTTTGGAAGGGTAACAGTGAATTGACCAGGTTGACAAAGAGAGGGGAGGGCAATCTAGGGGAGAGTCCAGGATGGGCAAGGGCCTCCCAACCTTGGAAGCACATTACCATGTGCTAGAGACTAGTGACTTCCAGAAAGGAAAATGACTGACAAATGTTAGCATAGAGGATGGATGTCCTTGGTCATGATGTGTATTCCTTTCCTTCTCCAGAGGAGGTGCAGCTCTGTGGGGACAATGGCTTATTCTGATTTGGGAAGACACCACACTTCCTGACTTCAGGGATCTGTGGTGGCTTTGGACTGTGATTTCCCCCTTTGTTAACTCCCACTTAATTTCTGTTCTCCTGGGAGCTTTGGGAGGCTGCAGTAGAGTGTGGCTCCTGCTCTAGCCAGCTCAGCTGGTAGCATCTGCTGAAGGCATGTATATCATCAATAATATTATTTTCTTCAAGTCTTCATCTTGTTATGCATTACAGATATGTATAGCTTTTTTAAGTGTGCAGTCAGTAAGCTGTGAATCTGTGACTGTAAATAAGACAACTTGTAAAAATGCATTTACATTGATATTTCCAACTTAAAATTTATTTTGCTTTTACTTTATTTATGAGCCAGGAATGACACTGATGGAGAATCTGTTTCCACACTAATAACACTAAAATAGATTTAGAGACATATCAGATGGAAGCTGAGTATCATTTTTAATTATGATTAAAGTGATGTTTTATTATTTTCCCCAAGAGAGTCATGAATTTTGACTCTGCATGAAATGTTAATTGAATGCACCTCCTGCCCCTTCAATCAGAAAATATTCTTGGAAAGTCAGTGTGGTTCTATGTGGGCAGTTGCTACAGAGGGAACTTTCACTGAGTTCAAAGAATCAGTCTAGACACCTATCCCCTTTCTTACCTGTCCCAGCCAGGAGACAGAATCAGACACATGTGGATTTGAAATCCAGCTGTAGCACTAGTTATTTCATCTTTCTGAGTCTGAGTTTCTATTGTACAACTGTACAATGGGCATGATACCTACCTCATGAGATGAGGATTTCATGAAGCATTATGAAATGCATAGCAGAATGCCTGGCACAAAGTAAGTGTAATTAACAATGTTGTTGTTGTGTTGAAGTTTCAATAAAAATGGGAAATCTCAAGCTAAAAAATCAGTCCATGGAAGTGGTGGCAGAGAGCAACAGGGGCAGAACTGAGCAGGAAGGAGGGTGAGACTGGAAGAATTCCAGAAGGTCTTGGTCCCCTTAGCAGTTGTCTCTGGGGCTGCTTATGTTTTGGGGCACCTTCACTTACTTCTGAGTGGCAACATAATACAATAAAAAGGGTATGGACTTAGGCTCTAATCCTCTGGTTATTAAAATTGGAATAATAATGGTATTTTTAGTAATTGTGAGGATTATGTATAATGGATAAAAGCATCATCAATATTCTTGGTGCCAGATACCAGGAGCCACAGTTATGAACTGATGCAAGAAAGCATAAAATGGGGAACACATTCACCATGATGAGTTTATGAAGATTCCTCTTTAATTGGGGGAAAATGCCATTGAGGTTTTGGTTGGTTTTCAGAAAAGTGAGCTAAAGACCATGAAAGGGCCTTGGCATTGATATTGGGGTCTTGACTTGGCCAACAGTGATATCTGCACCATGAGGGTACCATTCTTAACTCTGTGTCTCCTTTGTGACCATGTTGAGAACCCAGCCACCCAGCAATTAGAACCTAATTGTTGGTAGGGTGACCAACTTGTTAGGTTTTCTTGGGACTTTCCAAATTCTAGCATTAAAAGTCCTTTGTCCTGGGAAACTCTAATTCTAAGCAAACTGGATGGTTCATGGCCCTACTTGTCACCCTAGAGAAGAGGGGTGACTTCTGAAAGCTCATTCCCTAGGCATTACAAAACAGTAGATTTGACATCCCACAGAACAATGGGGCATAGGTTAAACCAAAGGGGGCATTTTGAAATGGCAACACAAGCGATACTACTTAGGGGCCTCTTGGGAGTGTCACCCATCAGGAACAAGTGCTTTGTCCTGATTCCTGCAGGCAGCAAGAGCTGGGTAGCAGCCCCAAGCCCAGAGGAGGAGGTGGTGGCAATTTTGGACAGTGATGGAGGAGACTAAGGATCTTCCTCAAATGCTGTGGGGCAGCAGGCCTCAGTTAGGCTATAATGCATTAAGTGAACTTGCTCCCAAGTGCTTGTGAGTCACTCTGAGAACTTTCAGCAATATGTACCTGGGAAAACATCCACCAGCCGTCAGAAGAGGGATAGCTGCAATGCTGTGGATGTGAAGGTGGGGCTGAAGGACTAGAAACATTCAGGGATTAGCTATACAGATCCCCTGGGGTTGAGGTCTGGCAACAACCATTGCACAGTTCACTTGGGTGCAGGATCAGTCCATGAACAAAAGGTCTTCATGGATTTCCTCCAACTGAGAGCTTCCATAAGATGTTTAAAGAATTGGTTTATTATAAAATTGTATCTACATATGAGCAATAGAAGGAACTGCACTCTACAGATATAGAGGTCAGGTTTCAACCTCAGTTCTCTCACTAAGTAGCCATGTGACCCTGAACAAATCACTCTCCCTTCTTGAGTCTCCATTTGCCCAAAGTTGAAGTGAGAGGTATGGATAGGATGATCTATAGGAGACCTCTCAGCACTGACACTTTAGGAATTCAGGAGTTTTTAGCTCTGTCTGTATTAGTCAGGATTCTCCAGAGAAAGAGAACCTCTGTGTGTGTGTGTGTGTGTGTGTGTGTGTGTGTGTGTGTGTGTGTGTGTGTTAAAGGAGATTTATTATGAGAAATTGGTTCATGTGATTGTGGAGGCTGAGAAGTCATCATCTGCTGTCTCCAAGCTGGAGACCCAGGAAAGCAGGTGCTATAATTCAGTCCAAGTCTTTTGGCCTGAGAACTTGGGGAACCAATGGCGTAGGTGGTGTAAATCCTAGTCCAAGGATCAAAGAAGATGAAATGAGATCTCCCAGCTCCATCAATAAAGTATAGAGAAAAGGGGGACAAATTCCTCCTTCTTCCTTTTGCCCTACTGAGGTCCTAGAAGATTAGATGAGGCCCACCCACACTGGGGAGGGCAACCTGCTATAGTGAGAGTCTACCATTTCAAATGCTAATCTCATCTGGAAACACCCTCACAGACACCTCCCAGGATGACATTTAATATGGGGACCCTATGAATAGTCATAACACATGAAGTTACCACCACGGTATCTATGTGAAAAGAACTAGGGCTTAGAGGAAGGTTTGCCCATGGGGTTGTTGATTCCTCACTCCCAGTCATAGTCCCCCACTGTCTCCCTGCTTCTCCTAAGCATTTTCCTACAACAGAGCAGAGCACCTGAGGTGCCAGGTGGCTTGGTGCAAGTCAAGCCCTGCCTCTGTTAAGATGTCATTCCAACAAACATGGTTCTGGGAAAGGCTGTCCTGCCCCTAAAGTTTTTTCCCTGTTCAAACAATTCCAGCTGAAAATCTGAGCCTGGATGAAGATAAATCGACACAGACAGATGTTCTAGCCTGGGTAATTGCCCTGCAACCCACATAGGAACGTTTAGTCAACATGCCCAGCCTGTGGTCTGAGAAGCATGATGAGGCTGGGGGTTGAGCAAAGGCTCAGCAGAGTGCTTTTATCTGGCACCACAGTGCTTAGGGGGCTGGAACTCTCAGGGGGAAATGGTCAGCAGGAGTCTAGGGTTGTAGATTCTGTTGTCAAGAGCTACACCAGGTATGACCTGGGCCAGGAAGATAGCAGCAAATGGCTTCCATATAGGACTCCTACAATGTTCCAGGTACAGTGTAGGTACTTTGCACATGTTAACCTGATTTAATTGTCTTTCAAACCCTAGGGCATTGTTCTCTCCATTTTATAGGTGAGAAAATTAAGGCTTACAGGGTTCATAAGAGGAGAGATAGTTTATGCCCCAGGTGGCCTGATGTGAAATCCTATTTTCTTTTCCTCTATTACATGTTAAATTCTAATTATCCTCATTTCACCCACCACTTTTGAAAAGTACTAAAACCCATGGGTCCCAGCCAAGAGAACCGGGGAGTACAGGAGGTTAGCAATGTCAGTAAGGTGTTTGCCAAGACCTCAGTCTAGGACAGCCACCAAAGAGCCCAGACCAGCAGGGCAGCAGGCTGGCAGCAGCAGCAGTGGCAGCAGCAGCAGCACAGCTGTGCCTGTGGGCTCCTGGCCTGTGGTGGGCAGGGAGAGCCCTGGCGGACAGCAGTGCGCCTCAGTGCTAGCCAGGAATTATGTCAACTTAAGAAATACTGGATAAAACTGAAAGCCATAAACAAACAAACAACACACATAAACTCACAGACAATAGTATAATAGTTACGTGGGGAAAGTTAGTAAAGGGGAAAGGAGGTCAAATATACGGTGACGGAAGGAGATTTGACGTTGGGTGGTGAACACATACAATATACAGATGATGTATTGTAGAATTGTACACCTGAAACCTTTATAATTTTATTAATTAATATCACTCCCATAAATATAATAAAAAATAAAAAAACCCAAATATAGATATATTTAAAAAAAGAAATAGCAAGTACCCTTTCGAGAGGTGCCTGCTTAATTATTTTTTTAAAACTTTTAATTTGCATTCATTTTATGCTGAATTTATTCCTGGGCCATAAGTTTTTATTCTTCAGGTTCTTCTGGGATATTTTTCTCCTGTGCAGTCTCCTTCTGTGGCTTGGGAACAATTTGTTCTCCTTTAGTAAGGATCATCTCAGTGCGGCAGGTGAGCTCACGTAGGGGTTCATCCAACCATAAGCTCTGTAAGTACAGTGGCTCAGCTTTGTTCACCTGGATATTCTCAATGACTAGAGATTCTATACCCAAACCTTTAGGTTTAGCATTACCCTCTGCATTTTAGGCATGTGCAGCAAAAACTCAGCATTCTTTTTGGACCGCCAACCCTGTGCTCACCTGCACTGTTTGACCAGGGCACACCTGTCAGCTCCACCATCATAAGGACAGAGTGGCACACGTTGCTTCTGTACAGTGATGTCTTTCAGCTCTTTGGTGGCTTTTTGTGTGTGCATACCCTCATGGCCTGGGCAATTGCATGTGTGTTCTTAAACTGGACACAAAGAATCAAATCTCTTGATTTGCATGACTTTGTGAGATTTTTCTGTTTTAAGTAAATAGTGGTCTCTTTTCAGAGATTACCACAGGCCACCTACAGGAAGAACCTGCTTTATTTTTTATTGGAAACTTGAGAATAATTTGTGCTATGGAGGGGCATATCACACGAAGTCTAACAGACAACATATTAGGACGGCAGATATTATTGGACAACTAAACATTTAGTACCAACAGCAGGCATGTCTGAGGGATCATGCATTCACTCAGCACAAGCACCCTGGTGCTCACTCTGCCCAGGACCATACCGGGATCTGAGAATACTGAGTGAGCCAGATCTGGTCCTGCCTTCCAGGTGCCTGCACTCCTCTAAGGCCCTTCAAAAAGTGCTGAACTCTGATGGTGGAATGGGGGTGGATCATTTGAGAATGAAGTAAAGAATATTTCCAGGTCAGACATTTACAGCTGAAAGTCACAGCTATTTGGCTGTGTCTCTTAAAGGTGGGGCGCGGGTTGGAGCTAATGCTTCATGGAGTTTTCATGGGGTAGAATTGAGGAAAAGCTATTTCAATTACTTTTTAGAAGTGAAATTTACATAATCATTTGATGTAATGCTGTTCATTATGGGCTTCCCTGGAGTGGCATTAGAGCCACCATCCCTGCAAGGGCCTCAGCCCTGGAGAGGCAGCCAGACATCTCTCTGCACGGGGAGAACCAGCCTGCGCTCCCTGCCCCTGGATGAGCCCTGACTGGGGATAATTAGGCCAAGTGGGTGTGACAGTCCACCCAGAGGGAGAAAAGAAAAGCAAGCATTCTCCTTAATTAATCACTCTTTTTTCAAACTTGAGAGTAAAACACTAGAATTAAAATCCATTTTAATAATATAGTCTTCATTAATGTGAAATATGGTTTTAGGCAGACTTTAATTCAAAGCCTCATTTTTCAGTAGAAAAGAATATTGCTTTTTGTGTGACCTTTAATAAATCCAGAACTGACAATATGGAATTATAAAGGATTTCTTAAGCAGCCAAATTCTGAGAAGAGCCCTTTCCCTACTGACTGGCTTTCCATGTGGCAGATGAGTCCACACTGTGACATTTGTGCCAGGCATATGTTGGCTCTGACTCCTGCAGGCTACATGTGTAAGAGGACATGTGAGTGAGTGGTCCCCTCTGTGAGTGCCAGAACCTGGCTGGCTTTTTCTGAGTCCAGCCTGGTAGCCTTCCAGGCACTGTCTGTGGAAGGAAGGGCATTACCAGAGGGTAACTTCATTGTTCCCAGTACTGAAATTTGGCATCTCCCCTGGCTCAAGGCTATTGAGTTTGCCATTTGTGAAAATTCTTTACAAAGAATAATCACAGGTATCTTCTTCCATTAAAGTTTGCTCCAGCCTGTATGATTTATTCAACATCTCTTTCTATACTTTGGTAGTTTGCCTAGTTATTGAGTGAATATTTAGTGACAAAGAGTCTGAAGAAAGAATTTGCTTTCTTCGAAATTTTGGCAGGAAGGTCTAAAACTGTTTCATGATTTTTGGAGACCATACCTTTACTCTAGCCCAGTGATGGACACCTGGTTCCTTGACTGGGGTGGCAAGAGAAAAGGAAGTCTCCAAGGACAGCTGCTGGGTTGGTCAGTGGTACACTGTATGTGATGGCAAGGGCATGCAGCCCCCACCTTCACGGATCTCTTTCAAATGAGGGTAACAAAAAAATAAACAGACAACACAAGAAACAGGCCTGGTTCCTGAGGCAGTAGAATCTGTGCCAAGCATGGAAGATGGAGTAGGAGTTCCTCTGGTAGAGAAGGGGTTGGCTGGCAGGAGGCGGTTTCAGAGTGTGGAGCACTGTGCTTAAAGCCTGAAGGCGGACAGCCCTGGCACACCCGGGGTTGCAGGGTGTGTGGTTTGGCAGCGGCTCAGATAAGAAGACAGCAGTGGGGAGACAGGGCCTCGGCTATAATAAGCCACAGATGCCATATTAAGAAATTTGTTTTCGAAGCACAATGGAGCAGCATTTGAGTATTTTAAGCAAGGGAATGACACCATGAGACATGGGTTTTATTTATAAAGAAAACTTTGGAAACGGAATTGGAGACAGCAGTGATGGATGAGAGGAGACCAGAGACAAGGAGGCCGATTAGGAGACAGGCTTAATGGAGTGTGGGGAAAAAGACAGAGCAAATTCTAGAAAGGGACCCAAGGCTGAAATCACATCCTGTGTAAAAAGGTTTGAGCAGTTCAGACTTGCACTAGAGACCCTCACTCCTCAAAGCGTTGTGTATAGTCCCGGAACACCAGGCAAGGAAAAGTGGGAACCCTCCCTACCCGATTTCAAAGCAGAGGATGGAGAGCAGAAGACAGATTTCAGGTTACAAATTACAGTTGCAAAGACAGAGTCAGAAAATCTAGATCATGGGCAGGATGTAGGAGTAAGGTCGGGGCTAGTCAGGGTCAGCACTTGAGCTCTGCCGTGGTCACTCCCAGGTTCTGCATTGTCTGGGAGGGCATTACCTCCACAGGGTACGTGCGGGAGCTGTCTCCACACCCAGGCAACCTGTTGTCAGCCTCTCTGAGCTCTAGGGCGCTGTGCTCATGGTACCCAAGGAGTTGATATATTTAATTAGTGTTGGCAGCAGCTACATTTGTTTATGACATTA
The DNA here is from genome assembly GCA_028533065.1 of Trachops cirrhosus. Lineage (NCBI taxonomy): Eukaryota > Metazoa > Chordata > Mammalia > Chiroptera > Phyllostomidae > Trachops > Trachops cirrhosus. The sequence continues at coordinate 32,281,146 of CM052544.1, forward strand.
CCTAATCAAATTTGTGTAATTGCTCTCTTATAACTCATTTTAAAAAATTCAAAACAGCACAGTGCAGGCAGGGAGAATGTGTGCAGGGCCGCCTGACAGGTCGGCATTCCAGCCTTTCCTCACAGGGCAGGGTGTGTGCGCAGAGAACGCAGCCAGGGATGTGAAGTGGAAGAGCTGTTTCTTGGTCTGCCAAAATCAAGGATGCCTTCCTTGTATGGAACAGATTCTAGTTGAATTCTTCCCACTATAAGGAAATAAAAAGTTTAGGATCTCAGGAGACAAAGACCCACCAAGAGTTTCAGTCTACCACTCAGACATGGCTGTTACCATTTCTTCCCTCTGACAGATGTGGGATTTTTTTTTTTTTCGAGTGAGTGACACTCCTGGAATCAGAGATTCCATGGTTGGTGATGGGGATGGACTGTCAGGGTTCTGCTTAAAGCCACAGGCAGACATTTGTTGGGAGTAGCAGGGTAACTTTTTACAGTTGTCGGGGCCATGTTCTCCCTCTTTTGGAACTTTTCTTGGGGTAGATGTTGTGAGTCCCTTACTTATATTGGGCACATTTCTCCTCATTCTTTTCTAGAAGTCATAAAATAGGTAAGGAGGGCCTCTTTAGAAGAGATTTTCAGACTTCCCATGATCTCACATTGTGTTGCAGATACATGAGTTATCTGTGAGTTGCAGATCTTTGCAAACTTTATCTAAGAGATAGAAATAGTCAAATTACTAAACTTCTGGGCTTCTTGCAAGAAGGAAAAATCATCACATATAGGATGTGAACTTGGACCCCATGGAGGGACTTATTATGAGTTTTCCCATAACTAATTCTCAATCTAGGACTCACCATGGCTTCAAAGTTTCCATGAACTGTCCAAAATGTGTGTATATTTTTTGTGTATATGCATTTGTACATGTTGATGGGAAGCAGGACCATGTCATTCATAAAGTTGCAAAGGCTGTGACTTCAAATAGCTTAAGAACTTAGAGCATTTTTAACAGTTAAGTTTATAAAGAGCTTCAGGTATATCCCAGGTAGTCCCTGTGTCATCCGTATGAATGGGGCAAAGCAGAGAACATCATCTCCAGTTTATAGGAGAATGTTGGATCATAGAAGTGTTCAGTGCTCATGGACTGCATGCTACTGATTATCAGAAACTGGACACATAACCAGGATTTTCACTCCTGTTCTTTTAACTCTGGCACAAGCTCTAAGAACAGAAATAATTGGCTCTATCCACATAATCCAGGACATTTGGACATTTGGAAACATTTAAAGTCCTTACATCTTGAATCTGGGAAATTGATTTCTGTGTGTGCAAGTCAGATCTCTGCCAATTCAAATATTTCCTTTCCCCATGTTTTGCTGACTGAAGGGTCATGGGTAGTGTAAAATGACAAAGCAATTTTTAGGTCAAAATTAGGTCTAGGTACAACAGCTGAAGATTAGAGACACCTTTCCTCAAAAGTATCCATAAGCACTGCCTGTCCCATTCTTTAGCTCAGTCCTCTCCTGAGCACTGGGACCTCTCCTTTTAAAAAAAAGTCTAGATGCCTACTGCGCCTTTGATGATAATGGAACTTTAACTTTGTTTTAAGCCACACTACTCCAAAAAGCAACCTTTGGAATACTGTGTTTTCAGTTCACAATCAAACTAATTCCTAAAGGAAAATGTGTATCTGAATGGTTGCAACCTGTTCCAGTGTATGAGTGGAGTCTGATGCTTCACCTTTCTGTGTAAAATTGGTGTCACCACATCAGTCTCGCGGTGTCATTCATGCACAGTGAATGAGATGAAATGAGAAAATGTCATCCCTATGCCTGGCCTGAGTAGGAGCCCGAAAGTAGTCATTTGCTTTCGCATTTTTCAGAATGAGTTTTAGTTATTTCCATTCTCTGTCATCCCTGCTGTACAGCCTAGAAGAACATGTGCTGGACCAGACATTCTAGGAAAAGAGTGTTTCTCAAGTTTTTACAGCACTTCACTTTGGTACATGGTTCTTCTAAGGTTAAACATTTCTGATTGTTTGAGACTTCTGTTGGATTCAGCCCAACACAAAGACAGCCAAATAAATAGCATTCACAGAAATACCACCAGAGCCATTGTACGGTGTTTGGAATGCACTGACTTTTTTTGTTTTTAATTGACACTCTGATTCAAGAGTGGATATCTTTCTAAGCAAGTATATACTAGGCATGTGTTGGCTCTATGCCTAACTTCTATGCTGGAAGTTGGATTTCACATTCCCAAGTGTCTGGGGAGATAACCTTAGTGTGCAGAAAGCTTTTGAGAGCAACTTGTGTGGTGTAGAAAGGCATAGATTACATGCTTAATAAACATGTTTAACGTAAATTAACATTTTCACAAAACTGAATTCAGTTCACTGGAAGGGTTGAAGAAGGGTATAGAAGATAGGTTTCTAACTTTTAAAGCAAATACGCTTCAAACTAGTGAGAAGGCCTACAATTAATAGTTAAATGTGAGCTGCATAAGTAACTTTTGGTGCACATGGTAAGGGGAAAAGTCTCCTGGGATTATTTAGGAGATTAAAATGATTTAATAAGGGAAAGTGTTTTGGTGAAAAATAGAAAACTGTGATTCAGTACTTGGACAAGACATAACCAGCAGTAGGAGAGTCAGCTTGTGTGATGAGGAAGGTCTTGTATCACTTAGAGAAATGATGGAAAGGACTTACTGTTGATCAAATGCGTCATGATTGTATCTTGTATTTTAAATGTATTACTACTCAGTTGTTTACAAAGAAGTGGAATGGCAAGTATTGTTGGTAGTCCAGTCTCTTTCTTTCTAGTGTTTGGTGTGGGAGGATGTGTGTGTATGCTCTGATCACACTCTGTGTGTAAAATTATGTTTGTGTATTATTAAATATCCCCATGTCATTAAAAACATCTTGAAATATGTTTTTTAAATGGCTGCAAATGTTCTGACATATTGATGTGTCAAACCATAATTAACCATTCTTCTGTTGCTGGGCATGGAGGTTGTTTCCAAACCTTTCCAAATATGAATATAAATATTTTTTAAAGTATTGCAGTGATCACTTGTGTGCTGAAATATCAGCATGTATTTCAGATTCTTACCTTAGGTTAAAGTCCCCATAAACAAATTGCTGAGTCAAAGGATTAAATACTTTTAAGACTCTTCACGTATATTCTTTCTAGATTTGTCATTTTACTTTCCCACTAACTGTGTTCTGGTGCTCTCCTTTTCACAAATTCTGACGATATTGAATGCCGTTATAGATATTTCTACTTTGGTAGGAAAATCATCTCATCTTCATTTTAAGTTGTTATTCTTTAATTATTGATTGAGCATTTCTCCTAATGCTTTATAGCATTTTTAATTAATTTTTTTACACATTCTCTGTCCATAGGTTTTAGCCTCCTGTTATTTTGTTAAGCTAATTTTAAGTTATTTAAACAACTTGAGATTAAGAAAAGAAGGTTCTGTGTGGAATCTTCTACCTACCAATTGCTACTTCCACATGGGCAGTGATTTCCTCATAGACACATGTAGCTGAGATTGCTTTAATGCTTTTTCCTTAGGTCAAGTATTTATACATGGGTTTTTTATTTGACAGCTAATCCATGGCCTAGCTTTAGGAAGGCATTATTTCCTCCATGTGGCCATAGATAATGGATGAGGTCATTTCCAATTCATTTGTCTTTTCTTTTTTTCCTTCTTCTGGCTCTCTTGAGTTTAACCCTTGAAAAAGCTGTAAATGAGCCACAAGAAGAATAAGCAGGCATGTTTCTGATGGGAGGCTTGTCGTTTCCCATTTGCTGCTGTTATATGTGTTTTTTTCAAACCTGAGAGGATGAATTTTCTACTTGCAGTTAAATTTCATTACTTCCTCTTTGTTGCTATTTTTTAAAAATCCCTCTAATGTCTTTTGTGGACATTTCCATCTTAACATCTTCGAACTGTTTTCTATGGGGTGCAAGACCTCTTTGGGTTTTAACAATATGTTGGAAATTTCCATTATTCTGACACTTGCCATATGATTACTGGAAGCTGTCTGATGACAGGAAGTACTTAAGAAGGGTCTCCTGTGGTATTATCTTTATTTTCAAAAACCTGTTCACAGTATTGGCTTTCTCACTGATGAAATTCATGGTATGCATATAATATGACTGTTTGTGTAGATGAGGCACTAAGCAACATGGGGGCACGTCCTTAGCAGTAAATTGATAACCTTACAAATTTGGTGTCCGTGCTATTGACTTCCATGGGAGTCATTCCCTTTGGTAATTTTGTCTTAGCCTCCACATATCTTCTATGGATTATCTCAGCTATCAGAATGTCTTTAGAGCCTGCTCTGCTAGTTATCATTGATACTGTTATCTTGAGGTCAGTCTCACAGCCAGACTAATTCGTATAATTCTCTAAAAACTGCAGATTTTAGAGTCATCCTGTTCTGCCTGATTAGCTGTTCAACCTCAATAGATTTCTTAACCTCTCTGAGTCTTAGTTTCTTGATTTAGAAAATGGTAGTTATAGTAAAAACTTGCAGGATCATTATGTTTATACTATGCCTATGCAAATGTTTATTTGCACTTGAAAATGATCCAGGAGAGTATGAAAAATACTTATCTAGTGATATGGAAGCAAGAGAGGCTGATTGCTGTAGTGAAGTCAAATGGCGATCAGACCCAGCATATGATGGTGAGGAATGAAGACGCCTCTTTCCATTCCTTGTTAAGACAACAAAACACTCAGATTAACTACTTACCGATAGTTCCAAGAAGGAGAAATGTCCCTGGAAGAAACTTTAAAGCTGAACTCTGATTGTATGATAACATTTGAAGCTACAGTTCTGTACACAGTCATTACAAATGCCATGCTAAGTATTTTCCTTCCATATTTCATGATCATATAAAGTTAATCCTTATTATTTACAGATTGCATATTTGTGAATTTACCTACTTGCAATTATTTGTAATGCCAGTATCAGTACTCACAGTGCCTTCATGACTATTTGTGGGTACATGGAAGTGGCAGAAACTTGAGTCACTCAATGCACAGATTTCCAGCTGAGGTCAAACAAGGAGACATTCTATCTTCTTGTTTCAGCTCTCATATATAAACAAGTGTCCGCTTCATAGTCCTTTTCCTACTCTGCTTTTTGCATTTTTGTGTTTTTGGTTGGTGATTTTACTGTTGTTTGTTTTTTATTTTTTAAAGGTTTTATTTATTTATTTTTAGAAAGAGGGGAAGGGAGGGAGAAAGAGAGAGAGAGAAACATCAGTGTGTGGTTGCCTCTTGTGTGTCCCCTACTGGGGACCTGGCCTGCAACCCAGACATGTGCCCTAGACTGGGAATTGAACTGGTGACCCTTTGGTTTTCAGGCTAGCACTCAATCCACTGAGCCACACAGCCAGGGCTGATTTTTGCTGTTTTAATTGGCCTCCAAGCATAGCATGGAAATGTTGCCTAGTGCCCTAAGAATAAGAAGGCTATGGTATGCCTTATGGAGAAAGTACTTGAGTTAGATCAGCTTTGTTCAGTCATGAGTTATAGTGCCATTGACCATGAGTTCAATGGTAATGAATCAACAGTGCATATTAAATAAGGTATTTTAAAACAGAAACATATAGAAAACAAGGTTATATATTTCTTAGTTGATGAAAATGTTATAACCAGAAGCTTTCAGGAACCTAACCCTTTATGTCCCCTAGGGGCAATGGTTCAGTATTTGCTACTTTAGTGTTTGTAGTGGCTTTATAGAATGTAACTACTGTGAATAATGAGAATGGACTGTGGCTGATGATGATTCCCTTTGAGGATGGCTCCCTTGCATTGCTTTCCATTGACCTGCCAGCAAGAGATGATCTCTAGCTTGTTAAGGAAGCAACCCAAGAGTGTGGGACAGAGAGACAAGAGAGTAAGAAATGGCCAGGCCCACTGTAATCAAAATAGCGTGGTATTGGTGTAAAAACAGGAACATTGACCAATGGAACAGAACAGAGAGCCCAGAAATAAACCCAAATCTCTATGGTCAATTAATATTTGACAAAGGGGGCAGCAACATAAAATGGAGTAACAACAGCCCCTTCAACAAATGGTGTTGGGAGAACTGGACAGCTACATGCAAAAAAATGAAACT
>CM052544.1:32287771-32354835 GCA_028533065.1 Trachops cirrhosus
GGTGCCCATCAGTAAATGAATGGATCAAACAACTATGGTACATTTACACAATGGAATACTACGCAGCTGAAAGAAAGAAGGAACTCATACCCTTTGCAACAGCATGGATGGAGCTGGAAAGCATTATGCTAAGCGAAATAAGCCAGGCATTGAAAGACAAATACCATATGATCTCACCTTTAACAGGGACCTAAACAACAAAACAAAGAAACAAGTGAAATATAACAAAAGACACTGAAATAGACGACAGGTTGTCAGTGACAAGAGGGGAGAGGGGAGGGAATTTCAGGGGAGAAGGGAAGGGTTTAAGGGAACAAATATAGAGGACACATGGACAAAACTAGGGGGGTTGGAAATGGGAGGGATGGGTGGGTTGCCTGGAATGGGAATAAAGGATAGAAACTGTACTGAATAAACTAAAATAATAATTTTTAAAAAATAAATAAAAATAAAAAACCTTTTCATATAATTCATTATATTAATAGGTGAAAAGAAAAACATTTGATCATCTCTATAGATATAAAGAAAGCATTTGGTAAAATTCAATGTGAATTAAAATAAAAATTCTTAGTAAAATATAAATAGAAACTTAAAAAAAAAAGAAAAAGAAATGGCCAGGGGATTTTATAGTTACTGAAAAACTGGTAGTTCTCATCGAATGACAGCTATTCCTTAAGAACTAGGCCGATGGAAGGGGATCTAAGAGTACAGGGATGCTTCCACACACGTATATTGAGAGCGTTCTCTTTGTCAGACCAGAGGCTGAGATTACAGAGGTGACTTAGATAGGGCCCTACCCCCAAGGAGCTCATTTGTCTTTGATGTCTACCTGCCCAGTCCCTCCCCATCTCATCAGTAATGTGCAGGCCGCAGTTGTACTGCATTACACATCATAAATAGTCCATTTACCCTCCCCAGTGACTCTATGAGGAAGTACTGTTACTATTGTCACTCTTTAGAGGTGGTAACTGAGGTCAGATAACTTGCCTGAATTTACTCAGTAAATGGCAGGGCCAGGAGTTGGGTCTAAAAAGTGGAACTGCAGACACTCAGGCCTTCAATAATGGGTCTGCACTGCCCTTTCCAGTGGCAGTCAAATGCAGAAACAAAGCCAATTCCAAGTTGCAGGTACCAAGTTGTCTGTTGGGGATGCTCACAAGGGATAAGGGAGACCAGAGGACGAGCCCTAGGCCAGTGTCACCCCTGGAGGCTCAGACACTAGAACACCTGAACTAACAACTCAACAAAGCAGAGAGGGCTGGGAGGCACAGGGAGACTGTACAGGCTTTGTGAGGTTAGCATCCTAAACCACAGCTGACCCATCTGAGGCATCTTGAGACCAGACTTCAAGAAAACAAGCTTTTGTTTAAAAGAGGCAATCGCTCTGGCTAGCCTGTGCCCATTGAGTGTGATTAAATGCAGTTTGAATGCACTTTTCACTGGCATTGATTTTTAAAAGTGACTCTTGTGCTGCAGATATGAAATAAAAGCTGGTTTTATCTGGAAGACAAATAAAACCAATAAAACCAAAAGGTGCTTTGAGTTTTCTTAGGTAAGGGCTAGGTTTTCTTCATTCTTCTCACCCCCACGTAGTTCCTGAAGAGGGAAGTTTGTAAGTCAGCAAGAATGTTAGACATCAAAGGGATAGTCAGGGCTAGAAGCTAAGGGAGATTGGGCAGATAGAGGCATTGGTGCCATTCTGAGCCCCCTCCTGTGATCTGTAGCAATGAATTCAGAAAGCATTTTCACATTGCAGAAATTAGGCTCTAGGGTTCTGGAGCCACTTGCGAGGTGGGAATAGCTGGTGCATACATCAACACTGCATTCCTTCTGCTCAGCCAGCTACAAGGGACCCACTGGGACTCACTGGAGTTCCTAATAAACCTTCCAGTACCACACCTGACACCTTTCAATAGCCCAGTGCCAGAAACGGGGTGCTGTATTGCTGAGGGTGATTTGATCCAGCAATCAATCAACTGTCTGTCTGTCCCTCTGCCTGCACCTGATGTTGGCTTGCCCTCCTTCCCATTGTCCTTTAATGTCCCTCATGCCAGAAGGAATGCAGAGAAGGTGTCATTCCAAGGGGATGCTCCTAAATTCTTATCTTACAGGTGAATAAAACCAATTAAAGCACAAATGGACGAAAGAAAGATAGAGATGGGGAGGGGAGGGAAGGAAGAAGACGGGCAACATTGGGAATCCCACAGCAACAGTGAGATCCACAATAACCACAGAGAACTTGAAAAAGTATTAAGCTCATATTAGAAGAAAGTAGTTTTGGAGTCTTGATAAAACTAAGAGATCATCTTTCAACTTTACATCTAAGGAATGGCTAGTTTCACCACATGTGTATGTGCCAAAAGAACAAGTCCAGTTCTCAGCTACCAGAGAACAATTCGAAGATGTATCAGTTGGTAGCCTGTTTACATGTTGGTTGCTAAAACTCATCATGTATTTTAAGTATGTTGTTCTGCTGCCAGTAGAGGATGAATAAATGAAATGTGTCTGGATTTCCACTGCTATGTTTCGGTTCCATCCCTCATGTTTGCACCAGGCATTAAAGTGTTGACAATTTAATGTTGGACACGGATTAGTCTAACAAGTGAACATCCTTCACAGTAAGTTTAAATAGACCCGACTCATAGGTTCACTGGTTGTTTACCTGATGGCAGTTGTTAACCAATGATTTGTCTTTACCTATATAGAGAGCAGGCAGAGAATGGTGGCGTTTCATGTGCCAACTCTGATTGTTATTGTTTGGAACATTGCGCTGGAAAGAATCCCGAGGCTGAAATTGGCTCATTAGGGAATAGTATCATTATCCATTAGCAGTGTCTACCATGAGTGCAGGTGGAGAGAACTGGGGCAAGTGAGACTGTCTCTTTCATTCCTGGATTAGAGATACAACATTTGGAAACCAGCTGTACTTGGAAATCCTAGGTGGATAGAAAATGGACCATGTTTCTCCCAGGCCACCAGCTTGAGTGTGTAGCTGGGGGACACTGTATCTTCTTGTCTGTTACAACACTTGGGTCTCTCCTTTCAACCCACCAAGGCTTTTCTGAGCATCTATCACTCTCTATAAGCCTCAGATCCTTCCTGAAGAAGAAGAATGGGGGGATGCAGCCTAAGGAGCAGATATAAGTAAAGGAAGTTTGGGACCAAACCCAGCTCTTGGTTGCTCCTCTGTAAGTTCTCTTTGATGTAGGATGCCTATGGCCTGGCTTCACCATCTCAAGCCACTGGTTCCCATTTCCAGGTCTGCTGCATGTTTCTGGGTTTCAGAGCAGGATGAAAGCCTATCTGGGTTGAGGGAACAGTGAAGGTCAGGGAGAAGAGCTGAGCCTTCCTGAAGCAGAGCAAGTCAAGCAATAATGATTACCAGAGGAAGTTGAAGGTGGGTGGGATAATGATAGCATACCTACATTCTCAAGATACAGGCTGCTTAAAACTGTCCTGTGCATCCTTCAGGCAGAAGTCCAGATGGCTTCCACGCCACAGGAGAACAGACAAGCAAACCTCTAAAGCACAAAGGAAAACCTCAGTGATTTCTAGTTTTGGTGGACCTGAGGAAGGGCTCGCCATCTTTCTGATACCCCCAACTCCACATTTGCACTGAGCTTTGCAGGTGTGATAATTCTGATGGCTCAGAAGCCCCAACATTGGGACAGAACAGTGTGGATAAAGGCCTTGGGAGAATACCTCAGAAAACTGTGTACCTAGAAGGTGCAGCTATTCTTGGACTTTGATTGATTCTGTGAAATGAACTTATGCACACATTGCCATCAGTTAAGTTAGTTCCTGTCACATAAGCATATCGTTAGACCTTAAGTAACAGACTACATAGAAATGGAGAATGAATTGGAGGCAGAGGAAAAGAGGAGGACAATAATACTGCATACCAGACTTTAAGCTTGGTGGTAAAATATCTTATTGGCATGCCTCTGTGGCTGTCCTCATATACCCTACTATCTAGTAAGAGTAGTCTAGTAAGTACACAGTGACCTGAGACCCAACAGGGTGGGACCAAGTTCTCTGTGTCTTCAGAGGAGGGAGGATCATCCAGCAGAGGGCTGGGCCAGGAATGTGTAGTGAAGGAGCATTGGACATGCATTCATACATTCATTTACTCAGGCTTTTGACCAACCTTTCCTTCAGTGTATACAAACCCTGTGTTGGGCTCTGGGGATATAGAGACTACTGAAACTCAGTTCTTCCCCTCAGGAAGTTCAGGGAATGCATATGAAAAAATATGTACACATTATAGTGTTATGGGTGCTGAGATAGACCTGATGAGCAAGGGAGGGGCAGGCAGAACTGGCTGCTGCAGGCTTCCCCATGGCACTTTGGGGCACATTAGAGAATGACACCTCTTCTGATCAGATGCCACCTGCAGGTATGTGGTTTGGCAAGCAGAAGCCTGGAAAAGAGCCCCAGTCTTCTGGCTTACTCAATACCCACCACTGGTGTTGACTTAACCAGTGAATCATAGGAGTGTCCAGACACCCCTGTGCAGAGTTCAACCTGCAAAACTGTGCATAGCACTGCAGTAGCAGTGGGCTAGAAGCATACCGTCCAAGCATACCATCTTAACTCTGATGCTGTGTAACCTTAAGCAAATCACTTGACCTCTGAGAGCTTATTTTCAATATGTACAGGATAAAAACCATAATACGCAGCTACTTTGATTGCTGTGATTAGCAGCAGTCAAATAAGATAATGTATGTAGAAGTGTTCTTGGCCCTGGAAAGCTCTACACAGATATTAAATATAATTACTCAATAGAGATTTGTCTATTGATTAATTGATGAGAGATATCTTTAATAAATCCGCTAGTGGGTAAACCATACTTTCAACAACTTCTTTTCTTCTTGCTTCTCTCTCTTATTCTCCCTTTCTCCCTCCCCGCACCCCCATGTCTCTCTCACACTCACACCTGCCTTCTACCATCAGCCTTGCCAATTCACAGGCCTGCTTCCTCTTTGCTGAGAGACCCTTATTTTTGTTTTCAGGATTTTAGTCAAGAGACAGCTTTTCCATAGAATCATAGAACTGAATGCAACTTAGAACTTAATAGTGTTCTTTAGGCCATTCCTTGCTTAGTTTCTTGCAGAAAGGATTTTTTTTTAAGTGGACATAGAAAATAGTCAGGAAATGTTTGTCCCCAATAGCTTTATTGGAAAGCATTATTGGGCCAAATGAACCAGGCTGAGCATTTGCATTAATTAAATTGACCATAAACCTAGCTTAATGTTTCATTTCACCTTTCTTCTGGCATGATGGTGCCTGAGTGTTTTGGAACTCAGATACACCCACTGGTAGGGATGGCTGAAGGATCAGCAACAATCAATGTTTGCAATCAAAGAAGATTAAACTCTATATTAATTAATGGAAATCTAATGATCAACACTCTGTGGGGCAGAGTGGCCCAAGCCTGCAGTGCATTCACAGAAATGGAAGTCATTAAACAGTGGACCCTTCTGGAAAGAAAAGCTTTTGTTATTGTTGAATTAAGCTGTCTGCATAATCTAATTCTTTAACCAATGGGGAGCAAACCAAGTGATGCAGAAAATTCGGGTATTGTGAAATGCAGCACCTGACCTGAGTTCTAGGGTACTCTGGCCCCATAGGAACCTGGAGTAGCATTAAGGAAGGGGGCTCACTCCTGGATTCAAAGCCAAGCTCCATCACTTGCTAGATGTGTGATCCCAGGAAAGTTACTGAACCTCTCTGAGTCTCAGTTTCCTCATTTGGAAAATGGCCGTAATTGTTGTATCTTGAGGCATTTTGTAAGGATTTGATGTGGTAAAGATAGAAAGGCAGAAAGCAGAGGGAGGAAATTCAGGCTGGTTTGTTGAGCCAATGCTCCTGTCTGGGCCCCCATTTTTGTAGACAGGAGTCCATTTAAGCCTCGAAGCCAACATATAAGACACACCTTATTAGGCCCATCTTCACAATGAAGATGCCAAGGAAATTAGAAAAGAATAAATATTGGAAATGTATGAATATCCTAGTGAGTGAGGATTTGATGACTCTCATTTATTGAGAGGACTAACTAAATATGGCTTCTACTATTTGATGCTCATTCACTGCTTCATTCACTCACCTATGGTACTTGGAAACTTCTAACACAAGTGAGGAGATGGAGACTAAGAGAGGTCAAGGGTAAGAGTCAAGGCCAAAGCTGGACTCACACCCTGATGCCCTGGGCTCCTGAGTCCAGGCTCACTGCACTCTTCCAGGGGTGTCCACAGAAGGGGGGAGGTTAAATGGAAGATGGCTGTCATCCCCTTTCTATGTCAGCCCCGTTTATGAAAGCATGAGACAAGGCCTTCTTTGAGATGTGCCTGTGGTCTATGAGGTCTGTGAGGACAGAATTCATAAACAGAAAATGGAAGAACATATGTGACCCACTGTGAACTCAGTGTTAACCCATGTCCCCTGACCCTACCTCTGGAGCCATTCACGCATTGGATCAGTAAATAACATGATCCTTCACAGCAAAGCCAGGTTGTTGTGTTCAGGATGGGAGGAGGGCATGCGAGGGTATTGTAGTCATCCCCTCTGCCCATCCTGTGGGTTTGTGAGTCTGTGATTGGGAACCCTGGTCCAGGAGGTGGCAAAGTGCCACAGGACACTCAGCATCTCCAGATGATTTTATTATGGCCAACAGAATGACTGGAGCTTCACTTTACTAAAAGGCATGTGCATAATCACCTGGCTGCTGATAGCAGAATTCTGGAACCTGCAATCCAGAGCAGTCCCAAGGGAGGACTTGCAGCTCCCTCCCCATCATTATTCCTCCTCAACAGACCTGGGGAGATGTCTACATTTGATCTCTCAGCCTATCATGGAGACAGTTTAACACCATCGGATAGTCTTTCCACGAAGTAATAATTTAAGAGAAATTACTCTCTAACATCTTCATGCCAGATAATTCTTTACCAGCGTCTCTGGGTGATTTCCTTCCTGGGGAGCAGCATAATTACTTTGCACTGGCTCACCAAACAGATGATGGCTCAGTGCATCATTGCCCCCAATTGAATGGATTTAGAGCACCATTGCATTCTACGATCATTTATCCCTGAATCTCTCGGAGGTCACCTCTGCTCACCAGGGTCCCAGACACATGAGAAGGCAGAAGCCTGAGTACCCGCTAATGTCCAAGCAGGAAAAGGCAAGTGGCTGGTTTTCAGGGTGCTTCTTTCTGGTCACCTCCCCTGCAGACTAATTGTTTATTTCATCAAAGTCCTGCCTGTTTAGTAGCACCTGAAGCTGCTTGCTGGGTCTGACTGGTTTCAAAAGAAGGAAAGCTTGTGAAATTCAAACTAAGTGTGTCTGTGTAATGCAGATACACAAATGTATGTGGGTTCCCAGCTGAGGCAAAATGTGTTTGCTTAAACCAGTGAACACTTAGCTTCTAAGATAAAAGTACAAACAAACCAATTCTGCATTCTCCAGCTTCCTTTGTTAATATTTCGTGCTAGTCATAGTAATAGCACAGAGTTTAAAGCAACTACCAGGGCTGTGTTTCAAAGTGAAGCCATTCACTTTCCATCCTTCTACAATAGCAAAGGAGAAGCTGGGTAAAGGACCACCTTCCCTGATTTTGCTTTGCTCGCACCTAGGTTCATAAAATCCTGTGGAGTGATGTGGGAAAAGGAAACGAGCTTTTTGAACAAGTTAAATCTAGGTCCACATCCTAGCTCCTGCAAGACTAGCTGAGTGACCTTGAGAAAGTTATTTAATGTTGCGGGCCTCAGTTTCTTCCCCTCTGATATGAGACAGAGGGACAATTTAATCATTATGCATAGGGAGTGAATATGGTCGGCAATTAATACCTCATGGGTAAGTGTGAAAAGAAGTAAGATTCTGTCTGGGAAGGGGTATGTACGATGTTCAGAACACAATAGCCAATCAATAAGATTATAATAATTAGAATGACTATTTAAAATGTAATGCTCAGTATTTTACATTTCATTGTGTTGATTACTGGATGGGAAATCATAAAATGTTTAAGGAAGATTGTGATTGGCAATGGTTTTTTTTTTTTTTTTTTTTCCCAGTTTTGGCTTAATTTTGAAAACCTTCAAGGAAATAGCTCTTACACTGACCCAGTTCTTTGGAGGTTTGGAGCCACCTACTCATGTCCTCACTGGCTCTCTCACTCCCCTGTCACTTGTGACATATGCATAATTTAGATGAAAACAAATAAACGCAAGATGAGGGAATGGTTTCACATTCTGAGGGCAAACTTCCTAAAGAAAGACTTTGCCTTTGAAATCAGACTCACCACCTTTGAATTCCTACTGGTTGGAAAAATGCTCACTTCCCTCCTTTCCTTAGATATACTCATTGCCCATGATGCTGGAAGATATTTTACTCATGTTAACTCAGTCCTTCTAATAGTGTCATGGCTGAGGAAATGGAAACCTCATAGGTATGTCTCCCAAATCTATATATTTTTTCTCTATTGCATACAAATAGGATAGTATTAAGGCACAGAGCTGTAAAGTCAGTATGCTAGCTTGATTTTCTCTCCTCACCCAGCTGGGGCCTCTGCAGAAAGCCTAGGGAAGCAATCTCTCAAGATAATTCATCCACTCTATTGACTCATGGCACTAAGTGTCAGAGCACTGGAAACACCTTCAGAAAATGTATTCCTAACTATCTAATGGTAGGAAGGTGTTTTGATGTGATCAGCTCCCATAACTAAGAAGGGTGTCCTCTCACTCACACTCTCCCTGTCAGCATATGTGACACTTTGGGGGTCTAGATTCATTCCAAAAGGAGGCAGGATTGGAGTTGCTCACAAACCTACCAAGGATGTTTGATGGTTGACTTCACAGTGTCAAAGGAATGAGGTCACTTGGCATCCTCAGTGATACATGTTGAGCAAAGGTTATAGTGCGACACCCACTCCAACCCCCCATCTCTAGGGTAAGAGCTGGGAGCCCTCCTACCACACTTAATGTCAGACACATCTGTCCTTCTGGCACTTGCATGTTGACATTGAACTTAACATATAGGGCTCAGGGACCCTTTTGGCCCCTTCTGCAGAACTGTGGTTCATGCACCAAGGAAAGGCTACACAGGTCAACAGAGGTTCTGCTTCCTAGATGAGGAATATAAGAGGGACAGAGGGCACTGGCAGTGCTTCTCTGAGTACCAGAGAAGAATTCTGTGGACAACTTAGACTCAGATCCTGCTTCTTGTGAGGGAGGCTAGGGCAGCTCCCCAAAGTCTGACTGACACTTCCCCAACTGTGTCCATTCAACCAATCTTGATGGCCATTGTATATAAACTGACCCTGTTAGGACTTTCTTTATAAAACTGCCAACCTTGGGCTAGTGGGTGGTGTCTTCACTTAGTAACAACAGGACAGAAAGTCAGGACCACATATTCTGAAAAGCCTGGGTGTCCAGGGTGTTGGAAGAGTTGAGACAGGGCAGGTCCTGGGACGGGATGCAAGGTGGAAAGTTACCAGAGCTACTGGAAATGACATGTTTGGAGGGGGGTGCTTATCTTTGAGGATTTAAGCCAGAAGTCTGTGCCTCTGAGACAGTGGCCTCATCAGATCTGAGGAGCACGACGAAGCTGTCAGGGTCAAAGGGTGAAGGCCAGACCCAGATGGCAAAGTGGAGGGTAAGATGAGCCAGGCAAGTCGGTCAGAATTTAGGCTGAGGTCTGGGGAGGTTCCAGATACTTGCTTTTATGTGGCAGCAACTTGTGCAGAACATGGGAGCTCACTTTGCCCAGGTAGCCAGAGAACAGCTGGGGGCTTCCTTCACTTTATTCTCAGTCACCAGCAACTTAGTCTCTTCTTTGGAGGACTGCCTTTGGGCTCTGGGAAGATAGAAATGCCTGGGGATCCATGCACCCCACTCCAGCACACCCCAAATCAATGACTATTTAGTGAAGTATGAAAGTGCAGCTCCCTTGCCTCGGGTCAGGACAACTCTAAGTTATACCTTACACTCTAGTGCTCTTCCACAGGCTCGGAGTGAAGCCATTCTCCATGGGACTCTGCCTGAAATCACATCCTTGTCTGACTTCCTCCCTTCCCTACCCGGCCAATCCCACTTCCTTACAGGTTTCCCCTGGTAGAACTTGTTAGTGAATCACTGACACAGCAATCTGCACCTCAGAGTCTGCTTCTCAGGAGCCCCATCTGAAAGGCCATCTAACTCATGCCTATAATGGTCCATCACCTCACAAGAAAGTCCTGTGTTCTCTCTGAGTGCCCCATGCAGCACCATGCTCAGATGCCACGCCCTTGACTCACCTCCAGCTGGGGAAGCAGTGGAGCAGTACCCCGCCACAGTCAGCACATAAGAAGTAGTGCAGACAACTGTAGAAAGATTGAGGTCAGTGTGGGCTGTGACCATTCAAGAAGAGCTTCCTGGATGAAGTGGGCTTACAGTCAGTCTTGAAAGGGAAGCATTGCAGAGTCCAAGGGAGAATATAAGCAGGTGGACACATACATATGAGCAAAGAGGCAGAGACAGCGGTCCAGCCCTAGGAGACTGAAGACCAGAGACATGAGAGGCCTGGTGGTATGGCTCTAACATGGATTGGGTAGAGAACCTGGATATAAACTAGAGACCTCTCTTTTATATTCCACGCAGAATATATAAGAAAAAATGCACCTTTTTTCTCCCCACCCAGCAGAGCTCCATGGGCATGAGAACAATGGGGCATGGCTAAGGTAGAAGCTGACCCTAGTATCTGTAGCACAAGCCAATGGCAGCACAGCTGCATTCACAGGCAACTGAGGATTCGGTGGGATGTATATCCCCTTGTAATACCCTATGTGAGGGCCCTGCGACACTCCTTAACTTCCAGCAGGCAGTCCTTCCTTAATGGTTTTCCTAATGTGCCCTCCCTGCTCACCTAGGAGCCCACACTCTTAGCCCAGTTATGAGAAAAGGTCTGGAGTGCAGCAAAGAGCAAGAGCAGAGGGAAGGAGACCACCATGCAGCCAAGTGCTCTCTTAGTCTGGTTTCCCTGAGACAAGGGCTTGGGTGCAGGCAATTTATTTGGAAGGTGAACCCAGGAAGCTCAAGAACAGAAGTGGAGAATATGAAACGGAAGGGGAAAAAAGTCAATAAATGGTGCAGTAGAGCACAGGTTGCTGTGGGCACTGGACTCTATCCCACTGAGGACCCTCTGAGATATAATTGTGAGTGTGACCAAATATCCATCGCATCAGACTGACTCAATGTTGGCACTGACAGTCTCACATTCTGGGAAACCTTTCAGCCCCTTGCAGACCAGGATAGATAGTCACTGGTATCATATAAAGTGTGCACCAGAGGATGGGGAAGTTGGAGTATTTGTCACCACAAGTTCCTCATTGGTTGAGTGTTGCTTCTGGGGATCAGCACCTCTGGGCTGCCCCTTATATAAGGATAAGCTATTACAGCATCAGAGAAAGCCCTTGGGTAGAAAAGCAGGGCGTTGCAGGCCTTGAGGTAAAAAGCTGTCACCAGACACCAGAACAGTCCATAGAGCTTCAGGTAAACTTAAACATGAGCTGGGGTATATGGATCAAAGCATCAGTAAGGTCAGCTACTAGTACTTGTGATCTCAGTTCTTGGTTTATGTTAAACCATTTCGTTGCCCCTGGAACTCTGCAAAGTAGGGATGAGGAGGCAAGTTGCAGGTCTGAGAAGTTAAGTTGCTTCCCCCAAGGTCACTGGCTTTGTTTGCAGCAGCAAGGTCTGTCCAGCCTCAGAGCTCAGCTCCTTGCCTTTCACATGCAGCCTCCAGGTATCTATTTATCCTCCAGCAATCTCCAATTGCATCAGCCCAAGACAGATTCCTTCTGAATAGTTCTGCGGACAACTGCTGCAAAGAGAGGTTATTGAAAGCCATTCTAGAATGTAGTAATAGCTCACCTTGAAAAATGACAAGGTTAAGGCTGAAGAACATTCTATTCTATTCTGTTATAATTAAGAGAACTTTTCTACATTGCATAATTGAATTATAACACTGAGTAATTTTTTAAATAATTATTTTCAGATTTGTTTCTACTACTGGTGCACTTTTTAAAAAAATAATATACTTTGCCACTTAATAAAGCAGATAGATGCTGGGGGGAGAGATGGTGGAGGAGATATTGTTTGTGTTCAGTGGTTCCATCATTACTATTGATTGCACAACCTTATTACTCACCTCGAAGAGACTGCAATTGATAGAAATGGAAATGAAGGAATATTTGTGTTCCATGAGGCCTTATTGAAAGAGGAAATAAACAATATATGTAGACAAATAAGAATTCTTTGTTGGCCATGGCAGCGGTGCTTTCAGAGGAAGGATTAACATGCATTCTAAGCAAGCAGCCTAGACTCTCCCTGCTAGTGCTGGGAGACTGTTCACTGCATAGGCCAGTTGTCAGGTCGGAGGCATGTGGTGCTGGAAACCCAGCCGCCGCTGACCTGTCTGCAGCCTGCTGAAATAAGGTGGCAGGCGTGATCAGGATGGTCTGAGATGGTCCTTCTCTGAGCTCCTGCATTTACTTGGTATTCAAGTCTGAGGCTGTAAATTGGATTATGATAAGTCATTCTCTGGATCCCTGGAGAGTTGTGGCCTGAATAATGAGGTGAGGTAAGTAGGGGCAGACTCAGGTACTCAAGGGTGTTATTCTGAGGTCGGGCCCTACCTTTTCCCTGCTCTCCTCCCCAGCACTCCCTACTTTCCGCCCTTCTGCACCAGTCTGCCCTGATCCCACACCACTGTCCCTGCTTCTCTCAGGCTGCCTCCCAGCCTCGAAGCCCTGCCCTTTCTTCCTTCCCAGGCCAGTGACTGCTCAGCCTTCAGGACTTGGTCTGCTGCTGTCTCCCACAGTCTCTGGACCTCCTCCACCTGCCTCTTTCTCAGTTCTGAGTACACAGCTGTCTCCCAACCAGACTGTGAGCTGCAAGGGTGAGCACTGTGCCTCTTCATTTCTGTCCCTGGGCCCCAGGGCAGTGTGGTACAGAGAAGTGCCAGGAGCTGTCAGTGGACTCAGGCAAACTTACCTGTGCATATTTGCAGTGACCTCTTTGCTGATACCCACAAAGATTTTTTAACTGATATATAATTTATATATGGTAAAGTTCACAAAACTTACAGGCACAAGATTTTTTTTTTTTTGCCTATATACATAAGCATGTAGCTACTGTATAGATAGAGGCATGGAACATTCCCAGCACCCCAGAAATCCTCTTCTTGCTCCTTCCTGCCCCCTGTCCCTCACCATACAGTAACTATTTTTCTGATTTCTATCACCATTGATCAGCTTTGACTACTTCAGGCCTTTATATAAATGGAATCATGCAGCAGGGATACTGATATCTGGCCTTTTCTCCTCAACATTATGTCTCTGATGTTCATTCTGATGGTGTTTGGGGTACCCTGAACTCATCCTGTGCAGGGCTCCCCTAAGCAGGTGCCTGCAGGAGCTCTGGGTGAAAGAACACAGGGACAAGCCCAGGGCTGCAGACAGAGCTCCCACTGGCTGCCATTGACTCAGCACTGGACCTCGAGTACTCAGACCATGGGCAGGTCACTGCTGGGTGACCAGGCTCAGGTCCATGAGTTGAAGCTGCTGCAGGCCTTGGTTCATTGAGAAGCGACGGCCCAGAGTGTATCCCGGGAGGTGAGCAAGGAGATAAATGGAGGAGGAAGGAACTGTTAGTCATGGGTATAGACAGATGGCTGTGCTCTCAGAAAACCCCTGATTTGCTCTGTCAAATCACTGCTTTGAAGTGGCCGCCTTCTTGGCCACTGCAGCAGTCCAGCTCTGTGTCTGCTCAGGCCCTGACCTGGTGAATTTAGGGTAGCAGGTGGTATCTGCTTCACTGCAGTGGACATGATCCTCTGAAGGAAGTGGCCTGCCTTATTTGTCCCTGTGTCCCCAGCATCTAAAAGATGCCAGGTGCACAGTATATGATAGTAAAGTTGCTTCCAAACAAAGGAAGGGAAAGATGGGCAATAGTTTCACCTTTTGCTCCTTCAAATACCTTTGAGATGATGATCAGACCTCTTTCCTCAGTCTCTCCTAGGGGATCTACACCCATCAGCGTGTTCTTGGTCTGTCCAGAGCTGAGCAGAACTTTGCAGGAGCACAGTAGGTCATCACCTGGCTGTTAACCCAGCCCCAGGCTTGGTCTGCTCTCTTGTCATCCCTCTTCCCAAGACTGTTTGATCCCAGATCCAGGATCCCTGCTTTGTTCACTCTGTCCCTGCCCCAGTACAAGGCCTCAGCCAGAGAAGGGAGCTCAGTCAATTGTGTGGGCATCAAACTGAAATATCCATGTCCTCTCTTAAATAAAGGGAAGTTTTAGCATGGAAGCATAAATGTCCAAAGTAGGCTACATCCTGAGATTTCTGAATCTTACATAATAATATGGGTACAAAAAAGAAGTAAATGTAGCCATTTTAATATTCACATTCTCTCCTCCGCCCCCATGAGTGGAACACTGACTCTGTCATATCAGGTTCTGAGTCTTTGTGTGTATGTTTGTGTGTGTGTGTGTGTGTGTGTGTGTGTGTAGAATCATGGTAATGGGTAAGCAGAGAAATGAGAATAAAGTCTGGCTGGATTTATTTGCATTGAAAAAGGCATAAAATTACTGGTGGAAGACAGTAGGAGATATCCTGGAGGTACAAGGAGAAAAGACAGCAGGAGGCAGGGAGGGCCAGTTGGAGGAGAATTTTTGAGTTAGGAGAGTGAGGACAGTAATTGCAAAGCAGCTTCCACGCCTGTGAGGAACTGAGGAAGATAAAGAGCATGTTTGGGATGTTCGCTGTGCATTGTGAATGAACTATCCTTGGATGGACTCCAAAGCAGCTCAGCGGAGACTTTCATTTCTGTTCCATCGTTCTGCGTGTCGAACCTGAGCATCCTCCAGTGTGCCATGATGCAGCACAGGGCTGCAGTGGGGCAAGCTAGCTCATGCAGACTTCACGTGCAGGGACGCACCTGGGGGTGGCAGGTGAGGGACACTGCACACTGGGGGTGGGGGGGATAGATGGACATGAGAGCCAGGCTGCTTCAGGGGAACTTTGAGAATTGGTACAGATGACCTATAGCATGTCTGGAGACAAACAACCTTTGCAAAACAAGGATGTTGATACACTAAACTTGATCTGGGGTGGCACATAAGTTTTATTCATTTAAAAGCCAATTTTGATGAATTGGTAGATTTCTCAATTCTGATGTTTTGAGAAGGATTCCTAGGTAGGATCCAGGCTCAGTAGGAAAAGTGACATAATTGGCATAGTTGGCCAGAAATATCTGTCCCGAATGCCAGAGAGAACACAGTGGTCACGGTTAAGTTTTGCCAAGGCACCTCTCAGGCTCAGGTCCCAGTGTGCGTGTGAGAGTGTGCGCATCTGTGTGTGGCTGATGGCCTCACCGGGGCTGGGGTGGTGTCACTGGATATTTAAATTCTCATTGAAAGAGCACTTTGTATAGAGCAGGAACTCTGTAGAATTTTTTAATTTTTAATTATAGTTGTCATATAATATTATATTAGTTTCATGTGTATGACATTAATGATTCAACTTTTGTGTACTTTCCGATGTGATCACAATACGTCTAGTAACCATCTGTCTTATATGAATTTACATGGTATTATTGACTATATTCCCGGTGTCATACATTACATTTCTATGACTTACGTAATGGTAACTAGCAGTTTGTACCTCTTATCCCCCTTTACCTTTCTCACCCATCCCCACACCCCCATCTGGCAACCACCAGCTTGTTCTCCGCATCTATGAAGCTGTTTCTGTTTTGTTTTGTGTGTTCATTTTTTTCTATAGGTGCTTTTGAGTTAATTCTTGAATAAATAAAAGTGGATGCCTTGAATACTGGAATATAAGATGAAAAATTCTTTTCATTTTAACAAATATTTATTTACTGCCAATAATGTGGCAGGTGCTGCAAGAGGTACTAGGAAGGAGAATGTTCCTGACCTCAGTGAGTTCATGGACTTTGAGGAACTTTCAGGAAAACAAAATTAAGCTTACCCTGATTACCATAGCCTACAGCTGGGACCTGAGGCAGTGTCTCCTTTTAGGTGGAGCAGGGTTCAGAGTTCTGTAATCACTACTGTTTTGTCCATACCTCTTAGTCTAGAAACATGGTGCGGGGGAGGACCCTTCCAGTTGCCGAATTAATTTACTCTGAGAGATGCTCTCAGGCCCCATTCATAGTCCAGTCATTGAGATTTTATAGGAAAAAAAGATATTTCACTTATAATGTTTGGAAGTCTGGTTCCTTACCCCATAGCTGATTGGAAGTGGTAAATTTGGAGATTGAAGGCGGGGAGTGGAGGATCCTAGAGGGAGCCCTCTGATGGAGATTGGAAAAGGAACTATCAAA
Source organism: Trachops cirrhosus (assembly GCA_028533065.1). NCBI lineage: Eukaryota > Metazoa > Chordata > Mammalia > Chiroptera > Phyllostomidae > Trachops > Trachops cirrhosus. The sequence continues at coordinate 32,304,147 of CM052544.1, forward strand.
GCGACCATGAGAGATGAGCCTGGAAAACACAAGAAGCAAGAAATCAGACATGAAACCAATGAAAGCCTTGCCTTAGGGGCACTTGTCCACCCCTCTCCACCACCTACCTTCCAGACACAGCTGCTGCATCAGATTAGCTAACTGGTCCATAGAGGACAGCAATGTAGGGACAGAGATGCATCCTAGAGGAGGCAGGCAATTGGCTCAGCAGTGGCACTACGCTACTAGACAGAAATGGTATATCCTGGTTTGCAAAGGATAGTGGACATGCACTGCTGAGCTTTGTCCTCTAGCATATTACATATTTCTGCAGGCACCACACAGAACAGCCTCAGGTGCTGCAGGTGCAGACAGGTGGCACGGTGCAGTGGGCCTGGGGTGCCCACAGAAGTGCAGCCTGCTGTGGCATATGGGAATGAAGGTTGGTGAGGCAGAACTGATAATTCTTCAAGAAGCTGGAGATCAGGGCTTCCTGTGAAATCTTCCAAGTTTAAAATGTTGGCAACTAATTCAGTTTTTTAAAACATTCTATAGCAGGGGTGTCAAACTCATTCTCACTGTGGGCCACCTCAGCCTTGTGGTTGCCTTCAAAGGGCCAAATGTAATGTTAGGACTGTATAAATGTAAATACTCCTTAACAGTTAAGTGAGAGCTCAGCACTGCCACCGGGTAGAAACAAGGTGGAGGGCCAGATTTGGCCCGCAGGCCTTGTGTTTGCCACCTCTGCGCTATAGACCTGTCTGTGACTTTTTTTTGTTTGGTCCAAAGATTTCCTCTGCTTTCCTCTCCTCTTCCCCCATGTGTGATCTCTACCCACTTGAAGGGCATTATTATCCTGTGTATACCAAGGAAACCAACTCCTAGAGTAGTTTTCTGATTTGCCAAAGTTCTCAGAGCTGCTGGTCAGAGAAACTGAGTTTTGCACCCAAATCTGAATTCAAAAGAGACACATGTTTCTCTAGCTAAGCTGCTGTATACTGTATGTATTACTTTAGAATTTCAGGTATGACTTTTACTATTCGCAACCTATCCTGGGCAAGCTGAGCAAGGGACTGTTCCATTGCAAAAGACTCTGAGCTGCTCTTTCCAGAGACCAAGTGATGATCACTCCTCAAAGTGACTTTCTCCCCCAAAACTGAGCTGTCATCTCCCCTAGAAATGACATAAAGGGATGTTCATGAGGTACACTTTCTAAGCTACAGTGTTGAAGACCTCCTGTTTTCCTATTGCAAGCAGAGGTTTATCCCTTTGTCTGATAGACCAATGGGTGGATAGATAGATAGATAGATAGATAGATAGATATCAATTTCATAATACAGGAGGTTCTTTTTTAAAATTAATTGGCAACTTATTGTTGTTTAGTTACAGTTGTCTGCACTTTTCCCCCATTACTCTACCCTGCCCTAACCACCTCCCACCTCCCACATTCAGTCCTCCCTGCCATTGTCTTTGTCTATGTGTCCTTTATACATGTTCCTTGACTTGACCCTTCCCCTTCTTTCCCCCATTATCCCCCTCTCCCCCCCACCCCCAGCTCTAGTCACTGTCAGTTTGTTCTTTATTTCCATGTCTTTGGTTCTATTTTGCTCGCTTGTTTGTTTTGTTCTAAAAAGCAATGTAGCACAACATTGCTTTCCTATTACCCCAATTAAGAAATAAAACATCACTGGTTCAGATGAAGTCCTGTGTGCCACTCTCTGACCAAATCTTCCAGATTTCATCAGGTGGAAGTTGGTGTTTATTGTTGCCATGCATTCCCTCATCTTTCTGAGATCCAAAGTCTAGGTGTGTTTTAGGGTACACACATGCATACTCACATACCAGTACACCCATACAATCACACACGTGCCCTGAAATGTGTGTACATGTGTGTCTGCACCCACACCCACACACAGAGCTTCCACTTTCCTCACGGGTGATTAATGACTCACTTTAGCCCCAGACCTTGTCTGGCCTCTCCAGTGAGCCTGTGGGGTCAGTGGGGCCGATCGCATCACCCTCATTTTTTGGAGGAGGAATAAGGACTTCAGAAGGGGTTAGGAGATGGACATGAGTCCCCTAGACCTCAGCAGAGCGAGACCTGCACCCTGGACCCATCTGCCTGGCTCAGGGGCACACCCCCCACCCCTCCCAGCCACAGCAGCATCTTCTCTTTGCTCTGTGTCACTTGGTGGCAGGCAAAGATGATGGGGTGAGTTCAAACAGAAAAGTCATTCCTCCTCAGACTGAAAATAGCAAGCCGCAGTTGAAATTTGTTTTTCCAATTTATTTAATGCTTTCTTTTTCCTTTTAACTCCTCTCATTAATTGATAATGTCCTCTGCCCAATCAGTTTCTTTTATTGCTTCTCCCTTTAAAGCTTGGGGCCAGGAGCTAGGTAGGTGGCATTTAAGTTATGACTTGTTTAGGAAATTGATATTGGCATTTTCTGCATGACTTGCCTTTCTTCAGTGAGTTACTTTGCTCTAATTCTCTATTAGAAGCTCCAACTGTAAAGGAGATACAGGCTAATTAAAAATTGGAAGCTAGTAAATTTCACCTTGGGCAGCTAGTATGTGCTTTTGGCAGGAATTGATGCAATTATTGATCAAATAAAATTGTCATCCAAAAGAACATCTCCTTTCTTTTTTTAAGAGAAAGCAGCAAAATATCTAGTGCTGAAATCAAGCCTTTACTTCAAAGATGGAGTAATGACATATGAACACCACATTGGTTTAGGTCAAAAGGAAGAATTATATATATTTTAAAAACTAAATGCTATTAGATATTTTTAAGTGAAAGAGTAAATTGAGCTTCTAATTCATTGCTGGGATAAAAAGCACCATACTAGGCCCACCATAATTACTCAATAAATGTTTATCAAACTGAACAGAATTGGAAAGCTGTCAAGGTACCATCGCCCTTAATCAGCCTTTAGAACAAAATAGCCAACAGCAGGGATGTTCTACCTGTATAATATTGATGGAGTCCTAAAGATGCAAGAGTGATTTTTTTAAAACAAATTGGATTATTCACAAAATGCAGGGGGTGTGGGGATCAAGTTCTCAAATCAAGCAGCTGAATGTTGCCACTGTGCACTTCCTAGCTCAGGAGCCATTCCTTCCGGATGGACCCTTCCTCGGGTGTCCTTGTTCTGTGGAAAGAAGAGCTCCAGCAGCACAAATCTTCCTAACGCCAGTGCAAACCTTTGCCCATTCCAAGGCTTTGTTCTCCAGTAACCTCAGGCTACATTTCTCAGTGTGAAGACTCCCTCTGTCAAAGCTTTCCTTTGCTGTGCTAGTAGCAGAGCCACCACACAGTCTGCTCTGACTGATACCGGGCATAGAAGGATGGACAGGGCCAGGGACCAGTGGCAGAGCTGGGAGTAAGGGCAGGCTTTGTCCTCATAGCTCCCTGTCCTATCTCTACTGCAAGAAAGCTGAGCCTAAAACAAAGACTTACATGACTCCGGTGGATGAGATTGGGGGACTGGTGGGGTGCAGCAGGAAAGTAAGAAGAACTGATACAAAGGAACATTTTCCAGTAGGTTATCACTGTGGGCGACTGGGGGCAGGTTCCCTGGGTCCTTCTGAGGAGCCGTGTAGAACAGAGCTGTCTAATGGAATCTTCTATGGTACTGAGAGTGTATAATACTGCATCCACTAGCCACATGTGACTGGTGGGTGATGGAAATGTGGCTTGTGAGCCTGAGGAACTGATTTTTTTACATTTATTTCATTTTAATTAATTTTTATTATTAATTATGTGTAGACTGTGCTTCAAGTTGCTGACCCAAGGGGTGGAAAAGGGTATCACTTACTCACTAGCTATGTCTCCTGTCGCCTCAGGGGGTGTTATGCCCTACACTTCCCATCAGCCCGTGTGGGTGCAGGTGGTCCCTGCTGCCCCCCAATCCCACCCCAGTGTTACAGTCTGTTGCATCAGATCAGCCACAGGTGCAAAGTGGGAGCACAGGGGGTTGTTGTGTAGCTGAGGCAGGAGCTACCGGGCAGGCCCTGTGTGAGGCTGTGTGCAACAAACATGGCTAGAGCAATGTTTCTCAAGTCTGAGTGAGTGCCAAGAGCTCTTGGAAGGCTGTTAAAATACAGATTGCTGAAGGCCATCCCTAGTGTTTGAGGTCCATGCTGCTGGTCGGTGATCACATTTCCAGAATCTCTGGGCTAAAGTAAAAGGTAGACCAGAGGGTATGAGTTGGAGCCAAAGTGACTAACTGGTTGGGTTTGCCTGGAACTATGAGGGAAGGGAGGGGCTTCTGGAACAGGAGACTTTCAGAATTAAAACCAGAACAGTCCCAGGAAAACGGAGACAAGTCCATCACCTTCAATGGAGGCATCTTAGCACTTTACCACCTGTGCCTCGGTGACTTTACCTGCCAAAAAGGGAGTTTAGGCACAGTCCTGCTTGCCTCCCAGAGTGCTTGTGAGTTAGGGTGGCGATGTAATGCCTGTGAAATTTTAGTGTTGGCTTTAAGATAAGCAACACGTCTATCAGCAGAGGGTCCAGGTGGCCTAAGGATCAACAGTGTCTTAATTTTATCCCTGACCCCTGAACAGCATCCAGAACTGTAGCCCCAGTAAGGAAATCGGCCTTCCTGCCCAGGTCCTGATTCTGAGGGTGGCAATGCTGGAAGTCTGTGTAATGAATAGGGTTGAGCTGTTCATGGGGCCTTTGAGTCATACCTGGCTGTGGGTTTCTTTTGTTGTTAGGTGTAATGTTTTCAGGGAGAGATTGGAGACTCTTTGGACCATTTCTCCTTCACTAATAAATTAAACATGTATTGATTGTCCTCTGTTCAGCCCTGGATAGATATGTTTGGTAGAAAGAGGCACAGGAGGTACCTGAAGCTTGTTCCTTGCTCCAGTGATGTGCCTAACAAATAGGGGAGGAAAAAAAGGTTTGACAATGCCCATCCCCAATTCCAAATCCCACACAGACAGATGTATACATATCCTCTAATGCTCACTCTACTTTCTGTTGACTCATGTGTGTGATGGTGCTCCTGTCTGCCTCCCTGCCCAGCCTTGACTGTGAGCGCCCTGAGTACAGGGACCATGTCTTGCCTCTCTTACTATTTCTGTGCTCAGCCCAGAGCCTGGTAGGGAGATGGCAATTGGAGGTGCTTGCTCAAGGGAGGGGGCCTCTGCTCAGCTCTGTGTGCTGAGTTGTGAGACATACTTGCTGGTAAGAGGGGCTGAATGGCAGTCCAAGAAGCAGCAGGTTCTAGAGGAGATAAGGCAGGCACGGGACCATCTGGGTGGGTAGACTATTTAGAGGCAAGGAGGTGAGAGACTGTTCCCAGCCATGGATCAGCATTAGCCACAGACACTGGAGAGATCTTGAAGGTGTGGGTGACAGGGAGGGCCTGGCCTGGCTGGAATGAGGATACAGACTGGTCAGTAGAGGAAAAAGAAAGAAACTGGCTCAATCTGAGGAACAGATAATAAAGGGCCCTTCCAGCCCAGCTGAGGAGTAGGCATCATGTATCAAAGTGGAATGTAATAGTAAGCAAAGGTTTCTGAGAATGAGAGACAGAGCGGTCTTTCCGGCTTCCTGATTTTCCAGGATGTTGTTTGATTTATTAAGGCATGGCTTTATAGCTTAAAAAGTGCCATTTATGAAATATTACTCAGCAAGACAAAGCAGTGAATTATTGATATACCAACAACATGAATGAATCTCAGAATCATTATGCTGAGTGAAAAAAAGCTAGATCAAAATAAAAAGGACATCCTGTATGATTCCATTTATATAAAATTCTAGGAAATGGAAAATACTCTCTGAAGACAGAAAGCAGATTGGCGGCTGCCTGGGGATGGGAGCGAGGGAGAGGGGGATTGTAAAGGGGCATGAGGAGATGTTGGGGGATGATGAAAATGCCTGTTTTCTTCATTGTGGGGATGGTTTCACAATACATACACCTCAAAACTGACCAAAACATACATTTCAAATGTGTGCAGTTTCTGGTACTCCAATTATATCTCACTGAATTTGTTTTTTTAAGAAGGCTCTCCAATAATGTAAAGAAAAGCCATAACAGTAGTGGAAGTTGAGAAAACATAATTTATTTTCTTAAGGAAAGGGGAATTGTTTATAAGTCAGTGGATGTAATTCTCACAAACACTCCAGTGCTGCAGGTATTAAAATACCATTTTACAAATTCTGAACTGAGATGCAGACATACTCTATGACTTGTCCAGGGTTATGCAGCTTGTGAGTGATGAGCAGAGCCAGGCCTGTTGGATAGGCCTATTCAAACACAGACCTATCCAATCCTCAAATCAGTGTTCTCTTTACTGCATCTGTGCCTTTCAAGCTCCATTCTCCATTGGAGAGCATGCCCCGGTGCTCAGCAGGAGAGAGGGATGAACCGATGAGCCAAACAGGACTTACAAAATGTCCATGGACTCGGTTGCTTATCCTTCATAATGGGTTTGGACTGAGAGAGGATTCCACCTTATAATTATTAAGATGATTTTAGTTCAAACTTTTAACTCAAGCAACTGAACTCTAATCTTTTCTGGTCTTCATAGATAAGGCATAATCTTAGTTTGGAAAGCAATCAGAGCAGGAAACAGGTGTGTCAAAGATGGATGTGAGCAATTTATGTTCCAGATATGTATACTGTTATTTACATTTACTGTAAATATATGCTATTACCCTGAAAATAAAAGGCCAAAGTGAGAGGCAACAGATATTTATTCCAGATTCAACAAATAGCTATTTGGGAAGCAATGATCAACCAGAAACTCAAGTAATGTTCTCATTAGTAGACTAAGGCAAGGGGTATTTGTGAAAAAGGGACGGGAACCCTGGCTGGCATGGCTTAGTGGATTGAGTGCTGGCCTATGGGTCAAAGGGGCGCTCAATTCCCAGTCAGAGCATGTGCCTGAGTTGTGGGCCAGGTCCCCAGTAGGGGGCACGTGAGAGGCAACTACACATTGATATATCTCTCTTCCTCCCTTCCCCTCTCTCTAAAAACAAATAAAATCTTTTTAAAAAGGAGGGGAGAGAAACAGTTACATGAATAGAAGGAAGATACTTCTAATAGATGCAGATAAACTAGTAATTATGATGTTAATTCTAAAGAATATTTTTAATTTTCAGATAATATTCATATTATCAGCCTTATTTTTATCTTTAAAAACAATTGTTTGGGACACAATGATATTTTAGGCCCAGTCAAAGGGTTATTTTGCCCAGAACATTCTAAAACTTTCAAAGTGTTAGAACATTTTAACGCTCTCCAAGTGTTAATCAGTGGTGTTCAACCCGTGTCCCACGGGCCACACGCAGCCCAGGATGGCTGTGAATGTGGCCCAACACAAAATCGTAAATTTACTTAAAACATTATGAGACTTTTTTGTTATTACACGTCACAATGTATTTAATGTATGGCCCAAGACAACTTTTTCTTCCAGTGTGGCCCAAAGACTTTGGTGTCAGAGACACCAAAATGTTGGACACCCCTGCAAAGGTTTGAGGAATACCACGTACAAACCTTTGGGATGGCAGCTGTGCCTCCATTCTAAAGTGTCTCCATGTATAGTACTTTTTACAATACCCAGTCTTTGAATGTACATTGTTAACACATATCACATTAACAAAATAGAAGTAAAAATTGGGGGACAATAAGAAAGGAGGTTGAAAAGAAAGGCAGAAGGAAGGAAGAAAAACAGAATAAAAGAAAGAGGGGGAAAGAAAGAAAGGAAGGGATGGAGGGAAAATGTCAGTAGTTCAGGGGATATGTGGAGGTCACTGAACAGCCAACACACTCTCCTGGCCCTTCCCATCTCCACCAAAGACTGTAAGAAGTGATGACTGCACCGACTGCCTCAAATTCTGTCACATACCCAGCTCTGAGAAAGATGCTATTGCAGTCATGGAACACCATTTCCTACATGTTTTGGAAAGTCTTCAGTGATGGCTAAGAAAAAGCACAACTGATTGGAACACTTTGACCTCCTGAGTTTTTTACTGGAATTCAGCCTCCCAAGACCAGGATGTAATTTCTGAGGTTTGTGTATTGAATTGAGGAAATGCAATCGATTGTTTTGATTTCCCTTTTTGTCACCATGCTCCAGTTAGCTTCCTGTCAGCACCACTGACTAATTATCTCTTTTGATTTTATCCTTGGTGTTGTGGAAGGTCCCGTTAACACCTTCTGAGGGATTTATATGAAAATTACTGTGAAGCAGGCTTGGACACTAATGAATTAGTCTATAGATGGGAAAAATCCAGCTGCTTCTGAACAGGCTGGGTCATTCTTCACAGCCCCTTGAATGAGCTGGATTCTGTCTATCCATCCTTCGTATCAGCTCCCTCGTCCCCAGCAGCCTCTTCAGACACCTCTTCTACCCGACCCCAGTGCTTCGTCCCTCCTCACCTGGGTCATACTGTTACTGTTGCATTACCACCCTGATCACGTAGTGCTGGAATCCTCTGGCATCTCCACTGGTTGTTCCATGAGGAGAGAGACCATGGTTAGTTCTCTTTGTGTCCACAGGACCCAACACAGGGCCCAATATAGGCAATAGGATTGTCTACTATGTGCCAGGCATGGTCCAAAGGGCTTTACCTGTATTCAGTTCTTTAATCTTCAGAACTCTATGAGATGAGCTGTAGTATCATACCCATTATATAGATGGGGAAACTGAGGCACAAATACTTTAGTTACTTATCCGAGGTTACACAGAGTTGTAGGGATTCCAATGCAGACAGCCTGGTTCAGAGCCCACTTTGAAGTTTGGTGGCATTCATTGAGTTGTATTTTTAGAAACTGAAGTCTGTCTTCAGGTACCTAGTTAATCTGTTTATAACTGGCCAAGACATATGCTGAAGGAATAGCACATATCGGTGCCATAGCCTAATTTCAAAGCACAGTTCCATCTGTGGCACAGTGCCAGCCAGGCCTCTATCCTATCTCAGTCCCTTCCATGGTGCCTCATTGCCTTCAGAGTCAAGGCCAAACACTTGAGAAAATTTTTACTCCTTTCTATAACAAGCAATGACTGACATATCATAGGAGACTTAAATAATATTCATTAAATGAATGAATACACTAAAAGACACACCTGTATGTGGACAGAATTTAGCAAGTGTTGTCTTTCTAAAATCACATCCCTGCCAACTGATCATGAATTAAGAATACAACCCTATCAGCACTCTCATATATGTTTCTTATACATCAGACAAGATTTAGAAACCCAAAACACAGGATTTTATCAGGATCCTCATATATGTAAATTATGACAAATTTTCACATGTAGTCAGGCAAAATTTTTTTTTTTAGGTTAGAAGCAGGGCTTGTGAAGCATGTAAAATAGTCTTTGAAGCCCCTTTGACCAGTTGACTAGATGCTGACCACACATTTTTAAGGTTTTTAAAACCAGATTTTATGTAAGAGGTGGAAAAAGATCAAAAGTCCCTTTAGTGCTCTAATTTTGCTAATAGGCATAAGAAAAGATTTTCTTTATCTTCTTGCATTTTTAAGATGATGGATTCTGGAATTATCTCAAAACTCCTATTTCATAAATTTTTTTGAAGTAGTTTGAGTTCATCTTGCAGTTATTTACTAAGCCATTCTCATGAGTCAGGCACTGCAGTCAACCCCTGGTGAGGGTTTGGGGGTTGGAAACACAGGAAGCTTCAGAGGTGACTAAGAGAAGAGAGCGCTGCTTTTAGGAAGCTTCCTGTTATTGGGAGCACTAATGTCACAGGAAGAGCCTGCACCTCCCTGCAGAGCATCCACAGGGAAGGATTCATTCACTTTGGACAACGGAGGACCAGTTCATGCCTCTTGGAAGGGGCACCTTTGAGGTGGGGTTGTGGGCCTAGTGAAGAGATTGCTGCAAGTAAAGAGGAGTAGGTGGCAAGAAAGGGGCATCCCCATATCTCCTTCTGAGAAGCGCATAGTCCACAGGGGTGGGGGAAACAGACCCCAAACTCAATCATCGTGCAATCAGCAAATGACAGGGAAGGCTCTTCCTTGGCTGAAATCCTAGTGGGGCCTGGCTTGTGTTCCACTTTGTAATGTGGCACAGATCACTCCCACTTTCTCCTCTGCTTTCAAACCACGTATAAACTCTACTCCTCTTTCTGATGATCCCACCCCATCCTTTATTGTGAAAACAGAAGCCATCGGAAGATAGCTCCCTTACCTTCCCACCCCTTCAGTGGGAGGTGAATCCTTTTTCCTGTTAGGGCAAGTCTTTCACTAGACCCATAGTGGAGCCCTTTTTCATGTCCCTTCACTAAGGGATCATTCTCATCAGCTCACAAGAAGGTTCAACTACCTAATATTAAAAGAAAAAAATGTATTCCCTGTCATTTCTTCATCATCAGCTATATGAAAAGGTCTCTACTGCCCTACCCAGCAAAACACTGCTCATCTCTGTACCCCAGTTTCCTCCTCTATGAAAGGGGGCTATCATTAATAGTCATCTTATAGATTTGTTGAAAAATGAAATCAGAATAAGTGTGTAAACTATATAGGAAGGGATGGTCAGGCCCATGATGAGCTTTCTCTCTGTATGTGAACAGCTATTAATCTCCAACAAGTTGCCTGTACTCCTTGCCCCATGTCCTATTTGGTTACTCCTCACTCCCCTCCATGCATCCTCTCTTCCTAACATGTAGCTGAAATTGCTGTTAAGATCATCAGTAAATGACATGAAGCTCAGGTGAAAGCTTCCCTGTCTGCTCCCTGTTGAACCCCACATCATTCAACAATGCCGACTGCCCTCTCCTTTTTGAAACTCCCTTAGATTCTGTGATTCCATTGTCTCACTGCAAGTTTGTTCCCAGTCCCTTTGCTACTTCCTCTTCTTACACCAGATAGCCTAATACTAGAGAGTTTTTATTCCCTGTTTTTACCTTTTCCACCCTCTCCAGGCCATACCTCTCATAAACTCTAAGCCCACATACTCTGATGCCTACTTACCATCTCTACTCTGCTGTCAAAAGCAGAGCTCTCTCCCCACCTCCTGCCTCAAAATGTTATCCCTCAGTCCTCTGCATCTAAAAAGCAAGGTCCCACCTACTCGAACTCACAATCATTTTTGATCCCTTTCTGCCTGTTCACACAAGACAGGTCTTATCAGTGGCAACTTCAAAACATCTAGATCAGCACACTGTCCCACTCCACATTCTGTCCCCTCTGGAGGCCTCAAGAGAATCCCAACTGCTGTCCCTGCTCCAGCTCCTGCCTCTTCCGTGCATTCTCCACTGCAAGCTGGAGGGTCTCTTAATGCTAATTCCAGATCAGATTCCTTCCTTGTTTAATTTAATTCAAAGACGCCCCAATGTCTTGAAGATAAATACACCTTCCCTGTGGCCTACAAAGCCCCCATGGCTGGTCTGAGTCCTGCCTCCCCTGCTCTGCTCTCACTGCTCTTCCCCTTGCTCAGGATACTCAGACCCTGTGGCTTCTCTGTTTCTCCAGCAGGCTGGGTCTTTGCACTTGCTATTCTCTCTCTCTCTGGGACACTGTCACTCAGCCCTCAGCTGCTTCTGTCCGATCATGAATATCTTAGACCAAATATGTCCTCCTCAATTAGGCCTTCTCTGACTCACCCAGTTAATTATGCCATTGGTACTTGCTTGTATCCTGTCTGCCCCACCAAAATAGAGCCCTCCTTACATATGAGAACATTATCTGCCTTGGACACAGCTGTGTCCCAAGCATGTTGCATCTTGGTGGCCACACACTAACTCCTCAGCACATCTTTGTTGAAAAATGAACCAGTAGTAGCCTATTCACATGTTGTACTATTCTTCTCTGTTTACTCAAGCATTTCTGAATGCATTTGAGAATCATGCAAGATGCAGCATCAAAAAAGCTTGTGTGTAAACCCACACTCCAACCTTGATTAGTCAAGTGACATTGAACAAGTTACTTAACCTTTCTCAGACTCAGTTTTATCATTTGCCACATGAGGGTGAGAGCAAAAGGTCCCTCACAGAATTACTGGGAGAATGGCACAAGATAAAATGTGTAATGGTGCTTTATAAATCAGAGATTACTTTTCAATACCCTGTATCTTAAATTGTGATAGTGCTTGCAGGTAGCAGAGCTATAGTCATTTTCATTTTAGCCTGTGGGGAAGCAGGGACTCCTTGAGCCTGGCCATCAGTCTTTGTCCCCACCCAAGACAAGTGGGCGCGTCAACTCCTGCCATCAGTGAGCATTCATTTTCTCTCTTTTTCCCTCCCTTCTCTCCAGAATTTTCTAGCAGTGCTTACTTTTATACATACCACTTTGCCAATTTTCTAGGAAAAAATTATACTCATTTTTCTTTATATTCATCTTATTATAAGCAAGGATGGTCATATGATCATATTTTCATGTGTTTATTGACTATATTTCTTCTGTAAATTGCCTATTTGTTTTCTTTGTCCATTTGGCAAGAGTGGGAGGTGGTTATCAAGCTTTTCCTTATGACTTTGAAGTCAGTTTGTATATTAGGGATCTTAGCCTTTTATCCATCACATGAGTTAAAACTTTCCCTCTAAATTTTAAATTCATCTTTTAACCTTGTTTATCAGAGTATTTCCTTTACAGAATGGCTTATAAAAATCACATTTTTGTTCAACATTTATATACTTTTATTATTTACATATACATCTTTGGTCTCTGAAATTTATTTTGGTTTAAAAAGTGATATAAAGATCTTGCTTTATTTTTTTCCTGAAGACTTATGCAACTGCACCAACTCTTCTCTGTTAAATAGTAGTCATCTCTGGTCTCTCCCACTCTGGTTTCCACTGCAGCTTTTATGTCAGATTTATTTATGTATTCTTCATGCTAATCTCCTGATCCATTCATCTTTTCCTGTACTTAAACCCACAGCTTCCTCCATTTAAACTGTCTTCTGTTCATAAGTTCCCTGACAGTCCTCACATACTTATTCTTAAAGATGATCTTTAGAATCACTATATCAGTTCCCTAAAAACCATCCTGTTGGAAAGTTAATGGAGACGGGATATGTGTATTTAAGATGTTAAACACACTGGTTAGTTACCCTCTGGGAAGTCTGACCTGATTTAGGTTCTCATCATTTTTTCACACCACCACCCACATCAGGCATTTTCTCCCCTTCCTTGCTTTGCTGTAGTGGACTGTGACACCGATTGTCATTTCAACTTGCATTTATTTGATTATGAGGAAGGTTGAGCATTCTTTCATATGTTCATGGCTCACTTGTTAAATTTTTTATGGATTGCCTAATTCACACCCTTTTTATACTTTAATTGGGATACTCATCATTTTTTCACTGATTCATAAGAGCTCTTTACAAATTAATGATACCAACTCTGTCATATACAACACAAACATTTAAAAAATTATTTGACATTTAAGTTTGTTTTCCCTATAGAATTTTTTCAATTTTTATGTTGTGCCTGACACATAATCAGAACTTAATAAATGAGAGTTGAATGTTGAATTAAGAAAATCAAATCTACTAATATTTTCTTTATGGTTTCTGGTTCTGACAATTTCTCCTGGGAGGGCCTTATTTTATGGTTTCTAATCATAGCAAAGGCTATACTATCACATCCATTTTGTCATTAGTTCCTCATCACCACCCTGTTAGGTAGAGAGGAAAGAAGTAATGAGTTAATTTTCACATTTAAAACCTGCGGTTCAAGAGAAAAACAGGAGCAAGCTGAGATGGAGCAGCAAAAGCAGCCAGGCCCACACCATAGGCAACCTCTGCCTGCCCTGCTGCTGGGGAGACAGACAGACAGAGAAGGGCTGGACTTCAGGTTCCATCTCCTGGCTGTGCTCAGTTTCCTTCAGGTGAAAAGTAGACCTTCCAGCTGCTCCTCCGTGAGGAGCTCTCTGGGTATTACTTAGAGTAATTAACTTCTCACTAATATTTTGACTAATTAGGAGACATTTGGACTCAATTTGATTTGTTCGTTTGCCAAGTATTTTGGCCAGCTTGGCATCTAGTCAGCCAGCCTCAGTCCTTGAAATGATCTCTGCATCGACTCTGAGACTCAGTCCTGCACAGAAGTCACATAGCCACTCTGAGGCTTGAAGGAGGTAGAATCTCATACCTGCTCTTTCTAACAGGTACAAAGGACTTTGGGAAACTCAGCCACCTCTGGCATCAAAATTATAACTAATATTAATAGTTCTTATTCACATAAATGCCTTTGTTATTATATCTTCCTTTTTTAGAAGATTTCTGCCAACAACATTCACTTGATGATCACAATAAACTTGTGAATTAATTACTAACTACACAGATCAGGGTCAGCTAACTTTTTACGGTAAAGGACCAGACAGTAAGTAAATATTTTAGTCTTTTCAGGTCAAGGAATGAAATTGAGCAACCCTTTTCTTAAAAAGTTAGAGTCCCTCCTACATTTTACATTAAAAGTATGGAACTTGTTCATAGCTCACAGGCTATACAAAAATGCATAAAAGGCTTGGGTTTGGCCTGAGAGCCATAGTTTGCTGATGTTCCAGTATATATAGTATTGTGACTAATGGATAGACGATGAAACTGAGTCTCAGAGAAGCCATGTGACTCTATGTGAATAGTCCTTTACTGAGCAGATAGCATAAGTTGTGGGGCTTTTGAATTCCACAATGATAGTTCAACCTAACAGTCATATTCAGTCATTCATTATCAACAATTATACTAAGCATCTATTCTGTACCAGGCCTCATGCTAAGAGGTGGGATGGTGTAAAGAATAGTCATTTAAAAAGCTCTGGTTTTGATTTAGACAGACCTGCACATGATTCCTGGCCTTGCCATATACATGCTGTGTGACCTTGGGCCAGTGATTTTCAACTTGATTCACCTCATGGCACACATAAACTAATTGCTAAACTTCTGTAGCACACTAAACACATGTTTTTTGCCAGTCTGACAAAAAAAATTAAGTATAATTTTGATTCATTCACACTGGATGGCTATTGTATTAACTGTTGTCATTTTTTAATTTTACAATCTAAGGGAAGAGGTCCATGCCCCTGACTAGTCAGCTGTTGCATACTTTAAAAATTCTTGCTCCACACTGGTGTGCCTATGGCACACTGGTTGAAAATTGCTTCTTTAGGCAAATCACTTAGTATCTCTGAGCCTTAGGGTTCTCATCTGTAAAATGAGCACAATGTACTTCATCTGTAAAATACAAATAATAGTTCATTGGACTGTTGTAAATATTTAAGGAAATAATCTATATAAAGTATTTAAAACAATGCCTAGAATATAATTTCCATTAAATGGAAGCTAATAACAAGAGTAATGACAACAATAACTGTCATTTACATTGATTGGCCTATGAACCTTTGAGGAGCTCACCATCCACAGGAAAAGCCAAGCAGAGAAACATATGGCTCAGTATACTGTGGTAAGAAATGCTGAGGACACAGAGGTGCTGCAAAAGAGGTCAGCAGGGAAGCTGCTGTGCTGTGTCTGGTGGGGTGAGGAGGGTTTGCGCCAGGAACAGACTGTGCAGAAGGAGCAGGAAGCACTGAGCAATTAAGAAGCTCTGGCTAGGAGCCCACCTACTGCACACTGGGAAGGCCATGGTCATTGGACAGCCTCCATAGAAGGGGAAGATGAAGCCGAGGGAGGGGAGATGACTTGCCCAGGATCACACAAGGAGACACATTCAGCTGTTCATTCTTTCATTCATTCACTCAACCTTAATTGAACAGGCAAAGGGCAATGTACTTTCTCAGAAAGTTCACTGTCCAGTGGGATGGCAGTTGGGGTTGGGTGGGGTTTATAAATACAAAAGGAACCAGAATATAAAGCATGAGCTAAAAGGAAATACAAATAAGCTGCAAGAGGAGTGAAGATGAAGGAGAGCAAAACCCAGCTGGGCAGGAAGGGGAGAGTAGGGCATTGGAGCTGAGCTAAGAGAATGAGAGGGATTTGAAGAGGCAAGGAAGGCACTTCAGTCCTGAGCCAAAACTGGGGTGGGGGATCTGAGGCCTGGGCATGGGCTGAGCAGAAATACATGTAGTCCATTTATAGTAAAAAGGCTCTCTAAATAGTGCCTTGTCTGGTGGTGGACACACCGTGAATGCCCCATAATACATGTTGACCCTGACCTTCCCCCATTTCTTGGCCTCAGCACCTCAGAATCACCTGGATTCTCCACAGCCCACTTTCCCCCCTCCACTCAACCTAATACTTCTAGTTTCTGACAGCCCATGCGCTCCTGCAGGAGGCCCTCCTAAATTACTGCAGGACACAGTTTTCAATAATTATAACATATGACACAACTGAATTGGAATAGGCCCTGTCCTTGCAGATCCTATCTTAAATAATTACATGGATACCCTCAGTTCCCATCCCTGTTCCTTAACCGGCCTTCAGGAGTCCTGAATCAAAAAGTTTGCCTAGAGATTAGAATGAAACTACATTACCTAATAAATCCTATATACTTTAATCAACCACTATTTTAATCATAACATGCTACACTATATGCATATCTGCATAAAAATTCAAAGAGAATTCATGTTTAAATCTGTCCAACTGTCAGGCTGGCCAAGTCTTACCCACCGTCCTTGCTTATCAGGGAAGTGGTGAAACCCTTAGCCAGGCAAAGAGTGTATGTCATTCCACACCCTGTCCAGATCCCCTTCGTCACTTCTCACTCTCTTTCTGCCTGCCAGTGATCTTTGTGCCCTAAGCTGTCCTAAATCCGACTTTACTGCATCGTGAAGGGTGCTGCTTGTATGAGGATGGAAGAGCGATTTGAAGAGATGACTGTCTCTGACAACCGTTGCTGTGCTCCATCACACTAGCGATTTCCCCTTTATTTGGTTTGTGTGGACTTGCACAGTTCTAGTACTTGGTGCAAGCAAACTTGCATGCTGGGGCTCTCAGTGAAAGTTTTCTTTCTCTTCTCCTGTGATAATACTGTTTCCATCAGTGGTTGGCAAAATGCCACTTGGAATGATGGTTTTTGTGTACATCTGGTCTTTTGATGGAAAAGAACAACTTTCAAATTGTGAACAACCTAAAAATGTTTCCTCTTTTTGCTCCAAAAACTACAGTTTTTGACTTTTTCACTGGGAGCTACTATCCAGAAAGCACCCTTCCTCCCTGACTTTCCACCTCCTACCAGCTCTATAGGATTTACTGTTTAATAATCTCCAGGAATAGAGTCCCAATATCTATAATTTAGTAAATACCTCAAGGTATCTTTATGTATAAGGTATATGAATCTAGAACTTGACACAGGCTGGGCCAAGGTTAGGCCCTTGGGGAATAATTGTGATTGACAGTTTTATAGGCCTCGTTAAATTTTTGATGTTGGTGAACACCTTTCAGACCCAAATCCCTACAAAGCCCTGCTCTCTCGAATGCCTCTCTTCCTTCTCAACTTTCTTTCTTCCTTCAGCATTTACTGTTGGGTTGGCCAAAAAGTTCATTTGTTTTTTCCTGTAAGATGGTTCTAGTAGGGCTTAGTTGTTTTTAACCTCATTCAAAACAATAAGTTGTATTATGACAGCTGTCATATCAGTGTGCATTTAAAAATCTTTTCAAAATTGGTGAATTTTTACATAGCCATTTTAATATTGAAGATGGAAGAAAATACACAACATTTTTAGCATATCATGCTTTATTATTTCAAGAAAGATGTAAACACAAGTGAAACACAAAAGATTTGTGCAGTGTATGGAGCGGGTGCTGTGATTGATTGAACATGTCAAAAGTGGTTTGCAAAGTTTTGTGCTGGAGATTTCCCACTGGACAATGCTCCCCAGTCGGGTAGACCAGTTCAAGTTGATAGCAATCAAATCGAGACATTAATTGAGAAGAATCAATGTTATACCAAGAGGGAGATAGCCAACATACTCAAAATGTCCAAATCAATAAAGTTATTGGTGAAAAAAAATCATATGGACTTTTTAGCCAACTCAGTAAAATCTTCCTGGGTACCAAGCCCTCTCTTTGGCATTGAGAATGCAGGAATGAAACACCCCCTCCCCCTGCTCTGCCTCAGCTAATTGACAGTGGGAAGTGCAGACAAGGAAATCTATGAATACAGTACTAGGTAATTGGTGCAATTACAGAGGCTAGCCTACAGTTTTTATTTGGGGTCTGGGAGTTCTGAAGTGGCTTTCCAGAGAAGGTGTGCTGGAGGTGGGCCCGAAGGATGACTAGATGCTGGGCAGACCCATGAAGAGCTGAGAGGACCCTGGACAGGGGCACTCATGCTCTTTGGTCTTGGGACTACTTTACAATCTTAAAAATTATTGAGGACCACAAAGAACTTATTTATGTAGGTTATATCCAGCAATACTTAGCTCGTTAGAATTAAAACTCACATGCTTTAGAAATACATATTAATTCAACAGTGATCAACCTATTACATGTTAACATAGATAGAATCTTTCATGAAAAATAACTATATTTTCCAAAAGACAGTGAATCCAGTGAGAAGACCAGCACGGCTTTACTTTATGACACATCTCCTTAATTCCTACCTTAATAAAAGACAACAGAATTCTCACTTCTGCTTCCTCACTGCTGTTACTTTTGTAAAACATCACTGTACAGTCATGAGATAACAAAAATGAAAAAGACAACACATCTTCATGAAATTATGAAAATAGCTTTGAGTTTGTGGGCTCTTCCTCCAAAAGGGTCATAGAGAATCCCAGGGGACTCTGAACCATTCTTTGAGAATTTCCAATTTGGAGACAAAATGCTAAAGGATTTATAATTGGCTAACTTGCTGGGCTTTGGGCTTCTGTTGTGTAGGCAGGGGAACAAGTGTTTTTCCTTGAGCCTATGAGTCTGTCAGACAACAGCTCCCTACTCCTACCCCTCCCCATCCAGCAGGGCAGATGGGAAATATACAAGAGCAACCCCCTCATAGAGGTGGAATTTCCTCAAACTCTCCCAGTAATTGTGTTGGAGAAGAATTTTTGCCACCAGGGTGCTCAGATTTCTGCAAAAGCTTCAGGCCTGTTGTTAAAGCACATGTATTATTAAAAAGGCATGTATACAAATATTCTGTGCATGGGTTGGCCGTTTTTTCCCCATCAATAACATGGTTCCTATGCTGTTATATAGAACAACATTAACTTTTATTGTATTAAAAAGCTGCTGGCCCTGCATCTTAATATGTGGAACATTGTACTTATTAGAGGCTTGGTTGGGTTTTGCTAGTTTTTGTTGTTGTTTTCCCCACCCCTCCCAAAAGAATCCCATACATAGCCATGACTCTGTTATATCGCAAGGCTGGGTGAGCCATCAAAAGGCCCCTGACATTGGCCACCACTTGTTAGCTATGCTGACATACTGGGGCCATATTTATGAGCTACATAATTAAATAAAGATGGTTTTTAGGTGAAAAAAAATGCCAGAGAAAATGGTGAATAACTGTGTTCATTTGGATCCCTTGGGATTGGGCTTGTTTTCTGCTTCCTTGCTATTAATGAAAAGAAATCCAATTTGTTCTACATGGTGAGATTTGTAATTTAGATGCTTATTAATTCTGGGTTTGTGTAGGAGCTCTTTGAAAAATATGGTCTTCAAAGTATTTACTCTCAAAGGCCAGCAAACCTTGGCTGAAAACAAGCCAAGCATTTGTGGTTAAAATGTTTTCTGTATTTAACATAAGTAGATTGAGTATTTCCAATAAGCTCTACCCTGATCTAGATGATCAGCTGGTTAGAGGAGTAGAAAAAATCACCTTTACTGTGGTCATCCAGCTGGGGGAACTGTGCAGGGGTATGGAGCAGACAGGGGAGTGTTCCGCTCTGGTAGGTCAGGTGGTGGCGTGGGGATCCAATGGTGGCTGGTAGGGACGAGTGGTGTGGACCCAACGTGGAGCCAAAGAGAATCAGAGTTCCAGTTGAGGACCCTCCCTTTCTGGCATGGGCCAAGAGCTGTGTGCCAACCTTAGAGAGGCTGCCAGTCCCAGAGATGGTGCAGGACTGTTATTCCCCAGCCATTGCTGGGTGCCCAGGCCCTGTCCTGCTCCACAATGCACATGACCTCGAAGGATCTGCAATCATATTGGAGATGCAGATGAATACAGGGGAAATGGTGATTGGAAAACTGGAGTCATTATAGGATGAATTCTGATGTCCGGTAGGCAGTTTACATCCTAATTATTCACAAGAGTGTCAGTGCCTCTGAGGTCAGACATTTAAGAAATGGCTTTTTTTTTTTTTAGTGCTAAGCTTACCATGAGACTTGGGAAACCAGAGAAGATCAAGATGTGGTCCCTGTCATAGAGGAACATGCATCTTCTCTTCTCTGTGCCTAGAAACATGTTAAGTACACAGTAGGTACTCAATTAGTGTTTCACTAACTTAAATTCAAAAGAAAGATCAAGCGGCAGTTTCATTTCTGCCACTACCCAACCTTGTGGTCTTTGACAAGTCATTCAGCTTTTTTTGGACAGTTGTTTTACATATATAAGAAGGATAATCTTTAAATAATCCTTCTAGGGTTTTTTTCAAGTGTAACTATAATAACACCCTCCAAGCGTAGCACTCCATACAGTTTACAAAACACTTTTACTTCCAAATTTTAAAATGTATTGGGTCAAGTGGGGCAGAGGAAGTGGTTTTCTAGATATTTATTTTTAAAACATCAAACAAATTTGAGCCTGAAGGAACAATTCCAGGTCCCATCCTGACCCTCGGCCTTCGTAACCTGGCTCCCATAAGTCAAAGGCCCTAAAGGAAGCAGCGCCGCCCCTGAGTCCTAGGAGGTGTCAACCTGCTCTGGCCGGATATGTGAGGATATGGCCTGCCGTGACCAAGAACCACACGCTGGCTCTGTATGGGGTCACCGTTCATGGGGCTGGACTGTGGCTGAGGTACTTTCAGGATCCAGAATCTTGGGAGAAAGGTAGTCCACAGCAGTACCGTGTCACTTTTTCTCTATGGATTTAACTAAGTCACCTTTTCTCCCATTCTTATTTTCTTTGTCTTTGAAATGATGATCAAAAGCCCTTCTCATTAGGCGATTGTAGGGGCTCAGTGGACAATACCTGTAATTCTCAGACCAGGGCGTATGTGAGCTGGCCATTCCCTCAGAAACTGACAGTAGGAAGGTTAAATGGCCCCAGACTGAAACTACATGCAACTTTATTTCTTTGAATTTTCCGATAACTGTGGGTAACCTAAAAGTCCTTCATGTTTCTTCCTTCATCCCAGATAATCTTCCAAAATGCTGGGTTCGGGTATGAATGGAATCCTTTGCTGACAGTGGGGCTCTTGTTCCCTGTTTGAAGTGTGGACATTGCCAATGGCTCTCCAGGGCTGTGGTGGATGGGGCTGGGAGGGGACCTCTGACCTCACTCAACAGTGCAGCAGGCAGAGGTATGCTGTGGATCCAGGCAGAGCTGAGCCCCAACCCTAACCCCAGCCCCACCACTCAGATGTGTCATCTTAGGCAAAATGCTCAACCTCGCAGTTTCTTCAGTTAAGAAAGCTGACAACTTCCCTTCCCTTACCTATTGTTGTAAACCCAAAGAAAAATAATCTATATCAAGAGCCTAGTGCTCTAATTGTAGTACAATTATAGTAAGCTATGCTTGATAGTTCACTGCTCCCTAGAGCAGGGGACCCCAACCCCCAGGCCATGGACTGGTACAGGTCTGTGAATCTTGGGAGAAAGATCCGTGGTCTGTGGCCTGTTAGGAACCCCCCCCCAGGGAGCTTACCTGAGCTTCGCCTCCTGTTACCCACCTCCACCATTCATGGAAAAACCGGTCCTTGGTGCCGAAAATGTTGGGGACCACTGCCCTAGAGGACAGAACAAGGTGGGCTATCAGATACACACACACACTGTGTGTGCAATGTCCTCTCCCTCCCCACCCTGCAGTACTACTGTGTTTTGCTGCATATAATGTGCACTTTTTGCCCAAATTTTTTGAGGGAAAAATAAGGATGCACAATATACATGGGTAGCACTAAAGCGTTGGTGCACATTATACACAGCAGATACGGGAAGCCTCTGCTGAACTGAGGCTCCTGTGAATGGATTCAAGCTGTCACCACACAGGACATGGTCATAAGGGGTTCCATTTGTATATTAATAGCCTGATATGCTCATTTCCAACAAGGATATGAATTAGAAATTGCATCTCTTTTTTTAATATGTTTTTAAATTTTAGTTTATTCAGTACAGTTTCTATCCTTTATTCCCATTCCAGCCCACCCACCCAGAAACTGCATCTTTTAATACTTCCAGAAACCTGAAACAGGTTTCAGTACAGGGATGCATTTCAAGTCCCTTGTCTCTGAAGGGAAGGGGAATCTTCCTTTTGTTCTTTCAGGTCACCCCTAGCAAGGCAAGACACTGGGCAGGAAAAAGGGTGGGGAGCATGGTCAGGCCCAGTGAGTAGGTGACCAAGCCTTTTGAAGTGAACTTGCCTCTCCCTTCTAGCAGAGCTGCATCCTTATTTGCCAGTGCAGGGTCGCTCACTCGCAGGGCCAAAGAACTAGGGAGGCCCCTACAGAGCACCATGCTGCCATGGAAACCCGGATCTGGAAAAGTATTTTAAGATAACAAAATACTTTCAATATTTTGTTAAGTAAAAGAAAGAAAAAGCCGTGGGATTATATGTACAGTCTGATCACGAATTAACTTTTTTTAAGCCTACCAAAAAAAAAAAAAGCCTGGCAGGATAAACAGCAAAACTGATGGGTGACTCTTCAGTGTTTTCATTATAGTGCTCTGTCTTTCCAAGGACTTTTGCAGTGAGCATCTGTTACTTGATGATCAGGGAGGGAATGGTATTTTGAAGTGTCCATCTTTCTACTTAGACTAAAGACAGGCCATGTATATGGTACTCTTCCCACCCCCAGTCAGTCACTCATGCTGTGCCTCTTTCCCTTACAGAACGTTCTCCTCCTTTCTACACAAATCCAGATCCCAGTCATCTTTCAAGGCCCAGTCTCCTCCACACTGCCCTTGCTAATATACTCAGCACCCATGCTGTGCACCACTGGAGTCCCACAGGGACTATGGGACTATGTGTTAGTGGTGCATGCAAAGGGTGTAGAACAGTTCTGTGCATGCAGACGGCACTCATCACCATGCTGAGTCAAGGAAGCACATGTCAAGGAGACTTGCTCCTGTTCTTATTGTTTCCCTTTGCTACATCCACTGTGACCTCTCTCATTAAAAGATATAATTCTTCTCACAGCATCATACCTCTAAGAGGACAGTGGCATGTTTGGGGAAAAGAGACGCAGGCTTTACAGAAGACTGACCCTGGATCCACTGCCTACTGATCCTGGCTCCGTCACTAGTGGTCTTGAACAAGCTGCTGAAACTCTTGAGTCTCAGTTTCCTTTTTTGTCATGGGAAGAAAAATGCCGACCCTGATTTGCAGGACTTGAGAATGAGAGAGTGAATGTAGTGGAAACAACACCTACCTTACTCATTTGTGCCCCAGCCTTCCTTTTTTGGCTTCTCTTGCTTTATTTAAAGAGCTTGGTCTCCCCAGGTCACTCCACAGGCTCCAGACCTGCAGTCCTGTTAGTGTTCTGAGCCTCTGGCCTTAGCACCTGCATAATGTGGTTTCCCAGCAGATATGTGTCTCAGTTGCTGAAGTGGTTTTCTACTTTGTCAGGGCAGTTTATTTCATCCCCGTTAGATTCCTGGTGCTCTGGGATTTGTTTTTGTATTTATTTTTTTTTCTTTCTTTTGTTCCTACATAAATAACATTAACTTGGAGTCCTTCACTCTGGGATATTTCCCTGATTCTCTCTAATGAGCGATGTGACCTACCCACGGGATCTGTGCTGCCTGTCCTCCCACCCCCTCCCACCCATCTTGCATTTCTGCTTTAAGACTTCTGCCCCACAGTGTTTCCCTGACCCCTTTGGCAGGGCATACACTGTCCATGGCATGTACCCCATGTCCATGCCTCACTTCCCCTCATGCTGCAAAAACAGAAAAGGTGAGGCTTATAATCTCTAAACAGTTAGTTCCCTCAAGATTGGGCAGATGGGGTGAGGTATGCAGTTGGTGTTAAGCTTAGTCACATCCATGAGACTCTGCCTGATTCAGGGCGGGGCGCAGAGTGAATGGCCATTGAATGTTTGTTGACTGAATGCTTGCTTTTTTTATTGGTCCATTATTTTTTGCTCTTTCACCCTTCCCAGTATTCCCTCTATTATGTCAAAATCAACTTTCCTAAAATTACGGGACCCTACTTTGTGAATTTTCTTTCTTCCACCATTTGTAGGAGCAGAAGGATCTCAGTCTTTTCTGATTTTTGAGGGTACTGGTACATTAAAATATAAAGCAAATACCAAACCAGTTAACACCACCATGGTGCATTCAAATGTTTACACTTACCAATTAGAGTCATACGGTGAAGCCTTCCTTTAACATCTGTTGAAGCATTCCTTCAACAGGGTCTGTAGATCTAAACTGTGCAGACTGTACAGCAAGTCTCAGTATGAAGTCTTCTTGAATGTGAATGATGGACCAAAGTATCCCCACCACTCATGACAGACCTGCCTACATTTATACTGAGGAGTTGGCCATTCACCTTGGAGTTGGCTCTTGGCATCAATGGAAGGCTGCAAACTCCTTCTGGAATCCTGATGGTACCAATAGCAAGCCAGAAAAAATGGAACTGGAGGGCCTCAGGTGCCCAGGCCTGCTCCACTCCTGTTTCTACACATTGGGATCCAGGCAAGCCACCTAACCGCAGCGTAGGTGGAGGGATGACCAATTCAGAGTGTTGTTCAACACTGAGGAAGTGGGTGAAGGACTTTCACAGTGCCGGTACATAGTAAGCTCTTAAAAATGGTCCCAAATGTTATAAACCCTTTACAGTCCCTCCCTGAATGCATTCTATCTTCTGATAACTGAATGTGGTCTTTTTGGAGGAAGCTGCATCTCCTTTGGGAGAGTCTACCTAGTTAATGCCAGCAAGCACATTTTGAAGTGAATGAACTCAATTCCAAAGCATTGTGTGAAGCGTTAAAATCAGATTAGTTGGCCACTCCCAAGAGAGAACTGGTGAATTTCTCAAAGCCATACTGCTCATCTCTCAGCCAGCTGGAGAGCGGTACATTTGATGTTGACAGAAACCCCTCGCGGAACCCCCACCGTACAGTGCCAAATTATTAAACAATGTTTACCATTTCAGAGGCACAATCTTCACTCCAGTCGTATGCTAAACCATTCAGTATTCTCAGAAAACTGATGTTCATTAGCATGTTAGATCCTCTCCTTCCCTCCCCGCTCCCTCTGCTTCCCTAAGAGTCATCCTAATGTAGAGCCAAGGGCAAATTCTCTACTAAAAATCATTTCCTAACTGGATTGGCCCAAAGCCTATGCAGAATAGGTGATTTGAATCCTGATTCAACATTTTACAAACTGTGTGATCTTTGAAGCATGGTTGTATCACTTATTCATGCATATGTCTATTCAGCAAATATTTATTGAGCACATACTATGTGCTTGGCTCTGTTTTATGTACTAGGACTATAGCAGTGAAAATGACTGCCCTGGTTCCTTCCCTCAGGGAACTTACAATCAGGTGGGAGAATCAGACACTAAGCACATGCTTAAGTAATTGATTATTTGAATTAAAGTTTTGACAAGTGAGACAAAGCAAAGTATAGGGTCCCAGAGTATAGGGACCATGTAACTGGGTGTCCAAGAGAAGGCCTCTCTGAGGAAGGCCCATTTAGGCCAAAACTGAAGACTGAGTAGGAGGCAGGGGCATCTGGGGGGCAGGCAGTGAATATTCCTGTGAAGGGCCTGTGGCAATGAATATACCTATGAAGGGCCTGAGGTGGCAAGATGCTTGGGACTTAGAGGTAACAGGAGGATGTCTGGTCCACCTGCTGCTCCTAGAGTGATCCCAGGTGAGGCTGGTGAGAGGTGGCACCAGGTCATGCAAACCTGACAGGCTGGGATCTGGACTGTGATCTGCATTAGTGAACTAGTTCTGTGGCTGAGACAAGAGAAGAGGAAGGACCCTCAGCACAGGTGTCTGCAGAGGAGGAAGGCGCCCCAGAGGGCACCAGAGATGGAGTAGGGTGAAGGGAAGCTCTGGAGACTAACTAGTCTTACTATAGGTGTCACATTTCAGAGGGCTGGTCCTGTCCCAAGGAGGCCATAGCTGGTGGCAAGGTAGGCAGGTCAGAGTACATAGGACCTAGGCATTTCAGCAGACCTCTCAGGCATACTAGGACCCCTCACTGATCAGGGCATTTCAGGTCACAGATGAAAGACCTGGGCAGCTGCAAGAGGCACTCCACCCACCTACCAGGACTTAATCTGCAGTGACTAAGTCTTTCCTCAGCCCCTCTACTCTTTCCCCACACTGTGGAGCTCAATGTCCTGTATGTCTGCATCTTGCTTTGGCACTTGGCCCTGTTAGTTGCTGTGGATTCAAGAACAAAATACACCAGATACAGACTCTGCCCCCTTGGAGCCTCCTTGGCTGACAGAATAGCCTGTGTTGAGGCCCCATGAAGAAGACAGCGTGACTGGTCAGGGAGCCTGCAGAGAGGGGAAGGGACATATGTGGCTGGTGGTCACATGTCTTCATTTTAAAAATAGTGGGAAGCCACTGAATCGGGAGCTAACATGATCAGACTTGCATAGCCCAGAATTGGTAGCCCTGAAAATATGTAATAACTGCTGCTTGAATAAATAGATGGTGGATCAATGTGTGAATTTATAACAGTTAAAATTTATGAATACTTAGTATATTCTAGGCACTGTTCTAAAGGTTTTATATGAAATAACTCAAATAATACCAATGAGAACCCTGTGAAGTACGTGTTCTTTTAATCATTCCATCCAGTTGATGAGGAAAACGACACGCTGAGACTTAAGTTACACAGCTTAAGTCACACAGCTAGTGAGTGTGGGCCTGGATTTCCACCTGTTCTCTGGGCCCCAGATCCTGGGCTCTGGGTCAGACGGAAGACGAAGTAAAGAGTTTATACCAACAAATCACCCATATAGGGAATAAAAACCCTTAAGTTGCATCTATAATTAGGAAGATCATTCCAGTTCCTTCACTACACGTGTTATCAATGTCTTTAATCCTCACTGAGTCACCTGATTAGAGGCAATCCGATAAAACCTGGTTCTTCTTTCTGTGGTTCACTGAGACTCACAGTGCTTTCCCTTTCTCCCCTGCAGTCCATGGCTATCTTCAAATGCTTGGAAGCAATGTAGACATTGATTTTTAATGAAAAGTCCCCGAGTTTCATTAGAACACGACTCTGGGATCTCTTCCCGGTATCTTTTTTCTGTGTTAGTTTTTCTAGCAAGTAGTAAGTTTCAGATCGGTAGGTGGCATTATGTTACAAATTGTGATCCCAGTTAACATAAAAATAAACAATTTCCTCTTTTTCGCATGCATGTGTTCTGTAAAGTGTGATCCACCTCTGTGAGGCTGGTTTGGGAGCTGTCACTTGGCAATTGTCTTCTTAGGTCTATCTGGGTCTTTGACCTTCTCTATCATCACTGCATGTGACGAGTCTGACTTTCTTTCTCTTTATTTTTCTTTCAAGTAGTTTTCCACCAGGGACATACTTTGTGGCAGCCATGGTTCTCACCTTCACTCTGCAACTCTTTCTGTAGTGCTTGCACTGTGAGCGTGTTCGAAGTAATCACTCTGTGTTAGGAGCATGCGAGAAAATTCTAAGCCCTCCTTTAAAATAATGAGAAACCCAGGAGCTGAACACCCTGTAAGTATCTCCTTCTCTCACATTGTTAGCATTGTCAGGGGCCAGGATAAGCCATGTGTTACAATCAGCAGTGACGTGAACTCTATAAAAACACAATGAAATCATCATTAATTGGGGTCAAGGGAAAAAAAATGGGGATTTTTAGAAGAACGCAGCTTGCTTTGCCTTGGTTTTAGAGTCTGACATCAGGTGCATAAGAGACATGGAGACGGGAATTTGCATTTGTTTTGAAAATTGAGAGCAAAACCTTTTAAGGGCTGACATTTTCAGCAATTGAACTATTTGTTAGCTTGTCTCCAAAGGTCTCCGCCCAAATTCTGGGCAATTTTTGTTTTGTGTTATTGGTATATTTGTTAATTTCATTTTGAACATAAACTATTTTAAAGAAGCTATGCAAGGACTCCAGGGGGGAAGAGTTCAGGCAATTACATTCAGCACATCAAATAATGTGCCGTTCATGGTGTTAAGTGCTGGGGTTATAAAGTCAGATGAATATGGCACTGCCATCACCATCCAGAAACTCACATTGTAGCAGAAGAAACAGAAAAGTGCAACTAATCACGTATGGCTCTTCATTGAATCCCTCTATATGCCAGATGCCATGCCTTTCATGATGCTTAATCTTCATAATAACTCTGCAAACTGGGGACTATTGGTCCCTTTTACAGATGAGGAAACTGAGGCTTAGAGATGTTGGACAGGGATACACAGCAAGGTGGGGTGGATGCAGGGCCCTCTAGCTCCCAAGTACAGTGCTCCTTTCACTCCCTAGTGCAGCCTCCAGCCCTAATAGGAAGCCAGAGGGGAGGAATCTCTCCTGGCTGGGGAGGGGCCTCATGAAAGGCTCTGGAGAAGAGGCGGCAGTTCAGTGGAGCGCAGTGTCAGTTTGAATTGTATGACAAATTACCACTGAGAGAGGCCAAGAGCAGAGGCGAGCGGAGAGAACCTAGAAGAGGCACAGCTGTGGCCAGTGCTTTGGAAGGAGCACAGACAGGTTATAAAGTTGTACCAGAGGGGCGTAATGATTCCAGGAGTGAGATGGCTCAGAAATTGACAGGAGGCTTTCACAGCTTTCAAGTGCACCTGCACCGGCCACTCAGAGGTGATTTCTCTGCTCACAAAGTGAAGTGTGTCATTGGTAGAGTCTAGACATTGTAATGGCTTTGTGACACAAAGCATAGCACATGCATCTTCAAATTACAGCAGATGCCCCAGCAGCTTTCCCTGCTATTGGTCCTTGGGTTTTTTGGAAGTTGACACCTGCTTGTTTAGGAATTGTAGAGGGCAGCTCAAAGCGGAAAGAATAAAACAGGCTTAACTTTCTGGGCTTGCTACCTTTGCCCTTGAGCCACCCTAGCCCCAGTCCTCAGTGGCCACAGGGCCAAGACACTAGAATGGTAATACAGCTGGTTCAAGAAAATGGTGTACTTCAGACCACTGGGCTTTTTGACAGCAGTATACACTGTTACTTGTAAGGCACACACATCAGCAGGTGACAGGTCCTGGACATTCCCCACATATGGCCTCATGGAGTCTCCACAGCCATCCTGAGATTTTCTTTTTTCTTGTTTCCATTTTCTGTTCAAGAAATTAAATAGCCATTCTCAAAGCCTAGCTCTCAGGAAAGACTCAGGTAAACATGAAATCTCAAGTTTAATTCAAAGCCATGTACTTGTTCCTGACCCTTGAGAACTCATAGGCTTCCTGCTATGAAGCTTCTGCCCTGAAGTTATCCCGGGGATCACTGTTCTTGTGCCAAGACCCCTGGATTGTGGAAGGCTTCAGGTTACCCCTTGGAACCCATGACTTGGCATGAATTCTTATGCCCCCTACCTGTCCTCACTACCTTAATCTGGAAATGAGAATCTTATTACATGCTAATCCATATGGCTTCGCCCCTGGAGACTTCATAGGACTCCCCACGTGGGAGAGTTGAATTCTCTCCTCTTCACCTCCATTTACCTGCAGTGGCCCATGTTTCCATGTTCCTGTGATGGTGTTGCTGTTGTTATTTAAAGTCACTCCTATCTCCCTGGCTCAAAGCATGGCCACAGCTATTTAACATATCCATGAAACCAGTTAAAAGTTTATAGGTATATTAAGCAACCATTCTAGAGGTTATTTGCGAAACTGGTTGTATGCAAAATAACTCAATGGCCTTGCTCCATGTGTCCCATCCTCCAGTTCAGCCTTGTGAGTGTGAGGACATCCTATATTTTTAATATTTTCTGGACACCCTGAGTTCTGGACTCCATTACAAATCCCTCTTTAGGGGCCCCTGGCTGCACCCTGTTACACTGGCCTACAGTCCAGGCATGTGTCCTGACTGGGAATCGAACCTGCAACCCTTTGGTTCACAGGCCGGTGCTCAATCTGAAACCAGAAAAGACACCGGCATTAGGGCTGCCTATCACTACCAATACCAATAAGCAATGACAGCAATTGAATTTTATGGGCGCTTTATTCAGATGGCCAGTGATCTGAGAAGATGGCGGGTTCATACCCTAACAGACCACCTCTTTTCTTTCCAGGCCTGACTTTTTATAACAGGGATTAAACAAGGTGTGGTGAGGGGGTCTGAAACTCAGGGAGAATTAGGTAGAAGAAACTGCAACATTCCTGTCTTGGGCAGTTAGCTGTTCCCAGGGATGTGTGGTTGTCTACCACTCCCTGAAACACAAGGGCCCGGATGCCTCCACTTGTCCCCAGGCGGTAATGTTTAGCAGTGTCCCAGGAGGTTGGCTGTTCCTCCCTGGAGCCAGGATGGGCTTTATCTATCTGTAGTTTCTAAAACAAAAGCTTTAACATACACATTACTTGCTAGGCTTATAACTTTTTACCTTAAACTAAAATTTTCCAACTCTTGAGTCCCCTATCAAATCTACTGAGCCACACCAGCCAGGCATGTTTTTGTTTTTTCATAAAGCAATCTTAAACTTGAAATAAGCAACAACAGAAACAGGTCTTTGCATAAGGATCTGGATTTCTAACCTTTGAGTAAAGCCAGAACATCTAGGGACTGGAGCCCATATTCCTGATAGGAAACCATCATTTTGAGCTAGCAGTGGCCACTCCTTCAGGAAGGAGCCTGTGTTCTCCTATTTGCCATAGTCTCAACGCTTCCTGTTTTTCTTACATGAGGCTCACATCTTGGTTTTGTGCTTGATCTGGTCCCTGGGGCACTGGAGCAAATATCTATGTGAATGTCTTTCTAAAGGAAATGCACCTAATCAGGGCAGGCGCTTTGCTCTAGAGCTCACAGTCACCTCCTGTCACAAAGTGAGCACCTGGAAATATCCTCAAGGGAACCCATGGTTGAACTAAGTTTACATTCATCTCAGGTAACAGAGTTGGATCACTTTCCAGCCTATAACAGGAAATATTAGATTGGCCTGAAAGTTTCGATGCTTTCTGGTGAGGGCAGGATGCCTAGGGTGGGAATAAACCGGTGTTGATGTGGGAAAGGGTGAATACCTAGGAGAGGACACCTTCTCTAATATCACTGGATCCAGGCTCACACCTGAAACCACCAAGTACACCAAACAGATTGGGAAGCTCAGGAACCCTCCCCAAACTAAGTAAATAAAAGCACATGTAAAATGATAGAAGCCTTTGAAATAGGCCCTTGCAAAAGTCCGGTTCTGAAGCGCACCTGTGACTTCCCAGCTGATCACGAATCCCTGTAATTGGAAAAGATGAATGCCAAGAGGGTTTGCTTGGAAGAAATCACGTCAGGCCTAATTAATGACTCCAGAGCAATCAACCGGGCTTCTCTGATTTAAAGCCCCACAGACCAATCCATGTTAATTGGATTTGATTGTATTGCTATTTTAATTAGTAAGCAAATTATGAAAATGTTTATTTCTTCATGTGCATGCTGTCATCCTCTCAGTGCTGTGGCTTTCTTTGCTTTCCACATGTGCCAAATACAAGCCCTTCCATTGTTTTCTTGCTCAGGTCCTTCAGTTAAACTGGTTTTGAATTAGTAAGGGGCAATTAAAAGTTTCAGTTGTCCTAAGGAGGTCCTGTGGAGTGGCTGTTTCCTACTGGGGCTCTCCCTAGTAACTTGCCTTCCAGGGAATCCAGCTGCCACTTCTGTCTGCACAAAAATTCCAAGTCGAAGCTGATGTCTTTTAGCAAGGCCACAACCTACCTGTTTTAATCAGTTTCTAAAGCCTATGTTATGGGCTCAGCAAGGTACTGGGTCTCGGGCAGAGGACAGGGAGGGTCAAAAGTGGAAAGTGTTTGGCCACTGCCTCCAAGATGACTTCTGCTTCAATGGGTAAAGGAGGAGGGGTCTCAGCAGAAGGAGAGTCAGGATGGGCTTGCAGAGAAATGAGCATTTACCCCAACCCCAGGGGAACTGGAAGCCTTTAGACTCACTCACTGATTCCATGGGCATCTGCTGAGTGCCAGCTGTGTGTTGGGCTCTGTGCAAGGTGCCAGGGGTATGATGATAAATGAAACTCCACCATGATCTTCACCACCTGGTCTGTGGGCAAACTAACATACGATTTCCATTCAGTGTGCACAGTGGGGTGAAGGCGAGAAGCCCCCTCCAGAGGACAGCACGGGGAAGGGGATCTTACCTGGCCTGACTCATGACCCCAGATCTGGAGTCCTGGAGGAGAACCAAGGCCGTGCCTTTTGCAACAATGACAGTTATTTGAGCTTAGGTGGAGTCAGACTTATCTCATAGAGCTGTGATCAGGTCTGAATTCAGAGGTGTGTGCCAGGTGCCTAGCATAGGGCAGGCACAAGTAGCACTTGCTAAGTATTGCCTATGTTGTTACAATTATTTCATATCTTTTCTGTAGATACCCTCCTTCAGCCTACACCGTCTTTTTCTCAATATCTCCTGGTGTCTGTGTCACCCGTTGTGCCTCTGGATTGCATGCCATTTTAATCACCAGTTAATTCTGCTAGTGTTGGCTCCCTGGGGCTGGAGAGGGTGTCTCAGGTCTCTCAGAGCCTGTAGCATACCTGTCATAGTGTGATTGACAGAGGAGTTCACACCTTTCCTAGAGGTGATGGTGATGTGTGATCAGAAGCTGCCATTGCCTTGGAGGCCAATGATATTCTAACCTGTCACCACATTTGTGAAGTTAATATTTCATTTCACATAGTTAGAAGAGGAATTGCTAAATTGTTATACCACTCAGCTTTTGAAGAGACACCTCATATTAATCTCATCAAACTATTCCGAGTTTTAAACTCACAGTGAATGCAAATAAAGCCTGCTATGGAATAATGTAGGGTAGGCTGTTAGCAGGCTGATAGGGAAATCATCTCACTTTAGAGACGATTGGAGAAAATCAAGAAAATAAGTTCTCAGTGTTAGATGGAGTCATAATAAAGTGAATTATTAGAGGCATTTCCCTTTGAGAGTTTCAGTGATTTCCCTGATTAGTGGATCTGCTGGGAACGATGCTTCTCTATAATGAAGTTGGGTCTTTAAAAAAAAACAAACAAAGAAAGAAAACAATCTCTATGAATTATACCAGAGAAGTGTTGAGTGGACCAGATGGCTCAATTACAAGCAGGGTGGTTGCACTCTGCATCATCTTTTAGAAGTGCAGGTGGTAAAGTTCTGGGAATCTTCTGGGAGGGCACATTTAATAAGTCACCTGAGACAGTTGGAAGCCACAGCTTACTGATGCACCTGGAGCTAAAGGCTGAAGCTTTAGAGGCCAAAGACCTCTACTGGCAGCCTCCCAGCCAGGTCTGCCTCCTCCCTGGAGAGTCCTCACTCAGCCTTAGCCTATCAGGCTGCAGGCTCTCAGCGCCAGTATCAGGTCCTCCAGTGCCCAGCATGCTAGGAGTCACCACTTGTCCAGACTTTCTTTCCCTCACATGCAAAATAGAAAACCTGCCTGCCTTGATTTCTTCTTGGGGCTACTGAGGCTCAAATGAGACAGTGTATAGCAAACTTTGGGAACTTAACCTACTCTCCCAATACTAAAAGGGCCCATTACTATTATCTGACTCAGTATTCAAATGAGTTCCAGGGATTACTGTGATACAGAAATGGGTCCCAGAGACCCAAGGACCCTCCTGGGAGCCACCATTCCCTGCTGGGGACAATAAACACACATGTAGTGCCTGTTGTGTAACTAGCTGAGGAGGAAACTGGAGAAAGAGTAGAGTAGAAGATTTTAACTTTATAATAATTTTTAAAAATTTCATTCTGCAAAATAATAGTGTTCTGAGATCTTGGGAGATAAGATTGATTTAATTTATTTTTCTTCCCTTCCATGACAGTGAACTATAAAATTTCCATGTATTATTACTGTAAGAACCTATATGTAATAGAAACTAAGATTTTGGACTTTTAGTCAAATTATCCTTGGATTTTATACTGTTTACTAACTATGTAATCTTAGAAAAGTTAATGAGTCTCTTAAGCCTTAGTTTCTTCATTAGTAACATCAGGGAATAGTCCTAGATCAATTATAACTTTTCCAAGTACAAGAGTAATTCCACTTTACCCTGAATCAAGAATTAAGAAAATGTCTTCTCCCTTACTTCAAGAATCCCAGAGGCAGGATAGACAGAGCCAGCAGCTCAATAATGGCTTTAGGGACCCATGTCTCCCTCTGCATCTGCTCAGCATGGGTGCCATAATTAGGGTGGTTCCTCGAGACCATGAGGTGGCCACCAATGGCAGTTGGGTCTGCGTGCCACTCTCTTCTCACCCTGTGAATGAGAGGATCAGCTCCCCAGCTGTGACACGTCCTTAAGATCAGTTTGGGCTACGGTCTCTAGTCCTCTCCCACTCAAGTAACAGTGGCCAGAGAAATGCTGAGCACTGATTTGCTTAAGTAATCATGTTGCCCTGTGGGGATGGGATGGCTGTAGAACAAATCAGGATCTACTGTGGAAGGGGGGTGAGGACATGGCAGTTGGGAAGGCAGACAACAGTGTCCACCACAAGTACCACGATAGAGGTTTGTCACAAAGAATAGAGATGACACATGGAAGGTTCTGAGCATGTACCTTAGCATGACTGTAGATCACATTAATAATAAGCAGAGGTGCAAACCCTTCTAGGAATTTGTCTGTGTTTTAAATAGCTATTACTTTGCTGTTTTGAAAGCTGCCCTGGGTGTAACACTATGCTGATGCCTTGGAGCAGTGGCAACTCAGCTGCTTTGCCTCAGAGAAAAGGCCAATCTTGTGACAAATACTTCACTCCTGCTTTTTGTCTTTTACATTTTGTTGCAAGTGCTCTCCCTGTGGTCTCTGCATACTGTGTTCTGGTGTCCTAAACAAATGTCCTTGTCCTGCCATGAGATGTGTGCATGCCTGAAGTGTCATCTCAGAGCATGATGTATGTCTAGGCTCTGACCACAGGCAACCATGCATTGCGTCATCCCTCAGCCCAGCTGCTCTGGCAGCCTTAGTGATTGGGTTTCTCGCAGGAGCCCTGCATGGTGTGGGCTAGCCAGGAGATCTGAAAGTGTGCAAGGAACAGGGTTTCCGGGACAACCTCCCACCTGAAAAACATCACAGACGTGTTATTGGGGACCTTTACAGAATTCACCCCCATTTGTCATTTCTGGGTAGGGAGTAGGGAAACTAGGTAAGAAGAAACACAGGAAAGGGAGTCTCAGCAGTGGGTACAAGCATGAGAGTAATTGCCGTTTCTCAATGGAGAGAAGGAAGTTGTAATAGGTTGATAAGGAAAATGATGGAGTGATAAGACACAGTCTTGATTTGGTGACGTTCAGGTGCAGGTGTCACATGCTCCAGGGCACAATGTTGGCATGGAGTGGATACCTGAGTCCTGGCCCCACAAAATCAGGCTAGCAGTGTCCCTGACAGCTGAATATCACTGTGCAGGCTCCACTTCCAGATGGGTAATGTCCATGCTTCCTTTTGTTTGGGAAGGAGGACTCAATTTATGGGTCTTCCAGATGATACAGAATTCAGAAGCCTCTCATTATTAGTTGGAGCTCTGAACCATGTCATGTAAGAAAGAACCGTTTTGGGGAATGCAGTTGCAGCTTTAAACAGCCCCAAAATACAAGAATAGATGGCAGAAGTGAGAGAAGGCAGGAACAGGAGGTAAATGCTGTTTCTAAGAACCCAGGTGGCTTATGTTTGCTCATTAGGTTGATGGGAGTTGAGCAGAAGCAACAAACAACAGTATTTGAAGTCATTTTTCTGGGTGCCAGGAGCAATACTCTGCCAAATGGCCCCATACAAAGAGCATGCTGGGAGAATCGCAGTGCTACCTTATCTTGTGTGTCTGGGGGACAGGTTGGGGAATGAAATCAATGGGCTTGGTTACCAAGGATAAGGGTAAAGGTGTCCTAGGTGACTGATGGTGAGTGAGTGTGGTGAACAATTGTGGAAAAGGGTGGCTTCCTTTGGCTGTCTGAGTACACCTGGGGAAAGTGCAGCTTGTACCTGGAAAGGGAGACTTGTGGCCTTGGGGATGAGATTAGAAAAGATCTGTCCCAGGACCATCCATAGCCTTGGGCCCAGAGCAAGTTCAGGATAATGCCCAAGCCTCCTCAGTCTACCTTTCCTCTCTGAAAATAACTTCAATACGTCCCACCCAGTGAAATCAATCTCCTACATAAATGTCTGCTGGGTGGGGTCTAGCCCAGCCAGATGGTGAGCATGTAACTCTCAGCTGCACTTTCTCCTCTTTCTCTTGGACCTTTGCAGCTCCAGGCAGTGACCTACATTGTGTAGTCTTTGTACCACCTCCTCTCCACTTGCTTCCTACACCCCAGGTGCGGGTTCCCATCAGTCCTGTCACTCAGCAGGGCTAGAGAGACTGTTGAGAATCCTAGAAGCTAGTAACTTAGCACCCCTTCAAGATGATAATCTTTAAAATGTCACTAGCTGCTGAGAACAGGCAAGAGAAGGAGCTGAGGACATGCTCCTTCCCCATTGAAAAACCAGAGCCCTTAGATAACCAGAGCTACCCTCCTGAGAAGGCAGTTATGAAACACCAGTGGTCCCTCAGCCTCACACCACCCCTAGAGGTGATCAGATTGTTCTTGAAAAAATTTCTGAGCAATACATTTTTTCCCATTTCTGCTACTTTACTGTCCAATTCAGACTGGTGCTCAAGGGGCCATCCCTGCTGCTATTTTCCTGGGGAATCCAGGATCCAAAAGAAGGAGGGCTGCAGGCTTTTCCAGTACTTGTACTTGCAGCAGAGTGACTTGACTAGTGTCTAACTCTAGGGCAAATGCCAGACCCTCACTGTCACCTTGTACCACCTCTGTGGTGCCATTTCTCCAGACTGCAGACCCCACGAGATAGGAAGCCTTGGGGTGGAGACTGACTTGGGGTGGGGACTGTCTCAGGGCAGAGCCTGGATCATAGCTCAGTTCCCAGAACAAGGACTTCGTCAATGAAGGGAAAGACACTGAATGTCAGTGTTGGGGAGAGATGGGCTTCTCCTGGACCGCATTAGACATTGTTGAGGTAGCCTGTTACAATTTCCCCACCTGAACACTGAGGTATGAGCCAGCACTGAGTCCTTTTCCTGTGCACCATTTAAGAGAGATTGAATAAATAATGGGCTGCATACCTATCCCCATGGCAAGTTCCATGATAGGGGCTGGGGATACTGACAAAAGCAGGACACAGTTTCTGCTTTAAGAACCTCAGAGTCTATTGGGGGAGATGGACAAGAAAACAGCCAAATAGGATCCAGAGAGATAGATGCCAAGTGGGGGTCATCTGTAGGGACTGCAGGAGTGTCCAGAAGGGTTCCAAACCAACCTGAAGGTGAGAGAGGGTAGTTTTCTAGAACAGATGGCAATAAACTGAGTCTTTTTGAATGACTCCTCTTGTTATCATTTCTTGTTGAACATTAAAACTAAATTAGCAAAAATGATTTTCCAGATGCAGGTAGTGAAAGAGTAGGTGAGAGAGAGCACACCCACTGGAGAGCTATCACTCCTAGAATCTCTGAGTCCCATTTGGAAAGCCACCAAGGAATTTCTAGGTTACAAAGTTTTGATAGAATCAGTGAATCAAAAAGTAAACCCCCTATTTTCAAATTCGCACCCCAGTTATGTAGAGTCCTGTTTCTCTAAGCAGAAGTTGCCCACTCCTAGAAAATCATATACATTATCTGAATTAAAATCTAAGGGAGAAATTAAAAGCACACCTCATGCTGGGTTTATTTTCTCTAATGAACTGATCCAGGCCCCTTTGGGGGGTGGGAAGTTATTATATCCATAAATATTTGTAATTCTTCCTCTGATATATTACATTTGTTAACAGCACCACAGGGTAGAGGCTGTGCTACAGAAAATAAGAACGTGGTTGGTGGGGACTGAAGAGAGAAAACCAGGAAGGGGGGCGGGGTTCCCTCCTTGAGCAGGCTTCACCAGCTGTAGGTTCTAGTGGAGGGAACTTTGGACCACTGGTCAGGGAACTTGGCTCCCACTTCAGGCTTGGATGCTAGCTAGCATTTTGCCTTGGGGCAGAGCACTTTAAAGCTCTGTGGACCTGTAACCTGTTCCACAGGATATCTTGAGATGGGCAACATAAATTTAATAGTTGCAAAGGGATTTTATAAACCAGTAAGCTCTACATATGTACATTTCAGCAAAGGGCACAGAGGCAAAAGGAGGCTGGCTACCTACTTCCTCTTCACCCCCATGAACAATACACCTGGAACTCTTTACTTCTCTAATCTACCCATCATCAAGGCTCTAGAGTCACACAAATGTGGATTCAAACTCAACTCTGTGATTTGGGGCAATTTGCATAAATAGCTTCTCCAATATTCAGTCTCTTCATCTGTTCAATGAGGAAAATTACTGTTCAATTGAAGATACAGTCTGTGAAGTGTTTGTAAATAGTAGCCATTAATATGTGTTGGTTTTGCTTTTATCAGTTAGGATGCTTCCAGCTGCAATTGATGAAAAGTCCAATTCAACCAAAAGAAACAAGGAAGGAAATATATTTCTCATGTAATAAGAAGTCTGAGGTCAGGACAGCACCAGGATGAGTGGAATAACAGTTTAAGGTATCACTAAAGATCCAAGTTCCAGTGTTGACTTCTGTCCTAAGATTGGTCCCCTACTTTACTTCAAGATTGGCTGCAACAGTTACCAGTCCCACATCCCCACCCAACTATGCTCACCAGCCATGCCCAAAGCAGATGTCCTCCCGATATCAAAAGAATAGGAGATTCACCAGTAAGGAAAATGGGTAGGTGTCTCAGGGGCATTGAGATAAAAGTTTCTGTCACACCTCTTCAAATAACATGCAAGAGTAGGGATATGATGCGGTACTGTCAAATCTCTACCATACCACCTTGAAGATTGCTGTATACACAATAGGTCTTCACTGAGGTGTTGCTACTAATTAAAAACAGTTAATGGAACACTTGGTTATTTAAAACTTATGCTTACAATACTGGACCTTTATGTAGGAAGCTGTCAACTGTGGCATAATTTCTAGAAGCAAAATATAAAAAGAAGCAAAGTAATTGTGCAACAACAGAGGAATGGTTAAATAATCAATAATATGTAACACTAATTCTGCAGCATCAAAAATGACTTTAGATGACATAAAAATTCTATATAATGTAGCGTAAGTAAAAGAAAAATACATAATATCTTGCATTATTTCCACTAATAAAACAAAGAAATTGGCAAAATGAAATTAAGTGTAGGAAAAAAATTTTGCTAGAAGAAATCAGACCAAAATGTTGACAGTGATTTTTCTAGGGTGTGGAAACCTGATTGATTAGTGTAGTTTTTTCTACAATATTCAAAAATTCCTATAATTAATATGTTTACTCTTTTAACTGGGAGAAAAATAATTTCAAAAAATAATGGTGCTTAGCTTGACCACAGAGAATGTCTTCTTGACATGGATCTGCATGTATAGTTATATATTTCTATTCTATTGAAATTAATATGAAAAGGCAGCCCAGGCTGTGCGTGAAAGTCACTGCATCTCATGCATTTTTAACTGATTTATTGAAATAAATGAGAGATGAAAGAGAGGACCTTTTGGCCTTGGTAACAGGTTATATAAACTGGAAGTGATACTGTGGTGATAATGTCTACAGAAATGTGGGTTAGGGGGACCTTCTAGGACTGTAAATGTGTTAAGAAAATGATGAAAACTTGGGAAAACACAATTAATATTATGACAAATTAAAGAAGGTTGGCATGTATTCTTATTCAAAAAACAAATATTCCAAAATTCTTTATAGAACCACAAAGTGCCCTGAATAGCCACAGCAATCTCAAGAAAGAAGAACAAAGTTGGAGGAATCATGCTACCTGATATCAAACAATACTACAAGGCCATAGTAATCAAAACAGCACCGTACTTCCATTAAAATAGACATATAGATCAATGGAACAGAATAGAGAGCCCAGAAATAGCCCCACACCTTTATGATCAATTAATATTTGTCAAAAGAGGCAAAAACCCTACAGTGGGGTAAAGATAGTCTATTCAATAAATGGTGTTAGGAAAATTGGACAGAAATGTGCAAAAAATGAAACTGGAACACTTTTCTTACATCACACACAACAATGAACTCAAAATGGATTAAAGACTTAAATGTTAGACTCAAAACCATAAAAATCCTAGAAGAAAGCATAGGCAGTAAAATCTCAGACATTTCTCTTAGCGATATTTTTTCTGATATGTTTCTTCAGGGAAGGAAAACAAAAGAAAAATATACAAATAAGAATATATCAAACTAAAAAGTGTCTGCACAGCAAAGGAAGCCACCAACAAAATGAAAAGACAACCCACTGAAAGGGAGAACATATTCACCAATTATACATTTGATAAGGGGTTAATATAAAAATATATAAAGAATTTATATAACTCAGCATCAAAAAACCAAACAATCCAATTAAAAAATGGGCAAAGGGATCTGAATAGATACTTCTCCAAAGAGGACATACGGATGACCAATGGATACATGCAAAGATGCTCAGTGTCACTAATCATCAGAGAAATGCAAATTAAAACCACAATGAGATATCAACTCACACCTCTCAAAATGCCTATCATCAATAAATCAGCAAACAGTGAGTGTTGGTGAGGATGTGGAGAAAAGGAAACCCTCATGCACTATTGGTGGGAATGCAGATTGGTGCAGCCAACTATGGAATGTAATGTGGAGTTACCTCAAAAATTAAAAATGGTCTTCACTTTTCATGACTTGGAATACTTCTTCCCTGCCCCTTCTGGCCTGCAAGGCTTCTTTTGATAAATCAGTTGATAGTCTTAAGGGAACTCCTTTGTAGGGTAACTATCTTTTTTCTTGCTGCTTTTAAGATTGTCACCTTACCTTTAATCTTGGGTAATTTAATTATGATGTGCCTTGGTGTGTTCCTCTTTGGGTCCAACTTGTTTCGGTTCTCAGAGCTTCCTGCACTTGTATGTTTATTTCCTTCACCAGACTGGGGAAGTTTTCTTTCATTATTTTTTCAAATAAGTTTTCAATTTCTTGCTCTTCCTCTTCTCCTTCTGGCACCCCTGTGATTTGGATGTTGGAACATTTAAAGTTGTTCCTGAGGTTCCTAAGCCTCTCTTCACTTTTTTGAATTTATTCTTATTTCTTTATTCTGTTCCTGTTGAATGTTCATTTCTTCTTTTCTTCCAAATCATTGATTTGAATCCCAGTATCCTTCCTTCCACTAATGGTAAAAGCAAGGACCTACATACAAGATTACTCTAGCCAGCAAAGCTATAATTTAGAATGTAAGGGCAGATAAAGTGCTTCCCAGACAAGGTTAGATTAAAGGAATTCATCATCACTAAGCCCTTATTATATGAAATGTTAAAGGGATTTATCTAAGAAACAGAAGATCAAAACTATGAACAATAAAATGACAACAAATACACAACCATCAACAACTGAACCTAAAAAATAACAAACAAACTAAACAAATAACTAGAACAGGAATATAATCACAGAAATGGAGAGCACATGGAGGGAGTTCAGCAGGGAGGGGGAACAGGGAGAATGGGGGAAAAGGTACAGGGAGTAAGAAGCATAATTGGTAGGTACAAAATAGACAACAGAAGGTTAAGAATAGTACAGGAAATGAGAAGCCAAAGAATTTAT
This sequence comes from Trachops cirrhosus, assembly GCA_028533065.1. NCBI lineage: Eukaryota > Metazoa > Chordata > Mammalia > Chiroptera > Phyllostomidae > Trachops > Trachops cirrhosus. The sequence continues at coordinate 32,345,910 of CM052544.1, forward strand.
ATATATATATTACCCTTGGACATGAACTAAGGTGGGGGAATGCTGGAGGGAATGGGGGTACCAGGAAGAGGAGGATAAAGGGGAGAAAAAAGTATGGGGCAACTGAAATAGCATAATCAATAAAATATACTTTAAAAAATTAAAAATGGAACTACCTTATAGCCCAGCAATTCCACCTCTGGGAATATATCTGAAGAAACCCAAAACACTGATTCAGAAGGATATATGCACCATTATGTTCATTAAAGCACTATTTACAATAGCCAAGATTTGAAAGCAGCCCAAGTGGCCATTAGAGGATGAGTAGATAAAAATCTGTGGTACATTTACAAAATGGAATACTACTTGACTGTAAAAAAGAAGGATATTTTACCTTTTGCAACAGCATGGATGGACCTGGAGAGTATTGTGCTAAGTGAAATAAAGCAGTTGGAGAAAGACAAGTACTATATGGTTTCACATATATGTGGAACCTAATGAACAAACTAAACTAACACACAAAATAAAAACAGACTCATAGATACAGAGAACAAACTGACTGGTGTCAGAGGGGAAGAGGGTTGAGGACTGGGTGAAAAAGGTGAGGGGATTAAGAAAAATAAAGCTCACAGACACAGACAACATTATGGTGATTACAAGAGGGAAAAGGCAGTGGGGGAGGTAGAAGAATAGGTTAAAGGGAGGGATAAATGGTGATGGAAGAGACTGGACTTGGGGTGGTGAACACATAATACAATATGCAGGTAATGTATTATAGAATTCTACACCTAAAACCTAAATAATTTTGTTAACCAGTACCACCTCCAGTAAATTTAATTCTCAAAAAAAGGATTTAATTTTTTACTACAAAGAAATTAAGGAGCTGAAGCTTCCTGTAAGACAAGAAGTATGATAAGACAGATCAGAAAGCATGAGATGAGGTTGCCAGAGGGCCACTTCGAGGTGTAAGTGGAAGCAGTTCACTTCACCATGAATGGGTTGCTCATAAAGACTAATCCCCCTTCCCCAGACATCCCACCCATAACTTACTACTGGATCAAAGCTTTAAAAAAGTAAAATGCATACTTTTCCTCTTCATAGTCCTACCCCACAACAAAGTGTTAATAACTGCACTTTGTACCATTTTTAAACATGGTAAGAAACACTGGGTATGTCAGAATTCCGCTCTTCACACATCACAGACAATCAACCCTGCTGCTTGGCGCCATCACCAAAATGCCACCATTATGACTTTACTCCTTTGAGCCTTGAATAGGCTCTAGTTTCTTAAGATTCTCCCAAACAGCACTTTCCCCTGGAGGATAAAGCTTTGTCATTGTCAAAGCATCTCATGAGTGAGTAGCTGACCACCAATAGCTTTTGGATGTGAAGTTGGGAGGCAAAACAATAGGAGGAAGTAGGCTCTAAAAGGCAAGAACTTCACACTGTGTCTTGTGTCTAAAGTTTCCAGAGATCTTTTTCCCTTTGGTTACTGCAGTTATCCAAGGCTGTGAGTTACCTAATGCTTACATGGGACCAAGGAACAGGGGATCTAATATGGGTTGAGCATTTCCCACTCAGTGTATGATACCATTTCATCCTCCCAACTTTATTTACCTCATATTCAGAAGAAAATCAGCTCTGATTAGTTAAGGAGTTTGAAAATTTGCATGTGACTGTGGGGCAGATAGGAGATTCAAGGCCATGGCTTATACCTCCAACCCAGATTCCTTTCAAGTATTCAAGAGCCTGAGAGACAGAATTTTCCAAAAGCTACCACCTTTTCTGGCCAGCTGTCCCCTGCATCCAGGCAGAGCTTGCCATGGTGCTGTCCGTGGTCCTGAACATCATTACACATACTAGTTATGAGGGACTGAGGGAATGAAATCTTAGAGCCATTTTAGGATCTACTACAGCTTTCTTTTTGCCTCTGAACCTTCAAACAAAACTCTATAATTGACCTGTGCAATTTTCTCTGACATTTTCCCAAAGTGCTCTCTACAACTGACTTGCTTTAAACGTCAGTTTTAAGAGTGAATGGTTGACTTCCTGTATGTGAAATATTTCATACATAACCTTTTATCCATTGTTGCTAAGATTAATACAAACTAGCTGCCCTGAGAATAACTAAAAATGCAATCAAATAAGATTATCTATTACATAGAAAAGTAACACCTCATTAAAGTAATTGTGTATGTAGCTCTTGGAAAACAGGTCAGTATCACTGAAGCAATATCAGAAAGTACACAGAAGACAAAGAGGACGAGTCTATCTTGCCTCATCCCTGAATGAGCCATGGTTCATTCTTATGGGGATAACTGAGAATCATTAGATTTGAATCTCAGCTTACTGGTACCAATCAAAATCCTATGCTGTACCGTGCACTGTGGTAACAAATGCGCTTAATGCTCTTCACAACATAGCCATCATCCTGCTCTCTAGAGGGACCATAACAGGGAAAATAGCCCCAAACACTCACAACCTGCCCCTATTGCCCCAGAAACAGGTGCAATTTATGAAGTGCCTTTATGTAAGACAGGAACTGCAAAGCCTCCTTGAACTCATATAGATTCATGTGCTGATGGTCTCAAAGTTGGGGTATAGGTCTCCTGAGTTCTGCTAATCAGACTTCCCTCACACATCTCCTCAGACTTTAAGAAATGGAGTCAGGGTGGGTGGGTGGGCTGGAATGGGAATAAAAGATTGAAACTGTACTGAATAATCTAAAATAAAAAAAATAAATAAAAAAAAAAAAAAGAAATGGAGTCAGGGGAGACTCTGGACATGCTGCCTGGTATACTGAAGAGCATATGGGCTTTGAGGTCAGACAGCTCTCTGTTCACATACTGTCTCCACAGACAAACAGCTGTGTGATCTTAGGCAAGTCACTTTTCCTTCATGAACCTCAGAACCTCAGACCCCTTATATATAAAGTGAGCATAACTATAAAACCTACTTCCTAGTTTTTGTGGGGATTAGTTAAAATTAGTACCATGTAATCAATAAATGTTATTTTACTTGCCAGTCCATAGAATACTGTAGGATCTGAAGAATTCTGTGTAACATGTTCATTTCTTAACTTTACAAAGAAATTTGTTTGTTTAATAAGATTATACTTAGAAATACAACGTGTAAACTAGTTAAAAGCCAAGCTGTGGGTACAGGAGACTGGAGTTCCAGGATGTCAACCAACTGTACTTCAATCCATACTCTGAGGGGGGGTCCCAGAAGCCTGTGGGAACTACAGCAGGATGTTCTGGGTACCCAATGTGCCGTTCCATCTACATGGGCCTGCTACTGTTCTAACTTCTACAGAAAAAATAAAACAAAACAAAAACTAGGTGTCTTCTCTAGTCCTAAACTAGAAAGTTCCAGGAGCTGGACCCTATTCACAACCAAACCAGTACAGACAGACATTTCCTGTAGATAAATGGCATCTGAGTTTTAATCTTCCCCACAGTTCCCAGGATGAGACTACACACAAGACAATCAGCATATAGTCAGTCCTTCCCCTTAAGCCATGTCCTGTTCATTCTTCAAAACTCAGGGCAGACCTACCTCTACAGAGAAGTTTTACTGAGCTCCCCAACCTACACTGACTTCTTTTTTCAGTGACCTTCTCATTGGATTATAAAATGTCTGGGATCTTTTGGGTCAGATGTGTTAACTGTCTTTCCATGATGCTCACTCTGTTTTCCCCTAATTTGCCTAAGCCAGGAAAACCCTACAGATCTCAGCACATACATGATGGATAGAAGAGAAACAAAGACATTTCTTCTCAGTGAAATTGTTTATATTGTTTGTAATTAGGGAGGTTCCCTTGAAACATGGGATATGGAGAATCCTTATGGAATATGAGCAAAAGTATAGAAGAGTTAAGACAGTGGACTCTGGAGTCAAACAGTCTAGGTTCTATCACCCAGCTCTATCACAGGATGACTTTGGGCAAGTTATCTAATCTCTCCTTGCCTCAGTTTTCTCATATGTAGAATTAAAATAGTAGTTCTTTCTTCACAGGACCATTGTGAACATTCAAGAAGCCAGTAAATGTAAAGGCCTTAGAACAGTGTCTGCCACAAAGTGTTTCATAAATGTCTCATTGATAGTCTACCCTGTGTTTTATAATGAAGTGACTTACTATAGGATTGTTGAAAGACTAACAGACTGAGAGTCGGGATCTAAATTCTCATCTTGATTCCTCCATCAATTTGATGTGTGACTTTAACCAAGTACCTTTGATCTTTGTGCCTCAGTTTCCCCATCTGTACCATCATTTCTAAGACTCTTAAATTTTATATCTTTTTAATAACTGTGGTAAAATAAACAATGTAATATCTATCTATTTTAACCATTCTAATTGTACAGTTCAGTGGCATTAAGCATCTTCACATTGTTGTGCAACCATCACCACCATCTATCCCCAAAACTTTTATCATATTGCAAAACTGAAACTCTGTACCCATTAAACTCCCCCTTTCTTCTTCACCAACCCCTGGCAACCACCATACTTTCTGTCTCTGTGAATTTGACTATTCTAGGTACCTTATATAAGTGGAATAATATAATGTTCTTTGGTGACTGGCTCATTTTACTTAGCATTCTGACCCCAAGATGTATCCATGTTGTAGCACATGCTAGAATTTCCTTCTTTTTAAAGGCTGAATAATGTTCCATTCTATGTATATACCACATTTTGTTTATCCAGTCACCCACTGAGGGGCATGTAGGTTATTTTCACCTTTTGGCTACTGTGAATAATGCTGCAATGAATATGAACATACAAATATCTCTTTGAATTCCTGCTTTCCGTTCTTTTTGGTATATACCCATAAGTGTAATTGCTGGATCTTATGGTAACTCTCTTTTTAATTTTTAAGGAACCACCATAATGTTGTACTTTCTACATTTTTTTCATTGCTTTTTAGAGAATGAGGAAGGGAGAGAGAGAAATATCAATGTGAAAGAGAAGCATCAATTGGTTGCCTACCATCTGTGCCCAGACTGGTGATTCCCTGCACTGGGACTGGGAATTGAACCCACAACCTAGGTATTTGCTCTGACCAGGAATTGAACCTGTAACTTTGCAGTTGTAGGGTGATGCTCCAACCAACAGGGCCACACCGGCCAGGGCAGGAACCACCATAATATTTTTATTAGAAGTTGCAACATTTTGTATTCTTAAGAAGAGTGCACAATAGTTCCAATTTCTCAATGTGCTCACAGAATTTATTATTTTCTGAGTTTGTTTTTTTTGAAATACTGACCATTTTAATGGGTGTGTATGTGTTCTATGTCTTTTGGTTTTATGACTTTGTGCTTGATGTGGCAGAAATGAGTGGTCCAAAGGTCTGTGGTCCAGACCCCTGTTTGCTGCCTCTTTCCCATGTCTGTTTCTGGAGTGAGGCACTCAGTATTCACAGAACAATCTCCAACCCTTTCCTGAAAGGATTGTGACTTGGCTTATAAATTTATATGATATAACTTGATTTCTTAAAAAAAAATCAGCCCAACCTCATAAAAATTCAACCTCTTTCCTTTGATTTTATGAGCATAAGCACTCCGGGTCATATTTATGGGGTTAAGATCCAAGCTCTGATCGATGGCCTCTCATCTGCTTCCTGTATTCATGGCATGGCCCCAGCAAGGCAGCCATGGAGAATCTATGGCTTAGTGCCACTAAAACAAAACGTTCCTTCATTTCTAATGGATGCTGAAGTATACAGCTTATATCATTATGGCTGCCATAAAGTATTAAATGTAAGTAATTCAATGTTACCCAAGAGCCAGAGCCAAGCTGGTGCCTTTTCTTTCCCCTGTTCAGGGAGGACTGGCCCTGAGTACCAAGCTTGGCCCCTCCAAGGGCCCCCAAGTATGCCTGCACCTTTGTTGTTCATAGCTGGAGGCTGCCTTTCTAATTTTTTAAAGATTTTATTTATTTATTTTTAAAGAGAGGGGAAAGGAGAGAGAAAGAGAGGGGGGAAGCATCAATTTGAGAAAGAAATATCAGTTGCCTCTTGTACATGTCCTGACCTGGGACCAAACCCACATCCCAGCCATGTGCCCTGACAGAGAATTGAACCAGTAACCCTTCATTGTGTGGGACAACACCCTACCAACTGAGCCACACTAGTCAGGGCAAGACTGCCTTTCTTAAAGTCCCATGATGCTGGCTGCTGGATGGAATGAATGGCAGAGAGCCAGGTGTTCACCCAACATTTTGGCTTCTCTTGGGAGAAAGAGGGCCAGAGACAGTTTTTCCTTTTTTGACCTCTTCAAGTAAAGAGAGGATTCCCAGAGTCTAGGTTGACCTAAGATAGGCCACGGCATATACTTTTTGTGCCCCATGCCCTGCCCTCTCAGTCCATGTGATTTCAGAGCAGTCAGGTGGATAATTTGGCATACACTTTCAGCATCTCCACATCCACAGGGTCCACTCACCTCACATTCAAATACTTCCAGGAAGTGTGAGGCAGGAAATGTTCTCAGTGACAACTCCCAATTGATGGGAGGCAGGAAGATGGGAGATGGTTATTAATTATCCCAGCTGCTCATCCTTTGGAGGGACAGTTTTGATGTACATTTTACATGTTTTTTCCAAGGACCCCCAGAAAGATTGAGCCCCAGTTTTCCCACAGCAGTAACTAGCCTGATTCTACATTTTCTGTGGTCCCCTGCATTGTCTTCCTTGCTTCCCACATCCCGCTGCCTTCCTGAGACACCACCCAAGTAAACTACCTGGCTCAAGCCTTTGCCCCAGGCTCTACTTTCAGAGAGACCCACATCAAGACACAGGTTTACATATAGGGAGGGCTTCTGGAAGGGGAAGTGAACTTTGAGTCTTGGGAACTGACAAAAAGGCCAAATAGCTCTAAAAGTCAGGTTTTATGAAAAGAACTGGGCTTTAGTTGTGCATCTTGTTCTCTACACATCTTCCCTGAGCTGTGATGGTTAGGCTATTGCATACAGTTTTGCAGGTTGGGCATGGTACAATAGCACCAAACAAAGAGTTTGAATTTTGGCACTCGTCCTATGCACCAGGCCACTCCCTCAAGTGCTGATCTGTATCTACCAAAATAAAAATCTCCTTTTTCTTAACAGAAAGATACTGACCATTTCCCAGGCAGTGTGGCTTCAGGTTGACATCTGCACTAAAGAGATACTTTTTTTTTTTAGTTCACACAAAGGCATCTTACAGGCTGGTTGTGATCCACAGTTACCTGGAGTTTTGCCGTATGTCTGACTACTTTTATCTATAAATCTAACACTGTAGCCAAGGCAGTCTCTCTCCCATGCCCCATATAACATTTTTATTTCTGCATTTGCCTATGGCTAATGCTGACTTCCTTCCCTTACTCTTCTCCCAAAAGTTACTCCCATGTTTTTAATGTTTGTTCTTCAAGTCTCCACTCATTCTGGTGATCTTTCAAGCTCACTTGAATCACTACAGTACTAATTGGAGGTTATCTGTTTGTTCATTTACTTATACATTTGTTCTTCAAGCATACATTCAATGTTTTCTAATAATGGGCTATTCTACATCTGCAGACATTAATCAATCTGATACCTCTCTTGAGGAGGGACGAACAAACAGACCGATAACAGAACAGTGATCAGTGGAGAGACAGAGCAGCGGTTGGCACTCCAGGAGAAGGGAGGGGTCCCTTCCCCAGCCTAGGGATAGAAGTGGTCACAGATAACCTGAGCTATCTTAACATTAGGAGGGGAGTGAGAGACATGGAGTACATTACAAGAGAGAATACCAAGTTCAAGGAGACAAGAAATGTCCACAGGAAACTCTAAGCTGTTTATAGTTATTGGAGTATAGACTTAGAGGCAGAAAAGAGAGGCTGGGCTGGGGAAGGTGGGGTAAGTGAGGTCCTGTCCTATAGGATAAACCCATTAAGATGATTATTCTCAACTCAGCAAGGAACAGGGTGACATGCCAGGTGCTCACAAGGCTTCCTTTTGCTTATATTTTGCAAATAGTACAAATTTATTTATTTATTTATTTGTTTGTTTGTTTCAAACTCTACCTGTGTTTCTGGATGGAAAGCCACTTGAGTGGGGGTTCATTGTGCTGGGATGAGCACTTGGCTGTGATGAATGGAAGAACAATGTCATGAATGTGGACTTGGTCTTCAGAACATAGAAGATACTGAGTCAATGAAGAAGTACAGAGTTTGTTATTACCTCTGTTGGCCCACATTGCTTTTCACACAGTGAACCCTGGGCTCTCTGGTCTATATAACACCAAGGTAATTCTATTGTCTTTCTGGTGAAAAAGTCAATAGAAATTATCCATTTGCCCTTTTTCTGGACACAGGCATTGGGAAGAAAGGGGCAAGGACAGGAGAAGTAGGCAGTGGGATGGGTGGAGGGGTCTAATCCCTGTTCATTTGCTCAAGTTCTTAGCAGGACCTTACAAAATTTAGAGAGGTTTAGGTGAGCAGAAAGAGCATGGGGTTCCTGTGTCTAACTGACCTCTACTCAATGCCAGGTTCAGATTCAGGCAAGTTATCAAACTTCTCTGAGCTTCAGATCTTATTTCAAGGAGAATCATGGTCCTTCCCTCACTGGGTCGTTAGGACAATTAATGGAGACACTATGGAGAGCTGACTCAGGGTGACCTCAGATGGAGCTCATTGGATGCTGGCTCATTTCTCTCTAACTGCTCATTCTTTAGTGTCTCCCTCCACTTTTCTCTGCCTCCTTTTCTGTAAATGCACGAGCTCTATGCCAAAGTGTGTCAGCATCATCTACCTTACCCATCTCTCTGCAGGTTAATCCAATGGCATGCCACCACAAGTGAAGACTTTCCTTTTTTTAAATTAATATATTTTATTGATTATGCTATTACAGTTGTCCCATTACCCCCCTTCATCCCCTCCACCCTGAACACCCTCTCCCACCCACATTCCCCCCTTTAGTTCATGTCCATGTGTCAAAA
>CM052544.1:32355335-32408796 GCA_028533065.1 Trachops cirrhosus
GTTGTATGTTTTTTTCTTCCTTCTGGTCCACTCCAATGATGTGAGACCCATCTTTCATTCCATCACTATTGGTTCCCTGTGCATTTTTCTTCATTAAACTTATTGTAGCCTGCATTTTTTCATCTAGTTTGCGACCAAAATCAACCAATTCTGTGAGCATCCTGATCACCAGTGCTTTGAACTGTGCATCTGATAGGTTGGCTATCTCTTGATCACTTAAAAGGATAAGTTCTGGGGCTTTCAATTGATCTTCTGTTTGAGCCATCTCTTTGCGGGGTTTTTTTTTTTTTTTTTTTTTTGGTCTTGTGGAGCCTGTTACATATGAGGGGCGGAGCCTTAGGTGTTCACCACAGCGGGGCACCCCAGTGGCTGGGTTGTGATGCTGTATGTGGGGGCAGGGTCTGAGAAGGAACAATGGTGTTTGCTCCACTCTCCATAGGACCTCAGTCCCTTCAGCCACTTTCCCCAAGGAAACTGGGCCCCTCTGAGCCAATTCCTGTGTGGGTGGGCCTGTGCACCCCATGAGACCTTCCTTTTCAATCAGTGCCCCAAGGCTCTATTTCCCAGAGCGGGTGGGACCCTGAGTTGCTCGAAGTGCCTTGCTTCATAATCGCAGCCTCACTGGGTCTGCCGGTCGCCACCCACTGGCTGGGCCCGCCAACTGCGGCTTGTGCGCCACCCCAGTTGCCTTGTGGGTCCCGGTTGCCTTACAAGCGTCCGGTCCCAAAGCTCTCTGCTTTCTGCTACGTGCCTGTGCCTGGCTGCCCGATTCCGCCCCTCCTACCTGTCTGGATGAACGTGTCTAATTTAACTCCTTGGGTGTCCGACTTCCATGCAATTCAATTTTGTCAGTTCTGGTTGTTACACTGTTTCTAAATTGTTGTTGTCCTTATCTTGGTGGTGTGAGGAGGCACAGTGCATCTGCCTATGCCTCCATCTTGGCCGAAAGTCAGATTTTCTAAATTAGAGCTCTAATTATGTACTTCCTTTGCCAATATTTTATCATGTGACTTTTGGCAAGTCACATCACCTTTCTGGGCCTCAGTATATCCATCTATAAAATGGACAGGTTGATCAGATCATTTGAGAGTTCTCCCAACTGAAACATTTTATGATTCCATATATGACCCTTAAATGATGACAGTTCTATGATTCCATGGTGCCCCTCTGTCTAGAAAATAAAGCCTAAATGTCTTAGCATAGCATGCAAGCTCTCTCCAGGGCCTCTGTCCCTATGGTTGGATTACAACTTTACTTTCATTGTCCCAGTTTCTCTTTCCACCTATTCAGTCCCTTGTCTTCTCACCTCAGCAGAATTCTCTGCTGCTACCCTGGACCCCTGCTACATACTATGTATCTCATCCTCAGCCATTCTCCATTTGTTCACAACTCCCAGTATTGAAGAGAGACGAGACATACAATAAATTTATTTGTTGAGCTAATATGAAATTTCATTATGAATGGGCGTTACTAAAAGTAAGGCAGAGAAACCCTGAGTTTATAGTCAGAGATGTGGTTGATGCATTCACCAGACCAGGCCATGTAGACAGTTGTTAGAGCAGAAACACTAGCTCCAGAAGTACTTGCAGCTCCACATCAGCCTGCCATTAAGACTGTTTTGAGCAGATCAGATAAAAGGCTAGAAGAATGTTAAAAATTACACATGGATTGTGATGTTGGATGATAGTCACACTGATCAAGGAGAGGCAGACTGGTGTTGTGGAAAGTGCAACAGAATAAAGCAGGTGTAGAAGCCTTATCTTAGCTCACCATGTGATTCCAAGTCTGGCTGATTAATTTCTTGGGCCTCAGTTTCCAGCTCTGCAAAATTAAGGTGTTCTTACCCCTGGAGTGATGTCCCACCCTAATTGAGACATTGCGTGTAAAAATGCATTGAGAAAAACATCCAAATGTGACCCAAAGGGACGAAGCATTATCATGAAGTCATTGCTTACCATCCATTATAGTGAAGCTTCCTAGAATGAGCAAAACCAGTCACCCACCCCAGCCGCTGAGAAATGACTCATTCTCATGGATGTGACCTGAATACATGGAGGAAGTGTGGCAGCTCTGAAGTATTAAAATGCAAGAACAACCTAGTAGCCTCATTCATCACTGCCCAGCTGAAAGTTTCTACTCTGTGTGTTGCTTGTGCATTTACTGTTCTGTGCTCATTCAGTGAGCACACATTGGCTACAGAACTGCTCTGTGCCAGGCCCTGGGCTAGGCTGTGGAGGCACAAATAGAAGGACAAAATTTCTGCCTTATAGTGCCTCACAGTCCTGTGGAAGGCCCAAGAGCAAAAGCAATTGCAGTATGTTCTGATCAGTGACAGAATGAAGGGACATTTCATGTGAGTCTAAGTCATCTAAAGGAACCCAGAAAGCTTCACAGAGGAGAAAGAACTTAAGAGGAAACTTGCAGAATGGTTAAGGGGTTTGCTGAAGAGGGAGGGAGAGCCATAATGTGGCAGGTGAGATGAGCTTTGGAGTGTGGGCTGAATGACAACAGACAAGTTAGAAGGAGGGTGTGGAATCAACCAGCAAGCAAGCTTAAAGCCAACCTAGCAATCTGGAAGCTGACCCTGGAAATCAAGCTTAAAAAAATTTTTTTATACTCACCTGAGGATATGTTTATTGATTTTAGAGAGGAAGGAAGGGGAGAGAGAGAAGACATCATTGAGAAAAACATTGATTGACTGCTTCCCATACACACCCCTACTGGGGATCAAACCTGCAACTTAGATATGTACCCTGACTGGGAATCAAACCTACAAACTGTTGGTACAGGGGAGGACACTCCAAACAACTGAGCCACCTGGCCAGGGCCATATTTTTGCTTTGTTTTGTTTTACCCCAGAGCCTCAGGAAAGTGCTATCATTATTACCACTTGTTACTACCTCTTGGGCAGGCATAGGGTCTTCAGGGGAATAGGTTATGTTCAGGAGGTCTTCAGGGGAATAGGTTATGTTCAGGAGGGTGTAGATGCCAACAGAAGAGTGCCAGAGAAGGCCAGAGGCCTTCTTGAAGGAATAACAGGCTCTTTATTTTCACCAGATTTCATTGGCTTGAAGATTGTCTTCTGCAGACTCACAAATTGGGTATCTCCATCCTCTCAGTGGGGAAATGCTGCTGAGTTTCCTGACTAGATGGTTAAGTTACATCACTTTCTTAATTAAAATCCAAGCATGGGACAGGCAGCCTACCTCTGGCTACCCAGGACCTATGGCCTTGGTGACCCATTTATTGGCTGTAGCAGGAAATGGCAACAAAGTACAAGGAGTACTCATTTTTACGCATCACATACTTTTAGGATGTAGTAGTTAAAGAAATAGACACTTCAGTACAACCTTCTAATTCTTAAAAAGATCAATTATGGCAGATAGCAGGAGGGTAGAAGTCCTTGAGGGAAGTCCGAGCTATATGCACATGCTCAGAAGATGTGGAAGACAAAAAAAGCCCCACTGAGACTCCAAGTCAGAAGGCTCAGTGCATCCCCCAAATCTGAGGGCCTCCCTTTCTCCACAGGCCCCAGTTCCATGGTGCTCTAAAACAGGAGCCTGCAGTCTGGTTGCCCCTGGTTTCAATCAACCAGAGTCTCAGAGTTCAAGACAGAATAAATCAGTCTGGAAGCCTTAGAAACTGTTGCTGTAATAAAGATAAAGGGAGAATACGATCACTTAAAAATGTCTTTTCAGATGACTGCTGATTCCCACAATGCTAATGTTAATTCAATCTTATACCTATAATTTGGGACCATAAAACTCCAGGAAGTCAATCCTTCCGAGAGGAGGGGAAAAATGAATTTAGGAAGACTTGAATATGACTCTGTGGGTGGTATGGGTGAGTGAAGGGTTGGGAGGCCCTAAATGGCCTTCTCTTCTCTGACCTTCACTGCTGATGAAACCAATACCCCTCCCTCAGAACCAAAGCTTTAGCCACACCAGAGTCCAAGTTAAAGTAGATACCAAAAAACTGCTTCTTAGTCCCTTAGAGTATCATTGCTGAGCCTTTGGAAGCAACTGGAGAGCTAGAATGAGTCAATTACTACTCTTTGATTTTGGTGATTCTGCTGTCAATCAGCAGAGTTATTTGTAGACTACAATATTCAATTTGTAGATTGAATATTGTTGAATTAGGTTATTGATGAATAAGTTAATGATAATCAGTAATAGCTACCATTGAGTGTTGGCTGTGCTGGCTACTGTGAAGGCACATTGAACGTTTTATCTCATGTAATCCTTACAATAACTAGAACAAAAAGATATTTATCTCCCTATTTTACAGAGGTGGAAATGGAGACTCAGTGTCATAACCAAGCTCACAAAACAGGTACATTGTGGAGATGGGATTTGAACTCAGGAACAACCACTTGTTCAGCATTTCTGGAGCCTGACAAATGAGGAAAGAAGAAGATGGAGGGCACTTGAACATAAAACATGAGGAGGCTTGAGTGCCATTCTAGGGGCTCAGCCTTCCTTCTTTCCAGTGTTTCAGACTCTGCCTGTAGTGGACTACCTCTCTCTGGCATTCCCTGAAGGGTGGACAAGCCCCGTGGAATGGTAGAGCTCTCCCAATGCTCAGCACCCAGATTCTGGGATTGTGTGTGCCATAGCCCCCCTTCCCTGGGGCTGGGAACTGACCTTCTGCCAAGTGCACAGATACCCTAGCTTTCATCAGCCTGTCAGAACCAGCATAGACTTGCCAAGATTTTGTTGAAAGCCAACTGCTTTCAATGTATTAAAAGCTGAAATCCTGGAGGGGGAAGGCTTCTGTGTTTTCTTTCATGGAACCATTTGCTACTCTCTGTGTGAACTGTGCTGCAGAAAATCGACTGCCAAAGTCCTCAGTGGTTAGCATTCTGTGGACAATGGGGCTGCTGAGTGCCCCTCACTCATCACCAACTTGATTACACAGCTTCGTAGGCAAGGAAGGGACTAGTGGTCCTCATAATCCTTCCCTGTTCACCTCCCAAAAGATGAACAGCTCAGAGAAGAATCGAGCAGCTGCCTCTTCCCGATTCCTAGTGATGTAACTGTCTCCTGAAGGGCTGTTGCTCCCATTACTGCTCAGCAGGATGGATTCAGGATCCAGATTTTAGGAATATGGGGCTTACTTTTTGGGAGCTAACATTCGGCCCTCTCTCTTCATTGCTAGAGCCATTACTGCTGGTTCTGGGTTGGCAGATGTATTAATTTCCTAGAGCTGTAATAACGCATACAAACCAACTGGCACAAACAACGGAAATTTATTGTCTCACAGTTCTGGAGGCTAGAATTTTGAAACCGAGGTGCTGGGAAGGTTCTAAGCCTCTTCCCTAGTTTCTGGTAAAAACAGTTTTTGTTAAAAAAAAAAGTATACAACCTCAGCTTTTCCTTGGCTTGTAGATGGTGCTCTGCCTGTGTCTTCACATCAGTTTCCTTCTGTGTCTGTCTCTGAGTCCAAATTTCCTCTTCTATTAAGTATATAAGTCATATTTGATTAGGGCCCATTCTACTGATGTCATTTTAACCTGATCATCAGCAATGACCTATTTTCATTTTCTCTCTCTCTTTCTTTTTAAATAAACTGTGACATTTTGTATCCAGGGGAAGGTAGAATACTTGTAAGAAGTATATTCGAACTTCTTTAAGTTAGGTCTACTTCACAAATTACCCTGGACCAAGATTAAATGCATGTTTTAGGGAAACGTGCTAGACAAGCACTAGTTTCAACAAGATTAAACAGGGATACATTCAAGCTGTAGGACAGGGAGAGGGAGAGGGAGAAGTCCCAGATTCCTGACCTGTTCCACATCACTCATATCACAATGACCATCTCTTCTACTTCTCAAAGAAACATCAGAGTATATGCTGACTGGATTTGCAAATGAGAGTCAGTGAGTGAATCAAAAGGGTTAAAAAATTTCAGAATAACTTTTTATTTTAAAAATGAAAATAATACAAATATGTATACATATAGAATGATTGTATATGCAAAAAAGAAGGCTATAAACCATATCATTAACAGTAGTGTTGTCTAGAGGGTATAATTATAGATGATTTTCATTTTCTTTTTTTAATAAACTTTATTTTTAGAGCCATTTTAAATTCATAGAAAAATTTCAAATGATAGCACATTCTCATAACTCCCAGTCTCAGTTTACCCTCTTATCTTACCTTAGCATGATACATTTGTTACAATTAATGGACCGATATTGATTATTGTTAACTAAATTCCACACTTAATTCAGATTTTCTTAGTTTTTACTTAATGTCCTTTTTTGTTTGAAAAACCAGGACAACACATTACCTTTATTTATCATGTCTCCTTAGGCTCCTCTTGGCTGAGACAGTTTCTCAGAGTTTTTTTTTTTTTATGACCTTGACAATATTGAGGTGTACTTGTCAGGTATTTTGAAACATGCCCCTCAATTGGGATCTGTCTCATGTTTTTCTTATGATTAGAGTAGGGTTATGAGTTTTCAGGAGAAAGACCACAGAGGTAAAGTGCCATTTCATCACATACCAAGGGCACATCCTACCAACCTGACTTACCACTATCGATGTTGACTTTGATCGCCTGGCTGAGGCAGTTTTTGTCAGGTTTCTCCACTGTAAATGTAAAGTTACTCTTCCACCCCCTTTTCTATACTATATTCTTTTATTTCCTCTTTATTGTTTCATATTATCTGAGTGGTTCTTTTTTCCAGTGAGCACAATTACTTTGATAATTGGGGTGGGGAAGTTATTTTTACTTTAGAAAAAATTGATAAAGTCTCACAAAACATTTGCCCTTTCTTTATGTTTTGTCTTGGCTTGGTTTTCACACTATTGCACACCACTCCTCCAGTAGTCTCTGTTAGGAATTTGTCATGTCACTAATTTCAGTTCCTTCTGAGTGTGACCCTGACCTCTGCCCACACTGCTCCTTGTGTGGAGAAGGGTGTATTGTACAGAGTAACTTCCAATGGTGCCGTGTGAGCAGGCCAATAAATCAGCCAGGGCGCTTTGCCCTCACTCTAAAAGTGAAGGGGACTTTTAGCTGCTTTCAGAAGGTAAACAGGGTGTAAATCTTGCTGAAGTCGAAGGTTCTTAGGCAGCCACCTGAAAACACCCCAGCAGTTTGGAGGACAATCTGCTCTATACCTCCTTCCACTTAAAACACTCAGCACTCAGGGATGGGCACATGGTACTAAATTATCAGTGGCATAAATGAGTGAATTGTAATGGTTTCCTCCCTCCTCTCGTGCATGGTTTTTGTCAAAGAAGCTAGTGAGCGTGATGCATTGAAATTAGACAGCTTTAACGATGATAATAGTTTCCTGGCCACCTGCAGCCAGCACACGGTCCTAAAATTTACTATCCTTAGTACGTTTTTTTTTCCAATGGAACAGTTCTCTAGAGTGTGTCTGAGAGCAGGTGGCTAATTGCTGTGCTTTGAAGACAGCCCAGCGAGGAAGCCAAGGTTCTGAGAGGACATTGTGGGGACTGGGTGCCCTGGGGTAGACAGCCTGCAGACATTGCTTCATTTAACACCTGAGAGAGAAGAACAGTGTCTTCAGTCAATCATATATCTTGTCATAGCCTGGTCTCCTTGGCCTAGGTAGCACTCTCTGTGAAATTGGAACATTCTTAGCAAATTGTGCAGCTCTGAATGGTTGCTATCTCCTAAAGTAGAGACTTCAGCCTCAGTGCTATTGACATTGTAGGCTGAATAGTTCTTTGTTGTGCATTGTAAGATGTTTAGCAACATCTTTGGCTAGATGACAGTAGCACCAGTCCCCCAAGCTGTGGCAGTCAAAAATGTCTTCAGACATTGCCAAATGTCCTCTGGGGGAAAATTTTCCCTCAGTTGAGAACCTCTCTTCTAAAGGGGTAGGTATCTCTTTAGGTCCTGTGCAATGGAACACATTTGCACCCCTTGGATATGCTTGTGTTTCTGGCTGTGAAGGGCTGATGAATTTTAACTATTAACTGCAGAGGGCACAAGGGGAAACCAGGGTGGCAGTCCCCATCATGGTTCCTGTCACAATTATCTATTGCTGTGAACAAAGCACCCCAAACTTAGTAAGATAAAGCAGTAACCAACTCAGGACTCTGTTGACTTAGAAGGGGCATAGCAGAGAACTCTTGTCCCTGTTCCTGATGTGGGATCCTCAGTAGGAAGACTTGAGGGTTGGGAATGACTTATGCCCAGAACCTGAAATCATCCAAAGCTTCACTCACATGTCTGGCAGTTGATGCTGGCTAGCATCTAGAGCTAAGCTGAGGCTGTAGACAGAACATCTATTTGTGGTCTTTCTGTGTGGGTCTGGGCTTCCTGACAATGTGGCGGTCTCAGAACTAGATGCTTACATGGTGTCTCAGGGCACCAAAGGTAAGCATCACAAGAGAACCAGGTGGAGATTGTGTTGCCTTTTATAACCAAGCCTTGGAACTCACACAGTGCAGCTTCTGCTGTGGTAGGAAGCCCTCCTAAGTGAGAGGAGTGTCAAAAGTCACATCGTACAAAGAGCACAGCTGTTGTGGCCATGTGCCCCAGTTTCCTCCCTGGCATCATCTTTCTGTAGAGTACCCCTCACCACATCCTGTGGGTCCTGGCTCCTGACTCTTTTTTCTCAGGCTACCTGCTCTCCTTTAATTAATCCACAGAGCCCCACTTCCATAATAAAAAAGATTGAAGTGAAATTGCCCTCCAGGTCTGCTAGAAGAGGATGATGCTGGGGTTTTGTTTGGTTTATTCCCTCTAATTATTCCCAGTGGCTTTGAGAACTTTTGGTTCTCAATTCTAGAGATTCTAAGAATAGCTAACCCCATTTCACCTTCACAAATCTCATTTTAAGGTGAAACCACAGCATTGGTGACTGTGAGGTTAGTTCAACAAAGAATTATGGTTCTGATGTACTTGAAATAAAATTGTATATAAATTTTTGCTTTTAAGAAACTGTCTTAAAAATGAACTTGCATCCTCCAGAGTCTACCAATGGGCGATGCACATACTGGGTTTTTAATAAGTGTTTACTGAATAACTGTTTCTGCCCTCAGTGACTGGGTATTTTATTGTACCCAATACTATTTCCTTGAGCCTGGAAGTTTTAGACAAAATACAGGGCCCAGCACAAATAATACCTTTTTTTCATTACAAAATCTTTTATTACAAAATCATAGGCATGTAATTCTGTAACATAATAATATCACACTGGAGCACACCACATGACATTTTAGGTGAAATGTTCAAATCTCATCCATCTCATGCAAGACATCTATATACCCTACCAACCACACTCAAGCACACCTTACTTCTGCCAGACCCTGTACAATTAGAATGTGAAGCATTACTCCTCTTTAACTGTCATGCAGATTCTGGTTACATTAAGTTCATATGATTATTCTGTTAATTTGAACTTGGCCACAGCCAACTTTTGCCTGTGATAATTTTGAGTCAGTGCTGCAATTAGTCTGCAGTTTCTGATGTATGTGTAGCCCATTGTTTGTTCGTGGCTAAGGACTCATTGGTTTGGTCATTGAACTGTCTTTATTGAGTAACTGCTATGTGCTTGGATTTATGTTAAGTGTCCGCCATGGATGACCATCCAGAAGAAGATAGACCCTGCCCTCAAGTGTCAGAGCCACTTCTTGCTTCCTTTGGTTCTCTGTTGCGTTTATTTCCAATTGGTTATCTTCTTCCTTCTCCAGCCTCCTAAATTCTCATTCTTTGCCTTTCCTAGTGTATCAGTCTGCTATATTTTCAGTAATGCTGCATAACAAACCACTTCAACCTCATTGGCATGCAACAATAAGCATCTATTTACTGTTTTACTTGTCTATCATCATCTGGATTTTGACTGGTTTAGGCTGATCTCAGTTGAGGTAAGGTTCAGTTCTGCTCTACACATTATGCCATCGCTGAGCCTGAAGCTATCTAAGCCATATTCTGATGACAAATGGTCAGAGCACAAGACAGCAAACCTGACTGCACATTTTAAGCCTTTGCTCACATCATGTCTACAAACATAGAAATGGCCAAAATAAGACATATACTAAGCCTAAAGTCAACTTTCCTGCCAGTAGATTTCTCCCAGGAAGCAGGGGCAAAGTACGTGAATATTCCCTAAAGAGTGATCTAATCCGTCACACCTGATTCTTCTACTATAAGTGTCATGCTCTTTCTGGCCTCTGGGCCTTTGATGTGCCATGCCATCTACCTGAAATACCCTCCCTTTGGGGCTCAAACTACCTACTCTCTGACTCATTCCTGCTCATCTTTTGAGATTCCAGTCTGGAACTACCTCCTCTGGGAGACCTCCTCTGATAACACACTTAGGCTCCTGGACTGTCCTCTAGGTTCCCATAACATTCTGTATCTGTGGACTCCCTCTGTTATCTGTTTGTCTTTATCTCCCCTATGTAACAGTCCGTGAATGGTGAGCCATGTCTTATTCACCATTTTTTTCCCATCATGGAGCAGAGGCTCAAAGGTTTTGAAAGGCAAATATATGCTGTGTTTGTTGCATTGGGTGAGGGGATTATGACCTCTTAACACTGACAGCTCTTGGGAAGCACAGGAAAAACAGGTTTCGGCATTTCCAAGTGGGAGGGCCATTTGTAATGAACCATATGAGCCATCTGGGCACATCTGACTATGTCCAACAAATGCCATCTGTGTTTGAGGCATGTGGAGACCAGGAAATCAGTGTAGACTGTGTGGCTTAGGTTCTATTCTGGACAGCATCATATCCTCACTTGCCCTTTTTGCCTTTTGTTCCATGTCTTACTTTAGAGGAGGAGACATGCTCAGCTAATCAGCTAATCAGCTAATGATCAGCTGCCAGTTTTTTCCTCAAGTACTAGTTTTGGGGGTTTTGAGACAAGGAGGTATTGGGTGAATATGGACTCTTTTATGCAGGATTTGTCATTGATTTGTCATTAGTGTTACTAGGTTGATTTTTTGGTATAGGGGTGAGGCTGGGAGTGTGAAACAGAAGGTTGTGCATGTGGTTAAAGGCAGTAACATGTGTGGCTGCCACTCAGCTCTGTTTGGATTTTCCCAGAGGCAATAGAGAGGGTGGAGGGGACAAACTTGCAGGCTGCTTTCATCCCACTCCAGACTTCAGTTTCTTCAGAACGGGGCTGGAAATAGGAATTTATATGTGTACCGGGTGGTACTTTAAAGTCACAGCTGCTCCTCATTTAAAGGAATCCAAAGCTTTTCAGTGTGAGTGATCATTTTGAAGGTAACTCAATTATCTGTGTTTACTGGTTCAATATGGTACTCTGAGATATAATGGCCCATCATCTCAGCTTACTGAGACCATGCATGGCTTCCCAGGCTGGGTCTCCATCCAAAGAAGTGAGTGGAGACATTCAGAAGCCTCTTCCAAATCTAACAGGGTATGGGAGATAGCAGGGGATGGCAGAGCCCCAAACCCTGCTATCTCTTTGTGTGCCATTCCTAATTCCCCTAGGCATGCAAACATTCGGATGAGTCTTACCATCTCAAAGGTATATATTCTATGCCAGTTGAATTGGCTGTAAAATTCATCAGACAAGATGTCACACTGTTTATTCAAATTTAGAACTTCATAGTATCCAAGTATATAACAGCCATCCTGCATATCATAGCCTGAGCAGGTTATTTGGGGCATTCTCCCTTAAGTACAGTGTGTGTCTGGCACCTCCCTCTTGTTTTCAGTGACCCACTCTGCTTGTTGCTCCCTTTCAATCCGCTTTGTATATCCTCAGTCCTGTGCTGTGATTTGCCTCCTCAGGAACCCATTTCCGCCCACTCAGATCTTTTGAGCAGTGTACCCTACTGACACAAATGCTTTGCTCACTGGAGTTATTCAATAAGCTTGTAGGATTAAGTTATAATAATTAAGTAAGTTTAGGAATAAGAGTGAAATATGCAGAAACTCTGAACTGAGCCTTTTTTTTTAGATTTATTTATTTATTTATTTTTAATTTTTTTAATTTTAGTTTATTCAGTACAGTTTCTATCCTTTATTCCCATTCCAGCCCACCCACCCATTCCTCCCCTCCTCCCTCCCCTTTCCAACCCCCCTAGTTTTGTCCATGTGTCCTCTATATTTGTTCCTGTAAATCCTTCCCTTCTCCCCTGAAATTCCCTCCCCTCTCCCCTCTGAACTGAGCCATTTTAAATCTACACTTAACCAAAATTGGGTCTGAAATATTTCTTTAATTCCCCCTTCCCCCAGTGACTTTTTAGCCGATGACTTTGTCCTTCAGCATCTCATGGTAGTTACCTACAAAAATGAGAGAATGACGACCTTGAACGTGGCTGTGAGAAATTTTGGGTAATGAGTAGAAAATGAAATCCATGTGGCCAGGGTAGATGCCCCAGAATCTGGAATAACGGTAATATTGGGACCCTGCCTCTACCAATCCACTCAACCTGCCTAAGCTAGTAGCATAGACTTCCCTACACTGGGCCTTAGTTAGTCCATGTTTTTCTTTTCTTCTAGTAAACAGATAGCAAACACTGAAAACTTACGTTATCCAGCCTTCTTTTTTTATAACTTTCTTCTCTTGGGAAGGGGTTTAACAATTCTACCAAAGTTTTGTTTTATTTTCTTTAAAGAGGCCTGGATTCTCTTTCCTCCTGCGAATAGTATGTACATTTTCAATAGAGTTGTTTTCTTGATGGATTTTTATCACAAAACATCTTTGACTGAAACCTTGAGTAAAATGTGTTATTTATTTGGTGTCTCCTAAGTTAGAAGAAAATTTGCTATTGAACTTTTTGTTGTTGAAAAGGAGAGATTAAATCATCCCAGTGACATGGAGTCTGAGAGAGTTGAAGGTCCTAAGGAGGCTTTTGCAGAACTGCTCGAGCTTGAACCGCTGTGGTTTTGTATAAAGGCTGTTTACAAGGTGGTGATCCAGAGTGAACCATATTGGTGAGCTCCAGTCATTTTCCTGGAATCCTAAACCGGGGTGGGGGTGGGGGAGACAAAGGTGAGTCACCTGGAATGGGCTTATTAAATCATCATGATTTCTCTGGATTCTTTTGGTGAAGCAAACATCTGATTCATTAGTAAAAGAGCGACTATAACACTTCTTTCTTGCCGAGCCTGGCTAGGGCTATGTGTAGATAAGGTCTCAGTGAACCATTTTTCTTCCCAAAGCAAGAGTGTTAGCAGTCATAGCAAATACGCTTTTATGATTTTCGTATAATGCTTTCTTCCACCTACCTCTCAGGAATTTTTGTAGATGGGGTCAATGGTATGTGTTTGTTTGCACATGAATTATCATCAAATGCTCATAGATCTGCTATATATCTACTAGAGTACTCTACCCTGAATTGCCTCTTCAGAGAAAAAAGCATAGAGGTAGAACCTTTGGAGAATTTATATGTAGAAGCTTTTCATTGCTTTTGATAAAGAGCCAAGTCCAATCAACTAATTCTGGAATTCTGAATAGCTAGGTTGAGAAGGATTCTGATACTTAATATTAGCTCAATGTGGAGGACACTATAATGAATTAACTTTGACTGCCACGGAAAGGAAGAGTGATGGCATAGGTATTGGCTGTTGGCTCTATCTTCCAGACTTGCAAAGCTAACCAACTGTGATCATGGTATAGAGCTTGGACCCTGGACAAAGTTCTCCCTTGAAATGACAGTTACCAAAATGAGGTGTAGCTCTAGTTTTCTGGCTGTGAACTCTCAGATAGAAACTAAATCATTCATTCTAATTCCACAGGCTTGGATAGGCTGAACTTTGCAGTTTCATTTCTGGAACACTGGAGCCCAAATCCAAGTTTTAAACTTTTAAAGCATCTGTTTCATGTTGAAAGGGCTTTTTCCCCCTCTGATGACCTTTATATTCATGCCCCAATTTAGGACCTGTCTCAAACACTATCTTCAATTGCTTTGCATTGTCCTTTCTCTGTCTTGTGTCCATGTCACCCAGGGCACTTCTCTTCCCCACCAGGTATTAGCACCAGTCTGTTCTCATGAAAGGATCTGCTATCAGTAATTTACACTTCAACAGAAATTTTACTGTTTTTCTTTCTCTCAGAGAGTCAGTTTGAAATTTCTGAAGCCCCACCCATCACAGAATGGAAGGCCACAACAACAGATGGGGTACATAATTTCTTACAGAAAGGCCTTTATATTATGCTCCAAGGCACACCCCACATATAATGGTCTAATCTGCCTACTACATGAGGCCAGCCCTGCTGCTGTTTGACCTCTATTGGAAGGAACCCTCTTTCCCTACAGATTCTACTGTGTTGATAACATAAACACACACACATGTGCACACTCATGCATGTATACAGGTAAATTCCCTAAAGTCCAGGACTCCAGCCAGTCTCTCCTCTTGCTCTCCTAGCCCTCTCCTCTATGTCTCCTCTTCCCCCTCCCTGTTAAGGCACAAAGAGGGTATCAGGGACTTTGCCAAGACCAGCTCTCAGCCATTACTGTGCTTGACTGTGTTTTCTCACTCTGTACCGTGACATATATTCTAGTTTGTCATTGGGACAGAGTTCAATTACTTTTAAATGCACTGGTTCAATTTAGTATGGAGGAAAAAAATCTCATGTTCTCTTGTAAAATGAAAATCTTTTTTAATAGTAATAATTCATTTTTGTATTCATGAAACATGTGTTTGTTGTTTACTATATAATCCTGTATATTCACCAAGAGCACAATAGATGGTATTCCAGTGGGAATCCAATTTATGGTTGCAGTGCTGAGTGTGGTATGAGGGCTGGGAATGGCCATATCTGAAACCCTGGAACAGAAAAGTCTTTGAAACGGTTGCTCAGACCTTTGAGAGTCCAGGTGTTTGAATCTAATTGCAAGGTAACAGGATCCAAAATTGAGGCAACATGTACCCAGTTACTCTTTGCTTGCTATGTTTCCACCTAGATTCCATGAACAGGTTTCCCTCTCTAACAAGGCTGTACAAATGCAAATAGTTATGGGGAGGTGGGTATCCACATTTTCCCCCATTTTGCATCACAGTGTCTCTCTGCAGAGCCTTCTCTGACTCTTCCTGCCTCACTCCTTCAACATCTCTCATAAGACTGAGAGGATTATTTGGTTGACAGTTTTTGAAACTTTTTCTGAAGCCCAGGAAGGAAAGCCAAGAGTCAGGCAAAGGCTGAGGGCTAATGAGCCAGTTTACACACACACACACACACACACACACACACACACACACACACGTCCTGTAGTCCCCAGGGAAAATGGTCTGGCTCTGCCACTTGGCTTGGTGGGGGTGACCAGGAATAAAGAAAATAACTTTGGAAAGCTGACAGAGCACATCGCAGAAAACCAAATCTCTCTTGAATGAGGCCAAGAATGCTAACTGCCAGAAATCCAAGCTAATCTCAGAAGGCAATAACAGCTAGAGGAGTTTCACTCATGCAAAATGAACTTGAAAATGCAGGTATTACCTGGAAACTGAAAAGCTAGCTACAGATTTCCATGTTCAGCACAAAGCTTTGCCATGGCTGCTGGGTTCCTGAAAGTCCTGTGCTGAAGAACTAGATCTAGTAGAGAAAATGGGTTGAGGGGTGGAATAGGGGTGACTCGGAAAGCACCTCCACATGTTTTTGGTTTCCAAAAGTACAACACTGAAGGACACACTAAATAATGAGGGTATCAGTGATATATTACCACATCAATGGGCTTATGTTCCATTTACCCACTTGCTAGAAACGTCTTGGGTTCTCCTTTCCCAGATGTTTTAACGATATGCTTCTAAATTCATGTACTTATTTTGGTTTCTTCCTTCATCCAGGTAATCAATGATTTTATGCTTTTGGCTCCAGTTTACTGAGGCCTGGAGCTCTTGGTAGTTCTGAAAATTTTGAGATTAAAGGCTCAGGATAGAGAGAGTCATTGAGTAAAGTTATCAAAAGGCTTATTAGGTATGTCACAAACCTGTGGACCCATCAACACCAACCCCAGACTCTCCTGCCTATACCTGAGCAGTTTCTTTTCTCAAACCCCACAGAAGGTGTCTTCCCTATTTCTTGGTTGGTTCCCAAACTGAGAGAATTAGTGCTGAGGAAAGTGCACTCAGGATGCTTCAGGTGCAGAGAAAGGGGCCAGTAACCAAGGCTGGATGAGGGAAGACTTCCCAGAGAAGGTACAACAATCCAGATAAGTACTGAAGTATAATTAGAAGTGGCTGGAAAGGCTTGTCAAAAATAAATTTCTCACCCCGGCTCATGTGGCTCAGCGGATTGTGTGCTGGCCTATGAATGAAAGGGTCACCAGTTCGATATCCAGTCAGGGCACATGCCTGGGTTGCGGGCCAGGTCCCCAGTAGGGGATGCACAAGAGACAACCACACACTGATGTTTTTCTCCCTCCCTTCCCATCTCTAAAAATAAATAAATAAAATCGTTTTTAAAAAAAAACTAAAAAAAAATAAATTCCTCAAAATGAAGACATACACAGAAATAGAGAATACATGTAAGACTTTCATTTAGCTTTTTAATGAAGCAACCAACAAGGTGACAAAGTCAGTACAAAAGAAATATGAAAACTGGAATTGTATATAGTCTGTGAAATAAAAAAGAATGGTGAGAAGAAATAGGTAAATTAGTAAGCCCTGCAGGGCAATAAAACTATAACTTTTGAGATTCTTTTCTACCAGCATCTGCCCTTTATCAGTTTTCTATAAGTTAACCTCTAACCTTTACAGAATGCAAAAGGTCTGGGTCCTAATCAGTAGTAAACAATAAGGAAAACACAGTCAAGTCCCCCTAGAGCAGGGTCAGCCAACTCTTTCATAAGGACCCAGATACTAAGTATTTTAGACTTTGTGGGCCATCGAGTCTCCATTCTGCCCTTGAGGCACAAGGGCTGCCCTAGACAATACTTAAATGAATGAGTGTGGCTGTGTTTCATAAAACTCTATTTACAAAAACAGGTGGTTAGCTGGGTTTGGTCCACAAGCTGTAGCTGACCCTTGCTCAGGACAAACTTAAAGGGTCATAGAATCATCTTTTTAACTTTTTTCAAAGTTTTTTTCTTTTTCTTAATAGGTTTAAAGTGAAGATAACAGCAAGTGCAAAGGCACTGGGTCATGAGCTCACACATTGTATTTGGGGAGCTATAAATAAGTAAAAATTCCTACAAACACTGATGTGGGTGTATTAGTGATACAAAGGGGGATAAATCTGGATAATTAGGGAGGAAAGCACCCACTTTTTTACCTGTAGTAGTCAGTGTACCTGAGTAATACATTTAACCAAGAAAGTGAGATAGACTCAGTTGTAATCCCAACTCTAATCCCAATGTGTGATTTGAGAGGATTGAGCTAATTTTGCTAAACCTTGCTTGTCCTGCTTCAAAAATAAAGGTAATATTGGACCTACCCAGAGGGTTGCTGTGAGTTAAAAGAGACAATGCATTTCCCAGTACTCAATAAATGATAGCTTTTCATTATAAAATTATCTTTTATTAATCAAAGCCAAAGGGAGGTCCCAGAGCAGCAGATGAATCCACAATCATTTGTTGGAAAGGGCAGGTACTGGGACTGTCAAGGGGGAGTGGAAAGTCCTGTTGCTCACTTCATTCTCATTTAAGGTGTTTGGTCCTTGAGACTTTGTCCTAAAACCAACTCAATCTTTCCCTTCAGTACTTAGCTGGAGTTCAGAAGTCCTGAAATTCCTACTAGGAATCTCCTTACCCACAACTCTCAGTAGTAATTTCTAAACAACAAGCACTCTGGGACAATTACCTTGTAAACAAGGACACAGTTAGTGTGTTTAGAGCAAAGCTGCTGGGTTAGCAGCCGTATTTACATTCCGACAATGGATGTGCTAATTAGCCATGATTCCTACCTATTCATTAAAGCCTTCAGAGATTCTTTAAGAAATATAGCAGCGCCTCTCACTTATGGCCTTGTCCATAGTGTCCTGTGCTTACACAAAGCTACTCTTTAAAATTATACTTGTTCTTGTTTTTTTTTCTAATTGGGACCAGTTACCTTTTTTGGAGCAGAGGAATTAATCTCCCTCCACCCAGCCTACTTGTACCCTCAGCCAGGCTCCATCTTTTCAAGGAGCTACCTCTGCCTCTCTCAAGTTGCTACTAATATCTGCTCTCTGTTAGCAGCTCTAAAGCTTGCTCACATGGCCTCAATAAAATATTAACAAATAATAATAATGATGAAGTATTTACTCTGGACCATCCTCTAAAAGTAATGACACAAATGTCATGTGGTGCTTGTTCCTCTTTGCCTGGACTCACCAACAGGCTATCTGTTGATCCTAGGCAGAAGGACAGCCTCAAGTGCTGAGGCTGCATCAGATGCAGAGATGCTGAGCTGTAAGAATGGACCCCAGACAGGTCCGAAGGCTGACCTTACTGAAGAATGGTCAGCCTGGGAAGCTGGCCCCTTTCATCCACCTCACACTAACCACTCAGGAATGTGCTGGCTTGTTTGG
This sequence comes from Trachops cirrhosus, assembly GCA_028533065.1. NCBI lineage: Eukaryota > Metazoa > Chordata > Mammalia > Chiroptera > Phyllostomidae > Trachops > Trachops cirrhosus. The sequence goes on from CM052544.1 coordinate 32,373,749, forward strand.
CAAGGGCCCCTTGCATTTGGGGAGTGACTAGGCACATAGCCTTGGTAACTGGGAGAGGTGGAGAAGGTGAGGCCAGAAATAATTATGAAAGATACTCTTGAAAATAGTGAAGAGAGCTTCTCACACCTGACAGGACCCTTCCTCCACGTGATGATGTCACCCATAGTTGTGTTGCCAGAAAGGGACCAGGACCAAGGTGGGCCTGTCCTGGTACAGTCAGGAATGTGTGTGGTTTTGACCGTGCAGGAGAGATTTCATGATACAAGTCCAGGCAACTTTGAGAGCATGTTTATTAAAGCTGGGGACAGCAAACCAAAGGAAGGGCTTAAAAGAGAAGAGGCAAGATCATAGCAACAGAATTGAGCCTAGGTGGAGCTGCCTTGGCCCTTTAAAAAGAAAGTCACAGAGGTGAAAGAAGTGAGCCAGCTGGGCTGCATGGACTCTGAAAACAAGTTACAGAGGCAAAAGAAAGGCCCTTGGAGACAGAGTCAGGTGGTTAGCCTGGAACGAGCTGCCGCTGCCTGCTGTTCCCCTAGTTGCAAGTCTCCTGGGATCCGGTAGGCTACAGCTTAGAAGAAAGAAAGCAAAGACACTGGCCTGAGGAAAGAAGGCGGGAAGGTGCAGGTATGCTCAGGAGAGAGCACGGACTGGGTCATTTGTCTTAAGGGTTTTTATCTGTTTTCTAAAAGTGAGAATTTTAGGGGAGGTCTCAGGAGAAGATCTCAATAGAATATGCATCAGCTTTCCAGGTGTGTCCTTTAATATGCTGATTAATCAAAATGAGCATATAGAGGGGTCACAGTCATTCTCTGGTCAGTTTCTCCTTCAAAGAATGTCACCAAAGAGGGACTAGGACCAAAATGGGTCTGTCTCAGGCACAATCTAGAACGTGTAAACCATTTGCTCCTAAGCGTCCTTGGTTATGGAAGATAAGACTTTTTGATTTATTATCTGGCTTAAATTGCTCAGCCCTTTAACTATCTTGGTTTCCCAATTCCACCTGCCAATGAATTTTCCTGGCTTCTTACTGTCCTACCTCATTTGCAAGGACCAGGGTGGAACTCTGGGCCACCCAAGGATGTGGAGCTTTCCATCTGGGAGTGGGCTGTATTGCCTTCTGTTTGTGTACCTAGTTTTTAATGATCGAAGACACTGTGCATTTTAATTGTAAAGGAACTTTACACCCTTTAATTGGCAGTCAGTGATGCCTTTCTACCCACCACATTGCCGTCCTTCGCAACAACTTAATTTCTGTGTCACTCCATTTGTGATTCCACTCACAGTGACCCACTCCAACTCTAGCCCCACGTGGAAAAGTGTCCTAGCACTTTGGGTGGCACTTTGGGGGAAGAGGGTTTCTTTCTGTGCCTGCGTTGTGGTTTCCACTGTGTCATGTTTTAATGTGGAAAGGGTGAATCTGGAGTGGGCCTGGGTGAATCAGGCACATAAAGTTACCACTTTTAACTCCGTTCTCATGAGCGACTCAAAGAGAAACCTTGCTTTCTCATTGCTTCCCTCTGGTCTCCTCTACACTGTCTTCATGCCCACTCACAGTCTTTGTACCCACCAGGTCTCTGTTTACTTTCCAAGGTGGCACTTCTCCAGAGGGTACCCTCTGCCTGCCCGCAGCTCTGGCTGTCCTTCTGCTTGCTGGCAGACACTCCTCAGGGTAAGGCACCTCTTCAGGTACCATCATCTGCTCCAGCCTGTACCCCTTTCTATGAGGTTGAGCCCCCGTCCTTGTGAGACCAAGAATTGGTTGGTAGGGGAATACCTCACACCTGACTCTCACTGTGTTATCTGCACAGCAAATCAGCTAACATGTAAGTTCAAAGTGCTTTACAGAAATAAAGTGGCATTGCTATTAAAGCGTACCTGGGTGTGAGAATTATTAGACTGGTGTTTCTTATTTCAGAATGGCGTTTCTTATTTAATAGTTTAGGTTAACTATGAACCTTCACACTCTTGAATGAAGAGTTTGACTCGGGAAATTTGTCTGCCACTTCACACACACTCTGTGTGTCAGAAGATCTCCTCCACCCATGGATCCCCTCTACTCCGAATTCTGCGAAACCTGGCTCTCTAGTCTCTGAGTGTTAGGGAGACATGACCAACCCTCTTTGCCCTCCTCTTGGAAAAACTTTCTGGAAGCTTCTTGGCTTTGGGGAGCAGTTAGAGCTCTTAGAGGTGGCTCTGGTTCAGGGGCCCACAGGCCGTCTGGGTTCTGGTTCCAGTATGCAGCTAAATAGCCAGTGACCTTGGGGGACACTGAACTGCCCTTTTGGGGTGAGGGGAGATTTTTCATGTATAAAATGACTGAAATACTTATCTTGCTGTAGTATCTTAAAAATTATTTCCTTAGTGATTATGGAAGCACTTAGAAAAAACATAAGGCAATAGGCAAGGCTAATATTAAGAATGCTGTGCAGTCATAAAAATGTGATTTGAAGGGCTGTGACCTTTCTTGGGTCATGCCTTGTGTATTTAAATCTCTGCACAGAGCTGGAAGTGACCTGAGAGATTATTCTAGATTAATATCACTGAGGTTCTCAACCCTATGGAATTGATACGTCTGGAAAAGCTCCCAGGTGACAACCACCACAACCACCCCATCACTCCAACCCCCTTTCCCCAACTTTTATGTTTGATCCTGTTTGCCTGGCGGTGGGATAACAGCATGGATGTTTTTCAAAAGGCCACAGATGATGTGCTCCTGGGGAGGGAGAGGCTGATTTGACCCAGACCTGCTTTTTGTAGGTGCTGAGGCAGTGAGGCCAGGGAGTGGTGGGGCTTCCTGCCCAGGTGCACAGTCACCGGGAGGGAAAAGAAACCCAAGAGCAGAAGTCACAGCCAAATTGTCCTCCCAGGCAGGGCTGGCAGCCAAACCTCCTTCTGACATCTAGGCATCTATGCCAAGTGCAAAGACCCTGTCATTTAAAGGTGTCATCTCTGAGTCTACAATCACCCCATGACCCACTCACGACATCTGCCGCCAAAGCTGTCCTGGGAATGGAGTGCAGAAGCAGGAGATGGCACTTTGTTTGCTGGTGTTTGTGGGGAAATGCAGCCTTTCACTCTGGCTCTCCCTGTGGACTCGGAGCTCTCCAGGGCAGGGGCTGAGTCTTCTCATCTCTGCATCCCATGACAGAGAGATCTAACAAGGAAAAATGCCTGGTGGGTGGGTGAGTGAACGAACAAAGGCACTTGAAGTGCTCCAGTGCAAGGCTCCTGTTTAAACCATAACCGCCATGTAATGACACCATTTCCACATGCAACTACCTCTTCTGTCCTAAATTCTAATTAAGTCAGAATAAAAATCATTTTGATGGTTAGCCAGGGCTGCACCAATGTCAAAGTGTACTCACACTAAGAGAGGAAAAAGAAACAAGGCGTTTGATTCTTGGCCTAACTCACAATAAACCATCTATGATGTTAATTTTTGTAATAACTTAATGACATAATTACTTCCATGTAGGCTGCCTGGAGTAGTGAAAACACAGGAGGATCTCAAATTCTTTGAAATAGATGTAAAAGGAAGGTGGCTCCTCCTCTTATCAGATGGGTGAGGTTGGTCATGTTGCTTAAGCTTTGACACTTAGCAGCTTCATCTTTAAAGAGGGATAATAATATCTATCTTGCTGAGTTATGGCAGTAGACACATAATGCACTCTCTTTCAATTACATTGTCTTGGCCAGAACTAGTGACTTGACCCTGACCTACCTGCAAGGGGGGCTTAGAAATGTGCAGTCCTGTCTATGGGCAGCAAAGCTCAATGTACAGGTATTAGTTTTCCCCTCAAACTGCACACTTTTGTAATTAGGAAGGAAGAGCTGTGGACTGAAATACCACTGCTCTGGAAATCAAGTGCCCTAGTTTGAGGCCTTAGCTCCTTCTATAACCCTCCCTTTCTCTATTCTTTCATTCACTTACTTATCAACAGATGTTTACCTGGTTCCGATTCTCAGGAGTAGGCTGACACTGTGGAACCAGAGTGGCTGCTTATCTAATAGCTGGCCAGAGACAAGCTGACCCAGGAAAGGAGAAACACAGTGTCCTCACTGTGGCAGCCTGACATGCTCGTCTGCTGCGTGGCACAGAGGCACTGTGCCGTGTTCCCTGATAGAACTGACCTAAGGGATGGAAGGGACGCAGTGTCCTGACCATCGTCTTCAGCTGCACCTGCCCGGAAGCCACTGGCTGTGATTCATACTGGAGAAGCCTCACCAGGGAAATGGAGATACGGACCAGAATGTGGCCGCTGTGGGTGTGGGTAGCAGCCCCAATCCAAACCAATCAGCCTAATTACTTCATTGGTCCTGAAATCAATTGTGAGCTACAGGAGGATAGAAGACAGGATTTGTTCTGCCTTAAGAGAGCATTTAAGAAAGCAGGCATCATATATTCAGAACAATTTATAAGTCAAAACCAAGACTCTTAAAATGCATGGCAGGGGGCCAATTTCAGACAGACTGCAGAGGACCCCACGTGACTAGTGCCATGTACATTGTCATTATAATGCTCACCCTTCCGTCCCTTCTCCATGCCTTGTGAGTCCCACCTGCGCTGGGCCTTGACTCTCACTTAATTCTCTCTTGAATCCTCTTCACTTTCTGCACCAGCTCAGACACTGCCTCTTCCCAGAACCTGCAGCACCCTGCCGCTGGCAGTGACCCCCTCCCTCGTGAAACTCCAACCAAGGTTGTTCCTATTCACACTTTTCTCTAGCATTTGGGACCTTTCTGGAGTATTCACCTTTTTCCCTTTCAGCCTCCAGCATCACCTGGTGAGCGGGAAAGATAGAAGATGCAGTGGTCTGGGTGCTGGGAATGAGCAGGATGTTCTCTCTGGCCCACACAGAGGAGAAGCAGCCCCGAGGAAGGCCTGGGCAGCAGCTGCAATAGGGAAAGCAAAGCCAGATTTGCATGGCCTGGCCACCCACAGCCAGGCAGGCAGATGCTGAGGCCACTCCACTGGCCAAAGGAGCACTTGCTGTGGAAGCTGGGCAGGGGGCCTGGTGGTTAAGAACGTGGGTGACTGGCCCGGATTCCAGCCCTCTCACCCCAGGGCCAGGTGACTCCACAGGCACACTGAGGAGTGCACTGGGTGCCAGCAAAGGAAGGGGCCCACAAAAAGGATAGAAGTTCAACTTCAAAGAAATGTGTCCAGAACTTCAGAACTTTGAACTTTGAACTTCAGAACTTTGTACATTTTGCATAAAATTTACAAACTATCCTACTTCTACCATCTGCGTTAATTTTGTGCCAATGGTTTGTGCTGTTTATATTTTGAACTGGGATGGTTGTGGGTTCTATAGCATTTTTAATGCATGAAGTTCCTGAAGTTTTTCTTCCAGTCCTGGCTCTATCGCTTAGTACATTTGTGGCACTGGGTATAATTGGAAGCCTCTCTGAGCCTCACCTTCTTCAATTGTAAAGCTGGAATGATAGTAACTACCTCGTAGGATATTTGATTAAATTAGATGGGCCTGTAAGTTCTGAGCGCAGGGCCTGGGGCAGAGCAAATGCTCAAGGCTGCTATTACTTTCATGTGGCTGGTGGAGGATGAGGCAGTCAGGGAACGTGGCACGTCACTTGGGTGAAGTAAGGAAAAACAAACTTGCCCTGTAGACCCTTCAGCCTTCCACCATGCAGGGCCTTGGGAGCTTCCAGGTCATTAATTTTGGAAAGACAAATCAGGAAAAGCCTAACTAAGGTAGGAAACTAAGTATGTGGAGCTCATTACCCAGGTTTGCGGGCAGGTGGGTTACCAGTGAAATGTGAAAAGATACATTCGTGGGAGGGCTCCACATACATTCACCGAGCACCTATGTGAGCCATCACTGAGCACTGGGAGCACAGAGGAGGGACACCCGAGCTAGCTCAGGGGCCAGGTGGCCAAGAAGGCCTCCCAGACAAGGTAGCCTGGCTGGATTTTAAGGGATGAGCAGTGTGTTCAGTTCCAGGGATTCTGTTTGCCCTCCAAAGCCTTTCTTTCCTGCTTCACTCTGCCTGGCTGTCTGGCTTCCAGCTGGTTCAGCCATGAAGCCTGGGAGGAGCTCAGGGGAAGGAAGGAGAGTAACGGTGGGTTATTCATTGCCCTGGCACCCTCCCTGCTTGGCCCCTGCAGGCTGGACCAAGGGTCAGAGGTGCTGTCGGGTGACCCCCTCATCACAGCCTCTAAAACTGCTCCCTCTCCCTCACCCAGACCCAAGGGTGGTGTCTGTGTTCCTGGCTCCTGCCCCACCCCTTGTGGTTTCTCTCCACTGGAATCTCTCTTTATCTACCTACCCTGTTTCCTCCTGGGACTGGGACTGGTTACTGGTACAGATTAGCCAAAGAGGCAGTTAAGAGGAACCCACCACATTTGAAAAGACCAGAAGTGGGTGCGGGCCCTGCATGGGCCTTCTACCCATGTAGGCCTTCTACATGGACGGCTGGTGGGTGGGGAAGAAGGCAGGGGCCCTGCAACACAGGGGCTTTTGTGCTAAGCCAAAAAAAAGAGACAAAAAGAGTTTATTTGAAGGTCAATGCTAACCACTAAAGGAATTTAAGTGCCGAGTAGCATCATCAGCTCAGCTTTACAGAAAGAACTTCCTGGCTCTCTTCTGGGGGATGGGCTGGGGGTGAACCAGAGTGGAGCCGGGACCCCAGATCAGAGGCTACGGCAATGTTCCAGGCAAGAGATTGTGATCACAGGCAAAAGGCACCTTGTGAGGTCATGAGAGGGAGGATTCTAGGGGTTAGTTACATGGAAAGTGTGAGGGAAAGGGAAAAGCCTAGGGAACTCCCCAGATTTCTGGATCAAAACATGGCAGATGATAATTCCATTTATCAAGATATTAAAAATAAATGCAGAAGGTTTGAGAGAACTCATACTTAAAAATACCATAGTGTGGTTGTTCCTGAAGAAAGTGCTGAAAGAAGTGTCATATAGAAAATGAGCTGGCTCCTCCCCCGTGACTCCCAGCATCCTCTTTGTCTGGCTCACCCACATTCTTCCTTCCAGACCTGCTCACCTGGTCCCCCCGCCCAGGACAGTTCTTTGGCACATAGCCCTCATCACCTCCCAACTGCATGGGAATTGTCTGCAAGGAGCAGAGAGGGAAAACACCACGATGTCAGACTCTAGACCAACCTACCATTTAGTAGCTTGGTGCTCCCACACCTCTCACTGAACTCTGAGCCTCTGTATTCTCAGCTCTAAAGGAGACCTCTGCTGGGTTGTGCTGAGGATTAAACAGGCTAATTTATAGAAGAAACATCTGGCATGTAATTGGCACTCAATGAATGCTTCTGTGCAAGGGCATCCAGAAGGAAGCTGAGGTAGACAGGAAGGGCTTCCTGGAGGAGACTCCACGGGACGAAAGCCGGCCTCAGCGGTAGATGGCTTTGGGGGATGTGAGAGGAGGTAGGGCCTTTTCCTATGAGGAAAAGCTCAAGTGTGGGAATAGCCCAGGAGAAGGACAGAAGCCACCCCAGATGGAGGAAACAGCGTTTGGGAAAAGAAGGATGGAACACAGAGCCATCTGGGCCCTGTTGGAGGACACAGTCTTCAGCCTGAACGGGGCCCCGGTCCTCGGTGTGGCAGAGCCAGGTGTTCTCATCTTCCCTGCTGGTTCCAAGTCGTCATTAATTCTCAACCAGTCCTTGTCTCAACCTAGGCAGCAGGGCCCCCAAAATGATCCATGGGAGTCCTCAGAAAGCTGTACCAGCACCCAATACAGACCCAGGTTTCTACCTCTACCCTCCCCCCACCTCTTTCTTGCCTATAGTAAGACAGCAAGAAAGCAGAGAAGTTGCCCTCTCTCTCCAGGGTACCCACTGCATGCTATTCATTTACTGTGGAAATTTCAGAATTATATTGTATTGCATCTTCTTTCATTGATTTTCTTACAGTGTTCTTTGTGAGTGTTCAGTGAAAACAATCTGAAAAGCAGTTTGAAAGAAGGGTGTGTGATGCCTTCCTGTACCATAAACAAGGTTAGCTTGCCCCCTCATAGCCAGTGCACAGCAGAAGCATTTCAGCTGACAATTTACTCTTCTCTAGGACAGCATGGACCTTGAGGGTGAGGACTTTCCATCCCTTCTGGGTCACAGTGCCCACGTCAAGTAGAGATTCAGGAGCAGTTTCCAAGTAAATGAATGTATTTCTGGCTAGATTATGGCTGCTCTGTTACCTGGCAACACCTAAGACCAATTGTTTAGGTGAGGAAGAGTCGTTAGTAAAGTCAACAACTGAATTCTAGGCACTTAATTATAGTTTACTGTTTAATTGTCTTGTGTAAAATTTATCAGCAACCATTGTGAGTTAACACTGAGTCAGTGAAAGATATTTTCATGTCACAAGTCTTTATGAACCTCACACCTGCATTTCACAGCAGGCAGCGGAGGGGCCCCAGCGGGACTTGCCTGCCTCTGATCTCACTAATCAAGCCCAGGCAGCAGAAGCTGGCAGTGGCACTCCATCCTGGAAGGCCTGTCCATGGATAGAGCCCTCCTTGGCCAGTGCACTTGCTGTCCTTTTGGTTCTGAAGCCAAATCTGATCAGTTGACATGTCTGACTTGCATTGCTCAATGTGGTTTTGTTCAGTTGGCTTTTAATATTTTGAAAAATTGATTTGCTTTTGACATTTAAAAATAAAGAGATTTCACATTAAAAAAATCTGAAGATGCCAACATGAGTCCTAGTTTCTGCTTGGCCACAATAATAGCTCAATAATAGCTCTCCTACTCTGGGACCCAGCATTAGCACTCCTGTGGCCACAGCTCCCACCGTTGCGTCGTCTTTAATGTGGCCTGCCTCACTCACTTTGTTCCTTAGCCTTGTGTTGCCTCCAGGAGTGGAAATCCCTAACTGCAGACTGTGAAGGATCAGGCCTATGGATGGACACAAGTGCCTAATCATGGGTAGTGCCGCCATGCAAAGCAGACAGTAGGCTCCCTGTGAGCTGTTTCTGGGGATTATTTTATGTTACAGATGTGAAAAATTATCAAAATGCAAAACCACATAGTTATTGTGGGGAAAGGACTATTTCCATGGGGTTGTGGGGTCATGTCTTCAGTCTGTGAGTGCCCTGTTTCAGGGAGGGTTGATTCCATTACTTGTCCAGAAACGTGCCCTGTCCTCTGTGGGAACTAACCGAGGTGGATTACAGAAGACTGGACATGTGAACAGATTGTCTAAAGGGTACTGAGGGTGGCCCAGGGCAGGCTTCTTAATGCTGATTCTGTGTTAAGATGCATAGTCTGAGTCCCCTTCCCCCCAGTGTTGATTTAGTTGTGCTCAGGTGAGGCCTTTACCAGCATAGGTAAAAGCTCCTGGTGGTGATTCTCGTGGGTAGTCAAGGTGGAGAATCACTGGTCCCAAGGAAATCCATCTTCTTAAGGTCAATTATCATGGGACTGAAGTGCGGTCCTGGATTGAAAGCTTGGGGCCTCTGCCTGCCCCACCAGGCCAAAAACCAAAGACGGCTTTGTGCTCATCCATATCCTTCACCCAGGGCCTGGCACATGGTAGATGCTCAGTATATACTGATGGAAAGAAGAAAGGGAGGGAAGAAAGAAACTCTTATGGAAATCTTGTAACCCATGCTAGCATTGATTTTGTAGTTCTAGGATACAGTTGTGTCAGATTTGAGGGAAGAAGGAGGAGGCCCCAGTATAACCCCACTGGCTCTAGAGAACTTTATTTGCACAGCATGCCCTCACCCTGAGTGTGTTGGAGTAGAGTGTAAGTAGGAAGTACACACATTTGAAATAAGGGAGCCATTTGTGCTAACAGAAGGACAAATAGAGCCATACTTCATTTTATTGCTCTTTGCTTTATTGCACTTCATAGATGTTGCATTTTTTTACAATTTGAAGACAAGGCCTTCCATCAGCAAAATGATTACAGCTTACTTGATTGAGACCCTCACTTTATTGCAGTGATGTAGAACTGACCCTCAGTATCTCCAAGGTGTGCCCATACACATTTCAAGGACGAGCTGACTTCTGGGAGCTGAATGACTTTTTCCAGTGCCCATCTCCCAGCAGGGGCCATGCTGGACCCATGAGCCCATGATAATTCCTCCCTCAGAATCCCAGTACCACCACTCCCACCACCCCCAACCAAAACACACACTCCAAACCCACCTGCAGCCATTTGGCTGTGAAGGCAGAGTGACTCTAGATATCAAACACTATCTGAAAGTCTGCAATTTCCACAAGTCTGTGTCTCATAAAAATTTAAACACCTGCTAAGTGAAAACAACACCTTTTTCTGTCTCTCTGGCAAACACCTTCTTCAGGAATTTCCTCACTTTTCAGAGGTAACATACTTCACTGGCAATTCCCCTGTCACTGAAGCTGCTTGAAGATACAGGGAGCCCCGGCCTATACCTCTGGAAGCAGGGATCTGAGAGGCTTTGGGAAGAAGAGGATTCAGGATTGCAGGAAGCATGGATGCTGATCTTTGAAGATAAGGGGTAACATGGCCCTGAAATGTGGTTGCAAAAAAAAATCTGCAGAAACTAAAGAGAAAACATGATTGGCTAGAACACAGAGAGTGAGGGTGTGGGAGACAAGGAGCTGTCACGAACTAAGGACGCAGACACATGCCAGGCATTTTTATAAATAAGCTAGTCTCCCTAGGCTTCACCAGTCTTTGCTATAAATGAGACCTCCATACCAGTAACTAGTAACATGCTATGAACATATGTGTTATAACACTCAGGCTGTTCACAACATTGGTGTGATGTCGGCTATAGACCACATAAAGTTCTGCAGTTCCCAGAAGGTCTCATATGAGCCTACTGTGTCACCCCACATTCCTCTTATTATGGGTTGAATTGTGTCTCCCCCAAGATACTTTCGCTGAAGCCCTAATCCCTCATACCTCAGAACTTGACCTTATTTAGGAGTAGCATCTTTGCAGATAAAATTACTTAAGATGATCATTCAGGACTAAAGTAGGCCCCTAGTCCAATATGACTGGTGTCCTTATAAAAAGGGGGAAATTTGGACACAGACACAAATGGATAATACCATGTGAAGGTGAAGGCAGAGATCAGGGTGATGCCAGCAAACCACTAAAGGCTCAGAGAGAGGCAGAGACAGATCCTCCCCAACTACCTTCAGAAAAAACTAACTCCACCACCACCTTGCACTCAGACTTCTAGTTTCCAGAAGTGTGAATCAATACATTTCTAAGCCACCCAGTTTGTGGTACAGCCTGAGCAAACTTATATACTCCCCATGACCTCCAAGACCACCAAGGGACTTTTTTGGAACTTTCCTATAAATCCTGCCCTGTCTTCCAGGTGACCACCTATATCTGGGCATGTTGAGTCCAGCCGAAACTCAGGACCACAGCATCAATATCCATCATCTGATGTAATACTTGCTAAAGAAAGCCTGAGAAGGAAAATTGTATCTTTATTTTCAGCCAAGTAACTGCAACTTGGTGAGATTTATAAGACTAGCCTAGGGCTATACATTCCTTAATTTCAGGGTTTCTCTATCAAACTGGTTATGGTACATCAGCTAAGTAGCTCTTGTTCAGCAAATCTGTGGTCAGGAGCTTCATATTAAACAGTGGCACTGCAGCCCTGGCTGGTATGGCTCAATGGATTGAGTGCCGGTCTGCGAACCAAAGGGTCACTGGTTTGATTCCCAGTCAGGACACATGACTGGGTTGTGGGCCAGGCCCCCAGGTTGGGGTGCACCAGAGGCAACCACACATTGATGCTTCTTTCCCTCTCTCACTTCATTCCCCTCTCTCTGAAAATAAATAAATAAAATCTAAAAAAAACAAAAATAAAACAGTGGCACTGCAAGTAATAGCCATGCTGTCTGCATCTAACCCTAACCCTAGGGACACACCCACAGTGTCCACCTCTCCGTTCCTGAGCAGATGTGGAGCTGGACATTGAAAATTCCTGACGGGCATTGGGAAGCCAGAGAAACCAAGCCGGCAACTTCTGTGTAGCAATGGGTTTGTAATTGGGGGATCCGGGAGGAGCGGGAGTAACTGCAAGGACAGGACTTAGGATTAATCTGGAGAAGGTTGGAGAGCAGGTAAGGATGTCCTAAGTCTGAGAAATCCCAAAGTGAGCAGGGAGTAACAGGAACTCAGTTTATTACTGCTCTGCCTGGCATTCCACACCTATAGGTGCATGCCTTTGTCCCTGGCCATAATGTTCCTTGTAGCTCCCAGGATGAAATGAATACTCCTTACCCATGGGAACATCTCCTGCCTGGCCTCTACCTCCCTGTTGGACTCATTGCCAGCCACTTCTCTACAGCCATCCATTTCTTCATCCATGCTGGGCCCTTTGCTCCTCTGCCCAAACACAGTGAGCTGATTGTTTCACAGCTTTTCTTGTGTCCTTTGTTTTGCTGTAGCACCTTTTCTCATTTACTCCAGGGACACCTCCTTCTGAAAGCCTTATCTAAATGCATTGTTTTTGGACGGGGTAAGGTATCTTTTGTCTACTCCCAAAGTACTTGGCTCATCCCCTCCTTTATAACACATTGCCCAGAAGGGTAGTTATCTGTCTAGGTCTCTGTCTCCCCCACTGGGCTGTGATCTTCTCAAGGACAAGTCTGCAACTTACTTTCTGCTGCACCCTCAGTACCTAGCACAGTCAGCACTGAATGTTTTGAATGACTGAGCAAGTGAAGAAAGGGGTGCTTGTGTAGGTGAGTAACCCAGAAACAGTCTTACTGTGATTTATTTACACCCCTCCCTTTTATGAAAGAATACTTTGATAGCCATGCCAGGAGTGAAAGTGAGGGCCCTTAGTGGAAAACAAGAAGGGCAAGGTGGGGAAAGGTGGGGAGGCCCTTACCAACACATTTTGCTGACTTAATAACTTTAGACCATGTGGTGTCACCTTTAGACCATGTAGTGTCACCAACTGTCATGCAATAAAATCCCCCGGTACCCAAGAGATTCTGTTCCAGCGGCAAGCCAGGGCAGGGTAAGTGTGAACACAACCCTCAGACCACAAGCAGCAACTTCAGTGTGCAAGTAAGATGGTTTTTTACCATCTCCCCAAAAAGTAGTCCGTGAAGCTCTAGTTATGTGAGACATTCAACAAAAAGACACTTCCAAGAATGTGTAGTGTTGGAAACACTGGTTCTCTTGGAAATTCACAATACAAATTAATCCATTAAAGGCTCTGAGAAGTCTCACAGTTCACAACCTCTTTTTAACTCAGCATTCCCCAAACATATGTAGCCATAAAGGGAACTGCGAGTGTGTCTACTATCCATTAAGAAATGGCAAAACACACTTGAGCAAAGATGGTCATGATGGTATGTCAGCACTGATAATATGAGATAATCTCATTGGAACTTTGAGGACTGTTGTTCCTTATTCTTGGGAGAAGCTAAGCTCAGCTCAGCCATCAGGGAAATAAGACCTCTTTCCTCTACTGCTCCTTGAGTGAGTACCAGGCATAAATACATGTCCAATGTTAACAAGTACATTTTCAGATGGAAAATGATCAGCTTTCTGCTTCTCTGCACTCCCACAAAAGGTCCGTTGAGTGCTGCTCTCTTATGTGCTGTCTGTCATATTGAACAGGAGAATCAGAGACCAAGAACCAGAAGAAACCTCTCCCTCCTGCCTCAGTTGAGGATGTGGGTCTGGGTAGCCATGGTTTGGAGACATCTTTAGGGGAAAGAGCTCTCTGAGTGTGCAGGCCACAGGCAATCAGTAGTTGGCTCAGGAGAGAGAGAACTCTATTTTAGGGCAAAAGAACAATCATTCTGACCTACATACATCATCACCTATGAAGTTCTAATAGTAAGAAAGTCAGGGAGATATAATCGTCTTTTTGGAGAGTGAGGTGGAGTCTGCCTTCCCAGTCAGTGTGAAGGAAAGGGGTCAAGGCAAATTGGCCGGGAGCTCCCTAACAGCACTGGAGTACAAAAATGGGCCACTTATCCCTGCCAGAACCTCTGGAGATCCCCTCATAGACTGGACATCTCATGTGCCCTCACCTCTTTTCTCTTCCTAATTGCTCAGGCTCCAGGCCTTTCTCCCCATTTTCTCTGCAGGCCCTCGTCACTGGGCCAGATTGTCCTCTGTTGCCTGCTAATGGCCTTCCTGTCCAGCTGCTTTCCTCTCTGCTCCTGTGCAGAGAAGTTCTCCTGCAAGACAAAACCCTTCATCCACCAGACACCTTCACTGGCTGCCCACTCACTTCAGTATGTGCCATAAACTCCTTCCCACTGGCTTTCACATCACAGCCTTCTGTGACCGACCTGGCCCTTAAATATTTACCATTTAACTCTATAACCTTAAATCCTATGACAAAAACTAGGTTGATTAACCCACCTATTCTATGCCTTTGATCAAGCCTTTCCTGTCTCCTCTTCCTCCTCTGCTATCTTTCTTCTTCCCCTCCTCTCCTTCCTCCTCATCTTTGCCTTTCTTTTCCTCCTCCTGCTTCTCCCTTTCTTTCTTCTCAGATCATTCAAATACTGCCATTCTTTACAACCCAAGTTCCACATCCAGCTGCGTATCTTCACAGAGTGATCTGTGCTAGGACCTACTATTAAATACACTTACAAGGTTTGCCTTCCTTTCATGTCTTGTTAACTGATTTTTATAGGTATCTCTTTTTTCCCAAATGAGACTGCCTATTGTATATGTGTTTGCTATTTCATTAATCTCTATGGTTTGGACTTGCAGTTTCTTTGAAAATACTAATAAAATTGATTAACTTCTGCTATGGATGATCAAGTTAAAAAGAAGATATAACCTATAGCAGGAATGAAAAAGGAGGACATCAGATATCATATGATAATAAAATGGCATTATAAATGACTAGGACAAATTCAAAGATATAACAGGCATAAACAAATTTCTGAAAATAAAACCTTCCAGATTGATGCAGAAAGAAATGGAAAACCTAAATGGTCCTATAATTCTTCCATAAACAAATTTTCATGGTCAGATGCCCGTTCTCTTTGACCGTGCTGGGAGCTCTGTGACAGCATTATAAGATATCTCAACATTGCCTGAGTGGTGTTGGCTGTCAGGCCCATTTCAGGACTGGGGAGGGCTGGGAGGAGGAGGCCAGATGCTCACAAATAACTCTATTGCCCCAGTAGTTTCCTCTGGCCATACCAGCCCAACCCAAAGCCTCTGTACATTTTTCAGAATTTCAGATGGACGAGGCCTTTCCCATTCTGCCTCATTTTCCCCCTCTTGGAGCTGGGGTGGAGGTTCTGAATCTTGATGCTTGGACTCACTCATGGACTGTGTGTGTGGGCACTGCTCTTTGCTGCTCACAAATGCAGTTGAGGGACCATTGCACAAGCTGGCGTGCTTCTGTGACTGGGGTGCATTACTGAAACAGGCATGGGTAGGAGGCATACATTGAAGGAGACAGGACATTAGGGAAAAGGAAAGGACAAATGCCCTGCTCTCCAACCTGTGGGGCTCTCTACCCAGAGAACATTTGCTGGAGACCCCTTGCCACAGAAAGACAGTCGTGGGAGGCCCGTGCCCCTCACCAGTGACTGTCTTGCCTGCAAAGGCGCTGGCTGTCTTTGTTCACAGAATCAAGCCTTTGGCATATGTCCCAGGGACGAATGAGCTGTATCTTCTGATTCATTTTGTTTTATTGACTGATTATCCTAGTTTTATGGTTTGTAGATTATATTCTTTCAGTATTCAGTTCGCTCTTTTGTTTCTTGTATTTTAATTGTTCTCAGCTGATGTACGACTTAATGACTTTCTTTTATTTCACATTTACTTTATCCATGGCTTATATTTTATCTGGTTCTCGCATCATATTCAGCTTTTATTTTGAGCTTTATTTTTATGTTGTTCCTTTTTATTTTAACCTTGTTGTTTGACTTTTATGCTGTTTTCAATGACTTGCCTTGATTTATCTCTTTGTTGATAGCATGCTGTTACTTTACTTTCTTTTATGCTCCTTAATTACAAACTGCAAGTCTGAGGGGCAGTGGTGAAGGCAGCAGTTGTGAGGACTGTGCAGTGTTGTCGAAAGGCCACACCGAGTGGCCAGAAGCAGGAAGCCACTCATGCTCACTCCCTGCAATGCAGGCTTATGGAAGGATATAGGCAAGTAGCAAAGAAACAAAGTGCAATGAGGATATTCAAGCCTCATTAGAAATGGAAAATTATCATCAGCAACCACCTTCTCTATCTGTCTCTCACTCTCAGGTCCCTTGTTTCTTCCTTTCTGCTCTTCTGTTTCATTTGTCCTCTCCAAGCAGTTGAAGTCTGCTTTTCGCAGGCCCAGCCTACCCACTAAGCTCAAATGTGCATGCCTGCATATAGTGCAGGACTTGCTACCATCTGACTCCATCACTGTTAGCCAATTCCAAATACCAGGGAGAGAGGATGCCATTGGGCAGTTCACCTTGGCTCAGTTCTCAACTTGCAACCCCCATCCCACCTCCAGCAGCTTTAGCCATTCAGATGGCAGCAAGTAGTGTAACCGAACAGCAACTGGGGTCCTGCTGCCCGCTGCCGCCCTGTACAGAAAATTCCAGAGGCAAAGGTTTGGTGATTAAGGAAAAGAGTCTTTATTCAAAAGCAGTTCCTTAAGCCTATCAAGTCACAGCTTTAATCACTTAAGCCTATCAATTAAGGCTAAACACCTGGGTTCTCCTATCACTTCCCCCTGTTTTTAGTTATCTTATTTCTATAGGTTTAGTTTACAAACTAAAACAACATAATATACAAAAGCTACACAATTTTGGAAGAATGTCAGGCTTCTGCCTCAGAACCTGTTCCTTCTAGAACACCCAAAGAACAACTCTGCCACCCTCTGCCAGATCAGCCTGATCCTAGGCTGTGCCCAGAGTTCCTTCCCATCTAAAATATCAGCCATTGGGAAATGCAGGCAGCTGCAGCGCATCAGCCGGGCATCCCTGAGGCAGAAGAGAGCTGGAGAACCAGAGAGAGCTCGTGCCAGCCCAAGAGCCCCCTAGCCAGAGAGCTAGCCCTCTTCTATTTAAAATCTTCTAGCCCATAATTCCATGCACTCTAGAGGCATTCAGCTTCTTAGCCAGTCCTGTCCTAGGCTGTTTACCATTGCCTCCTGCTACAGTCCTCTATTTCTCCCCAGTGATCTGATCAGACTCTGCATCAGTGGCACGAACAACTGCACCTTCTAGGCTATGGCAGGCATGCTTGCTCACCAAAGACAGTGATGGACAGGGAAGGAAGGGAGGCTGGATGCTTTTTCCTTCCAGATGATCCTACAAGAGCATCATAACCTCCTCTCAAAGATATCCCTCCCTTCTGCATCCTCCCTTTATCTCTTATTTATTTAATTAAGTAGAAACTGACCAGAATTCCAATTTCCTTTCCCGGGGGCTAAGGCCTTCTTGGATTTTGCTTTGAAATGCTGGAGAAAAGTTGTTTTGTCACATCACATTTTATACAGTCCCTATGAGGAGTTGTGCTATAAATCCAGTGTCTTACCTGACTAGACAATTCCAGGACATTTGGCAAGATTGCCAGTAAGAGAGCAGTGTTTCAGGTTCATTGATATAAGCCACCTCATTGTTTGCAGCATTCCCATAGGACTGCTTGGAAGGAGGCACAATGAAAGATCTGTATGCTGGGTTTGGGGTTGTTCTTCTGCCACCATACCTTGATAAGGTCTTAAAGCCAGCAGGACCCACATTCTGCCTATTGGACTTCAGGGAAAGAGCATCTCTTGCTGTTGGTGCTCCCTTACTTATTCCTTTCTCCTGGTAGCAGATCCACACAAGAATTATTCTAGATGGAATATGGTAGATGCTCAGTGAACATTTGGTGAATGAACTGCAAAGCCACCTGACCCTCACAGAGCAATGGAACAAATACCTGTACATATCTATTATGTTCCAGGCATTTTACACACTTAGCTTGTACAAAGCCAGTGCCGACAACCTTCCAGACTTAATGGAATTTTCCCAAAGACGAAGAGTTCTCTGCTGAAACTAGGAAAGCTGGGACTTGAAATGCAGTGACCTTAATCTGTTTATCTATCATTGAACCTATAGTGTTTGCCAGAGACCTGAGACCTAGACTTTCTCACTGGTACTAGGACTCTATGGCCATTTGAAAGTGACTCTGGGGAAAGCGGCCAGCGGGGGCAGGGAGGAGAAGGACAGATTGAGGATCCACTAGGAAGGGCTTCTTTTTTTTTTTAATTGTTGTTCAAGTACAGTTTTCTGCCTTTCCCCCCCATCACAGCCCACTCCCCCATCCCTACCCACCTCCCTCCCATTTCCACCCCCCTTGTTATTGTCCATGTGTCCTTTATACTTGTTCCTGCAAACCCTTCCCCTTTTCCCCTGAAATTCCCTCCCCTCTCCCCTCTGGTCACTGTCAGCCTGTTCTCTATTTCAGTGTCTTTGGTTATATTTTGCTTGTTTGTTTGTTTTGTTGATTAGGTTCCTGTTAAAGGTGAGATCATATGGTATTTGTCTTTCGCTACCTGGCTTATGTGCTGGAAGCAACCTAGGTACCCATCAGTAAATGAATGGATCAAAAAACTATAGTACATTTACACAATGGAATTCTATGCAGCAGAAAGAAACAAGGAGCTCCTACCCTTTGTGACAGCATGGATGGAGCTGGAAAGAGTTATGCGAAGGAAGGGCTTCTTTAGAGAGTGCTACCCAGAAGGAACATGAGCGTGGGAATCAGACAGATTGTGTCTGTAGCCTGAGAGTCCATTGCTGGCTATGTGGCCTTGGGTGAGTCTCATAATGTCTATGAGCTCTCATTTATTTTTATCTAAAATTTGGTTAAAAAAAGAAAAACAAAAACAAACAAAACAACTAGCTCTCAAGAGTGTGGTCAGGATAAAGTGTGCTAATATGTGTGAAATACCACATCTAGTGCTTGATGTATAGTAAATGTTCGGTTATATGATGGCTTTACCCTTCCCTGGACCATCCAGTGTGACTTAACTCATAGTCTGAGCCTGGCTGCCCCCTGCTGAAAGGCACTTGAGGCCAAAGTCTTCAGCAGTCAGGCTGACTGTCAGCATTAGTTTAGCAACTGGGCTTCCCCTGTGATGGCACATTTTGTTCCATTCCCACCCTGCTGTCTGGAGGGAGAAGTGCTAATTGAAAATCCCCAAAGGGCCCCTACATTCTGGGGGAATGAAGAGGCAGTGATGAGTCATTCTCCCCTCTTGTTGCTGCTGGGTGTCTGCCAGCAGGAGCCGAGACCATCTCATTTAGCAGCCTGCTGCTTCTTGCTGCCAGTCTCAGGTATCAGCCTTGCTCCCAAACAGGCAGATGATCTCTGGATCATCTTGAGAGGGGCAGGCTCCCAGCATATCACATGGGACTGATCCCTGGGAGGTCATGGTCACTGTGGAGGTTACAAAGAGTGGGAAGGAGGAGACAGTGACTCTTCAGAGAAGTTCACTGGCTGAGACTTGCTGAGGGTCATAGAACAGTCATTCAGCAGGAGCCCACCCCACAAATGGGAAGGTGGGGTCCATTTCCAGGGAAGGGGGCATTAGAGTAGTGGAGTGTCGGAGATGAAATCTTCTCCTACTGAGAGCAGGAAATGGGAGCCTCCATTTTTATGTAAAATAGCAAAACATAATAAGAACTTTAAAATATTCATACTGTTTGATTCAGTATTTCTACTCCAGGAATTTATCATCATTTTGCCAATGATATTTTTTAAAATATATGAAACCATTTTATCTCAGTACTATTTATGTTGGATATAGGTTAAGTATGTTTGCCATATCAATAGAATGAAACATTATGTAGCCATTAAAAGCAATTCTTGGAAGGAGCCTTTAATAAGATAGGAAAATGCTGTTATAATACAAAACAACAGGACCCAGAATTGTACATAAAGCATGATCTCTGCTGTTTAAAAAAAGTTCACTGAAACGAGATTCAAAGTAAATATGCCTCAAAGTTATTGTTGGTTGTGTTCTTTCCCAGAAGTAGGGCTACCATTCTTTTTTACCTTTTTATATTTTTAAATTTTATCTACTGAGCATAAAGATAAAAATTGAAAAATGAAACAATAAAGCCATGCAATGCCGGGATGAGTGAAGAAATGGACTTCAGCAGTGGAATTTCAGGCACCACTGGGGAGTATCTGATAGAAGAAGAGCTACCTTGTGGCTGTTGAATGACCGCACCGGGACAGTGGTCCATATAACTGACCGCTGAGCCCCCTCTGACAATGCTGGGCTTTGGGGACAGCCAGACATGTTTGTGAGGGGCATTTGGGAGTGCATGCCTGCCACAGAGCCAGGGGACCCCATCAGAATCAGTCCCTGTTCTAGGGCCCTGGTGGAGAGTGAGCAGGGCCCTACTATGGCCAGGCCCTGTTTCCTGAGAAGACCACAGATGCCCCCATTGGTGTTCTGAGACTTGTCCAGCCAGGTGTAAAATTGGAATGCTTGTCAGATTGGCTCTGTCAAAGAGCAACACTTCACAATCCAATATTAGGCTTATTTATAGGCCTTTTGTTAAAATCCTTGAGAATTTTTTTAATTCTTTAATTCCTCCAACTTTTGGAAACATTAACAAGAATTATTTTTGTTTCCTCAAAAAAAAAAAGGTCAGAAACTTAATAAAGTTTGGTTGAGCACCTTCAACAAACTCTGGAGGGCCTTTCCTAGGGACCCCAGCTGCTCCCCCCACCCAAAAAATCCCACCCTGTCTGTGTCCCACTAGCTGGGCTGACTCTGATGTATAATGTTTCATTCATTTTAACAAGCACACTCTTATCTCCACTGTGTGCTGGAACTCTGTCTGCTCACATCAAGACAGTGGAGTAGAGCAGGGCACAAATTGGAGACTATCTCTGGCTGGACTGGATGCTCCTTTCAGGATCTCCTCTCCCTCTTCGTCCCATAGCTTCGCACAGAACCCAGGGAGCCTTGAAGGGCAGCTGTGGAAAAGTGGAGGTTTGGGCTTTGTGGCTCAGAAAGCAGCGTGTCTACCCCAGGTTTGGTTTCGTTTCCTAGGGCTGCCATAACAAAGGGCCACACACTAGGTGGCTTGAAACAATACAGATTTGTTGTCTCGTGGTTCTGGAAGCTAGAAGCCCCAAATTGGCTGTCCGCAGGGCATGTGCTCTCTGATGCTCTAAGGGAGGACCTTCTTCGTTGTTCCCAGCCTCTGGCATTCACTGGTCGTCCTTGGCATTGCCAGGCTTGTGGATGCGTCACTCCAGTCACATGGCCGTCTTCTCCCTGTGTGTCTTTATATTGTCTTTCCTCTGGGCATGTCAGCCCCTGTGTTCAAATTTCTCCTTTTCATAAGTACACTGTCATAGTGGATTAGAACTCACCACATTTCAACTTGGTCACCTCTGTAAAGACCCTACTTCCAAATGAGGTCACATTCTGAAGTTAGGACTTCAACGTGTCATTTTGAAGGGACACAATTTAATCCACCTCAGTTTCTAAGGCCACCAACTGAGGGTGGAGCCTTGGAAATCACATAACCTCCCTACACCTCAGCCACATCCTACTCTGTAAAATAAGAGTAAAAAGAGTTTCTGACTTCAAGGTCATTGTGAGGTCTAGGTGAGGTAATGTGTGTAAAGCACATGACATGGTGTCTGGCTCATTCTAGGTGTGACTTCTCGGCATTGTTATCAAAGTAGCACCCACTGGCCACATAGTGAGTGCATTCTGGGGAAGTCTTGGCCTGAGCCAGCTGGCTGACACTGCAGCTCTGGCTTCACACTGAAGGTCCAAGGATAGCACCCCTGCAGGGCCCTTCCAGGCTGACCAGCTGCATGTCCCCAGCAAGAGCACATTGTCAGACACAATGCGGCTGATGTATCAAAGTTTGCTGAGCTGAACAGTTGTAGTTTACCATTTTAAAACCATCTCACAGAAGATGCATTTGCTGTGAGGCCTGCTAGATACAAAATATGCAGGAGGTCTTCAGAGAATACATTTGGAAACAGATTAGAAAGCCTTCATTTGGAAAACACAATGTGTCCGCACCTACCTCGCACCTACCTCTCTGATGCTTTTTATGCCACTGACATCACTGTGTTCAGACTTCCCTTCTGTTCCATAAGAAGAGGTTTGCACCCTCCTGCCTCACCGCCTTCCCATTGCTGTTTCTTCTACCCAAAAAGCACTGTGCAGCTAACCTCTACCCTCCTTCCCCATTCCATCTAATTTATTTTCATTCCTTACTCACCTGCTATCCCTTCACCCTGTTACTGTCCTGTTCATTCCCTTCCTAACATTTAACCCAATTTGTAACCAAATTGTCAATCCTGTACTGGTTCATTTGATATTTGTCTCTTCCATTAGAGCAGATTCCCAGACTACAGGGTCCCCATCTGTTTTATGCTGTATGAGTTGCCCCCCACCTGGCTCAGATCCTGCACACAGCAGGTGCTACGGACTGCTTTGAGGGTGTCTAGTAGATTGAAAGAGTCACTATTTTCTCATATAATGTGTGGCTCCATAAAGTCAAGGAGGCTGATCATCCAGGGAAAATGAATGATTCATAGCCTCTACTTTCAATTGAGTAACATTTAATCAATGTGATTTGTCAAAGAAGTCAGTTCATTTTCATGGAAGTTGACAAGCTCTCTGCAGCCAATACCATCATTTGTTTATGCTCATGGGCTGTGCTTTCTCTACTTCATGCCCTTTGGGGGTCAGGTTAATGGGGTAACCCTACTAAAACGAGCCTTCCATGAAAAAGCAATATCAAACAAGGACAAAACAACAGAGGCTGCTATTCTTTGCATAAACTCCAAGTCTTCAAGCATGTGCTCTGTGAGAGTAGTGAGAGTAGTGAGAGTATTCTGTTCCCCGAGGAGACCCCGAGGAGAAGTGAAGGAACTCCAACTCAAAGGTTTAGGGAATTATCTCCTATATGACAATCAGGTGACCAGGAAATGGATTCAACAGGTCAGAGATGTCTCCACAGCCAAATCTCCCTGCATCCTTGAGCTCAGTGCACTTTGAAAGCTGTGAAGTTCAGGGCAAGCTAGAGAGACTGGGCTTTTGACCCTAACAGAGAATCACAACCCAGAGAAAGTGACAGTGGCCACAATGTAGTCTTTAAAATAGATCCCAACCATCAAGACAAATGGGAGATGCTGAATATGACAGCAGATATTTTAGAGCTCTTTCACAAAATGAATGATCAGATCATCTCACTGCAACTGCATAAGCCATTTGAAAGTTTGAAAGAAATCAATTTTGATGTCCAGGTTGGTGCATCAGGAATTTACTGCCTCTGCATTCTTCCAGAGAGGATGGCAGGTAATTAACATCAAGACATTTTGGCATAGACATGGGAAAGACCACAGTAAATAAGGAAGGACTTATCTTCTTGATGAACTCCTAAGCACCCTTCCAGCCCAACTAGGATGTCTTCTCCTCCAGGAAGCCTTCCCTGTGTTGGTTAATTGCTCCCTCCTCTCATCTCTCTGTTATACTGATCATACTCTGTCTTAATTAGATGGACACATGTTCATCTCCTCACTTCGAGGGCAACATTGGCAAAGTAGAAATAGTACAGAAGCATTGCCTTCCCCTTGTGGCGGATTGTGTTATTTTTCAAACTAGAGTCATATGTTTAAGTCTTCTTTATAATTAATTTTAAGTAAGGACAAGCAAATCTAGTTAAAATTATGAAGTAAAAATATTGCAAGTATTTCTCAATTATAGTCAAAAATCATAAAAGTGATCCTTAAAAAACTGAAGG
This sequence comes from Trachops cirrhosus, assembly GCA_028533065.1. Taxonomy (NCBI): domain Eukaryota; kingdom Metazoa; phylum Chordata; class Mammalia; order Chiroptera; family Phyllostomidae; genus Trachops; species Trachops cirrhosus. The sequence continues at coordinate 32,397,446 of CM052544.1, forward strand.
TTGAGAAACATTAGAATAAAAACTCAGAATCTTCCTCTGATCTAAAACCCCAGGGTGCTATGTGCATCCTCTAAGGAAATGTCAGCTTGGAGGACAGCGATGGAGTTCTCTTTCCCTTACTTCCTCTGCAGTGTCTGGTGTATAACAGATGCTCACTAATTATTCCTAATATTCTAAGTATGAGTATGGTTGGCTGGGAGAATAACAAGTGACAAAAGATATAAGTGATTAAATTCTAAGCTTATTATGGAAGTTCTAGTCCAAAGACCATTTGCCAGTTGGAAGCAGAATGAAAAGCTACTGCTGATAAATTTGTGCAGAAACATACAATGACTTCCTGGTCAATAAAAATATGTAGTTCTGAGGAGCTACAGAAATGATTCCTTCTGACAATTTCATTTTTCTGAGGAAAGCAGAATTTGGGATCTCTCTGGGGATAATATAATTATGTGACCTCCACTGATGAAAGCCAGGGAATTAAACTCTTCCAGGTCTTCTGCAAATATCCCCTACATAGAGAGACTGGAATTCCATCTATCTTTCCATTTCTAGATAGCTTAAAAAGCAGACTTCATCCACATATGTTTTGCATGGAAAGTAAGAAGCAGCACACGGGTATTTACCATACAATGAGAAGCATCAGGAGGCTGTAATTCATCTTGCATTGGCCCAAGGGGGAAATGAAGCATCCTATTAGCATTGCTGGTCCTGTGAATCACAATAGGCAAATTAGAGTCAGAGCAAAGCAATGATAATACAAATATCCGTGTGCGGTGAAGGGAAATGTCAAAGCAGAGTCTGGCTTTGCTGGAAATGGGTTGCATTTAGAACACATTAGCTCCCAATACCCAGGGCCTGAGTAATCTACAGCTCTTTCAAGTTATTTACTGTAAACTTGGAAGCAGCCAACCTTTCACATTTGCATTGGCCTTCTGTTCGCAGAATTTAAAAAAATGGTACATGAAAAGAAAATGAGAGAGCTATTGTAAGTCAGTTTGCTGAAAGACTGGCTCACTGGAGTGCATGCCCGTGAACTAGGAATGCCTTGGCCATTGTGGCTCTCGGCCCAGGGAGCATGCTCAGTTCTACTGCTGCATTCCTGCTCCAGCCAATTCCTTAGAAAATAATGCTTTTATTTTTCCCCAGAATTAGAAAATGAAGCAGCTGAAGCTGGGAGTTACAAGTCTTAATTATCCTCCCTGGCCTTTACTTCAGGAACCTAAAATTGATTTTTAAATTTCTCTTCTGAGTTTGATTTAACATTTTAATCTTCATGCCTTCTGTGTGGGGGCTTTTGCTGGCAGTACTGATGACAAGGGAATGAAGAATTAGCTAGGCACATTGGAGGTGCTTGTTATCAGTGGAGCAGCCCTGGTCTTTAATGAGAGGTGCCTGGGGGTGTCTAGTCTATCTGTAGGAAGGTCCTTCATCTCCCTCTCACCTTGACCAAAATGAATGCTGGAGTCATGCCTGACAGGCAGTGGCCTCTGAACTTTTGTTTTAAACTATGCAGCTGTCCCCCGAGATGCTAACTTATTAGCTCCAGGAATTGATAGAACAGTAAAAGAGTCCATATACTTCTGTAATATTGATTGGGCTGCCATTTCTCTTTCTTCTGCAGCTCAAAATATGGATTTTCCTGACACTTGCCTTAACTTGAATTAAACATTTAAAATATGCCTTTGCCCCTTTGGTGTTCCCCACCTGAACACTTGGGAACTTCAGTGCAACATATGGATTATGGGCAAAATTTGTCAGGGAGTGGAAATATGTGATCTTGTGTACCTGCAATTGTTCATTGATTTCCTCCTTGCTGTACAAGGAGGCAGATTGGTGTAGAGTGTGAGCGTCGGAGCCAGGAAAATCAGGTCAGATCCCGGTGTGACCATGAATATGTCATTCAGTTGCTCTTATTTCTCAGCTGACTCATCTGTCCAATGGGGTGAATAACCCCTGGCAGTGGGATTGTTGGTAGGGTAAGAGATGGTACAGGTAGTGTGCCTAGTAATCAGCAGTGAATTTGGGAAGGACAGAGCGGTGAATTCAGCTCAGGAGAAGTGAGTGACCCATGGAGTGGGCTCAGGGATGACATCGGATGTAAAAGAAGCCCTGGCACCTGGAATCGCAGCTCACCTGGCACCTGGAATGGGCTCACAGGACAGGGTCCCAGAAGCATGAGGGGGTCTGGGGCAAGGGCTAAAGAGACCTTGAAATGAGGTTGGTTGGATGAAGTAGGGTTTGACAACTAGCAAAGAAAAACCTGAAGGTGAGGTCCTAGTGATGCCCTTGTTGGGATCTTTTTGACACCAGGTGGTGACCTTCCCTGAGGCTCTTTCTCTCCTGGGAGGTCAAAAGCAGAAAATGAGTTTCGGCTTCTGTGTGAAAGTGCTACCACTGATGTTATCACTCATCATCATTTACTATGCGCTTCCTCCGTGCAGCATTATACAGAGAACTTGATGAACTTTGCCCTGTTGATTTTAAATTTCACAGTAGCTCAATATAGTAGGATTTGTTATTATTCCCATTTTACAGATGGGGAGGTTAAGGTTTAGAGAAGTTAATGCATTCAGTAATGTCAGAGCTGGTACTTGAAGCCAAGATGTTCTGATCCTGAAGACTCTGGTCCTTACTATTATACCATACTCCTTTTGAATTGATTAAGACTCTTTCATTGACATCCAACAAACATTCCCTGAGCACCTATATTAAGTCAAACCTTAAGAGAGGCAGTAGAGTCAGGGAGATGAGGAAGTACAGATTTTTGCCTCTGGGAGCTCTACAGCACAGGTGGCAAACACAAGGCCCAAGGGTGGAATCCGGCCCTCCACCTTGTTTTATCTGGCCCGGCACCTTGTTTCTATCCATTGGCAGCACCAAGCTCCTTGCCCCTAGTTATGGAGTAGTTACATTTATTCAGTCCTAAAATTACATTCGGCCCTTTGAAGGCAACCTCGAGGCTGATGTGACCCCCGATGAAAATGAGTTTGACGACCCTGCTCTACAGGAAAAAATGATGTGTAGACACAATTGGCATTTCGGGAAGAAAAGTGCAGGGAGGCAGGGAAGCATAGGGGGGGCACCAAGGAGGTGGTCCCCATGTCAACTTGAGAAGTCAGAACAAGTTCCTCAAAGGAGATTATGTTAAACTGGATTTTGAGGTTTGTATAGGAGTTCTAATAGATATAAGGGAGAGTTCTTTGTGAGTTGATCAAGGACTGGGATGGCTCACTTTCTTGGCAATAGAGGCTGCTGGTGGCAATGACAGCTGCTTACCAAACTCTCAGTTGCACAGCTTGTAAGACTTTCTGTTTCCAGAAGTTCCCATTTGCAGATTAACAGCAAAAGCCTACATTTAGGCTTTTTTTTTTCTCCTCCTTAAATTCCAGATTTAAAAACCTTGTGCATTAATTGCCAGTTGGCTCCTTGATATCCTAATCTTCAATGAGCAATCTCAGAGCATGGTTCTCTGGAACCATGTGGCTCTCACCACACAGGTGTGGAGGTGCCGGATAAACATGACCCATTTTCTTAGAATGTTAATTCTGCTCAAAGATACAAGGGTAAACAACACTAATTTCATATTAGAAGATCTTTAGTTATTTTATAGACTGAATTGAAAATTAACATGACTCTTAAGAAATAAAACATTAGCTTTCGTAGCAATGTCACAGTTGACATGGGCCATTTTTCTCGCATAGCAAGTCCTCCTCACCATTAGGTGATAACAAAACAGCTAAATCGGCCTTGGATTAGTTTAAGGTTGACAGCACCTGGCCAGTATAACGCTTGCAGTCAATCCCTTGCCTGTTTGAAAACTAAAAGCCCACATTCTCCCCATAGAAGGGCACATTCCCCAGTACATTATCCTGTGGTGTCTGCTCTTTCCTTAAGGCAAGTCCCATAGTTGCTTCTCACACTTCACTGGCAATGGCTGGATTCTTATAGTGGTTGAATGCCTTCCTTGAAATTAATATAACGGAAGGCTCAAACATAACCTCACTATAGGTTGTGTCAAGTCATAAAACTGTAAGGCTATGAAAGTACCAGAGCAAGAAATCACTGGCAATGTGGAGGGAGCAAAATAAATATCAGCTGCATTTTTAATTAACTGCCTCTAAATAATGAAAATGAGCAAAATAAGACTCAATGGTAGAAAATACCATTGTAATTTGAGCATTCCTGTTGATGGATAGCATGACATCTTTGATGGAGATGTGCGAATCAGGCAGTGGCTCTCTCTCTAGCATCTTCTGGAACCCGTGTGCCTTTTGTCTGTGTCTGCTTTGTCCCTGCTCAGCATTATTTTTGCCTTTCAGCCTGTGGGAAGGGAAAATGTGAAGAAGCCAGACACGAAGATTTCCCCCTCTACCTCTAGATTCCTGGAATAATAGTTACTATTATATTATTGAGAAGATAGTAGTGATAAGAGGTGAACTCTGAACTCAGGGAGATCTGAATTTAAATGTTGGCTTGTGATTGCTCTGTGACATTGGCGAAGTTTCTTAACCTCTCTGTGCTTTAGTGTTTTCCTCTGTGTAATGGGAGAAAACTTGGTGCTTGCATGAAGAGTTGCTCTAAAGCCACTGGCACAGTACCTAGTACAAAATAAACCCTAAAAAAGGGTGGCAGCAAAATAAACACTAGTGAATGTGAGAGCAGTCCTTCCAGCTTGTTGCTGACTTTAGGGACAAGGCACTTAATATTTCACTCTCAGTATGATAGCTGTACATTTATCACAGATGATCATTACCAGTTTGGACAAGTTTCCTTCTAGTTTGCTGGAAGATTTTATTATTTATAGGTGTTGAACTTGACAAATTCTTTCTTATATCTGTTGAAATGACCATATGGTTTTTCTCTTTTATCCTGTTAATATGGTGAATTACATTGAATGAATCTTGCATTTCTGGGATAAATTCTACTTAGTTATAATACTTCCTATAAAGCTGAATTAGATTTGCTAATATATTGTTAAGATTTTTGTACCTGACAGGTAGAGGTCTGTAATTTTCTTATAATATCTGTCAGGTTTTGCTATTAGGGTAATGCTAGCCTCTTAAAAAGCCTCCTTTATTTTTTAAAAACAAATTATGTATGACTGGAGTTATTTCTTCTTTAGATGAATGATAGAATTCACCAATGAAACAATCTGGACCTGGAGTTTTTTTTGTGGGAAGTCTTTTTAATAAACATTTCCAATTCTTTAATATATGATTTAAATATGATCATCAATAGGGTTTTTTATCTGTTTACTTTAGATTTACTTTACTCTTCTTAGCTTCTTGATTTTAGATCCTTTTTATTTTATAATATATGAATTTGAAACTATACATTTTCAAACACTGATTTATCTGCATCCCACAAATTTTTGTGTTGTATTACCTTCTTCAGTTTCAATTATTTACTAGTTTCCCTTTTAATTTCTTCTGAGTTTAATTTCCAAATATCTAGTGTTTCTTTAGATCTCTTACCGTTAAATGTTACTGATTTCCAACTTAATTCCATTTAGACCAGAGAACAGACTCTAGGATTTCAGCCTTTTAAATTGATTAGGACTCGTGTTATGACCCAGCCATATTGTCTTTGTGGACATGACCTTGAGGCTGAAATGCTGTGTATTCTGCAGTGGGATGTAGTGTTCTATAAATACCAGTTGGGATAAAGCAGTTTATGGTGTTTTTTAGATTACCTATGACTTTATTGGTTGATTTTTGTCTTGCTATTCTATCAATTACTGAATTCTATGGTGATTGAGGAATTGTCATTTCTCACTTTAATTCTGTCCATTTTTGCTTCATGTGTTTTGAGGCTCTAAAATTAGAGCCTCTTATAATTGCTATCTCTTCCCTTTGTAATTATAAAATGTCCTTTTTTTAGTAATACTCTTTGTTCTGACATCAGTGTCATCTGGTATAAATTTAGCTGCTCCAGCCTTCTTGAGCTTACAATTTGTATCAGGTATCTTTCTCACTTATTCCTTTGGACATAGCTGTGTTTTTATATTAGATATGCATCTCGTGTAGAGAGCACACATATATCATCATTCTCTGAATAACAATGTTTTGGCCAACAGCGGACCATGTATATAAATATAGTCCCGTATGATTATTGTGGAGCTGAAAAACTATTGCCTAGTGATGTCATAGCCATCATCATATCACAGGGCAACATGTCACTTACATGTTTGTGGTGATGCTGGTGTAAACAAACCTACTGGGTTGCCAGTAGTATAAAAATATAGCACATACAATATACATAATACATAATACTTGATAACATTGAGATGTACAAATATCATTGTGTTACAATTGCCTACAGTATTAGTACAATAACATGCTGCCCAAGATTGTAGCCTAGAAGCAATAGGTGTGTATGAGAGGTCTGGCTGGAAAAAGTCCAGCCATTGTTATTATAACAAAAACAGTTCACATGACACTGATATAATCTGGCAGCTAAGGAGAGTGGACTGGACTGCGCATACATGAACAATAACGACTTTACTATATTAATCAGTGGGGGCAGTAGACACCATGAGTGAGCATGTGTACAGTATTGTTGTCATAGTCAAAACGACAGCCGGTAAAGCAACACCTTTGCATCAAATTTTGCATTAAGCTTGGACATTCCTCTGCAGAGACTATTTGGATGATTCAGAAGGCTGCAGCTATGGGCAACTGGGGATTGGCAACTTCATCACAACAACACACCCATTTACGCATCACATCTCATGCAGAATTTTTTTGTGAAACATAAAATCACCCAGATGACTCAGCCCCTCTACAGCCCAGATCTGGTGCCCTGAGACTTCTGGCTTTTCCCAAAACTAAAATCATCTTTGAAAGGGAAGACTTTTCAGACCATTGATGAGATTCAAGAAAATACAATAGAGCAGCTAATGGCTATGAGGAGAACTGTGTGAAGTCCCAAGGTGCCTACTTTGAAGGGGACTGAGGTGTCATTGTTCTATGTACAGTGTTTCTCATATCTTCTTCAATACATATCTCTATGTTTCATATTATGTGGATGGATACTTTCTGGACAGACCAGATTATATCATGTATAATCTAGGTGCATAGTATTCTATACCAGCTAGATTGTATAAGCATAGTCTGTGGTGGTTGCATAATAATGAAATCACCTAGCAAAACATTTCTCAGAACATTTATTGTGAAGTGATGCGTGACTGTAGCTGGGTGTTGCATTTCATCCATTCTGATAACCTCTGCATTTTTATTACAATGTTTAATGTAATTATTGATATGGTTGAATTTAGATACACCATTTTATTATTTGTTTTCTGTTTAACTTCTAATGTTTGTTTCTTTGTTGCTCCTTTCCTGCCTTCTTTGGGATTATTTAAATATTCTTTAGAATTTCATGTTATCTGCAGAGTTTTTAGCTATCTGTTTTTTAATTTTTAAAAGTGGTCACTTGCTCTCTCCATGTATATCTACAAATGTTCCGTCTTCCTAGCATTGCTACTTTACTACTTTGTACACACTGCAGAAACCCTGGAACCACATAGACCTGCCCTTCATGCCGTAGTAGTTATGTGCACTACGGCTGTATTTCTTACAAGCCCCACAGACAGTGCTATGCTTTTACTTTAAACAATCATGCAATCATATGTGGTTTTGAAAATTACCTTAGATTTACCCAGATGCTTAGAATTTCTGATGATCTGCCTTCACTCTGAAGTCCCATGATTTTCCCAGTGTCATTTCTCTTTCACCAGAAAAAAATGTTCCTTTAGGGTGTCTTGTTTGCCCAGTCCAGTAGAGATGAACAAAAAAAAGAAGGTCTTCACCTTCCTTTTTGAAGGCTGTTTTTTCTTATTAAGAATTATGGGCTGATAGTTTTTCCATGTTTTCTTTCTTCTTTAAAAATGTTCCATGGTCTTCTAGCTTCCATGGTTTGTGGTCAGTTCACAGTCACTCAAGTTACTGTTCCCTGTATATATAACACGATTTTTCTGTGGCTGCTTTCTTTTTAACTTCGGCTTTGATGTTCACAGAGGTGGTTTCACTTATATTTATTCCTCTTTACTGGCTTGAATATATAAAAATATGTCTTTTACCAAAATTAGGAAAGTTTTCAGCCATTATTTCTTTAATATTACTTTTGCCTCATTCTGCCTCTCCTCTTTTTCTGGGATTCCAATTACCTGTTAGGTAAAACTTCTTGATATCAACCCATGGGTCCCTGAGTTTATGTTTTTCTTCATTATTTTTTTCTCTTTCTACTTTATATTTATCACAGATCACCAAAACGCTATTTATTTTATTTTGATCTCCATTCTCTTTTCTTTAAATTACGTACTTTTATAATGACTTGGCTTGAATTCACTGATCTGTTCTTCAGGCATCTGCATTCTGCCAGTGTCCCATCCAGTGAGTATTTTATTTCAAATAAATATTACCTCTTTTCGTTACAGAGTTGGTACTTGATTCTTTTTCTGTATTATATTTGTCTGATGAGATTTATATCTTTTCATTCATTATAAGCGTGTATTTTTACGGTCTGGAGTATACTTATTTAACATACATGTTTGAGAATACAAATGTCTGAGTTATTTTGGGGTTGGGCCCTGTCGTCTTTTCTAAGAAAGAGTCACATTTCCCTGGATCTCCATCTGTCAAATATGTTTGGATTACATTCTGGACATTTTGAATGTATGTTGGGAAGCCTTTGGATTGTCATATTCCTTCAAAAATTTTTGGTTTGTTTAATAGGCAATTAACTTAGTTCAGTTCAAACTGGGAACTCTGTCTTGCCTGCTGTGGGCAGCGGTTCAGACCTCAGTGCAGAAACTTTCAGTCTGTCCCCCACATGCATAGTTCTGGAGCCAGTCAGAGACTTGGGTGGAGTTTAAACGCAGAGTTTGGGCCTCCCCTTCCCTGGCTCTCTCCTCTCCCAGGTTTCCACCTCATGTGGCAGCAGTCCTGTCTACCACAGGTGTTCTATCAGTGTTTTAGCTCCCCTGGATCCCTCAGGGGCTACAGCTGCTCCCGAGGCAAAGGATCAAAACAGAGAACTTGGGGTTGTATTTACTAATACTGAACTGTATGGTTAAAAATAGTTAAGATGATAAATTTTATGTTATGTGTATTTTACAATTTTTCAATGATTAAAAAACAGAAAACTCATTACCAGTAGCTTCCTTCAGTTTTCCATTGCCTTCGTAGGTGTTTTTTTGGGGGGTGGGTATTTGTCAGGGGATATGGGTGTTATTGTGAGAGAGTCGGTGTGTTAGGAACTTACTCATCCACCTCAGAAGCACAGCCTTAGGTTCCTTCTACGTGTTACAACCCAAGTGTTCTTCCCCCACAGTTGTGGAGAAACAAGCACGGTGAATTGCATTTTGTGTGAGTTTGAATTATTCTAATTAGAAACAGAAATATCCAAGAATATTGAAATGATGACTTCATGTGCAATATATAATTATTTTATAAAATTATGGTTTTATTAGTAATATAACACTAATGTAATATTATTAAATTTATTTTATAAAAATAAATTTTCTTTATAAAAAATACACATTTTCAATTCCTTTGACTAAGTACATTACAAACTAGAATTGCCAAAAGACTTCTGTAGTAGCCAATAATTAAGAAAAGCCATTTGTTAGTTCAACATCTGAATTTTTACAAGTGACCAATGTGTTATTTAAATACGCAATGTCATTAAATTTTCAAGATATCTTGTGTTTATAACAATGCTGTCATTAAGAGGCAATGTTCATTCACGGCCTGACCAATCGGTACTTTGGGAACTCGAGCTACATTTGGCTTAATCATCTGAAGAAGGCCAAATGGGCTGATGTTTTAACAGGAAACATTATCCTAAATATTAGGAATAATGCCGAGAAATAAAAATCAGCATAAAAAGCAGGACAATTCTACAGTTATTGTACAGTGCATTCTCTCTACTTTTATTTCTATGGGAAAATTAGCCTCTAGTGATGTACACTATTAATTATGTAGAGTAGCACTGTCCAACAGAAATATAATTCAAGCCACATACATAATTATATGTTTTCCAGTAGCTACAATAAGCCAATAAAAAGAGACAGATATAACTGATTTTAATAGTGCATATTATATAACCCAGTCATATCAATGTTATCAAATAGAAAATTATTAATGACAAATTTTATTTTTACATTTTGGTTTTCATAAAAAAGTCTTTCAAATCTGGTATTATTTTACACTTACAAGACATTTCAATTTAGGGTCTAAATTTCATCAGAAGCACTTGATCTGTATTTATATCTCACATAATTTGTAGCTGAAAAAAAATTGATTCACATATCCAAACATATTTAAAACTTTTCCAGTAACTGAATTTAGTATCTGTTCTTAAGTTTATATTTAAAATTATAAAATTAAATAAAATGAAAAATCCAGTGTTTTGGTCACACTAAGCCACATTTCAAGTGTTCAGGAGCTACACTGGGAAGTGGAAGAGGACAGCATTGAACACGTCATGCTTTCGAGGGAAAGTCATCCTGTGCCTACCCAAGTTCCTACACACTGTAGATGAGAAAAACTCAAAACGAGGTAGGAGAAAATAAATAAAGAAGCTGCAGAGTGGGGGTGGGGGATAAACAAAACCTTCAGGTTTGCTTGGTTTGAACCTCTGACTGGTTCAATATTTTTTTAAATATATTTTATTGATTATGCTATTACAGTTGTCCCATTACCCCCCCTTCATTCCCCTCTACCCTGAACACCCTCTCCCACCCACATTCCCCCCTTTAGTTCATGTCCATGGGTCATAAATTCTTTAGCTTCTACATTTCCCCTACTATTCTTGCCCTCCCCCTATTTTCTACCTACCGTCTATGCTACTTATTCTCTGTACCTTTTCCCCCTCTCTCCTCCTCCCACTCCCCTGCTGATAACCCTCCATGTGATCTCCATGTCTGTGGCTCTGTTCCTATTCTAGTTGTTTGCTTAGTTTATGTTTGTTTTTGTTTTAGGTACGGTTGTTAATTTTGAGCTTGCTGTCATTTTACTATACATGTTTTTTATCTTCTTTTTCTTAGATAAGTCCCTTTAACATTTCATAAAATTAGGGTTTGGTGATGATGAAGTCCTTTAACAGGACCTTATCTGAGAAGCACTTGATCTGCCCTTCCATTCTAAATGGAAGCTTTGCTGGATAGAGCAATCTGGGATGTAGGTCCTTGCCTTTCATGACTTGGAATACTTCTTTCCAGCCCCTTCTTGCCTGGAAGATCTCTTCGGAGAAATCAGCTGACAGTCTGATGGGGACTCCTTTGTAGGTGACTGTCTCCTTATCTCTCGCTGCTTCTAGGATTCTCTCCTTCATTTTTACCTTGGCTA
>CM052544.1:32408896-32473408 GCA_028533065.1 Trachops cirrhosus
TTTTTTTCTTCCTTCTGGTCCACTCCATTGATGTGAGACCCATCTTTCATTCCATCACTATCGGTTCCCTGTGCATTTTTCTTTATTTCACTTATTGTAGCCTTCGTTTTTTCATCTAGTTTGTGACCAAAATCAACCAATTCTATGAGCATCCTGATCACCAGTGCTTTGAACTGTGCATCTGTTAGGTTGGGTATCTCTTGGTCACTTAAAAGGATGGGTTCTGGGGCCTTTAATTGTTCTTCTGTATGAGCCATCTTGCTCTCTCTCTCTCTCTCTCTCTCTCTCTCTTTTTTTTTTTTTTTGATCTTGTGGAGCCTGTTACATATGAGGGGCGGAGCCTTAGGTGTTCACCAGGGCAGGGCACCCCAGTGGCTGGGTTGTGATGCTGTATGTAGGGGCAGGGTCCAAGAAGGAACAATGGCGCTTGCTCCACTCTCTGTCTGACCTCAGTCCCTTCTGCCTCTTTCCCCAAGCAAACTGGGCCCCTGTGGTGCCAATTCCCATGTGGGTGGGCTTGTGCACCCCGTGGGACTTTCCAACAATCTCTACTGTGAGGCTGGGAGTCTCTCCCTGTGTCTCAACCCCCGCAGGTGTTTTCAGTCAGTGCCTGAAGACTCTATTTCCCAGCGCTGGGATCCTGGGTTGCTCACAGTGCCTTGCTTCACAATTGCCTCCTCACTGGGTCTGCCAGTTGCCACCCCTCGGCCTGGGTCTGCCTGTCGCTGCCGCTTGTGCGCCCAGGGTCTGCTTGCTGTGGTCTTGCTGTGGTCTTGCCCGGTTGCCTTGTGTGCCCTGGTTGCCTTATGCATCGGGTCCCAACACTCTCTGCTCTCTGCTCCGCGACCCGCCCAACTTTGCCCCTCCTAGCAATCTGGATGAACGTGTCTATTTTAACTCTTTGGGTGTCCGTCTGGATGAATGTGTCTATTTTAACTCTTTGGGTGTCCGACTTCCATACAGTTCAAATTTCTGTCAGTCAGTTCTGGTTGTTATTCTGTTTCTTAATTGTTGTTGTCCCTATCTTGGTTGTGCGAGGAGGCACAGTACGTCTACCTATGCCTCCATCTTGGCCGGAAGTCTGACTGGTTCAATCTTGAGGTCACATGTGACACCCCTGTTTAGACACTGAGGAAAGGGGGACAGGAAAAGATTCCAAAGATTACACCTGTGAACATGAATTGTACCAGGTTTATTTGACTGTTAGGTCCTTCTCTGGTAAACTGAGAAGGCTGTAATAGTCAGCCCCTGTATCTCCAGAACTCATTAGCACTCATAAACCTCAAATGCCTTTAATTATTTGGTCCTGTGTATAGGGTCTGTTTGTGAAACCCAATTTTAAGTCCCTGGAGAGTAAGGACAGAGTCTTAGGCTTCTGGGAACCTTAGCACATCCTAAGATATGCTCCTTGCAGGCCATAGATGCTCACAAAATAATTGGTGGTGGAGATAATCAAGCAGCAGTGAATGGCCATTATATTTGGATGGGGGTTTTTCACTCTCTGAGGTACTTCAACATGCACTATTTTCCCTAAAGGACAAGTAAGAGTTAGCAGAGACAGATTTCAGGTGATGATTGTGGGGTGGATCTGACTGAGCTCCACCCAGCAGCTGTAGGCAAACGAGATCCCTTCATTTTTAAATTAGATGCTCTCTCCTTGTTTGGCAGGCTTCCATTTCTGCTTGGCAGTGGGAAAGGTATTTAGTCCCATCTGGTAATTTTATCCAGGATAGTAATTTTTGAGATCCGGGTTTTAAAAGTCCTTTAAAAATATTAGAAATTTGGCCATTATAAACGCAGTCACTGTTCTATTCAGTGTGGTTTCCATGCTTCCATCCTTCGTCTCCCATCTGATATCTGACCAGGACTGTGAACAAGTCACCACCAACCAGTGAGGTCAGCAGGCGGCCTGGAAGTTGCTGACACAGTCAGGGTGCTGTGGTGGAACCAGGCAAGTATCTGTCTGATCTGGTCTGCCATCACTTTCTGTACGCATTCTCATACAGCTGTGGTGAGAATTAAATTATATAGTTATACATAAATCACTCAACCCAGTTTATGCCATAGTAAATTCTCAGTTTTAAAAAAGTGCTCTTTTGATTATAATATATTTACCATAGGAGGGAAATGGCTTTATTCCCATTTCACAAATAGGGACATGGAGGTATGAAAACATTAACTTTTTGAAGTCACAGAGATGACAAGCGAAGAGTCAGGGTTTGAATCTAGGTCACATGACTGACAGGACTGGCCTGTACACCCTTCCCTTAGGACTGGAAGCACTGGAACATCACTGTAAAGAGAAAGACGTGATAGTGCTCACAGGCTGTGTAAGACTGACCTGTCTGGGGCCCGGTCTTGTCTCAGCAAAGTTGTTCAGGCTGAAACTTCTTCCTTCTTCAGCTACAGCCTTCCTCTGTGGTGGCTACATGACAGCAAACAACTAATTCTGGGCGTGTTTAGGGGTGAGAGTGACTGCTGTGCCTTCGCTTGCATTCTCACAACACCCATTGCAACCTTTGCAGTACTTCGTGGCATGTAAGGCTTTGTTCATCTGCCTTCTTCTCTTGTGTGTGAAGACAGACCTGGTCTCTGATTTATCCAAATCTCCATCCCCTGGCGAGGCAGGTCAGCATAAGCAGAGAGGCAGGTGGTTTTTTACTGTAGGTTTAAATAAGTTACTGGTCCATCATGAATGCTCAATAAACTGCAGTTGATTTTATAAATTATTATTATTCATTCATTTTCACCATATTATTTATGCCCAGGGAAGATTTGCTGAATAAATGATAAGTACAGCACATTTTTGTGCCTGAAGTTCTTCAACTCCAGACTATTGGTCACCCTGTTGACCAAATGACTATCCAAAATGTCTTCAAGCTCCACTGGACCCAGTTGTGACTAGCTGAGTCATGGGGACCTCTCCAAGTCCCTGAGCATATATATTAGTTGTTACATCATTTATTCATTTAACAAATATTGCCAAAGAATGAAAAATGCACTGTCTTCATTGGTTTTTCAGCAACATAATAACTGCTGTGTTCTTCCAAAGAGAGGGGAATTTTGATCTCAGCATAAAGCTTTAGGAAAATGACTTTATAAATAAAAGAGTTATTTTTATTTGGCTCAATACTAAGCAGACGGAAAGCTATAAATGGTGACACCCTCCCCCTTTGGTTTCTAATAGAAGCAAACTAAGTTGCTAATATGCATCTAGGTACTTCAAGCTTGAAGGTAGGACTTATTATAATAATAAAAAGTGGATAAACCTTTTTACTTCCCAGAGCTCATTTAGTGTGTCATTACAGCCTCATGACACCTTTGTAATCAGGCACGCTATATTCTCAGTTGTAATGAACCACAGAAGGCCACGTGGCCTGGAAAAGAGGAGCTGGGGCTGGGACTGAGGCCATCTGCTTGCCAAACAGAAGCCTGCCCAAGATCTCCCTGTGCCCTAGACACACGAGGGAACCACCGAAGTGACAGCCTATGGAATCTTTTCCTTCAGTTTTCTCCTTTTGGAAATTTCAAGTATTCATCTGATGAGAGGGTTTAAAATGAAGTTTTCTTATTTTAAATATAGGTTTATTTCTAAGTTCAGCCCTAATTTGCTATTCTGAGCATGATTACCTCTTGATGTGATCAGCATTTGCCCTTTCCCATTCTGTTACACCTAAAGTGATTGCAGATGACTCTGTGTAAAGGTACAGAGTATACACTAAAAAATTCATCTGCCCAGCCCTCTGGCAGCATGGCCAGTGTTCACTGTCTGCCAAGTGTGTGGACTGAGGGACACAGTGTGCAGCTGAATGCAGGTGGTATCATCCTTCACCTGGAGGCACCTCACCACCTGGAGAAGCCCTTACAAGACCTGTCAATGTCCTCAAACCTGGGGTCATAAAACTGGACTGGTGTTTCCTCCTTGAAGACTAGTTTCATGCTTGAGGTACAATGTTTCTCAAGAGGCATTATAACCATTTTAGGTGAGATGTTTCTTGGTGATATGACTGATGTGCCTGGGCAGGATATTCAATATCCTTGACTCTTGCCCAGTCAAGTCCATTAGCAACTTCTAGTCACTGTGAGAAGCAAAATCTAACAGACAGAACCCACCCATCCTCAGCAAACTCTCCCCGTGGGGCAGTACTGGTCCTGGATGAGACTTTGCAAATGCACAGGATGCAGCCATTGGCCAAGGACGTGAGAGAAAATAAATGTGTGTGAGTTATGGCTGATGGGTGCAAGATACTTCAAGGAGCCAGATGATTTTGAATGACACATGTGACATACATTCAGAACATTTCTGATGATAAAACGATCTCTGCATTTGGCCTCTTCAGTTCTCAAACACAAACAGAGCATTTGCCAGATGCGTGTGACTTGCTTTGCTGCATTGTAATGTCAGTGGTAAGAGCTAACACCTAGAGTACTTCGTAGTACCACCCGCTAAGTGCTTTGCTTATGTTAGCTCATGTAATCCTCCCAACAATCAACGATGCTATGAGGTAACTGTTAGTAATATATTCCCATTTTACAGATGAGGACACAGGCACAGAGAGATAGGACACTTGCCCACAGTCCCATAGGTAGTTAACCACAGGGGTAGGATTTGAGTCCAGCCTGTCTGACTCCAGAGCCAGATTTTTAACCATCTGTGCTTGGATGAAGATCTAGAAATGAAGTTCTCTGCCCTCAGCACTCTGTGGGTGGATCTGCCTATTAATCTCACACAAATGCTGCAGCTGTGAGATGTATAGTGAATTGGGGCGCTCTGAGATTAAAAGTTCTCTGAGAAGTGAGGCATCCTGTTAGAAGCATCAGGAATAGGACATGGAATTATCTGCATGGAAACTAGAGTTGGTAACTTAAAAGCTTTTTGGTCTCAAAACCTCTTCATACTCTTAAACACTATTAATGGCCCTCAAGACCTTTTGTCTATGTGGATTATATTGACACCTGAAAAGGTGGTGTTTGTGCTCCCTGTCACCACCACAACCAGTAAGCAGAGACAAGAGCTGAATCTTTATGGGCATTTTGTTCAGATGCCAGAGATCTGAGAAGACAGCGGGTTATGTACCCTAACAACTATCTTAACATCTCATCTCAAGCCAGCCTTTTTTATAAGGAGAAGGAAAGGGTAGATAAGGAGTTTGGAATTCAGGGGAAAAAGGTTCATTAGATAAAAGTAGCAGTCCAGCGATTTTTCCCGCATACTTTCATCTGCTGACCAGCAATTCTTTACCTGTGTCCCGTTGGCAGGTATTGTCTCCCTGAGCACAAGGGCCCAGATACCATCTTGGTCACTTGCAGTTCACCTGGGGCACAAGGGTGGAATTGCTTGCAGGCCTCCTGGAGTCAGGGTAGGTCTCGTTGTGCAATCTAGTTCCTGAGACAACAGCTTTCCACATGCATTAATTACTCAGCCTGTTAACTATAACCAAGGTAAAAAAAATGTAACTCATGAGTTCCCCCATCAATCTCTGTCAGTATTTGCTGTATTAAATTAAAACCGAGAAACTTTGAAATGCTCGTTTCTTAATTTAGTTTAAAATAACAATAATAAACTCATTACAAGTTAACATAATATAATTTGACCAAAAATACATTTTCCAAAATGAAATTAGTGTGAGAAGTGTCTGTGTGTGCATTTTTGCAGTCTCTTCCATGTCTGCCTTAGTAGAAGACAGGCAGCTCCTCACATCTGCTTCTGCCTGCAGTCTGTCGTGGTGTGTTGCTTAGGTCAAAGTAGGAGAAGAAAAACATATGGCCTTGCCCAGGTACGTAGTTAGACAAGAGAGGGGTATTTAGTAATCTATTCAGGTAATTATAGACATTCTTCTCTGATACTATACCAGAGCTCCGTAAGTAATAGTTTCTTACAGGTTAGTGACAATAAAGAAATCACGTTGATGAACTAACACTCTGCTCTGTGAAAATCCACTGATCAATTTTGCACTTTGAATGAGTCCTTCACCCATACGTGACTACATAAGGTTATGCATTGCTCACTTGGAAGATACCGATTGATTCATTGATAAATAGATCCTTCAAGATTTGACGTAATTCATCATATGATATCAAACAGTCACATTCATTAATATCATTGTCCATCTTATCAGAAAAGTATTAAAGTTTAGTATATTGTCAAATTCACTGTGGGAGACATCAGTTTTCCAGAATTGAAAACTTGGATTTTATTTTTGGTGACAAATGCTACTCATTCTTTTCCCTGAAGTGACAGGCTTATTTAAAAAAAAATGTCTGCCACACACTCAAGTTTGGATAAATATAGTTTGTCTATCAATCATTCTTTTAAATCAAATAGGCAATTCATGAGGAAAGGTCCTAGTTCAGCTCCCAACTAATCTTAATTCACACAAGTGCTTTCCCTAAAGCCAAGCCAGCATCCTTTGCTTTACAAAGGTGTTTTATGTGCACTTTCCATTTTGGCACACAGAATATTAAAATACATGTACTCAAGAATTAAGATTTTTCCCTGACTGGTGTGGCTCAGTGGGTTGAGCACAGGCCTACAAACCAAAGGGCCGTCAGTTTGCTTCCCAGTCAGGGCACACACCTGGGCTGCAGGTCAGGTCCCCAGTGGGGGGTATGAGAGACAACCACACACTGATGTTTCTCCCCCTCCCTTCCCCTCTCTAAAAATAAATAAATAAAATCTTTTTAAAAAGACAATAAAAAAGGATTAAGGATTAATAAAACTGTCCATATTTAGTACATTATTAAAGTCATTCTTAAGTGCAATTGGCCTTATTTATTTGTCTGTTTGTTTGCTTTTTATTGTGACTGTATGTGACAAAGAATGCAATTAAGTGCTACTAGACACCAACACTTTCATTCATCATTGTTTTTATATCATTAGTGCAAATATCAACACAGTGAAAAAGGTCAGATACTACCTTAGTGTTAATAGGATGATCAGTTTGATTTTGTGAATCCTGCAGAAAGGGTCTTGGGAATCCTGGTGATGCACAGATCTCACTCTGAGAAGCTGTGTCCTAGAACATCACAATTGCCCAGGGATAAACACATTGAAAACAAAGAGAGCTCTCGATTTAGATTTAGATTTAGATTTAGATTTAGATTTAGATTTAGATTTGGATTTAGATTTAGATTTAATCAGTCCTTGATCTGCTCCTTAATAGCAAAGTGTAAACCACTTAATCTCTCTGAGACTCAGTTTTCTCATCTGAAAAATGAGAAACAATCTGCTGCTCAAGGGTATTCAAGGATAGGAACAAAATACATTCTAAAAATTAGTTTCGGTGAATTCATTCATCATGAATTTCCCCCAGAATCTTATGGGAAGAACTGAGAGACAACTACATCAATTGCTGCTGGTATGTTGAGAGGTGCACTACTGCGGAGGGGAAGGTGATTGTGAGACACAGAGGGGTGACTGAAGGGCTGAGCCATTGCCCTCCATCAGGTGTTGCAGGAGCTCACCTTCTGATCTGGCCCCTCATGAGGGCTCTTGGTGAACCTGAGTTCGGCCACCTTAGGCCCCAGCCAGTGTTAGATGGCACCCAGAGGTCTGACATCTGCTGGCCTCCTTTCCCCTTTGCTGGTCCAAAGTGGATAGGCATCTGGATGTCCTGCCCACCCCCCCCCCCCACACAGTTCCTGGCACACCAGCCCTCTCCACCAAGAAAGCATGTGGGAAAGCAAGACTTTTTTCCAGTAAACTTCTTATTTAGAATAATTTTAGATAAATAGAAAAATTGCAAAGATAATATAGGAAGTTACCAAATACCCCACCTCCCCATTTCCATGTTAACATTTTTTTTAATGTACTGAGTTTTTTTTCTTTTATTGTGTTTTTCCTAATACCATTTAGTCCCCTTATACTCCCCCTCTCCACCCCCAATCACCACACTGTTGTCCGTGTCCATGACTTTTTTTTCCTTTTTGCTGAATCCCTCTACCCCTACCCCACCCTCAGTTGATATCCTGCTCTCTATGAGTCTGTCTCTGTTTTGCTTGTTAGTTCAGTTTGTTCATTAGATTCCACATATGAGTGAAATCATATGGTATTTGTCTTTCTCTGACTGGCTGATATCACTTAGCATATTGTTCTCCGGGTCCATCCATACTGTTACAAAGAGTAAAATTTTCTTCTTTTATATAGCTGAGTAATATTCCACTGTGTAAATGTCCCATAGTTGTTTTATCCACTCACCTATTGATGGACACTTGGGCTGTTTCTGTATCTTGGTGTTTGTAAAAAAGGCTGCAATGAACATAGGGGTGCTCATGTTCTTTTGAATTAGTGTTTTGGGTTCCCTCTGACATGTTCCCAGAAGTGGGATTGCTGAGTCAAAAGGCAGATCCATTTTTAATTTTTTGAGGTATCTCCATACTGCTTTCCACAGTGGCTGCACCAATCTGCATTGCCACCAACAGTGCAAAAGGGTTCTCCTTTCTCTACATCCTCGCCACTTATTGTTTATTGATTTATTGATGATAGCCATTCTGACTGGTGTGAGATGATATCTCATTGTGATTTTAATTTGCATTTCTGTGATAATTTAGTGACATTGAGCGTCTTTTCACATGTCTATTGGCCATCTGTATGTCGTCTTTGGAGAAGTGTCTATTCGGATCCTTTGCCCATTTTTTAATTGGGTTGTTTATATTTTTAGTGTTGAGTTTTGTGAATTCTTTATAAATTTTGGATATTACTCCTTATCAGATATATTGTCAAATATGTTCTCCCATTCTGTGGGTTGTCTTTTTACTTTGTTGATGTTTTCCTTTGCTGTGCAAAAACATTTTTTGTTTGATGTAGTTCCAGTTGTTTATTTTTTCTTTTGTTTCCCTTGCCTGGGGAGATATATCTGATAAAATATTACTACAAGCCATGCCCAAGATTTTGCTCTTTGTGTTTTTTTCTAAAATTTCTATTATTTCAGGTCTAACATTTAAGTCTTTAATCCATTTTGAATTTATTCTTGTGTGTGATATAAGAAAGTGGTCTAGTTTCATTTTTATGCCCCATATCTGTCTTAATTTCCCAATGCCATTTATTGAATAAACTATGTTAAGCCCATTGCATGGGTATGCTTCCACTGTTGAGTATTAATTAATTGACTGTAAAGGCATGGGTTTATTTATGGGGTCTCTATTCTGTTTCATTGATCTATATATCTGTTTTTATGCCACTACCAGGCTGTTTTAATTACTATGGACTTACAGTATAATTTCTTATTAGGTAGCATGATTCCTCCAACTTTGTTCTTCTTTCTCAGGATTGCTGTTGCTCTGTGGGGCCTTTTGTGGTTCCATACAAATTTTTGAAATATTTGTCCTAGTTCTGTGAAATATGTCACTGGAATCTTGATAGAAATTACATTAAATCTGTAGATTGCTTTGGGTAGTATGGGCATTTAAAAGTGATGTTTTTATCTGGAAATGTTAAGTCTAGTCTTTTCCTTTTAAAGTTCATCACCCTCCCCCTGCACTGCTTTATTCATAATAACAGATTCCAGTGACAGCCCTCCCAACAGATCACGACAGCCTGATGTGTCACTGACAATGGGAACTGCAGTTTTAAATGTCCTTCCTTCTCAGGACTCCATTCTGGGACCTTTATTTTTTTTAATTAGATCTTTTATTGTTGTTCAGTTACAGTTGTCTGCATTCCCCCCCGCCGCCGCCCATTATTCCTCCCTGCCCTCTCACCTATAAGTGGAACCCAACCAACAAAACAAATAAGCGAGCAAAACAGAATCAGAGGCATGGAAATGGGACCTTCTTCCATAGTCTGTCTCTCGACTGTGGTGTTGTCAATTTGCTATTTGATGTCATTCTGAGAAAGAACAATTATAATTTTAATTTATTAGCATGAATTTTACCGTTTATCTCTATTCTGTGCAATGCCCATTTTAAATGTAAATATAAGAGCAGTTCACAGCTGTGCAGAATATCTGAAAATTACAGAATTTGCATTTTGTAGCTCATGTGGCTTATGTATTAAATCCTTTACCAGAGCAGTGTAAATGCCACGTAAACCAAACTCAACTATTTTTATTTCACTTCTCAAAATGTACATATTCTACTAAAACTCTGTACCTTTGGCTTACAGATCGAAAAGACAGTTCAAAAAGAAAAGGAACTATAGGCTTGCCGTATCTTTTCCTTTCCTGTCTGTCGTCATTTGCAGCATAAGTTGTTGGTTACTACAGAGAAGTAACAGGAATAACAAAAGACACATCAGGGCTCTTTGGTTGATCATATTTTTCAAAATACCCCTGCCTTCTTTCTGTTGTCAAAACAGTTTTGGATAAAACAGATGGCCTCTTGGGGCTGACAGCTCTCTGCTCACTCAGTCCTCAGTGTCACAGGCTTACCTTGTTTTCACTGAGTCCCGCTGAACTCCCATGCAGCCTGGGCCCGCCGGAGTTCTGTGCTCATGGGTCACTCTGCCTATGTGAATGGGGCAGCAAGGACTGTGAAGGTGCATATTGCACCCATCTCGCCGCTCACAACATGCTCCGTTATCCATCAGGCTTCATTTATAAAACACAAGTTCAAAGACAAAATTACTAATTTCAAGATGGGCCCTGGGTGGTCCTTAGGTCACATGAAGCCAGCCCTGCCCCATTGCCTCTACTCCTGCCACACTGGCCCTGAAGTCCTTTAGCCTGATGATATGTTTCTTTCTGCTGAGGGGCCCTATGACATGCTGTCCCCACTGCCTGACCCTCACTTTCCTTCCTCACGACCTAGATATGTTCCTCTTTCTCTTCCCGTGGTCTCAGCTCAGCCATCACATCCTTCCATTAGCCCGCCTGAGCAGGTCAGAACTCTCCTAGCTCCCATCACCTATCACAAATCACCATTCTGCTTTTAGGTATGTGATCCTCTGACTGCTTATTTCCCTCCACTACTAGACTGCCAGCAGCTTATAGGCCAGGACGGTCTGGTTTCTTCATCACTGTTTCATCAGTTCTAGACACATTGTCCCTAATTGATATTTATGAGGTGAATGAATGGATGAATAAATGAATGGAAGTCTTTGCAACCAGAATGTAAATGTCAGATGAAGAGGAGGGATAAATGAGGGTGACATGTCTTCCAGGTTTTGTTCCAAGGGGGTTAAAACCTGACTCAGTCTGAGCTGGTGAAAACTAAGTGAGCCCTGCATTGGGCTTTGTGAAATATGTCACTGGAATCTTGATAGAAATTGCATTAAATCTATAAATTGCTTTGTCTCTTCTACTAAGTGATGAGTGCTTTAGGGTAAGGTACCCTTACGTTTTAAGGTGTCCAGGTCATTTTCTTTGCACATCCAGGCCCAACATAGTGCCTGGCACTTCATCAGCCCTCTGAAAATACAGGGTCTATTGAATTGAATTGGGCTGAATTAGTGAGAGGAAAATACAGGGCCCTGAGGTTCACTGCATCTCACCCTCCCCTCTGTCTCCTCTCCCTGCTCCTCTTTGTCCTTCCTCTAATGTGCTCTTGTGAAGGATTTCTGAGACTTGAGAACTACTTTAATTGTAATCAAATATTTGCAGCAGAAAATTACCCTCTTTTGTTTTTGGTTTAACTGGACTCTTCAAAGAGAAATGGTCTGATTGGTCTTGTAATCAAGGCAGTGGCTGGCGCTTCAGAGAATGTCCCAGTGCCAGTCTGGACATATTCGGTAGTAATATTCCCATATTGGCATTGATCGCTGGATAGAATCACAAGGCAGGCACTTTAGAAGTTCACCCATTTAACCTCAGATAATTCAGAGCAGAAATAACTTGAGGATGAGACGAAACCTGTCCTCTGCCCTGAGGGCTGCAGAGTAGCTTTGTCAGAGGTGCCGGCGACCCTGAGCAACAGCCAGAGTAATGGGAACCTGCCTTCTTGTTAGGGCTTGGCCCACAACCTGTCTGTCTTATCCATTATTCTGCAACTACATTTAAGAAATGGCCAGGAGGAGATATAGGGAAAACGGAGTGTTCATAATGAAATTGAAGATCAATGAAATAATAAAAATCTAAAGCCTAAAGGTAAGCTTGTTATTGATTGATCAACTCAGAAAACCTTGTTAGTAAGAGATCAGGGCATGCTTCCTATGTGTAAAGTGGGGGATGTTCCCCCTGAGTGAGGCTTGAATGGGAATATAGAATGTGACAGGAAACAATCCCCACAGTGGTCCCTTGAAGGTGATGGGATTGCTTGGAGAAGGTGCGGTGGAGTAGAAAGGGCATAGACTTAGAAGTCAGCCATATCTGGGCTTTACACCAACTTTAGCCC
The DNA here is from genome assembly GCA_028533065.1 of Trachops cirrhosus. Classification (NCBI taxonomy): domain Eukaryota; kingdom Metazoa; phylum Chordata; class Mammalia; order Chiroptera; family Phyllostomidae; genus Trachops; species Trachops cirrhosus. Next base: position 32,421,164 of record CM052544.1, read on the forward strand.
TGTGACCTTGACCAAGTGATGACCTCTCTGACCCTTTTCATTTTTTTGACTTGTACAAAATGGTATAAAACATCTGCCTTGCACGTTTGGTATGAAGATTGAGTGAGGTCACTTGGGTGGAGGCAGAAAGCTGGGTACCTGGCACAGAGCAGGCATGTTATCCCCTCCCACAGCATCACTTTGGAACAGCTGGGGAGGTGCCTGGTGACCCTGAGAGTGAGGGCCCCCTAACACTGTGTACCCTCTGTTCCTCACACTGGTTCCAGCAGTGCAGCTGAGGCAGTGTCACACCAGGGCTGGGGTATCTCAGGGTAGATGCCTTCTTCCCAACACTACCTCCTGGAATTTACATACTCAAGGCCCAGAGAATCAATACAATTTGACTACATCAGCGATAAGTGGCAAACCTGGACTGAATCCAGACCTCTGGCTCTAAGCCTGCATTTGCTCAGCAGCACCCTATAACTGAACTCCTTGCTGCCCATGCCACGTGACACTCACACACCCCTTCGCACCCTGAACAGTCTTTCTGGACATCTAGACATTGTTTCCCTAGAAAGTCTGCAAACTCCCTCAGTACAGGAAGAGAACATGTTTCAAATTTTCAGCACTTCCCAAGGCATGTAGTACAGGGCTGACTTGTAGTCAGGGCTCAAGAAACAAACATCCATCAATTGAGACAATGAAGATATCTTCATGGCCTTTCATTTTAGTGCAGGGAAATAGTTATAGTATACATTAACCCAGCTGAGGGAGAGAAAAGCATTAATTTCACATCATGTTCAACCCTTTAAAAAGCTAGCTTCTCAGGCTCCACAGGGATTCCAGAACTCACACAGACTCACTCCCACTGTTTTGAGAGAAAAAATTGCAACTCAGAATGGCATCCCTCTCCCCAGAGGAAAGGGGTGGGTGGAGCGACATGGAGTGGGTGGGGGCAATGTGGCTGCAGAAATGTGGGGTGTTCAAACCAGGAGCAAAGGACAGAGAAGAACAGTGCAGCTCATGCTTAGCAAGCAAAGAGATTGGCTGGGGACCCTGTTAAAATGAAGATTCTGACCCCTGAGGTCTGGGCGGGACCTGGCATCTGGATTCTAAGAAACTGCTGGGGGATGCTCTTGTTACTGGCCCACAGAGCACACCTTCAAGTCGCAAGGATGCAGCCACAGGACAAAAGACCAAGGAGGCTTTGGCCTTGTCTTCCTTCCCTCTGCAGTCATTTGTCTTGACTGTGGGCCATTTTTAATCTCAGACTTGGCAGAGGGCAAGCAGGAAACCTGCTCAGAAAAGTAGGAAACCAGGATTATCAGCCAGCTCCCCGGCACAAGGCTGTCCCCTTTTTCTCTCCCAGACACACTTGATGGGTGACATCTCCACACGAGAAACACTTCAGTTGTGCCACCCACAATATGGACGTGTTGGTCTGGGTCTCTGGAGGCCTCTTCTGGTTTGACAGTTCTCTGTGTGGGGGAAATGGCCTGAGGTGTTAGCTTTGCCAGTCTGCTCTGTCTTCAGTCTGGCAGTTCTCAGGACCCCCCTCACTGTCTTTCGCCTTCTGCAGGAGAGATCTGTGCATTCAAGATCCATGGCCAGGAGCTACCCTTCGAGGCTGTGGTGCTCAACAAGACCTCGGGAGAGGGCCGGCTCCGTGCCAAGAGCCCCATTGACTGTGAGCTGCAGAAGGAGTACACGTTCATCATCCAGGCCTACGACTGTGGTGCCGGGCCCCAGGAGACGGCCTGGAAGAAGTCACACAAGTGAGTCAGTCGCCTGACACAGCTCCCTGGACCCCCTCCCACTCTCGCCCACCCGTCTCTGTCACACACTGCTCTTCAGATATGTGTACCCAGTGGTCACACCATGGTGCTCCAGCCACACAACTGCTGGCCAGTTCTCTAGGCCACTATAGACCTGGCCACCAGCTGCTTTCTACACCTGAAATTCTCTGCCCCTCTGCTTCCTGCAGAGATAGTCCTGCTCTACCATCAGAACTGAGCTCAGGTTCCCTGGGGCAGCCACCCCTGCAGACCTAGTTGGGACCTTTCCCTGGGTTGCTGCCATGCCATGTGCTACTCTCTGTCCTAGCACTTTTCATTTCAGGCTGTCACTCCCTCCCTTATGGAGTTTGACTTGGAGACTAACACTGTCAGAGAGGTTAAGTTCTTCCTCAGTGGAGGAGTGAGTAAACAGATAAAAGAATTAATTAAGGGGAAGGAAAGACAATCGAGAGGAATATTGTTGCCTAAACCTGGGTGACAGGGAGGGTCAAAGAATGAGGAGTTCCTCTGGGACAGACTCACCACAGGGATCAATGAGAGGGAGGACAGAGCACTCAGACAGCATCCGCCCTGAGTGGCTCATGGCTTCCCCATTTTCCTGGTGTCAGGGCCTGGCTCAGTGCCCGAGGGAGGTGAGGACAGTACTACTCTTTCTTTACCACCATCTCTTCTGTCTCCGTGTGTGGTTCCAGGGCTGTGGTCCACATCCAGGTGAAGGACGTCAATGAGTTTGCTCCCACCTTCAAAGAGCCGGCCTACAAGGCTGTGGTGACAGAGGGCAAGATCTACGACAGCATCCTACAGGTGGAGGCTGTGGACGAGGACTGCTCCCCCCAGTACAGCCAGATTTGCAACTATGAAATTGTCACAACTGATGTGCCTTTTGCCATCGACAGAAATGGTGAGTGTCCTGAGAGGACCCTGGTGTGGGAGCAGGGAAACCCCCTAACCCCCATTCTGAAGGCCAGGTGGGGTCCTGAATGTACTCAGCAGATGATGCTCCCTTGCCATCCCTGGTCTAGGTTCTGGAACCCAGAGCTCAGTCCTGCACTAGAGGGGATGGCCTGACATCACTAGCAGCCCAGCCAGTTATGAAAGTGCCCCCTAAGATACCTACTCAGTGATTACAATCTGTAGAACTCACAGTGCCGCTGACCTGGATGCTGTACACGGATGGGTTTTCTGGTAGAATTTTTCAGTTGTCATCCAAACATGAGTCATGTCATCAACTCGGCCATGTCTGAGTCCTTTTCCTACATAACCAGGTATAACCTCCCCCTACCACAATAACCTGCATCCTGCTCCTAAACAAAGAGAAGGTGGAGGTTTCTGAAACACCTTCTAAGCTGTAGATCCATTCAGGAATCTTTAAAGCTCTTGCCAATGTCCTTTGAGAATTTCTATCCTTGTGAGAATGAAGGATGAAAGAACCTTCCCACGATGCCCCAGTCCCAACTGAACTAAAAATGGTCCTCATGGAGCCATTTGGATAGTTCACCACCATTAATTAAAAGCTCATTGTAGTGTAAACATGACAGCCAGAGGCCCAATTGATTCGACCCACTTTAACTGTTATTTTCAATAACCTGATATCAATCAACTGATAATTATTTGCCAATATGTTATTTAATTATTAGCATGAGCGTATGGGTGCATGCGTATTACCCCACTTTGTTTCAAATAGGATTTAAGTTCTACACAAAGACCCAAAAGTTTCAAACCTGAAGTTTATCCACTCTGAACACAGGGGTGAGCACAAATAGGTTTATAGTTAGGAGTATACAAAACACAGTTTATTCTTCTATTACTACTTATTGATTATTGTGTTATTTATTGGCATTACCTAGTAAGCCTAGTTTTGCCCACTCCTGTGTTTACTGAGTGCCAAGCACAGTGCTAGAAACTGGAAATGGAGATAGAGTAGGGCCAAAAACAGACTTGGGCCTGCTCACATGGAGCTTACCATTTAGTGGGGAAAAATCAAAATAAAAGATACAAAGTCAGGTGGCATCAAGGGTGAGGTTGGTATACAGAGCATGCCATGAATCAGGGTTGGGCAATAAATGAGCTCTGAGCCTCCTTGTAGCCAGCACCTCAAGGGAAATGCCGCAGTCACCTGCTTGCAAGTCTTCAGTGCTTCTGATGCTTCTTGATGTTGAGACCAGGGAGAAACTTACCCTATGACTTTGTCTTCTGCATCCTGAGAACTGCCGCAGATTCCAGAGGGGATGAGAGCCAAGAGGAACCTTCACCCCTGACCCCCAGTAGTTTCTGATGTGTCTTGTGGGAGAAAATCAATATTCCTAACACAAACAAAATAGTACTAAGGCCGTTTCCTTATAAGATGCTAAAATACCTGGAAATAACAGTTACACACCTGGATGTCGCTAATTGTGTGGGACACAAGATCAGTGCCTAAGAAAGAAAGGGAGGAAATACTAAACTTCAGATAAAGTTTGGTTCAGGACTAAGAAATAGGCAATTTCAAGTCATAGAGCTCTCTGATAGCTTCTCCCATAGACAGGTGGCCCATCCCTACCACACAGATACACATCACACAACGACACACAACACACCATTTCATAAAATATAAAACAACTCTTTTGGATTTTTCTGTTCCCCTGTGATCAGCTGTTCAGTCTGTGTCCACAAAAACTTTGGAATTTGGGGAAGGAAACATCCCTGCTGACCAGTAGTATCAGAGGAGGTCTCTGTGATGAGTGGCCAAGCTCCCCTTGACCTCCTGCCTTAGTCTGGAGAGCCACAGGCCAATCAGAGATGAGATGCAAATTCTTTCATTAGAGGGTAAACTGCCCCAGTCATGAAGATAATTACTCACCTTGATGAGCCATTTCGCTAACATATGCCAATTTATTTCCCTGGCTGTCTCATTAAAAGTGAGTAATGGTTCTTCGCCAGGCCTGTGCCTCCGACATTGGTTTACAGTATAAGATTAAGAGGAAAGTGGGCATTCCCAGGGAGTGTGGGCCCCAATAGTGAGGTCTACCAAAGTAGTTCTCCAAGTAATGAAGGCAGGACCTAGGGGCAGACACCGAAATGGCTCCTATTCTAATGAGCTTCCTAACTGGTCCTTATCCATCACTCTTCCGGCGACCTTACAGGCTCCTTGAAGAAGTTCTCTGCATGCACATCAGAAAAAGTACTGCCGAGTGTGGGGCCCACTCATTGAGGCCTCATGGCTTCAGGCAGATGGCTCCTGGCCCCTCCAAACTAGTAGGCCTTTGCTGGTGGGGGAAAGAAGCAGAGCAGGGTGGCAGGAGGGTAGAAGACAACACAGAGTCAGAAGGACCTGTCTTCACTGAAGACTCGACCTCTTCCAGCAGAGGTTCTCAGCCTGCGTCCACCATGAAATCCTGGCAGTGATAGCCCCGGCCTCAGGGAGGGGCAGTGCCGAGGGGTGGCACCTTCTGGGTACGCTGCATGCAGGGCGTGCTCTATTCATGGTGCTGTGATTGTTGGATATTCACCTGGGTCATTGGGGCGTGAAGGTTGTTCCCTCACTCCCCATAGATTTCCGGGCTGAAATTACGAGCAGGTAACTCTGAGTCGGTGACATCACCCCATCTTCGGAAATTCTAGGTTGATTTCAGATGGCTGCCAGGCCCCCATCTTCTGGCACTTGTCTGGTCTCTCACTTCCATGAGTAGGGCCGAGATGCTCATTTCCATGAAACAGATGGAAAAACTGGACCCTAGAGCATAAAGAGCTTGCCTGACAGCACCTGTCCCGCAGTTGGCAGAGTTGGAACTGGAGCCCAGGTCTCTGAGTGTTGGCCCCAAGGCCTTTCCTCCAGTGGTAACATTATCCTTAGTGACATTTGACAGAAATGTGTGACGATGGCATTTAAGATCAAAAACACAAAGTTGTGTCCTAACCCTACATCCACCACTGTGTGTGTGAGAGAGGGAGAGATCTTTTACAACTTACGTGAACCTTGCCTCAGATCCCCATCACTAAAATGGGAATTAAATATCTTGTCTGTGTAAGGGGGTAGACGTACTGCAAACAGGGCACTCACCAGAGTATGGGCACAAGTCATCCACATTTGAGAGTGACCAGAGGGAGCAGCAGGGGTCTCAGTGACACCCACTCGCCACTGGACAGATTGTTCTGTTTCTCGAGGGGCCGTTTGGTCTCAGCCAAACCGTCTGTTGGCCGGCTGCCTGGTGAGTAATGGCGCTCTGGTGCCTCTGAGTGAAGTGTGTCTTAGAGTCGGCTTATTCTTAAAGGACATGAAAACACTTCTTTTCCACCTGACTAGAAAACTAGCACCTGGAAAACTAACATAAGGAAATTTGGGAAGCACAGGAATGCATGAAGAAGGAATCCCACCAAAGATAACCCCTAATAAAATAAATTTTTAGAAAGATAACTACTATTGACATTTTACCAGTAGATTTTCTAAGACTTTCTAAACAAAAATATGGCCACATGTTTCTTGCTTTTCTGTATCCTCCCATTTTTACTTAACATTTGATTAAATATATTTTCCATCCTTAAAAATGCTTCATAATTACCACTTTTAGCACTGAACATTCTCTCTCATGCATAGACTCTTACATGTAGCTCTTCTTTTACTACCAGACATGCAGTTTCTTTACTTTTTTTCAGTGTAATAATAATGCTGATATGGATGTATTTTCACCTGCATTTGCAATTTTTCACAATAAATATCTGAAACTTCTATCATTTTTCTGGAATCAATTTTTAGATGTGGAATTGCATGCCCAAAAGGTATGAATAATTGTGAAGTGACTGGCCTGTATAGCTTTCCAAAAGGATTGTTCCAATTTAAATTCCATCAGAAGGTGTGTACAGGTCGCTGTGTTTGTCTCATTGCATGCCCCTCCCCACCTGAGTTTCAAAAAATTACCAACATGTAAGGTAGGCACTGATGATTCTCCGAGAGTTAGCTACCCAGGTTCACTCGGACAGGGGAATAGGCCCAGGGACAGCTATTTACCTGGGTTAACTGTGGACTGTGTTTTCTCCTATGAAGGCACTGGTAGGAGAAATCATTTAAGTGTGGGGAGGAAAAATAGAATTGTAACAGAAGCAAAATGTATGGCTTCTTCTGAGCTATCAAACAATTTTCACTCCGTGTCTAATCCAAATATCAGCACCCCCACACACACACACATACAATGATGGGTCACAACATTGTGCTCTCATTTTGACCTAACGCTGCAAATTCTGTGCTCTGAGTCTCATCCCCACATACGTGAAGTTGGTGGTGGCAGAGAAAGTGAATTCGTTTCTCAGACAGTTTCATTAAGACAGTTACGGACGAGGAGCTGCAACAAATTGAGGCAAAGATTGCCGGCTTGTGTGTTTATTTTTCCGGCACAATCAATAGTGCTTGGTCTGCTTAATGTCACACGGCTTGTAAACCCTAAGCCTGCCTCTTCGAAGAGACATATCTTTTGAGAGCCATTTAACTTTAAAGAAAGAGGAAGTTAGAACTTTTTGTTGAAAATTCAATTTGATGTGGCTGAAACCTCCTTCTTGCAGTTATATTACGGTGCCGCCACCTGACAGAATTCCTCCCCTGTGGTAACTCTAACCACGAGCTGGTTTGTTAACAGAACCCACAGAGAGTGTTACCAAGCCGATACCAAGCCGTGCCAGACCTGTGCGGGCCCCAAGCTAGACTGAAAACAAACATTTGGGGGAAAATAAAAGGGATTCTGAGCACCAGTCACAAAGCCAAAAATATTTCAAATCCATTTTTATTCAGAGAGTTTTGACCAGCTTTGTTTAAAGTAAATTTTACTTCAAACCTGTGGCTGCAGTTGCATTTTTAGAAACAGAGCAGAGCAGATAGCAGAGCAAATGATTCTTGTTCTTGGTCCAGTGTCTTAAGCGACTTTGTCTCCCTTCCCTACCACCACTCACCTCCACCACCTCCTCCTCCCCACGCTCACATTTGTAGCATCTGCTCATAGCCTAGTACTGAGTGCTGTTTCATATTGGGTGATGGGTGGGTCGACTTTTCCAATCTCTAAAACATTATATGACTTCCCTAATTTCCCAAACTTTCTTGCCTTAGTCCCTGTTGTCTCAATTCACACGAACAATATACATCAGTTAGACTGGAAGAAAGCTCATTAGAGAGCTTTCCCTTAGTTTGGATGAAATCTAAAAATAAGCCTGAGTCAGCCTTTCCATATTTGTTCATTTGCTTGTTGGGTTTTTTTTCAATTTTCATTTACTTAATTTCACTTCTGGTACAGGATGATGATAACATTTGGGTTCTAATTGGCTGTCAGTTCCACCATCAGAAAAAAATGCAAGAATGAAGTTACTCTCAACGAATGAATAATTTAATCTCTTAGAATCAAAAACTAAAAATTGCCCTGGCTGGTGTTGTTCAGTGGACTGAGTGCCAGCCTGTGAACCAAAGGGTCACCAGTTTGATTCCCAGTCAGTGCACATGCCTGGGTTGCAGGCCAGGTACCCGGTGGGGGTGTGTGAGAAGCAACCACACATTGATGTTTCTCTCCCTCCCTTCCAATCTCTAAAAAATAATAAATAAATATCTTTAAAAAAACTAAAAATTATTAAATGCACATTGGGCCTATATTAGTATCTTGGAGCTAAAATTGTATTTTAGCAAAAATAGTCAATGAAAGTTTTGCTTGTTAATTATCAAATATTTACTTCTGAATCATAATGTCAAACCCTCAAGGATAAGAACACACAATGGCCATGAAAACTGTCTTGTCTTTCTTGGAGAAGAAAAATGTCTGCCACCAGGGCAAGAAATCTGTTATTCTGTGTAACTTTGGAAGGGAGCTCACACGTTTTCTTATCGATTTTACTTCCTATTTGGTAGCAAAATAATGTGAAAAGAGGCAGTGAACATTCCTGGCAGTGAGCCCAGATGTTAAAAAATATGTATCAGGACAATTCTGAATTCCATCCTTTTCCCAGAGACTTGGTGGAGGAGGAGCGCGGCACCTTACAGCAGGGGACGCAGCCACAGGGGGCCCTGTAAGGGAGAGTCTCCCAGCAGCCCATTACTTACAAACACAGTTGGTTTCCAAATGTGTGCTGAACATGTCACAGCAGCCCTGTCCCACAGCTGAGGCGGCTTCAGCCAACTGATCCTGGGATCTGTCGCCGGGGTGCAGACAGGCAGCCCGTGAAAGCCTTGCCCCTGTTTGCCCTTGTTTTTACAAAGGGAGTGGGAAGAGGGCCATTTGAGTCTGATGAAGGTTGGAGGAGTGGAGAAGGGATTTTGAAGAACTGCAGTGTGCTTAACTTGATCCCAAGCAATTTTGAACATCTCTGTGTCCTCAGGCAATATCAGGAACACTGAGAAGCTGAGCTATGACAAGCAACACCAGTACGAGATTCTGGTGACCGCCTCCGACTGTGGACAGAAGCCTGCTGCTCAGGACACCCTGGTGCAGGTGGACGTGAAGCCAGTTTGCAAGCCTGGCTGGCAAGGTGAGCCTGCTTTTGTCAGTCCTGTGGAGTAAAGGCAGCTTGACCTGGCATATAGAAGCTGCTAGACCCGTCCTCAAATCATCACACCATGTAATTAGAGGGATTTTTTAAAGTGCAGTCACACTGCTGCAAAAAACATAATAGCTTGTTTGTTCTCTCAACTCCTAGGGGATGTATTATCCCCATTTTACAGGTGAGGATGTCTGAGGTAACTTGTCTAATGTCATGTGCCCAGTTTCTCCAGTGTGCTCTTTCTCAAATGTCATGACATCTTGGGATCAATAGTAATTATCCAGGGCGCTCAGCAAAAATGGCTGGCAAGCCTATTCACTTTATCATAGAGTGCCGAGTCGTTACAGCTTTTCAACTGTTTTGTCGTTACTCAGCATCTGGGGAGGGCTGGGCTTGCACAGAGGGCATCTGGGCAGAGGTTGGAGATCCAGAATCCAGCCTGTGGGTTAAGGGGTTCCTAAAATGTTGGCTCTTCAAATGGCAAAACAATGGCCTTAGGTGGGGTTGGATTTTTGTGCTAGTTTAGATTTTTTAGGATGCAGGGACAGAACAAAGGTTCAGGTTACCCTCAGATGGTGGAGGGTTGTTACTGAGCTAAGGCAAAGCAATGAGGTAAGGACAGCTGCATGGATGGATCTTACAGAGGCCTGGATGGTTTATGGAATAACAACTGCCCTAGTGGTGACATCGAATCGATAGTTGCCGTGGCAGAGCGGGGATACTTGAGTTTTCTCTGTGCCAGCGTTTTGGTTGCTCGACGGCTACTGTTTCTGGTTCATGTGTTGATGCTCCGCTGGGCTACCGCTTATGCATAACTCACGTGCTTCATGGGTCCTCCACTTTGCGGCTTCTGTTTATTGCTTTCTCTTGGTGTGTCTTTAAGCTTCAGACCCCCTGTTATATTCTCGGTCTCTCTGTAGAGGGTGGAGACATCTTTCATTCTTAAATTTCCCCAGAGAGGGTGTGATTAGCCGTGTTAGACACTCATGTCCCTATGGGGCAGACTGATACTAGGCTACCATAGAGGTCACTGGTCAGACTCTGAATGACTGCCTCTTAGTCAGACATTTATTCCTAATCCAGTTTTCAGGGCCGGATTAGCAAAACCTCATTGTGTCAAGTAAGGACACCTGGGGTCACTCCTCTCGGGGTGGGGGGGGCAGCTCTCAAAGTGTTCCTCCCCTGCACAACCTACCCACTTAATCTTTCCACTGGAAAGGTGGGAGGCATAATTAAACCAACCTCTGGGCAGAGTGAGAATCATTTGCCCTTGAACAGAGTAGAGAAGATGAGCAAAGTACACACATCTTTGCGTCAGTCTATTTAGGATGAAGCAGGAAACAGAGAAAAAGGGACAGGCTGGAGAGGGAAACTGTATTCCCAACCTCAGGAAGCCTGGGCTGCAGTTGGGGATGATTCAATGGGCCCTAAGGACCCTGAGGGCAAGATTCTGTCTCTCTTGTTCACCACTGAATTCCTCAGGCTTAGTGCATGTCTGGCCCCAATGGGAGGTGCTTAAGAAATAGTCACTGATGAATGAATGAATGAATGAATGAGCTAGCTGAGTAAAGAAGAACTCACCTTGTTTTATTTTAACTTACAGGGCTGGCCCCAGTGAAGGTCTAGTTTTTGAAGACAAAGCCTGGGAAAAATATAAAAGCTTTTTAAGCATAAAATAAACTCACAGTGGGATTTTAAGTGGGAAAAGTAAAACAAAGCCATATCTGGAGAATGGTCCCAATAGTTTTTGTCTTTGATAAATGAGACACCTATGATTTGGGATTACATTTTTGTAACTGTATTTAAATGTAATTTTCTAACAGAGTTCGTGCTTGTTTCAGTGTTAAATGTATGCGAAGAAAAACATTGTAATCATGTTCAGTTTTGTGTGTGAAGACTGTGAGGGCGCCGCCCCTCTGGTGCCAGACGCTGTCTGTGGCTCTAGGCAGTCATCTCCTGAAGACAGAGACTGTGCCCATTCACTGTTGTGTCTCCAGTGCCCAGCACAGGGCTGGGCACAATGCAGGTGTTTGGCAAGTGTTGAATGGACAACTGAATGGCGACTGAGACCTTGGTAAAAACAAATATATATATATAAATTTTCCACGGGACAGAGAAAAGAAGGAAGCAGCAACTCCATGTATCCATCCACCACATCAAGCAAAGTGATTTAAGCATATGCACCATCAGAATCAACTACTTTATGGTGGCTTCCCTGCCCAAGTAAGCCAACCCTTGGTGGTGGAAGCTGACATTGGACTCTGCACCCCGCCCCTCCTCCCTCCAGCTTACCCCTTTAGGCAGCCATCAGGTCCCTCTGCCCAGCGATTGACCCAGCAGGCTCTCAGACCATAGGTTCTCCAGGTTCTCATATATGTGGCAGTGGTCAAGAAGCCTTCCTGCTATTCCTGTTCCAGCCTCCAGATCTGGAGAAAAACCTCTCCTTCCAGCATACTGGTCCACTTTATTCCTACACTCGAGCAATCCTCATCTCTGACCAATGCATCTTGGGGCCTGTTCCCTATTCTACCATTGGCCAGAGCTGCAGCCTTTTAGCTTCAAGCACACCTTTCCTTAGGGACAAGCAAGCCACCACTGGTCCCAGATGTGTGTTTCTTGTTCAGCCCCCTCTCCCCGGTTTATAGGGCAAACTGGAGTGAGCCAAGTTTTGCTGGTCTCCTTTGCTAACTGCAGGTGGGGCAGGCTGCCCCCTAGTGTGAGAAGTTGTTAGGTCCTAGGGGAAACGATTGGCTCTTGAAGCTGGTGTGGGTGAATCCTGCACAGTGTAGAATGGAAGAGGAGCCCAGAGAGGGAAGGCCATTCAGGGTACCAGTGAAAAATACAAGGAAGCCAGTCTGGCTTGGGTTGGGGCTGGGAAAAAGCAAGTAGAATACGGTGTGTGACCAAGATTATGAAAGCCATGGTGAGGAGCTGCAGTAATCCCCAAGCTCCTCAGACCCGACCATGAGAGATAGGTCTGCAGGCACGTACCAGGCATAATTGTCCGGAACAGAGGTGTCTTCCTGAGCAGACTTCTCACAAGCAACCGGAGTCACCAAGCAAATGCAGTTTGGCAGTTCAAATTCTTGTACCTGTTCCAAGTCATTTCCCTGCAGGCAGGAGAGGATTGCAGCCCAGTGTAAGCAGTCCATCATGTTTGGGAGCCTCCTGTTCCCCCTGAGCACTCCCAGTCAGCCGGGCTATCAGCCCTTGCTGCAGTCAGCTTCTCCCAGCCAGCCTTGGAGGAGCAAGGGATCCTTCGCAGGGCTTGATAAGGGACTGCTCCCAGACTCCAGAATGCCCAGGGCAGTGGCCCCATTTTCCATCATGGCAACCTCTTCCATAGTGTAGGACCCAGCCTTTCCCAGCATGCTGCTGGCCTTCCCCCACTGTGCACAAATGGGCATCCCAGACCCTGGCTCTGCTGCTGCCTGCCTTTTAGACCTTGGTCAGAGCATCTCTGCTCAGGCAATGGTTTCCATTCTGTCTTCTTTTGTGGGTTGGCCTTGACTTCCCAGAAACAATATAGGTTCTCTGAGGGCAGAATCGCCCTTTTCACAATCCCTGGCACTCACTGAACTTTCTGTCCATCACATAAACATAAACTAAAAGCTTGCTTACCAGCATCACCCACCAATAACTGAACAGGGCTCATTGGGAGGAAGGAAATATTTGCACCCAGAAAATGATCCCAGGGTGCCACACATGTTCTGCCTTGCTCTTCTGTGAGTTTTGTCTTCTCTGCTATACTCTAAGGTAATAATTCTGAATAGGTGATAAGGGTTCTCTCCCTCTGCAGGGCTCGGTGTTGTTTTGCCCAAGGGAATGTCACCCTCATTCTCAGTTGCCCAGAGTCCTCCAAGCATCAACTAGACCTGTGTGAGTGGAAGAGGGAGCTTAATCTCTTTGTTCTGTCCTGAGCTTTGAGAACTCATGGTACCCCTATAGCCTCTCACATTCACAGAAATGAAAGATTATAGTAGGAACCAAGAAAGAGGTGCACCTGCAACCAGCCACATGCTAAAGCAGGCTTGTGCCTGCCTCTGTGCCAGGCATCTGAGTCTGCAGTCTTGAAGTCTGTTTTCCTTTTGCCAAGTGGTAATAGATACCCAAGCCTGGGCCCGCATGCACTCTGAGGACCATTTTTCAGGAAGCTCTGCATCCTCTGTGAGCAGCGAATCACAGAGGATGCCTTGCCCTCGGAGGCTACCTGAGTGATTGAGGCAATAACAGCAGTGGGACCAGCTGGAGATGACCCTGCTGACCACTCCTTATGGGGACTACAGACTGGGTCCCCGAGGATCATCTGTAATTCAGTTGCTAGTTTCAGTTGTTCCATTTACTTGGTTATATTATGCTATGTTATGTTATTTTATACGTTGTATGTTGGGTTGTGAGACACATTCCCCCTTTATGCCTTTCTTTATTGTTCTTTCCAGTCCCTTGGCCCATCTCCTTCTATGTTTTAAGCTGAAAACTTTGTCTTCACAATTCTTACTTAGTATATTTCTCCTTTTATTGTTATAGGTCAGATTTTATATTTATTACCTGTCTCTGCCAGTTTACACCCAGAATTTAATATTTCACTATCCCTTTATGCAAAAACAATCCCCCTTTATGGAGCCACTGCAGACTTCCCTGGTAGCCCTTCTCCGTTTCTTTCCCAGACATGCTGCGGATTGGACATCTGGTCATACTGGATTCAAGGTTCCCATGTCAAGAGTCAGCCCTCCAGACTCAAAACCCTGTGGAACCCCACTTCTGTCTTCCTGCCCCATTCCTGAGCACAGTCCCATGGCAATCCATTACACCTGGCCAGCGTCAGGTCACCCAATACCACCAGCTCCCAGAGATTCTCCCAGCTCCTGTTCTCTTTACTTTCACAGTAAGGTGTCTCATTTCAAACAGAAAGAAAAGGAGATTTAGTCATGAATTGAACCATTTCTTCTCTGTTCTTTTGGGTGTGAATAATTTTCCAGGTGTGTCAAATGGTCTCAGTGTTTCTTCCATTCCAGAAGAAGGGGTAGTATCGTTTAGAAGGTTTGCTTCTCAGGTCTAAATGAGCACATGAGGACCTGGGAGGCTGGGTATAATGCAGAACCTGAGTTAACAAGTCTGGGGTAGGTCTGGATGTGGCTGGTCCATGGCCTTCACTTTGGGTAAGAAGGTCACACAGACAATATTTACAAAACACCTAGAGGGCATCTAACACTTTCATGATGAAAAGATAGCAGTGTGAAATCTGCTGGTTGAGATTAATTTTCCTTTAGTTATTTGCATTGTGAGATAACTGAAGTTGACACAGACATTGTAAATGGAAATATTTTCGGAGTGAATTTATTCACCCTTTACTGAAGGCCCACTGTGTGCTGAAGACTGGAGCTACAGAGGCACACCAACCTACTGAGGAATAGCTCTGGTGGAGGGAGCTATGGGGATGCAAAGGAGAGCTACTTCACCTTGAAGGGCCCTCAAGGAGATGCAACTGGAAGGGCATCAAGGAGATGTAACCATTTCAGCACAGAGAAGGACATTCCACATTAGGAAGCAGAAGTAAGGAAGGTGGGAAGAGCATAATATGGTCAGGGCATGGAGAAAAGCCTGGACAGGCCAGTGGGAACCAGATCATGGAGGGAGGGCCTTCTGTGTTACTCCAAGGGCAGTGGGGAGGCCAGAGGCTTTCACGTCTCAGCATAGTGAGGGGCCTTCTAGGGAAGAGGGACTCCTTGGCCAACCATGGAGATGCTGGGATACAGAAATTAGGGCACAGAGACCAGCTGAAAAGCATTATCCCTGAGTGCACTTTTAAGGGAACACTTCCAGAAAAGTATCTAAAGCCATGTATTTATTCTGAAACCAATTTAAAGTGCTGGTCAGCAAAGGAGGTTAGATTTCCAGGCTAATTCCATGAGACTGCACAGACAAGGGGACATGTCGGCAGTCAGGCATGTCTGGGGTAGAAAAGACCCCTGCTAACCCTTGTCAAGTGTACTTCCCAGGCCCCATCACAGCTGTCCACCTGTCTACCTCCCTGCCAAGGAGGAAAATGCTTAGGCCCTTGGGGTCAGCCAGCTTCACCCTGCCCTTTCCAAAAGTCAGATCAATTATTGATCAAGTACACTGAAGAGCTGGCATGGGTTTTACTACGTGAAAGGCATTGATTTTGAATCATAGGGTGATAAGCCCAGGAAAGTGCCCAGATTTGCTTAGAGCAGCAGTCGAGCAGGGCTCAGAAGGTAGAACTATGTCCATCAGAGGATTTCCTGATTATGTTACCCTTACTGCAGGCTGAGGCATGAGGACTTAGAAAGAAAGGCAGAAGAAATGATGGCTCCCTGCCCCAGTTCCCTCCTTCACCATCCTGCTGGGGTGTGCAAGATTCCATCACTGGGGCACCAACTTCGTGTTCTAAAGGACGATCTCCACCTAAAAGCCAATGGCTCCTGCAGGAGTCACTTTTAGACCAAGGACCAGCACAGGATGACAAGTCAAATCTGGTTGGCCACCTGTTTTTGTGCAACGTTGAGCTAAAAGTATGGGTTTTACAGTTTAAGTGGTTTTAAAAAATCAAAAGAAGAATCATATTTTGCAGCCCATGAAAATTATATGAAATTCAAATTTTAGTGCCCATAAATAAAGTTTTATTGGTACACACCATACTCACTTATTTACATATTAGCTCATGACTGCTTCTGTACAACAACAGTAGAGCTCAGTAGTTTTGACAGAGACCAGATAGCTCTCAAAGACTAAATATTTACTATCTAGCCCTTAACAGAAAAAATTGCTGACAACTGCATGAAGCTATTATTGTCCATTGACACCTTAGTGAGAAGTGGTCTATTGGAGTACTGAGCACAGCCTAGAAAGAATGGGACATCAAATGGACATATGTAGACAGAGACAAAGGAGTGTGAAGTCCAAAGCAATTCTAGCCCATTTTGCAGATGCTGAAAACTTAGGCTAAGAGTGATTGAGTGCCTTGCCCAAAATCTCACAGCTGGTAAATGGCAGAGGTGGAATTCAAATTCATGTCAGTTTATCCGAGAGGGTACTCAGGTTTCAGGAGGCAAAAAGAGAATCAAATAAGGAGGTTAGCAACTTCCAAAGGAGCAATAACCAGCTTCAACAGAGCATGTTCAGAAGAGAGACAACCTATGTGCCTTTAGGTAACATATTTAACCTCTCACTCATTTTACCTATAAAATGGTGATAAAACTTACCTTGAAAGGCTAGCAAGAGTTGAATGAAACAAGTAGCACCTAAGAGGTGCCCTAACATTTATTTTCTTTCCTCTCCCTGTGCCACCCACCTCACATTTCCTTGATTGAGCCTAGTCTAGTGCACTATCCCCTTGAAATTGCAACTCATTCAAAAATAAACCCACGTCTGTCTCTCAGACACTATTTGCCTGAAGGTAGAGTTACCTCTGGTGATCTCTTGGGCCAGAGAAAGAAAACATGAGCCTGAGACTTGGGTGTTAAGCTTCAAATCCAGAGATCCTGGACCCAAGTGCAGCTCCTCACACCAGAGCAGGAAGACTACCTTTTTTCCTATAGGAGAATGAAGAATGAAAATTACCCACCAACCACCCTGTTCAATAGGATGGAACCTGGCTTTATTTGAAGTTCATCCCAGGGGTTCAGCTCCTCCATCCCTGTGCCCTCCATCTTTAGCCTCCTTTCCTCTGGACTCTGCTCTTCACTGATTTTCCCTCCTGTCTCTGTGTCCCCATCCCCCTTCATTTTCTCTCCATTCTGGCTCTGGCTCATTCCCCCTCCCTTATCCCAAGCATAGCCCTGAGCCCAACACTGGAGAAGGCAATGGGGCATGGGGTGTGGGAGTTAGTACAAAGCAGTGAAGATGGAGCTGGGTGGGGAGTAAGGGCTCGAGTCAGCTCTTAGCTCCGTCATGATCTGTCACAGACCCTGCTGAAGCCACTTCCCTTGCTGAGCCTAGGTTACCTCCACTGTAAGGAAGAATTATAATCCTTGGCTGTATTATTTTGTGGGATTAAAAGCACATGGTATTCTAGGTATGGAAGTACTTTGCAAAATTTAAATCACCACACACGCACATACATATGCCCCAAAATTCATAGGATTAGGTCAGGCTGTGTGGCTTGATTATCATGTCCTTGGTTGTAGAGCTTAAGACTGGGACTAAAAGGAGACACTGGAGTGGGTGGAAAGAGCACAGTCTAGGCCCGGGAACCCAGGCCTCAGTCCCAGCTTGGCGCTTACCCAGTCTGCAGTCTTGGAAAAGTCTCTCCTGACTGGTTCAGCCTCCCCAACTGCAAATGGGACAATGAGGGCTTCTTGTGAGGGTGAGGTGACAGGCTGCCAGAGGAGCACCATGCACAGAACTGCACAGGGGATTCAGGGAACAGCAACTCTTTTTAGTTCCCTTGATTTCAATGTTTAAAACCACAATGGAGCTTTTTTTCCTGCAAATGATTGGAAAGCCATCTCTGAAGCCTGAATTCCACTGACCCCAGCAGTGTGATCCAGGCACGTGCTCCTGGGTTTGCTTAGATGGTCCAGGTGAGCATCCGTGTTCCTGGCGGAGGTCTCATGGGACATTCCTCCATGAAGAGTGACTTGTTTGACATCACTAACATCGTTGAGCACTAAGGTGCAACAAATAGCCCTGAACAGGATGCTGATTTACCAACTTGGTAGCATCTTCATTTTAAAGACCTGCCGGATAAAAGCACCCGCAATCAAGCCTGCTTTTGCCTGTCCCCACCCCCTGCCCCAGTGTGGCTTGGTGTGAGCACTGGAAAATGGGCCTCAGAGTTTCTGAATCGATCATCTCAGCCCTGAGCAGGTGGCATGGGTGGAGTGCTCATCCCAAACAGCAATTGGACTGGCAGCATTTGCTATTTGCCAAGCTCTGTCTGAGGGTGTTGCATGTGCACTGTCATTTACTCTTCACCGCACCTGAAAGCCGGTATTTTCCCATTTTTCAGATGAGAACATTGAGGTTAAGACTCTTGCCACATAGCTAGTAATAGGCAAGACCAGCACCAACTCCAGTCTTGCCTGCCTGTAGATACGGAGCTCCTGCTCTTTCACCTGCAATGTGTCTCAAAGCAAAGAACACGAGCCAACTTTTCAGACCATTGGAAGGAAGCTATTTTGAGGAAAGTTCTGTGGTTAGAATCCTTCCTTCATGTTTGAAAGAAAATGTGTCATTGCCCAGAAGGGCAGCCTTGAGAAAGGGATGAGGCAGGGGTGTCACTCCTGCCACACAAGGCTACAACTGGGACCCACCTTTATTCAGGATGAAAAAGCTATCCCTCAGGCTTCTTGGATGACTCTTTGGGAACTAAAAGGGGTTAAGGTGGGACCATGGCTGGGATCTGGTCTCCTGACTCTCTGCCCTATCTCTCTGTGGATGTGGGTCTGCCCCTGAGTGACATGAGGTCAGCCTGCTCCCTCTTCCACTGACAGTTCTTTTAAATATTTACAGCCAGCTAGAATTTTTCCCTGCAGAGAATCAGTAAGGGATAGGGCTTCAGAGGGCTGGCTCTAAAGCCAGAAAGATCAGAGTTCAAATCCAGGTTCCATTATGCAAGGAGCAGCTCAACGCTACCAATGAGGGAACTGAAGAAGAAGAAATAGAAGATGCTACAGTGGGTTTAGGGGTCAGGCCAGCCGTTCAGTGCCATTTGCTTACTGTGTGACTGTGAGGAGATTATTTGAAATCTCAGCTTCAGTTGTCTCATTGGTGAAATGGCCCTCCTGCTTTTCCCTTCCTCAGATGGGTACCATGCAAATCAATAACACATATAAGAGGCCCAGCAAAGAGTCTATTAAATGGTGATTTTCTTCCTGCTCTCTGCATTACTGGGGGTTGCCAGCTTAGAAACCAGTGTCATCTTCATACCTACAGACACTTGGGTTGCAGTGACAAATGTGACCCACAGCCAGCCACCCCATCTCTCCTTGCTACATTTGTCCTCAACTCTAAAGTGGGCAGAAGACTGCCCCCTTCTCCCCACGTGTATCTCCAAGATACTTCTCCCTTCAGACGGTTTGTGGTGGAAGGAAGGGCAGGCTGGGGAGTTATGAGTCAGCTCTGGTCTGCTGGGGAGCCCTGGATTCACATGGCTGAGTGTATCATGAGCCTCAAAGTGCCAGTGCAGGGGCTTGGGCACAGATCCCACTCTAACCACGCAGAGCGACAGCTGTGGTCATGACACAACAAAGAGGCTCACAAAGCTTCTGTTCAATTCAAGGAACTTACTTCTAGGTTTAATCTATACCGGGTGTGAGGTGAGGCCCTGAGGCCTTGAAGCTGGAGTGATGGATGAGGGCAAGAAGGTGAACAAGTCATTCTAATGCAGGGAAGTCAGGGGAGTGACCAGGCAGGCACCCCGCAAGCTGCAAGAGCAGAGAGCAGGGGCCCCTGACCCTTTAAAAAGATTTCCCAAAGAGGGTGGTACTGAAGCTGAGATATGAGGGGTCAGTACAATTTACCAGGTGCACCAAAGGGTTGGGGAGGGAGGCCACAGTGGGCTAGGGCATGGAGATATACCCCCAGGATAGCTTGGTGCTTAAATGCTGCATCTTCCAGGAGCCTGTATGTCCCTCTTCTACTCAGCATCTCTTGCTTCATGACCAACAGAAACAAGAGTTTGGGCTGCAGAGGAGGGTTTGCAGAAAATTGATCACAGGTCAATTGACTTATGTTTGTCTTCTTCTTTGTTTTCATGACAGGTGTAGTGAGATTTCTAATGCAGACAGTGGGTGAAGTAGACAGAACTTTCTATAAAGCTGTGGGCATAACAACCAGAGTTCACCTGGCCCAAAGGTGGCAAAGGGCCTTAGCAGGAGGGTCCTTCTCCCTGCCTCTCCGTGGGGCCCAGCCAGCCTCAGCCCATTAGGCTCTGAAGGCACCCACATTTGGTGTCCTTGGTCAGGAGACCAGTGTCCATTGCTCAGGCCAGACAAAGCGAGGCTTCGTCCTGGGTGCAGCAGGCATGGGCAAGTGGGCTGGAGCAGAAGGGAAAGCTCGGGAGGCCTATGGAGCCTGCTGCTGCCCAGTCACACTGTAGGCCATGCAGGGAAACTGTCTGGAGCCTCTGGAAGCTGGTACACTCTGAGACAACTCATTTCTTTGTTTTTTTTAACATTAATTTATTTTCCAGTTACAGTTAACATATTCTATTTATTGCAGGTATTACAATGTAGTGATTAGACATTTTTATACCTTACAAGGTGATCACCCCTATAAACCTAGTGCCCATAGACACTATACGTAGCTATTACAATATTATTGACTACATTTCCATATTGTGCTTTACATCCATGTGACTTTTTATAACCGACATTTGGACTTCTAAATCTCTTCACCTTTTGTGCTCATCCTCCCAAATCCCCTTTCATTTGGCGATCAGTTTGTTCTCTGTGTCAAAAATTTTTTTGTTTTGTTTCTTCATTTATTTTTTTAGATCCCACATATGATATTTAATATTTGTCTTTGGTATTTGTGACATGGTATTTGTCTTTCTCTGTCTGACTTATTTCACCTAGCCTAATACCCTCTAGGTTCATCCACATTGTTGCAAATGGTAAGATTTCATTCATTTTTATGGCTGAGTAATATTCCATTGTATATATGCACCACATTTTCATCCATTTGTCTATTGAGGATACTTGGGTTGCTTTCATATCTTGGCTATTGTAAATAATGCTGCAGTGAACATAGGGGTACATATAGTGTTTGAAATTAATGTGTTGGGTTTTTTTTTTGAATACCAAGTAGTGGAATTGCTGGGTCATATGAGTTCTGCTTTTGATTTTTTGAGGAACCTCTATACTGGTTTCCATAGTGGCTGCACCATTTGCAATTCCGCCAACTGTGTACAAGGGTTCCCTTTTCTCCACATCCTTGCCAACACTTGTTTGTTGATTTACTGGTTATAGCCATTCTGACAGATGTGAGGGGACATCTCACTGTGGTTTTAATTTGCATTTTCCCTGTGATTAGTGACATTGAGCATCTTTTTATATGTCTATTGGCCATCTGTATGTCCTCTTCGGAAATCTCTATTCATGCTCATTTTTTAATCAGATTGTTTGTTTGTTTGTGTGTTGGTTTTAAATTGCCTTAGTTCCTTACATACTTTGGTTATTAACTCTTTTATTGAATATATCATTGGCGAATAACTTCTCCCAACCAATAGGCTGTCTTTTCACTTTGTTTATGGTTTCCTTTACTGTGCAAAACCTTTTTAGTTCTATGTAGTCCCATTTCTTTATTTTTTCTTTTAATTTTCCTTGCCTGCAAAGATATATTCAAAAACAATATTGCTAAGAGCTATGTCAAATACTTCCTAGCAATTTTGTGGTTTTATGTTTTGTATTTAAGTCTTTAATTCATTTGAGTTTATTTTTGCATATGGTGTATGAAAGTGGTTTGGTTTCATTTTCTTACATATATCTGTTCAGTTTTCCAAACAGCACTTACTGAAGAGACTGTCTTTACTTAACAGTATATTCTTGCCTCTCCTGGCATTGATTAATTTGCCATATAGGCATGGATTTATTTCTGGGCTCCATATTCTGTTCATTAGTCTATGTGTTAGTTTTTGTAGAAGCACATGCTGTTTAGATTACTATAGCTTTGTAGTATAGTTTATTATCAGGTAGAGTGATATCTTTTAACTTTGTTCTTCTTTTTCAAGATTGTATTAGTAATTTTGAATTTTTTTGTGGTTTTATATAAATTTTAAGATTATTTGTTCTAGTTCTATGAAAAATGCCTTTGCTATTTTCATAGGAATTGCATTGAATCTGTAGGCTGCCTTGGGTAGCAGACATTTTAATGATATTAATTCTTCCTATCCATGAACACAGCATAGCCTTCCATTTATTTGCGTAGTCTTCAATTTCTTCAGTGTCATAGCTTTCTAAGTACAGGTCTTTTACCTCCTTGGTTAAATTTATTCTTAGGTATGTTATTCTTTTTAATACAATTGTAAGTGGGGTTGTTTTCTTAATGTCTATTTCTAATAGTTCATTATTGATGTATAAAAATGCAACTGATTCTTGAATACTAATTTTGTATCTTGCTTATTTACTGAATTCATTTCTTAGCCCCTCACACTACTGAGGGCAGCATAAGTCATCACAAATGATTAGAAAGGTAGTTTGAAAAATGTACATTGAGCCTCAAAATACCCATATACGTTGAGTCAGGTAATATCCTTCTGAGTAAGTCATCCAAAATGCAGATAAATATTTTTGCCCAAAGATACTCACCAAGGCCCAAAAACAAAAATGGAACCCCATAATGCCTGACAGTTACACTGCCCTAAAGGACACACAGTTAAGGACATCTGACCTTCTATGATAGAATGTTACACAGCTTCTGAGGGGTGGAATGGTGTTATGATGTGGGATAACACATATGGCACAAAGTTAAGAGGAAAAAAGAAGAAAGCTCAAATGACAATGTATGAGGGAGAAAAGTATACCATAATGTTGATAATGCTGCATTAACTGGATTATGGGGAATTTTTATTGTGATTATTATACTTAAAATAATCATTTTCAATTGAGCACACTCATGACTTCTCTGACTTGCAGTGTAGTCAATGGACTCTGCAGATTTGTACCATATTTTCTAAAGAGGTGACAATGTGGTTCCAAGTACAGGCTGTCAGTTAATGCAATAAATGTCCTACAGCACTCTAATATCACAAAGAGTCATGGTCCTTCTATTTAAAAAAAATACATTTTGCAATTGTGTACAATTGATCTGTAGGTTCACCAGATTTACATTATTAGAGTAAGAAAAGTATACATAAGCCATCTTTACAAGAAGACTGAAAATGTGTACATGAAAAACTGTAGTCTTGCATTGTAAATGCTTTTCAAAGCCATAAAAGTAAAGATTCTTGAAGAATAGCTACTTCATCTTTCCCTAATCATACATTCGTCCCAAGATAAGAAAATTGCTCAGAATGCTCATGTTTATTGGACATAAGAGAGAAGAGTTTCTATAAATCCAGGAGAAACTACCCTGGTTGGTTGAATTAATGATTTCCCCCTTGGGAGAATTATCTTTCAGAAGGGCTGCTCTCAAATTGCCTGGTTCCCATAACTCTCAGCATCAATTCTGCCAGATATGTTTCTGTTTGGGAACCGACATGCACATGGGCTGAAGGGATGAAAGAGGAGGAGAGGGTTGGGAGAAAGCAGCAGCCAAGCTTTGGGCAGGGGTCCTGGTTTCTGAACACCACAGGGTTCACTCCGATGGCAGCAGTGCCTGCTGCCCAACTGCCCATGAGAGAGCTTGAGGCTGGGGTGAAAGGGGAGGTCACAGGCTTTACAGAAATGATACCCAACAGTAGAGGCTTGTTGGGGAGCTAAAGCACCTTTAGCAGTATCAGAGAACCCTGAAGAAGAGACATGATCCCCTCACACCATGTGGACAGCCAGGATTGGGGTGCAGTGTCCAGCCATGGGAGCAGAGCAGTGCTTGGATCTCAGTGCAGATCCAAGGGCCCTGGTAAAGCAGCGTGCAGTGAACCCCAAACCCAGGCTGCAGCAGAACAGCAGCAACGTCTCCAACTCAGAGGGGCTGAACTGAGCAGGAAGATTCACAAGAAATGCAGCAAGAAGCAATCCAACCAGAGCACGAATGCCAGGGGAATTCCATGAGCCTCAGAACCTAGACACAGGCACTTTCAGGAATCACTCTTGTCATTCATTCCCCACACATTTAGTGAGAGCCCACTGTGTTCCAGGAGTTGTACCAGGCACTGGAAATCTAAAACCAAATAAAACAGGCACAGTCCCTGTTCTTGTGGAACTTTTTTTCCCCAGTTTTAAATTTACTTTTTAATCATTATTCAAGCACAGTTTCTATCCTTTACTCCCATTCCAGCCAACCCACCCATCCCTCCCTTCCTCCCTCCCATTTCCAACCCCCTAGTTTTTGTCCATATGTCCTTTATATTTGTTCCTGTAAACCCTTCCCTTCTCCCCTGAAGTTCCCCTGAAATTCCCTCCCCTCTCCCCTCTGATCACTGTTAGCCTGAACTTCTGATGGGGGCAGGAAGAAGGGTGAATTGAGAATTGTAGACAAGCAAACACAGAAATGAATGAATTGTCAGACATCAACATGGTACCATGAACAAGTTAGATGATGCTATGAGAAAGCGGGAGGCAGCAAGTGACCTAGGCTGCCTCAAAGTCGGCACTCAGTTTTATTAACATGATGAACCATAAATCATCAATGTGGGTGAGTAACAGAGCACAGCAAAGGAGGAAGAAATGAAGCTCAAGGAAAGGTCCTGAAGGGAGCTCCCCAGCTGTCTCACCATTGGAGCCCCAGAACTTTATGGTCAGGTTGGGAGAGATGGTCCCATAAGCTGAGAACCTTGTTCCTTTCCATGATCCCTGAAGGGGACTTTTCCTCCAGCTCAGGGAGGAACTTGGGGTAACTGAGCCCACCTTATGGAACAAGACAGAGACACAGTTTGCTGTATATTAAATAAGTACAAATACTTTGTACAGTCAGTTTCAGTGCACTTATAAATTCCCCAAACTGCCTCTTTAAGGAAGTGGTGAGCATTTGGGGCCATCTTGATGCGGACCAAGTCTCTGTTGTGGTCTGGGCTGGGATCCTGACCTCCCTACACAGAAGGGCAGGGACCCAGCACCCAGGCAGAGTGACAGCCTTCAGGCTTAACCTCTGGGCGTGAGAATAGTTGCCCCTCCTGCCTTCTCTTTTGTAGTTAATTAAGATATCTCTTTTTAGTAGGAATTAAAAGGTAGTTAAAGGCTCTTGTGAAAATAAAATACAGTAAATGGAAAGGGGTCAGTAATAAAGAAAGAGAAGATTCCTTACATTTGTAAATTGAGTTCATACAGTTTGTATTTTGTTTCTTTTTAAATTGTGCCCTTGTGTAGTTGTTTTTAATTGGATAAGAGCAAACCACATAATTTACTGCTCAAAAATAGATGTGTTAGGCACCGGGTTAAGTGGTTTGCATTTATTATCTGACATAAACCCTATCTCCAACTCTAAGATAGGTGATAATATTACCTTTGCATGAGTAAACTCAGATGAAGAAGGAAATAACTGGCCCACAGTAACAAGTGGCAGAGCTGGACTCACAGCTGGGTCTGACTCCAAAGCCTGAGTTCCTCCATTTGGGGTAGTTAATTAATATCCCCGTTCTACAGATGAAGAAACTGAGGCTCAGAAAGGTTATGGAACATGCCCAGGGTTACTCAGTTGGAGAGGCAGGAACAGCTATTTGTGGATCCCAGTGCAAAATGAAAATGGAGAGCTCCTTGTTGTAAAATTATTAAGAATTTTAAGGCAGTGACAGCAGAGCGTTAGACCAACCATGGGGCCCTTCTGAGCATGAAGCTAGTCTTGGAGCCAGGATGGGATGCCCAGCCTCTCTGAATTCTCATCGTCTCCTACTTCCTTTCCTCTGAAAGTCTAAACTCACAGTTGCAGACCCAAGACAAGAGTTCCAGAAATGTGAAAAGAAAATCTGGAATAATGATAAGAATGATATAAAATAATCATAGTAGTAGTAACACAAGGTCTCTGTTCCTGGTGCTTTCTATACTTTTTCTCCAATTCCCAAAGCAGCTTTGCAAGGTAGGCTTATATTATCTTCATTCTGTAGATGAGAAAATGAGGCTCAGAGAGATTTGGTGATGTACCCAAGGCCACACAGCCAAGGAGAAGCAGAGCCAGGTTCAAACCTGAGTCTATCCATCTGCAGAGTTAACACTCTTCGGTGTCATTAAATTGAAGTTAATTCCCCATGGCATGATCCTGTCAGAGGTTATCTTCTGCATGTATAGATCAAGAGTTGGCTATCAGGAGTGTCCTGATGTTCTGAATGAATACCAGATCCAACCCAGCTGCCAAGTGGCCTTTCCAAAGCACAATCTGGATATTTCATGCCCTCACCAAACACCTATTTATGGCTCTTCACTGGCCCTAAGATGAAATCCAAACCTCTTAGCCAGCATTCATCATCTAGCCTCTGCTTACCTCTCCCGCCCATCTTGACTTCCTCACCCGCCTCCAGTTCAGATGCACTGGTTGTCCAGTGGAGATAAAAGTGCTCACTACTGAGCAAAAGTAGTGCCCTAGCTTCTCCCAATAGGAAAGGAAGTCTCTTGATGCCCAAATCAAAGTCACAAATCTCTTGGAGAAAGTCTTAAAAGATGCCACATGGTTGATGCCTGCCGAGATTGGTTAGAATGTCAGCTGCCTGGACAATTCCTGTTCAGGGAGGCCCCCTTCCCATCAGTCCCACTGCCCAGCATCCCCACATCCAGCCACTCACCTGTATGAATCCAGACATTTCCTAGAGATCCTGATGCTTTCTCAGCTGCTGAAAGCTGAGACCAGGAATAGCTGGAGGTCCCTGCACATGCACCATTAAGGACAGATAAACGTTTTGACACACTTGTGTCTTTCCCTGTCATGCAGAATTGGAACAATGGACCTGAATGTCTCGGATTACAAGAGCCCTCAAAGCCCGTGCTTTCCAGAAGTTTCAGATTAGCTTTTTTCCTCCTCTAGGCATTTAATATGAGAATTCTAAGTGGTTACTATTCTCCTGATAAGAAAACATATGTTCGCCAAATTTAATGGGAAGTATAATAAAATGATCATGTTCCTAAATCCTTAATCCACAGAGAAGGATTTTAGTTCCTGAGGGCATTCCAATGTTAACTTTTTCAGAAACACACTGTAATTGAACCTGATTATTAAAACAATAGGTGGTCTTCTTCCTTTCTCATCACTAAAAAAAAATTGAACCACAATCCATAAACTAGTCTCTAGGCCCTTTATAAACTGAAAAGACTTTGTTTCCAAGCCAGACAGCTTGGAGAAATTTGGGGAGCTTGTGAACCAAGGAATGGAATGCTCCTGTTGTGAGACATCAAGAGGAAGACCTCTATGCTGAGCCCTTAACCTTAAATGCTCACAACAAGCCCATGAGGAGGTGTAATTATCTCAAATCTACAGATGAGGCAATGGAAGCCTAGAGATGATAACTGCTTTGCAAAGGTCACATGACCTGCATTTAGAGGAGTTGAAATTCAAGGCCAGATCTGTCCCATCTTTGGTGTCAAAGCAGCCAATGACCCCCACAGACTGCTTTTAGGGTCAAGCGGTAATGAAACAGGCAACACTTCTTGATCCTTTGCCAACATCAGAGATTATCACCTTTTCCTTTTTGTATCAGTGTAAATTGAATGTTCAAAACTGAATCTGTAAACAATTGCCATTGTTCTCAGTTCTGGCAAATCCTCAGAATTATGGAGGAGTTATTTTAAAAGGGCTGTGTGGCCTTGGGCAAAGTCACATCAACTCGCATCATGGTTTTTGTCAACTGTGCAATTAAGATAATAACACCCACTCACTGGGTTGCTAGGAGGATTACATGGAAAAATAGATGTAAAAGAGCTTAGCACCTTGTCAGTGTTTAGTAATTGTAGGCCCTCTTATTTTCTACCATAAATATTATTGAATAAATGATATTTTAACCATGATATATCTACCCCACATGTCCCTTGTGTTAGGTGCTGAAACAACTCTGCTTTCAATCCCCACACACCCTGCATGGTAGGTACCACTTTCATAGGAGATAAAATGGAGGCCCAAGCAGAGTAAGTGATTTGTCCAAAGTGACACAGGAAGTGGGAGGACTGGGATTTGAACCCAGACATGCAGAATTTAGAGGGCATACTTTTATCTGTCATGCTATCCTACCCTCCAGGAAATAAGAATGAGTTGACATTTCACGTAGCAAAGGCTGAACTTGATGACTTGTTTTGCTTTCTTAATCCCCATCCCCACTCCTTCTTGGCAAATGAAAGATGTTTGGATGAGTTTCCCACTCTCTTAAGGATACTACTCTCAGAAAGCTTCATCGATTTCTTTTACTATATGGTTGCAATTTTGCCTGCTCCTCATAAACCCTCAAAAGCAAGCCTCGTGAGGTCACCAAAGCAAGTGGCAGAAGTGATGTTCCTAAAAACTCTTTTTGTGCCTGATTTCTCCCCAGGGAGGGCCTTGCTTCTCTAGCCATACGGTGACAAGAGGAATAAAATTCTGCTAAGGCTACCTTCACTGATTTTCCTTCATTATTTTTTTGCTTCTGTATTTACACCTCTTTTAAAAGGATTTGAGGTAGAATTTTTATCAAAGAGAACCACCAAAGTATCTAGATGAGAAAAAATGCTCAAAATGCCCATAGAATAATGGGAATAGATACCAAGGGTGTCCTGGGCTTCTCCAACAGAAGAGGTTTCTAGAGGAGGTGTTGGGGGACATCTCTGACCCACTGGAAGAAGTAGGGGAGCCTCAGGAAAACTCTGCCTTAGCACAGTTTTATTCCTCTTGTCACTGTATGGCTAGAGAAACAAGGCCCTCCCTGGGGAGAAATCAGGCATAAAAAGAGTTTTTAGGAACATCACTTCTGCCACTTGCTTTGGTGACCTCATGAGGCTTGCTTTTGAGGGTTTATAAGGAGCAGACAAAATTGCAATCATATAGTAAGACGCTGGTGCTGTGGGGCTCCCACCAAGGCCCCATACACAAAACCACTGTCTCTATTGTTTTATCTGCATCTTGACAGAAAGGGAGGATCCAAGGAGAGAGGAGTGAGGGAGGGAAGGAAAAGAGACCTCCTCCTTGATGTCATTTCTTGTTATTAGGAAGCAAATTCTTCCATCATCGATTCTGAACCAATTGCCCTACTGAGAACAAACAGAACCAACCATGTCCTGGGCAGCTATTGGGATGGATGGTGCTGTAGGCCTGAGGGGAGGGACTGTATACAGGCCACAGGTTCTGTCTGTGGCTCAATGAGGGCTGCCAGGCAGCAGTCAAGGTCAGGTGTCTGGAGATCCCCAGGTTCACCTGGTTAATATTTCCTGTGTGCTGAGCCAGGTGTGGAAAGATCAAAAATAAACATCACAAAACCTGCCTTTAAAGAGTTTCCAGTTACTGGGGAAGGCAGGCAGGCACACGAATGGCTAATTTCAACATGACGTCCAGTAGGACTCATTAACGCTTCCTAGCACTATCTAGTGAGCATCTCCTCTGTGCAGGCATTGTGCAGCATAATGGGGATTCAGAGTAACCATGAAGCTTAGAGTCTAACATCATAGTCCAATGTTTAGGATGCTGTGAGAGCACAGAGGAAGGTTTCTACCCAGACCACAAAAATCTTGAAAGGTCTCATGGAGATGACAAAACAAAGGGATAGAAAGGGAGCTCCACGCAGAAGAAAGAGCATGATCAAATGCACAGTGGCACAAAACATTTCAAGGACACACTACAAGGTTGGGTGTGTGTTTGTGGACTGCTCCTTACAGCATTGTGTCTTTCAGATACATCCTCCAAAAAGCCCTCCTGTCTTCCAGTGATTTGTCCTTAAGATTGAACTTGGAGCCTCTGGAGCATGGGCTATAGCAGCTCCATAGGGAGATGATAGGCCAGCCCAGACATGGCTCCTGGGAGCTTTGAGGAAAAACATGTAATTGGGTATATTCTCTTTTACATATAATCTTTTTAATCCAAGTATTTTCCCATGGCAAGTTCCCTGGAGATGAACCTCACAACCCTGATGTGCAATCTCTGCTCATGGTGTGCCCTGAGAAAACCCCTTAAAGAGTAGCTGGTTAATGTGGGGGTTCAGAGATGAACCCAGGTTACATGGTTATCAAACATGTGGCAGGGTTGCAGTGTAGAGGGATACAGCCCACATGGACCACGCATCTCCTTTCCTCTCCCAGAACAACACTGATTAGGGCCCTACTGCATGCCAGGCCCACATTGTCACACTTGGTCCCCACCCTAACTCTGTCCAAGGTCAGTTCAATGGCCCCTATTTTACTGATGAGGTGCCTGAGGCTTGGAGACCTTCACTAACCTGCCCAAGATCTTTCTGACCTGACAGAGTCAAGCCCATATTATAGCTGCATCTGCTTCAAATAAGCTTTTCTGAAGCTTCACACACATTCATACTTGACATTCAGGCCTCGGCTCAGACAGGAATTCTCTTGCTCTAAAGAGACCCTTTCTATGACTGTTCTTCCTTCCATAGCACTTACCCTCTCTGATAGGACTGCACACACTTATTCATCATCAGCCTCTCTCCCCCAACTCCACAAGGTGAGGACCTTTCTTGACTCCTTGACTGTTCTATCCATGATGCTCCAAGCAGAGCCTGGTACATGGAAGCCCCCAACAAATGGTTGCTCAGTGAACAAAGCCATCTGGCTGGCCCCTGAAGCCAGCCCTCTCCACTCTACTGGCACAGCTCAAGCTGATGGCCAGTGGCCCGCTGGGAGCCTGTGAGGAGGCCCCTGGTGGCTGCAGACTGACCCACAAATACAGCACTATCTGAATTTCTCATGGGTGAGGGCAAGCAGTTCCATAGCTTTTCACTTCTACTTCAACAAAGGACAACATCCAACAACATTCTATGTGACAAGACATTTGAGATTCATAAACTAACAGTTTTCATAACCCATGTTTCTTCATGATTCAAATTTGCTCATTTTACTACCCACAAGCTGGCCTGAGGTGGCACATACCTCTCAGACGTGCATCCTCATGGGGTGTGGGATGCTCACTGTGTCGGCAGGCACTGTCGCTGGTCACTGCAAACATTGCCTGGACCTGGCCCTGACTCTCAACCACTGGCAGTGCTGTTTCAATCAGTTAATGTGTACGCTCACTCCAGCATTCATGTGGTGCCGTTTTAATTGTAATTTTACTTCTCTCCAGTGCTTTCTTGTCTCCAAATTATTTGTCCACTAAAAACAATGAGGAGCCTCCTTAGGTGGGGCTCTCCTTAAGTGGGTCACAGTCCTGAATGTTTGGGAAAGAATACTTGCACCCTATCTCATGACCTCATGTAGTCCTTGAACTATTGGTGCGTTTTTTGTTTTATAAGACA
The DNA here is from genome assembly GCA_028533065.1 of Trachops cirrhosus. Lineage (NCBI taxonomy): Eukaryota > Metazoa > Chordata > Mammalia > Chiroptera > Phyllostomidae > Trachops > Trachops cirrhosus. The sequence continues at coordinate 32,452,397 of CM052544.1, forward strand.
TATGCATTCCTAAAAATCACATTAGACAAAATGGGGGAAATGGGGCAAGGGGCACAATACTCAAAAACATCAGTGACACATAAAAAAGAGGAAAAAATAAAAAACATTAACATGGTTTGACACGGGTCAAATGGCTAAGAAACAAAGAGGTACTACAATAAATAGGGCACTTTACCTTGAAGAGGCCTGGCCTTTGCTCTTGGGGGTGGATGTGGGAAGGGTTGCAGCTCGTGTGTTACTGTGATGGGTGAAAGGTGGGTGGTCCGAATGGGATGTGAGGCTGTAGCCACAGGGGCGGGTGGGTGCAGCCCCTAGCACGGGGTGAACCCAGTAGCTGGAAGGCATTTGAGATGTACATGTGTGCGCATTTTGTACCTGGCTAAATGGCTGGCTTCAGCTGGGTGCAGTTCCCTGCACTCACCTAGTATTTCTCGGTGAGGCAATTTTGCATAAGCAGATGTGAAATTCCTGTTATCTTCAAATTATTCCCTAATATATCAGTTGTGTTGGAACGAATTCACATATTCAAAACAAGTTCATGGCAGAACCGGCTGTACCTGACTCACTTTAACCTTTCCCTTGTTTATTCAGACTGGGCCAAGAGGATTGAGTACCAGCCTGGCTCGGGGAGCGTGCCCTTGTTCCCCAGCATCCACCTGGAGACATGTGACGGGGCCGTGTCCTCCATCCAGATCACCACAGAGCTGCAGACCAATTACATCGGGAAGGGGTGTGACCGGGAGACCTACTCCGAGAAATCCCTTCAGAAATTATGTGGTAGGTTTTTCCCTGTGGGAACTTTTTAATACAAAGCGTATCTTATTATGTTATGGGAGAATGAGCCCTTCCCACTGCATTAGTATATGTAACTCCTGGATGAATATTAAATTTATTTGATGAGGTTAAAGGGTCCAAAGGCACAGCTTTGGCAGCAGGCACACCTGATCAGACCCCACCATTTACCAATGGCATGGCTGAGAGCAAGTAAAGTGACAAAGCCTCCATTTTTCATCAGTAAAAGAGTGATTAACGACACAGTGTGTTCAAGAGCACCTAGCAGAGGGCCTGAAGAAACACAGGCTTCCTTCTGCGGTGTTGGTTTACAGAGAGGCATCTGACCAGGGGCCAACGTGACGGGTGTGTCAGTCACTTGGGGAGAGGTTGGTTTCCTCCTGACAGGACCAGCTACATAATTTTCAGGGCCCCATGCAAATGAAAATGCGAGACTCTTCTTCAAAAAATCGTGAAGCATTTTAATAATAAAATCACAAATCATCACACCAAACTGGGGGCCCTGTGAGACTGCTCAGGCTGGGTGCCAGTAAAGCACGGCCTGGCTGCCCATATCAGAGAAGAGCTTGCATCGGGGAGGGATGGACAAAGTGAAGGTGTCCAGGTGTGGAGGGAGGGGGCCTGCTGTCCATGAGCTAAGAGATGGTACCGTGAGGAAGGAGCTGGCCAGCAGCTAGGCAGCTGGGCTGAGGGACGGTGCAACACAAGGAAGCTTAGCTTTACTGAACACCGACTTCACACAGCCTGCCAGACTCTTAATGCACATTTCTTTATTTAATTTTCTCGTCTTCAGTGTGGGAAGGGTATTTATTCTTCCATCTTCAAAGAGGTAAGATTTGGGGCCCAGAGAGGGAGCATGACTTGTTCAAGGTCACACAGATAGAAAGTGGTAGCTGGAATTCGAAGGGACATCTATCAGAAGGAAAGTCTCTTTAGCTCAGTATCTGCAGTGGGAGGCCAGGCCTTTGGAGCTAGAATGTGAATCTCTCAAGTCAGCCTGTAGAATAAGAAGATGTTCAGTATGGCGGGAGTGGTCCCATGGGCTTTGTAAAAAAGATTGTTGATGTGTTGATGGGCCTCCTTTGTCACCACCCAAATATATTTTATTTCTTCTTTGTTCTCTTCAAAAATACTTAAGAACTCATGTGTGACTTGGCAGCAGAGGTGTGGGGAACTTAGTCTTGTACGGGGCCTGTATTTGGGGTAATACATTTCTATGAAGGGATAGGGGGCTCCTGAACACACCGTCTAGCCCGCCATCCCCTCCTGGGGGTCCCTCCACTACTGTTTTGGGAACACTTTTCCCTCTTTAACGTTGTGCCTCTCTGACACACACACACCTTCGTCCACACTGTTGGTTGCTAAAAGAACCAAGCGAAACTTTTAGAACAGAATGTGAAATAAACCCCACTTGGGTATCACCATGGTACATTCATCATGTCACCAGGCCGGCAAGGAAGGCCTGTGAGAATGCAGACGTCTCCAGGAGGATGTAGCTGAGCGGGGAAACCACCACACCATCAATATCCCAAACAGCTCCTGCAAAAATGGATATAAGGTGCCCGCAATATTCAGAAAACTGCCTCCAGTCCTCTCCCCCACTCTGCGTACGGAGACAGCTTACTTTGAATGAATATCCCATTTTGCTTCCTGTGCACCTAAATTATGAGTCGGCTGGACCCCACTCCGCTAAGAGCTACCGGGGGTTATAGTCATTTCCTAAACTCCTCCAGGTTATAAGGAGATGATGGAATCAGCTTGTTAAAGATCAGCTGGGCCCAAGGGCATGCACTTGTGATTTGATTTTGAATGTTGCTGGGAGAGATGAGGAGATACTGAGAGTGAGAAAGATTTTCTGAGGTAAGAAACTTTAGAACAAAATTGCATTTGGTGTTAACACAGCTCAATCCTCTGTGCTGCCAGCTCCTCTCGCAGGAGGGCAGGTTAATTCAGTCAGGAAAGCAGTTTCCCCCAAGGTGTATGCAAGATTATCTGGTGCTTGGAGGGACCCTTTGTTAAGAGACATCTGCGTGTCTTTCCAGTGAACCCTCCTGGTAGTGCCACCCTCTGCACTGATGGCAACTCTATCCAAGTAACCCTGATGGGCAGGGCCACCCCTGCCTCCATATTATGAGTCTGAATGTTGAATTGCGCTGAGGTAGAGCTCTGGGAAAAAAAGGGCAGATGCAAAAGTGTGAGAATCAGATGCACATCTGGTGCTAGCGTCTCCTTCAGAAGGAGGCAGCTCATCAGGCCCAGGATGTCTGCAAGCTGCGAAGGAAATGCAGGCTCGATCTCTTCTAAAACAGAGTCTGGGTTGTAATCCCTGACTCCTGTGGGAACCTGAAGTTCTGGGAATGAGCTTCTGTATGTGTTTCAGTGGGTGGTAGGCAAGTTTCTTACGGAGTGTCCTAACCAGGGAACTGCCATGACTTTTTAAGCCTCAGCATTCATGCATTTTTTATTCTACAAATTTTTATTGACTTTGGATGGAAACAGGGAGACCAATTAGGATGTTATCACCATAGTCTAAGAAAGATATAATTAGTTCTGAACCAAGCGAGTGGCAGTTAGTATGAATTTAAGACAGAGCACAGAGGCAAAATTGGTAAGATTTAGTGACGCCTTAGCTGTTGGGAGTGAGAAAGAAGGAATCTAAGATGACTCCAGGATGAGTGTGTAGCTGGATGAGGGTGCCTCCAATGAGAACTATGAATCCAGGGCAAGAGCAGAGTTAGGGGCAATGATGACCGTCACCTGTGGAACATCCAGGTGTGTGTGCCCAGCTCTAGCCTGACCCTTTACTCTCCAGAAGACCCACCTGCACCCTGCTCATCCATTATCATAGCCCATTTCCTCCTGATGTTCTTCTTGGCCAGCACACCTCTCTTATCCCCATGCCTGGCTTATTCTCATCCCTAAGCCTTTGCTCATGTTTTCTTCCTGCTAGGATGCTCTCTTTCCTCTTCCTCATTCTAATCCCTTTCCTTTAGTCAATATTCTCTTGCCCTCTATGTTCACTGGGGTGACAGTCCCAAGGTACTTTCTGGGTAACTTTGAATTCTGCTCTCTCTTCTGTGATGCTGTAATTGTGCAGTGACCCAAGCAGGGGTGTCTTCCCATAGGGCCATTATGAAGTCTGGTCACTGCCCACCTGCTTCCTTCTCCTGCAACATCAGCTCCATGAGGAGCAGTGATAGGGGTGTCAGACGATTACAGGTGCAAAGCCTACTGTCAGGACATACCTGACAGGAGCTGCAGCACTTGAAGTAGCCTCTTTGGTTCCAGTGAAATGCTGCCTGAGGTTTGTACATTGAGACACTCCTACTCTACCTTGAAACAAACATATTCAGGGCCCTTAACCCATGCCCCCCTTCAGCTTGTGGGCTGGATGTAGCCTAAGAAGGCCCCTCTACTGTCCTTGCTTTACATAAAACCAGGTTTTAGGAGAAATTGGGCAAACTGTTTATCATTTCCTCTTAATTCAGAGCTTTAAGATGAAGGTACTTCTCAGTGCCTGGCTTCCTGGAGGTGAAGTGTCACAGCACTGCCCTGAGCATGAAATGCATGGTGAAACCCTTGGTAAGACCTCTTGGCCAAATTAAATTTGACATTAACAACAGCCCAAGAAAAGGTCTGCTTCGATGACCTTAAGTCACCACATATTATAGTAAATAGAAAAGCAGTTTGTGACTCATGCGCCTTCATAGCCCAGGGCCAGGGGCTGTTCCTCCTCAGAATCATGGGACTCCTGGCAGCTGTCCAGCAGCTCCCGCACACGTTGCCCAGCCAGCTGTTTTGTACGTGGAGTCATGAACTGCAAGGACAGATCTTGTTGAAAGAAAGGCCACAGAATGAGAGCATGCTATTAAATCAAGTGATTGATCTGTCAGAGTAGTTCAGATCACTAGACATTAAGTTGTTCTCAGAATTATGCACTTGTGAGCCAGGAAGTTTTCACAGAGGATTCATTCATTCATTTACATATTTATTAATTTAACTAATATCTGTTGAGTGTCCAAGTGCTGTAACTCTTGTGGTTATATGGAACATGAGAAGACCCCTTAACAGTTTAGACAGACATGTTGAAAAAGTTAAGTCTCTGGTTTTCTACCACACCTTGCAGCACAACTGAGCTGTCCTCACCAAGAATCACTGACAGAGCTTTTCATACCCTCAGAATAGCCCAACTACAGGAAGCTTCTCCAAGATACCCTTGAGGAGCTGGAGCTTCCAGGGGACTATATTCGTGCCTTAGTCACAGCCAGTGACTATTCCCAGAAATTTGAAGTGGGCCTCTCACCTAAGGAAAATTGATGCATGCCTGTTGGGAGTCAGATTGAAGCATTAGTCATACACCAGTAAAAAGCTGCACTTTCTGACTCATGGTTGATGACAGTGAGCAGCGAGCGCCTCTCTGGGTGTGCCTATGCCTTTGAGGTTTTTATGCCGCTACCATACAGCATGCCCTCCTATCCTGGGGAGAAGGTTTTTGTCTATGGTAGCCTTGCCCATGCTGGTCAGCAACTAGGTTTCCATGGCCCTGCCCTAGGAACCTGGCTGCCCACCCCTCATCCGAAGCCCATCTTGCTTCACCGAGAGATCCAACGTCTTGGAGGATCCCCTCTTGTCTAGGATTCCAGAGGTAGAGTGATAGATAGTCTTATCATAGGGTCAGTAGGGTCTGAGCTCCTGAAACGACATCAGAAAGCCCTCCATGTCCTTGTGAATGTGTGCAGACGGTGAAATGGGAATTACATCTACTGATATCAGTCACTTGTGTGGATTATCGGTCGGGATAGTGGGTTATGCTGTAGTAATAGACGATCCCAAAATCTCCTTGGCTGGAAGCAACAAAGGTTTATTTGTTATCACTTGTACCACATGTTCTTCTTGGGTCAACCACGACTATTCCATGTGGGCTTCATCCTGGGATCAGGCTAAAGGTACAGCCTTTACTAGAACATTGCTGCTCTCATGGGACCTGGAAAAGACACATGGTGAACCATGTCCTGGCTCTCAAAGGTTCTGCCCTGATATGATACACCTCATTTGCACTCACATTTCATTGGTCAAAGCAAGTCACATGGCCAAGTGACATCACTGGGTCAGAGAGGCATGTGGGGAACAGAATGCACTCTGGCACCCTGCAGTCCTACTAGGACATTTGTTAAGAGAGCATCCCTGCTTCCCCGGAGACTCTCTGCCACTGGACTGCTCCACCCAAAGGCTTTGTACTGGGTCCTGACAGGTAGGGCCCATTTCTCTCTAATTTAGCACTGCATTCTCACTGCAGTACTTGGCATGGCTGAGACATTACACAAACATTCATTGAACTGATATGGAGATGTTGTCAATCATGAGAATACTCTGCAGAATGAGGCCTCTGTCCTTGGTTACAATGGTTCCTCTCCCCCAAGACCCTCTTCTTATCCCCACCCCTTCCCGTGCTGTGGTGGACCATGAGGAGGCATGTCAGTCACCATTGCCACAGTTCCACCTTGAAGTGCTAAGGGCACTCTGCCCTCACCAAGACCACCCAGAGCAGAATGGAAACCCCTCAACTAAGCAGGCCAGATGGTAACAACTTTCCCCAGGCTGATTTGGACTCTCACACTAGAGCGTTGCCTGAAATCTGCCTCATTCACCCTTGTCTTTATCTACTTGCTGGCTCACAAAGGCTTCCCCACCTTGAGCCCTCTGATTCCCAGCCCTCCCCTGCCCACCACGTTCAAGCTGCAGCTGCTGTGCCCCAGACCAGAGTGCCCTCTCAGCAGGCCAGTGGGTCCCAGGGACCTTTGTGGAGAAGTCCCAAGGAGCATCTTAAATACACCCTAATGTGCAGACAATGACATACCATCTTTGCTAGTGATGTATCTGTTTACCCACTGCTCTCCACAGGATTCCTTGGGGAGAGTAGAGAGAAAAGAACTTTGGGAAAAGGCACATCTCTCTATTTGTTTAAGTGCATTGAGAAATGAAATACAAGCTGTTAAGTTTGCACCATCTGGTTAAATGCAGCTTGAGGCTTCCCAGGAGGCAACATCTGTGGATTAGGCAGGGTGGCCTGCTGCTCCCCTCACCAGGGAAAACCAGGGAGCTCTGCATCCGTGGCCTGGCTAGGTCACATGCTGTCTTCAATGTACCTTTCTGCAGACAGCCGCCCATATAGGGAGCCGAGTCCCAGGGGACTGGACTGTGCTTGGCAGGACACAATACTGTGTGGTGGAAAGGTAGGTGTCTGAGAGCTCGGCCTGCATCTAGCTAGCTGTGTGGCTATGTGATCTTAGTCATTTCCCCTCCCTGGGCCTCAGTTTCTATGTTTGTAAAATGTGCAGGAGGTTATGAGAGCCCCCTCCAGGTTCACTGACGTGATGCAGTGGGGAGGTCTCAGGGGAGAGGAAAGAATTGGAAAGCCCTGACGATAGGCCTCTCACTAGCTGCTTGTGATCCTGGGCTTGCTGAGCTTCAGGTTTCTGATCTGCAAAGTGGAATCATAATAGTATGCGGAGTACCTAAGAAAAAGCTCTGAAGTACTTAATTTAGGTCTGGACTCAGTACCCCAAAAAGGTTCCTAGGAAAATAATAATAATAATGCCCTGTAACTATGAAAAATAAACTTCTGTATGTATAGGACATATGTACATAATAACCCTGACCAGGGCTGGCTTTTGTCAAATGCAACCAATTTTGCCCCCCAATCTTTTTCTGTCTTCTCCCCATCACCCCATACTTACACTTACATTATACCTCTCCCTCTCTATATATACCTATTTTGGGGAAAATTAGAAGTATCCCCCTCACTAGTCTAAGGTGCTAATTACAGTGTGGATTCTACAGGGACATTTTCTTAACAACAGTATGGTCCTTAGCCACAAAAGGCCCTCAAATGGTGGAGTTTAGAGCCCTGGCACATTCCACCCTGGTTCTGCTGTGTGGAGTCCAGCCTGCCCACTTCTGCCCTGGGCCCTGCTAGGTGATGCTGGCTGCATTGGCCTGGGCTGGAACTCAGGAGCCCTCAGTGCTCAGCCTGCATCTCTCTGGCCACCTGAAGTTTCAGGAACTGACACACACTCTGTGTGTGCCCCAGTCACCAGGCTGTCTCTGTGCTGGACAAATCTTGGTGTCAGAGACAACTTAATTATGGATCAAAGAAACTGTTACTGTGTTGCATTATTCTGGGAGTTCTAAGAAAATGAATTTGTTCTGAGGACCACACATCTCCCACTCCTAAACTACCCCCAAGTCTTTACCTGCTACCATGTTGGTGGGTTTCATTCATTCAAATAGCTATGGAAATGGGGGAGGGAGGTAGGAAGGGCTGGGATGGTGGGGAGGGGTGGGGGGAAAGGCAGAAAACTGTACTTGAAAAACAATTAAAAATTGTAAAGAATAAAAATAAATAAATAAATGAAAAAAATGGCTTAAAATCCCCCTCCCCCCAAAAAAACAAATAGCTATGGAGGTGATAACCCTTAAGGCTTTGTTGGTCATTAAAACATTAGTGTGAATTAACTTCCCAGATAAGTAAAAGAGACAGCAAAGGAGGCCCTAGGGGAATGGGATGAGAACAAGTAAACATTGACGAGAGGTGTGGGGCATGGACAGGAGGCTGAATGGGCAGGCTCACAGGAGTATTAGGTGGGTGGCCAGAAGCATCTCGTGGATAGGAGGAAAGGCCGTTATACAAAGTAATGGAGTGTCTACTGGGTGCCAGGCATGTACCAACCAAAAACTCTCAGAGAAACACATGTAAATAAAGTAGTCAACACAGCCCACATTTGTCCTTGATATGCATAAGCGACAGGGTGACCGTGAATGGGAGACAGAACTCTTCCACCGTCTCAGAGTCTGCAGTTCCTAGAAGCCTCTCTAAACAGAGCATATTTTCCCCATAACAAAACTTTCAAATGCAAGCCAGAGTGCTCAACCTCAGACCCAATGATCTGTTCCAAGGCTGGAGGCAAAAGTGGCTGGATAGAACATTTTCAAAGAAGTGTATTGGTTTCCAATATGGCCCTTTCCTGAGGGATTTTCAAGGGTCATTTTAACTATAAGAGATGTTTGTGGTGGCTGATGTTGGAACCCAATCCCTGGGTGAGATGAGGCTTTGTTATGCAGAATTCAGAAGTTCAGTGATCCCTGACAAATGGCAGGCAATACACCCACTCACTGTCCATTAAACCCATCAGTGTTTACCACAGACTGGTCAGTCCTAAGCCAGGAGATAGCCCCCATACCTGTGGCCCCCAGCACCAAACACACATTAGACACTCTAGCTCTTATTTCCTGACAGTAACAGGAAGCCCCTAGGACCTCCTCCTTGCTGAGCCTTGTTCCTGTGTGGAATGTAAGGATGTGGAGAAAGTAAGGATGCAGAAGCTCAAGATTTTCCCAGCTGTGGAATCCAGACTTCTCTTCAGGCCAGCCCCTCCCACTCAGCTCTGCCCTCCACAAAGTTGTAGGTGTGATTCTCCTAAGACACAAATCTGCCCATGATACTCCCATGGCTTCAGGTTAAGTCCCCATGCATTAGTCTGGAATCACAGTGGTAGCAGAAATAATAATAATTATAATAATAATGATGAAGTGATAGCTAATCTGAAGTGAGCTTGCACCTTGTGGTGAGCAGGCTGCTGAAAGCTCTAATGCAATTTCTTATTCAGTCCTCAGAACACCCTGGGCAGGGAGATAGTGTAAAAGGAGGTGGAATGTCAGAAAAGGTAAGTGACTTGTGCATGGTAACAAGGCTACAAGTCATGCTGGCAGGTGTCAGAGTCAAGTTTGGCTGACTCCAGAACTGAAATGCTGTACCCTTTAGCCTGCACAAATGGTTATTTTAAAAAAGTACAGTGCCCTGACTGGTGTAGCTCAGTGGATTGAGCGTGGGCTGTGAACCAAAGTGTCGCCAGTTCGATTCCCAGTCAGGGCACATGCCTGGGTTGTGGGCCAGGTCCTCAGTATGGGGTGCAGGAGAGGCAACCGCACATTGATATTTCTCTTCTTCTCTTCCCCTCTCTCTAAAGATGAATAAATAAAATATTTTAAAAAATAAAACAAAATAAAAAAAGTATAGTGAGTACAGGTGGCTTACACTCCCATGGGATCGGGACCTAGAATGTTCCCCCATCACAGCCCTGACCATAGTTGTCTGCCGACTTGTTGGTCCTGATTCGGGGCCTGTGCCGATTCCCCTTTACATCACCAGCACCTGCCAGGGGTCTTGGCATCTCATGGGTGCTCAGTAAGTGGCTGACAGGTTAACGGATGGATGAGTGCACCAATGGTTCTGTTGATCCCAATCAAACCCTGGCCTTCTCCAGGAACCTTGCCTCTTTATAAACACCCCCAGGGGACTCCCATTTTCCTAAATTCCTCCAGCACCTTTTCCCTGTGTGGTAGTTAACTGCACTCTGTCTTGCCACAGGCAGAACTTTTCCAAGTAGATTACTGATGCCTCCCCAGGGAGACCATAGACATTTCAGGAGCAGGGATGGCATTTGGCCTTTCTTTTTCTATGTCACATAGCTCAGGGCTGGGCACAGACCTCTGAATAAGTACATTGAGTACAGCTGACCCTTGGACGATGTGGGGTTGAGGTGCTGACCCCAGCATACCCAAAAATACATGTATAACTTTTGACTCCCTCAAAACTTAACTACTGATAGCCTACTGTTGACAGCAAGCCTTACTGATAAAAGAAGCAGTTGATTAACACATATTTTCTGTGATATATGTATTAATACTATATTCTTACAATAAAGTAAGCTGGTGAAAAGAAAATGGTATTAAGAAAGTCAAAGAGAAAATACATTTACAGTATTTATTGAAAAAAAAAGTCACATATAAGTGGACGCACACAGTTTAAATCAGTATTGTTCAAGGGTCAAGTGTAGTTAATCCTGACCTAGCAGCAGAAAACAGGAGGTAAGGTCACCCACCCCATTAGGGATGACCCTTTGTTCTTTCTGTTCCCCGTCCCCTGCAGGAGCCTCCTCTGGCATCATCGACCTCCTGCCATCCCCCAGTGCTGCCACGAACTGGACCGCAGGACTGCTGGTGGACAGCAGCGAGATGATCTTCAAGTTCGATGGCAGGCAGGGCGCCAAGATCCCTGACGGGATTGTGCCCAAGAACCTGACGGACCAGTTCACCATCACCATGTGGATGAAACACGGCCCCAGCCCCGGTGTGAGGGCGGAGAAGGAAACCATCCTCTGCAACTCAGATAAAACTGGTGAGTCTCGAGCCTGGCCCTTCTGGTGGCTGCCTGTGATGTCCCAGCAGGTTAGGCAGAGACACAGCCACCGAAGATGTGGGAGAAAAGCAGGAGCCTGAGAGGGGCCCTGGGAAAAGATTCTGTTGTCTGGATTTCTGGCTGCTGATTCCTGGGCTTGGGGTAGAGCAGGACCAGAAAAAGGACAAAATCAGATGTACAGACACAAAGAATGCAAAAGCTGCCCCTGGGGTTGGAGGTTTTAAACTGGGTTCTTCAGAACCCCAGCCTCCCAAAGTACCTTGGGGCTGTTGTACATGAGACAGGTGTGGGGGAGCATCCTTATTTCAAGCAAAGCAGCTCCGCCTTTATTATATCATATACAGGGGTGGGCAACAGTACGTTTATAGTTGTGAGTATATGCAATGCAGAGTTAATACAACTATTGTAATAATCATAACCTGCATGTCACTTTCCATATGAACAAAAGTTCATTTTTAATGAAAGGGCCCTGCTAGTTTAAATTAGTAGTTTGAATACCAGTGCCATACATAATAATGATAGCAAGGCCCGTTGTGCAAAGCAGTTCATAGTTTGGTGATTAAAGTCTTGCCACCATTTATTGGCCGTGTGGCCTTGGGCAGGTTATTTAACCCATCTGTGCCTCACTTTCCCTGTCTATAAAATGGGCATTACAGTGTCATCTACCTTGTTGGTTTCTTGTGAGGATTAAATGACTTAATGTATGTATAGTGCTTTAGAAGAGCACCTGGCATGTAGGAAGGGAATCTGTGTCAGCTCTTACTCTTCTAACCAGCATCTCACATCTCCACAAACAATCTTGTAAAAGCATTATTGTGTTTCCCATTTTAAGGATAAGGGACATCCCTGACAGGTTAAGAAAACTTGCCCCAAGTTACATGGCCAGGAAGCCTCAGAGCTGGAAGCTTAGAGCTGGCCAGTTCCAGTCCTGTGCTCTTGTGCCTGCCCCCACATGCAAGCACCGATGCGTGCCCACAAACACTCTGATATCTTATGCAGATTTTACGACTCCATCTTAAACTGTAATTTCACAGATTCCCATTTCAAATGCTACTTCTGTTAAATTACCAAAAATAAATAACCTCGGCAATGAGAAAACAGTAGAGAAGGACGACTGAGGGCTCAGCCTCTGCTGATGGGCGGCCCAAGTTCCTATCTCAGCTTTTCTGTTGCCTGAGGTGTGACCTTGAGGAGTTGCTCATCCCTCCTTGCCTCAGTTTCCCCAAGTGTAAGATGGGGAAAATAAACATGAAATAATGTATAAAATCACTTAGCAGCACCAGATACAATAAAACCAGTGTTCCATTAATTTACTTGATGTTGTCATCATGGCTTCTGGGTTTTACATTTTGCTGCTACCAGAGCCCCACATTTCCTGCTTCAGTCAATCTTTACAATACATGTTCGTGCATCTTCTGGATATAGAAACTGAGACAGAGAGTCACCCAGCTTCCCCTAGTCATGTGGTATATCTATGTTGGAGCCAGGACCAGGGCCCATTTTTCCTAGGACCTTCTGGCAGAAAGGACCTCTCAGACCTGCATGAGATGGCCCTGAGGTTTGGGACCAGACTCAGTTCAGCCCACAGTCCCAGGAATTGCCCTGTGGCCTGATCCTCCCAGTGCCTGATGGGGTGCTCCCCCTGTGATCCAGGAGCCAGTCAATGAGACAAAGGCTTAGGAAGGTACTGAGAAATGCAAAGCAACATGAGCTGGGTTAGTGGCCTCACACATACAGCCCTTGCTGAAATGGATCCAATAGCCCTGGGAGGCAGGTCAGATAGATTCTAACATTCCTGCTTTAAGAGAAGGGAATTAGAATATGAAAGGTTGAGTTGACTAGCCCAGGAAAACAGCTGAGTGCCAAGGAAAACAGGCTTGGACCTAGGTCCTCCAGCCATGCATTCCAGGCCCACGTTATTGGATCAGTGGATCCAAACCCTGCTACACACCAGAATAACCTGGAGCACTTTAAAAATATATATAAATGCCATCCCCCACCCCCCAGCTCAATAAATCTGAGTTTCTGGGGGATCCTTTTTGGTAGGCTTGGCTGAAAACTCTGCATGAACAATGGCACCTCGCCGTCCTCGCTGTCATGAGAGCAGTCCAGCCACCAGGCTGTTTGGCACCCTCAAACCAGCAAGCCCTGGGGCTGCTCAGCTTGGGCCTCAGAGTAGACAGCGCCTTACAAAGTAGTTCAAGATTGGCACGAAGAAAATGGGGAAGATTTTTCTCTAACTTAAAAAAAAATCTATAACCACCTTCTTGCCCTGTATTTTAAAATACCGGAATAAATCAAGCTTCATTAGGGCTTTTATGTATCAGACACATTTTTTCAAACAATAAAATCAATACACATTTATTACATCAGAAAACATGAAAAACAGAGAAAAATGTAAAAAAGAAGATACAAATCACCTCAAATCCTAAACTTGGAGATAGTTTCTGATAATACTTTGTATATTTCATTACCAAATCTTGTATTTCTATGTATGTCCTTAAAATTTCAATCTGTTTGATAATACATGTGATACTACTGTTATCTCTTACTTCTATATAATATTATATCTAGGTCATTTCTCTATGTGATAAAATATTCTTTAAAGATACAAGTTATATGGGAGTCTAAAACTCTGTCATATGACTTTATTATCCTTTGATTGCCTCCCTTTTGTTAGGCATTTAGATTGTCTTTTTTTAAATGCAAATAAAGCAATGCTACAATGAACATTCTTGTATATACCCTTATGGATATTTCTGATAGAATTTACTGAGTCAAAGAACATAAATGTTAAAAGGGCTATTGATGTAAATTACCAAATTACCCTTCATGAAAATTGCACTAGTTTCTGTCTTGTCCACTAAGTAAAACTTACTAATGCTAAACTAATTTATAAATAGTTGGATAACAGCCCTGGCTGGTGTGGCTCAGTGGATTGAGTGCTGGCCTGAGAACCTAAAGGTCACTGGTTCGATTCCCAGTCAGGCCACCTGCCTGGGTTGTGGGCCAGGTCCCCAGTAGGTGGCACTCGAGAGGCAACCACACACTGATGTTTCTCTCCCTCTCTTACTCCCTCCCTCCCCCTCCCCAAAAATAAATAAGTAAAATCTTTAAAAAAAATTGTATAACAGAATTGATTAGCAAGCATGGGCTAATTGTAGTTTTTAAAAAGTAAGAAAGAAAACCACTATTACCACCACCAACAGAAAAACATCTCGGTGGCTAACACTCTTTTATCTCAGCTTCCCTCATGTCAGTGTCCAGCCATCCTAAGTGGGGCTGGGGATGAGGAAGCTGCCTGTCACCTAGATATTCAGGGACCCAGATTCCTTCCATTGTTTGGTGCTGCCTTTTCCAACCACAGAACAGAAAGTTAGAATAGAGTAGAACACAGAAGTGTTTTACTGGCTAGACCAGAAAATGAAATGTCTCACTTTGACTCACATTCCATTGGCTAGAATTTGGTCACATGGCTCCACCTAACCACAAGGGAGGCTGTGAATTGAGTTTAGCTGTGTGTCTAGGAGAAAAGAAAACAGGGGTAGGTGAACATACAGCACTGTCTCTACCATGGGGATATTCTGTGGGGCAATTGTGCCCCCTTCAAGCTCACCTTTGTTGGCCCTTAATTTTCTCTTCCCGGTGTGAGCAATGCTCTTTCCTACCCTCCCTCAGTATCTCCTCTCCCCACACACACCTCTGCTCCTCCTGCCAGGATCCCCTCTGCTTGGTATGCAGCCCTCTTGCTACCTCTGAGTTTCAACTGAGAGCAATGAATGACAAGTGGCCACCTATAGAGCCACTTCCCTACAGGGCTTTCCAAGAGAGAGGGGTCAACCTGGCCCAGCAATCAGGTGAGAGAGGCAGATGCCAGCCTGGTATAGAGTACTATGGTGGTCCCCCTGACTGCTGGGAAGGAGAAAGGAGCTCCCGTACTTTCAGACATGCCCAGAAAACCACTCAGAAGGTTTGAAGTTATCTGCTTTAAAGAGGAAGAGGCAATCTCTCTTCTAGCAAGTGGCCTGCAGGCTGAGCTGCAAGCACTGTACTATCTGCTCTAGGCTGGTGTTAGAGCAGAGACCAGGAGCTCTGCGGGAGTTTGACCCATCCCCAGGAGTGTAGGGTGTATAGAAGCTGGAGCTCTGAGCCTAGGTGGTGCCTCAGTGGTGGGATGAGGAGAGAGCAGTAGAAGGAGAGCAGGTGCCCCACTACAATTTGGCAGGGCACAGGTGGTTTTGTTCTTATTCTTGTGAAACATACGGGCATCCAGAAATGGGCAAGACTAGAACCAAGAGGGCTGCATGCCAGGAAGACAGGATGTCAGCAGGAGAAGCAGATGTGGGAGAGGGCGACGTTACTGAGGGAGGGCAAGAGCCGAGAAGAATCACAAAAGGTCACCTGGAAAGAGCACCACTCACACCAGGAATGGAGAGATAAGAGCCAACAAAGGTGGGATTGCAGCTGGTATAACTATCCCAGCCATCGAGAAAGGGAGTGTCACTTATCAGATCAATTTCTACAATATATAAATATTATAACAGGCCCATTCTTATTGAGTGTGTGGGGAGTGAGGGTGGGGTGGGAGGAAGAAGAAAGAGTTGGAAAAAATATTTTACAGGGACCCAGACCCACTTCACTGACCATGGGGGTCATGCAAAGATCTCTGCAGGGCTTCTCGAAAAACCAGTCAGTGAAGGAGCCCAGGAAGGAGCCCGTATATATATAGACATCTGCCATGACAAAGGACATTGACCATCCATGAGAAAACGACAAATTTCACTGGCCCTTTAAAGAGACTTTCCACTTCATCCTTTTGCATCTACCTTCCTGCCTCCAACAATGACTGGGCCAGGAGGAGGTTGGGGGAAGAGGAAGCGGGACAAGGAGAATGAAAGAACAGACCTTACCCCATTCTTTCCCCACTGTTGGTGACTAAGCCATAGGTCAGGACTGAGCGGAGGAGATGGGAAACTCTTTTCATCAAATGAGAGACTGAGGTTTCATTTGGAGAGAACCCTTCAAGAATACTTGAATATCTGCAAGTGTCCAGAAGGCTTTAGGATCTTCCAGTGACGTGAGTAAAGAGAAGGAAAGAGAGCTGCAATGAAGACCACTGAAGGCCGGGAAAGAAAAGGAAGCTGATTCCTGAGTGTATCAGGTCACCAGCCCCTTGGCCACATCCGGTACCCTGGTGTGGGTGTGACTCCAGGAATGCAGACAAGTGGAGGGAGAGGGAGGGACAGACCTCCTAGGCTAGAAAATGCTCTAGACCTCTTTCATTCTTCTTGTTCTACCTCCTTACCCACAACCTCTCCTGACTCCGAATAAAACTAAAGGGGAAAATTCTTTCTGTTTTCCTGGTATGTATCAATAGAAACTATAGAAAATCAGTTATGCTATTGTGAAGTGGGCAAGAAATATTTAGTAAAATCCCTATAACCAGGCCTGGGTGTTTTCCAACTCCAAAGCAGACACTGGCCCAGACTAACCTTGCCACATTTGCCAACTGAGCATTCACCTTCCTTCTGTGCTTTGGTTGCATTCTGAAGAACAAGTACACTTTTGTGCAAATAGCATCCAACACTGCTTTTTTATGCTGCATGGCCATGAAGCAGTGCAGCAGTCCTTGTAGGAACTAATAGTCACTGAGCATCCATTCTGGGTAGGTGCTTTACATACACTTTCTCATTGTATCCATTAATATGCTTTCAGTTATAAGCAATGGGAAATACAGATCAAACTGGTATCACATAATCAAAATATAAAACAACAAAAGGAATTCGAGGTTCTTGTAACTGAAAATGTCCACAGGTAAGACAGCTTCAGGGAAAGTCTGATCAGAGCCTGGCTCCTTTTCCCTGCAATTTCTTAGCTCTGTCACCCTAAGTGTATCAATTTCATGCTAGCAAACGTGGATGCAGCAGTACCAAGCCTCCAAGTTATATACTATGACTTCTAGGGAGAAAGAAAGTGTCTCTTCTCTTTGCTTTCTGCAAAAAAAAAAAAAGAAGCAGTTAAGTAGTGCTTTCCTAGAACCTGTCAAAAAAGCTGATGAATCATTGGCCTGAATTGAGACATTGCCAATTCCTGAGAGAAGTCCTGTGACCAGGAGAATAGCCTGCACTGCTGGACTTGGGCCTGGACCCTGAACCAATCACAGTGGCAAGGAGATTTGCATCTGGCCTTTTGGGCAGACCCAGTCAGAGCCCGTTTCTAGGAATGGGGTTGGTGTTGATTCCTTCCACTCAGGCCACATGGGCAAGGTCTGTGCATGATGTGCAAGAATCAACCACTACAGCCTATTCTCATGATAGGATAGGATCCTATTCCCATGGGTCAAGATAATCAAACAGTGTTAAGGAAACCCAGGTTCTGGGAGGGTAAATAACCCTCCTAGCATCACCCAAAGATATAGCTCCACTTAAAGTCTGTCTGAATCTAGGGCCCATGCTGTTCTCACTGAACCTCCTCCCTGTTCATCCACCCATCCTCTCTGGAGCATTTGCCTTGTGGAAGATTACTGTGTGGGCTGCTGTATCATATATGTGAATTCTGAGTGTTGCTCAAACACTCTTCTTTCCCACCCCATGAGTGCTGACCAGCGGCTACTGGACATCATGACTGGGACTGACGACATGAAATTCCCTAAGCAGGAAAGGAGGTTTTTGTATCAAAGAAGGGAAGAGTCCCATTCATTGTCTGCATATGGATGAGAGAGCCTTGGGAAGACACAGAATTATGTATAATGTTGGAAAGTCCATCTGTCCCCTTCTGCCAGCAACCTAAAAGTGAGGCAGCTCTTCTTCCCTGCACAGAGAGCAGAGGAGAGGTGCTCTGTGGTCCCCGCAGTCTGATGCAAGAAAAGCCCAAGACTCGTGGAGAAACCAGCTATGTTAAAGGATCCCAGAGTGAATGATGTGATTGTCAGAGAATTCCCTCAACTCTCCCAGAGTGTTTTACCAAAAAATTTAAAAAATAAAAGCTTGTTAACCTAAGTAATTTTTATCCGGGGTCCGATACAGTATCTGAGCATAGGTTAGGTTGGTATTTAACAACCAGGTGACTTCTTAGCAGAAGCTTTGCTGTGGGCTTTCTGGAATCTTCCTCTTGCATTTCAGTGAGCTCTGCCATGTATGTTCTAGAACATTCATCAGAACCAAGTATAAAGGAGAAACTGGAATGCCAGTGACCTTTGAGGTCCTGAGTAATGCAGAGGGAAGCCTCATCTGGTGGAGGCTGACACTGATGCAGGAGTTCGCTCACCACCCCCAATCCTTTCTCTGTTTTCAGAAATGAACCGACATCACTACGCCCTGTACGTGCACAACTGCCGCCTGGTCTTCCTCTTGCGGAAGGACTTCGACCAGGCCGACACCTTCCGCCCTGCGGAGTTCCACTGGAAGCTGGACCAGGTACAGCACTCACCTGGCGCATGGCCCCTGCTCACCCCTTTGCAGGGGTGCATGCTGTGCCCCAGGGATGATGGCAGAGGGTAGGCACCTCAGGGTTCTGGTCACTTGCTGATTTCTGGAAGAATTAGCTCAGGGAGATGAATGGCATCTTTAAATCAGGATCGAAACGGCCACTTTAAAGACCAGTCTGAGGTGGGGAGGGCCACACTCCCAGCTGGGACCCCACAGGGTCACTGGACCTGCTAACGTGCCCCCTGGCCATTTGCTCTGCATTGAGCTCATGGGAAGCTGGTTCTCTTTCTCTTGGTCCCCAGGATCAGTTTATGATCTTCCTTAGCACATCCTTATGTCATAAATGCTCTGTGTCTCCTCTTTGATGCTCTTCTCTCTCCTTCGGATGACGGTGTAGCCTTTGTTTGGGTGGCACGGGTTGAGAACAGGAACCCAGGGACCCGATGACTTTGAAGTAAGCAGTGACATGGTGCACTGTGAGCAGTGCATGCTCTTTTCTGAAGTGGAAAAATCTATGACTCACTCCAGAGCCTCGTGACTTGTGATCACAAGGACCACTGTGTCACACTTGTCAATGACAAATGAAGTGTCTCATTTGAATCAAAAGCTTTGAAGTGTCTACTTCTGACACTTGCGGTGCAGAGATTGCGGAGGTGGCACTCACTTCTCTGGGTGGCTGCGCCACTGAAGAGGTAGTCTGTGCAGCCAGCCTACAGCTGGCCTTCAGTGAGCTTTGAAGAGCAGGGTGTGAATTGTTTTAAATTGTTTTAAATTATCAAGAGGGAGAGTGCCAGCAGGGAGGGGAGGGGATTGCAGAATGGGTCTTCGGAATGAAACTGGCAAAACGATGCTCATTCCATGGCCTCACTGCCTGGTGCAGCCACTCTTTGGTGTGTTTTTTCCTGCCCCACCCACATGCTGACTGCTCTGGGGACCTCAGTCTTCTGTTCTCCCTCCAGAACCCACTGTGTGTGCTTCCTGCCTCACCCTGTCTAGGGCTGAAGGTTCCATACCCCTTTTCCTCCTCTCTCCTTATTCCCCTCATCTCCCCACCCTCTCGCAGTACTGTGGAAGCTCCCAGGCCCCCCGTGGGGCTCTCCTCAGAGAGTGCTCCTGGGAAGCATTCCAGGAGAAATCCATTTACATTGAGATGAGAAGGACTGCTGCCCCCTTTTACCCACACAGAAGTGCAGACATACGCTCTTTAAAAGAGATTCATTAACCTCAGGCAATCCCTCAGTGGGGGAACATCAGACAAGTGACAAGGTCAAGGATGCCAAGTGGATAGGAAAGATGTTTGAGGGAGCCCAGAGGCAATTGACTAATCCATTCCCAATAAATCCCATTTTGCTGGATCCTGGGGTTTTGGAAATAAGGCGTCTGGTTAGTATATGTTTCTCTGAATGAGGAATTCCGGGTCTTGCAGAAGGTGTGAAATCTTGACATAGTTTATTTGATTTTGCAGCAACCTCTCAGCTACCTTCTAAAGTGCCATATGGCTTATACAAGATGTTTTCAAATGCATAATGTGAATTGAGGTCAATTAAAATAAATCCCATATTATGAGGGGTTTTAATAAGAACATTGCTGTACTGCCTGAGACAATTATAGATGCCCTGCAGCATTTTCTAAAATGGGATTGAGAAGCACTGATAGAGGCAAATGAAGTCACAGGGTTTGAAAAATAAAAATAGCCCTGGCTGGTGTGGCTCAGTGGACTGAGTGTCGGCCTGCAAACCAAAGGGTCACCCATTCGATTCCCAGTCAAGCCTGGGTTGGGGGCCAGGTCCCCAGTTGGGACACTCAAGAAGCATCCATACATTGATGTTTCTCTCCCTCTCTTTCTCCCTCCCTTCCCCTCTCTTGAAAAACAAATAAATAAAATCTTTTAAAAAAATAAAAATGAGTGAGGAAGGAATTCTGATTCTACAGATAAAGATATGGTGCATCTAGGAATTCTGAAATCTGTTCCCCAAAGTAGGTGGTGACTTGAAGGACAGCTGAGAACCACTGACCACCACCCGAGCCACCACCACACACTGTGCATGTGAGCTCCTCCTCATCTCTGCCATAGTCCTGCCCAGCAGGTGGCATGAGGCAGGAGACCAAGGTCCACTAACGTGCCCATGGTCACACAGCAAGACCGTGCTGAGAACCTGCCTTTTCCATCATTCTGTGCTGCTGCTTTGGTGAGCTTGCTAATTTAAAAGTTAAAATGTTTTCATTTCTAAATTTAAAATATTTTAATTTAGAGATCAGAATTATCACTGAAATGCAAAATGTTTATACACTTAATAAAACTGTCTGAAACTGTCAAATCTTCACTGAGCTAGGGCCGCCATGACAAAATGCCGTTTACTTCTCACTGTTCTGGAGGCTGGGAGGTCCATGATCAAGGTGCTGCCCAGGTCCGTTCCCAGGAAGGGCCCTCTTCCTGCTTTGGGTCAGTGGCCTCCTTGCCATGTCCTCACCTGGTGGAGAGAGGGAGCTCTGGTACCTTTTCCTCTTCCTGTGAGTCATCAGCCTTATTGAATT
>CM052544.1:32473508-32602326 GCA_028533065.1 Trachops cirrhosus
AAGCTTCATCTCACCGGAACCACTGCCCTCCCTCTGAAAGGGGCTGCAGTGAGCAGGACGTAGGACACCTCAAGCACACTCACGCTGGCAGTCCAGCAGGGTCTGTGGACCAGCCCGCAGGTCCCTCTCCCCCGATTCCGCTCCCTGTGTAGACAGAACCTTACTGGCAGTTTCTTAGACGTAAATCACCCAATGCCCAGCCTGTGCATACCTGATAAAGTCTTCTCCCCAGGAAGCCATCCTGAGTCACCACCCCCTCCAGTGGTTTGTCTCTCCCTGTCCTTCGTGGAGTTCACACGCAGCTCCATCCCCATGCTTAGTGTCCCCTGCTATCCATGGGTCCTGGCCCTCTGCTCACCTTGCCCTGGGGTCCTGGAGGGCAGGACTGTGTTTTGCTCTCTCCAGCTCCTCCGTACACCTGGTAACCACGAGCACACAGCTGGTTTCCAGTAAATATTTACGTGACAGTGAATGGATGTCAAGATCCAAAGATGGGACAGATGGAGTGAGGGAAGGAGAGAGGAAAAATCTAGAGATCTTTTAAACTTTCTGGTGATTAATTGATATTTTGATCCATTTTATGGAGCATTCTAAAATGCTAACATTTTAACATTTTTTAACTCTCGAACATTGTTCAACTTTGATTTTGTACCTTATTTCAAAGATTTTACCAGATTTACCACCAATAACTATTTAGCACTTCCTGGCCTTGGCCAGAAAGGACTAGAGCCAGTCTAATGCACATGTGTATTAAAATTCCTAGACCATCTTGAGGATTCCAGCACACAATAAATGCGTTAATGACTGATGGGCCTCATTTATTTCCTTAATCAGCAGTTTATTCTGCGCACAAACTGTGTGCCAGGCTCTGTGCTCAGTACCAGGGATTAGCAGTTAAATTAGGAGCCTCTGCTCTCTAGAAGTTTCCATGATAGCAGGGCAAACAACCCATACACAGTTCACCTCATCCTATTGCAGCATGTGCTGGGCAGAAGGCAGGGGGCCTGGCTGGGGAAGCCTGTGGGAGCCCATTCCAGGGCCCCTGACCTGGGCTTAGAGATAAGGGACTGGAAAAGCCCCCAGGAGGGGCCAGCATCTGAAGGGAATGTGGGGGGCTCAGGCCGCCGTGCTGGCAGAGAGCTGGGCATGAGGGCCATCGTCAGGGAACTGTCGGCTTTTGGTGTGGCAGGGCATAGGGATGAGGTGGGAAGGGAAAACACTGGCAGGTGTTAGGGGGAGCAGATGGATTATATCCCAAGAGGCGTTTTATGTAGTGCTGTTGAGCTGGTATTTTATCCCCAAAAGAATTGGCCACAATTGAGGCATTTTGTTATATAAAGAAGACTGAGAATTTTAGGGATGGGTAAATGTGAAAAAGGCTAGTATGACATTCATAAAATGTATCCAATTTAAGCAAATATAACCCAGGCGAAGTCATTCAAGGCAGCCAGTGGCAGTGGCTACATTAGAACCAGGATCTCCCCTTCCACTCCCCACAGCCAGGCAGGGATGCTGCTTGGCAGATGCTGCTTGTGGGTGCTGAAGTCAGGACATGAAATGCAGAATGGTTTCCACACAGCTCTTCAGGTGGTGCCCAAGGTGAAGTGGTTGCTACAGAGGAGTGGAGAGCTTCCAGCAGCCCAGCTACTTAGTCCCCCCACGTCAGATGGCCTTGCCAAGGTGGATGGACTGCCAGGTAAATCCATCAGCAGGCAGCTCCAGGAAATGCCCCTGACAATCCAGTGCACCTCACTAAAGGGACCATAATGATGAGGCGAATGTCATTTTAATGGGATTTTTACTTATGATCCACTAATGCTAATCCCTGGAGCCTTCAGTTAATCATGTGCAAACCCAAGCGAGAGCAGAGGAGAATGCCCAGCTGCCAGCTCACACAGGGAAGGTTTATTAATTTGCAGCCCCTCCCAGCTTTAATATTATTTGGATACAGTTGACTCAGTGTCGTGAATTCTAATGATCTTCCCTTTGGACTTGCTGTTGCTTAGAGGGAAACCTGCTGGTGTTCTATGGTATTTTTCAGTCATTGGGAGGCACAGCTTGAGTGACAACCTCAATTGACCTGCATGAGGACAGGTGCCCCCAGCGCAGACGAGGGACAAAAGTGCCTCTCTGAAAAAAGGCAATGGGCACAAGGTGAACTTTGTTGGCCATTGCCTTCTCTGTGCCCGAACTTGTAACAGGCACCAGGGGAAGGGAAGGAAGACAGGACACTGCCCTGGGGGAGCTCACAGCCCTGCCCAGTTCATGGACCCAGCAGAACACCCGCCTGCAAGAGCACCGACTCGAATGATGATGAGCAGGGAGAAGCAGCAGAAGTGAGTGGAGGTGCCTCACGGGTGAAGGTCAGCCCTCCCTGGAGATTAAGCCACCACAGGGCTCCAGGCCATTCGAGAACACAGGCCGGTGCCGCACCTCTGATTATTCAGAAGTCGGAAATCAGACTTTTATGTGAAATCTCCCAATTTTTAATGTTTTTCTCATTTAAAAACATGTATCATCCAACCAAACAAGTGTTCTGCATCCTGCCTTTATATTCTGGTCACCAGTTTAAGACGACTGACAAAAACCAGACAGACAAACAAAATAAAACCAGTTATTTTGACACAGGAGGACTACTCCATAACATGTCCATATGAGAAGCCTGGCTCTTCCTATAACAAGGCCCACTTGTCGTTTGTAAACACCTCCTGTTCTCCTAGCCCCTGCCCCATCCCCCCAAAAAAGAACGTAAAGGCTTTCCGGTGGCGAGGCCAGAGCCAGACATGTCAGGTCCCTATCATCCCCTCACCACACCTAGAGGGAAGAGGCAGTGGGACAGGACCCCCTAGACGCTGGTATTGATGGTGGTCTTCCTTCCTCTTGCTTCAAGAGGAGAGTAAGTCACAGGCTCAGTTTCCCCAGGAACAAATGACAGAGCTAGGATTTGAGCCCAATTCTCACATTTGTCTTGGGCCAGTGCCTTTGCCCATCAAGTCCATTCTACTTGCATAGGATTCTAAAGCTCCTGGAAGAAGCTGCAGGTGAATAAATCCTTTATTCTTGGTGAGGAAATAGTGTTAGAATGATGCAGAGTCAGTTTCCTCGCATCTGCTCTTTCGGCCATGCTGAGAGTCAAATGGGTTAGTTCAATCATTATTATAGCCAAGTGCCAAGGCGTTAATTGGAAAATGGTCAGTGCAGTCCAGGCCAGCCATCTTAATGAGCAGAGCAATCGGGCCTCGTCAGCGCTCTCATTCTGCTGTCAGAGACGAACCCTGCGACACGCTGGCCACGTCTCCCCTAGTGCAGGGACGCCGCCCTGCTCCCTGGCCTGCCCTGCAAACTGGCCTGCAAAGAAACCCATTTTCCTGTAGGGATGTGTGTCCTAGACAGAGGAGGGAAAATGTCCAGGACCTCTCTGGCGTTTTCTTCAGGCAGAACACCTGCTTTTTCTAAGATGCCAACTTGCAGGGTGGTTCTGAATGAATTACGGATGTGGAGAGTCACCACTACAGGGACTCTCATGTGTTTATTTTTCTACAGTGCATAAATAAGTGTACCTGACAAGTGCCCTCTTCTCTCAAAGTCCCCCTCCCTCCTCTTTCCATCTCCACGAGCTTCCAGATATTTGGGGAGAGGT
This sequence comes from Trachops cirrhosus, assembly GCA_028533065.1. Lineage (NCBI taxonomy): Eukaryota > Metazoa > Chordata > Mammalia > Chiroptera > Phyllostomidae > Trachops > Trachops cirrhosus. The sequence goes on from CM052544.1 coordinate 32,477,149, forward strand.
GGCTTCCGTGGCTTCACGGTGTTGGCAAAGGAGAGTGCTCAGACCCACACCTAGATCAGGACTGTGCAGGGTCTGGATCTTCCCCTCCCTGGCCAGGTGACTGCTGGCGTGGTTGGCTCATTTCTTGTTTTCGTTAGAGTGGGTGCCAACCCATCGCCTGAGCCAGGCCCCCTCTACCTTGAAGTTCCTTGTGTGGCAACCTTTTATCATGCCCATCTCTGGCAGTCACCTTGATGCCATGACAGCTCTCCGGGGCTCCTCTGGGCCCCTTGTGAGGCCCTGTTTCTTTGTGAGCTGGAAAAAAAAAAACAGATTGGACACCTTGATTTTAGCCCAGAGAAACTGATGTCAGATTTATGACCTTCAGAACTAACTAATAAGTTGGTGTTGCTTTAAGCCACAGTTTGAGCTAACTTGTTACAGTAGCAATAGGAAACTCATACATCACTCAGGAGACTTGGGGAGGCCTGGAGCTGCCTCAGGCTTGTAGATCCAGCCACCTCCCAGCTCTTTGCAGCCTATTCAGAAGGCCTAGGCTAAACAGGCCCCCAGACTCACCCCTAGTGTGCGGTTGCCTCTGCTGCAGGTTGAAGGTGTGGCCCTAGGAGGGAGGGAGAAAGAGGCTTTGCCTTCTAATCCTCCATTCACTGCTCGCTCCTTGCTTTCCACCAGGTCTGCTTCCCCACACACCTCTGGAGGAGGATCCCCAAGGGGCAGATAGATTTAGCCTTTCCTTCCCCTCGAAGCCATTATTCGCCTTCTAGCCTAAGGTGCTGGCCTCCTGCCAGCCACGATAAATAGAAAATGTACCTCCTTTGCCTTCAGGGAAGAAACACTGAGTCCTCCAGGCTTGTTTCTGGAAATGCTAAAGCAAACTTAGAAGATCCTCTTCCTCTTGACAGAGCCTTACCTGGAAGCTGAAAGTTGACAGAGTGGATGCACAAAGGAGATTCTCTAAATAATACCTGCCCATCCCCCACATCACAGAAACCTGCTTCCCTGAAAGGCCCCTCTCACGCTCACACCTTGCTTCGCCGTACCTTTCAGTTTTCTGCCCCAGCACCGGATCCAGGGCAAGAGGAGCCTCCTGGCTCCAGCAAGCGCAGCACAGGATGGGGCAGCACTGTGGCTCTGGGAGCACCCCTGCTGCAGAGGGGCACGGAGCTTACAGGCTTGAAGGCGGGGAGCACTTCTGGGGGGCCTCCCACACCCTGACTCACCCTCTGACTTCACCTTTTATCCTCCCTGGAACCGCCTCCCAAATGAACTCTGCCCCTGCAATGCAGGAAAGTCTCTGATCTGTGGTGGGCAGTCCCCAAACAGTGATTGCTGCTATTCCTGGGAAGAAATAACAGTATTCTGCAGAGTCCCAGAGGCAGAACTGTGGCTGAAAGGTGGAAGTTATCAAGGCATCAAAGTGCAGTGAATAAAGGGAAGGAAGGGAAGTTTAGCAAAGTGCAATTCAGGGTTGCCAAAGGTTCGTGAAGCTGGTCATAGTCCTAACCAATAGTGAGAGCCGATGACAAGTGGATAATTTCATTTGTGTCACGTGGACATAATCTACAAACCCACTGAGGGTTTCCAGGGCCTTATTTATCAGTGCTTCTTGAGCCGTGTGCTTGGAGAGCTGATTTCTCAGGGCTTTCTTGGATGTCCATTATTACTCCAAGGACTTCCTCTAATTCTCCGAAGACCCTGTGCTCTCGGTGAGTTCAGAGCTGCAAGAGCGTCATTCTCTTCCCAGCTGCAACCTCACTGGCTCCTCCCATGTTCTCATCCTCACTTGAAGTAGAACACTGAAAAACTGTTACATTTAAACAAATCAAAGACACTAATTCTCCTATACCTTTCTCACTTTTCTGGCAGGCCTGACTCCTTTCTGGTCTTTTTCCCCCCTGGCGAGCACCTGCTCAGCAGTTCCTTTTGCTCCTGTGAAATCATTATTTGTGTTTTAGTCTGTACATCTGCCCAGAGGCAATGAATGCATTTTTTTCAAGTGACACCCTAGAATACATATTTAAAATCTGTGTCTCTCATTTTATCATTGAGAAGGAAATAATGGTGACACAATTAAACATACTTAATGAATCACTTTTCCACTAATAAATTAAGATGCTCCAGCCTAGTGGCGGTCCCCATGGAAGCAGCATGCACTCAGTCACGGCGAGGTGCCTTGCTCCTGCCTTTCTAGACTGCTTCGGGGACTGTGTGCCTGTGGGAGGGGATGAGGGAGGAGGCTCCTCCTTGGCATCAAACCCAAATGTCTGCATTCCTTAAAGGAGAGAGATTTTTCTTTGTCACTTGCACACCATGGAAAGACAAGAAATTGATGGAACTGAATCCTAATATAAAATGGAAATTCTAACGCTCATCCCCTTGGTTAGGAGACATGAGGTAAGGGCACTGAGCACTGCAAAGTCCCTGTGTGGTGAGGAGAATTGGAACCAGCGTCACTCCAGTTCTTACTTTGTGCCGGACACTTCCTTTTAATTCTAACAAAAATCTGGCAGTTTAGGTGTGATGCCTTGGTTAAGGATAAAGAACAGGAGACATAGCTAGATGTGTCCCATACCTCTTATCTAATACATGGAAGAACCTTAACTAGGACCTCAGAACCCACATGCTCCAAGAGAGTAAAAGGCACCGTTATTGACTTGGGAGAATTTGCAACTTGAGGAAATACACAAGATGACAAGAATGAACCAGTATCTGTACTGATACTGAAGTGTTTAGAACAGGTCATGGATGTCCATCCAGAAAGAGTTCAAGTTCAGATTATCGATAAGACCGGCTTGCCCCTGAGGCACAGGATGAGAGGGCAGTTCATCCCATAAAAGCAGAGAAGACAGTGAGGTTGACTTTCCTGGGCAGGACCACTCCTTTGAGGAAGGCTTGCTAAACCAGAGCCCTGGAAGCCCTAGGTGCAAGATTAATCTGCCCTGACTTCCCAGCTTACTCCCAGTCTCCTGTGAGTCTTCTATCTGTGTCCTTAATGGCTAAACATGCAAATATTGCTGCACTTACTGCTCATTAGTTTAGTTAAAGGAAGTGCCCTTTAATTATGCCTTTAAATAATGAACCTCTTCCATCACCTTGACAATCAGTGCATATTTAGAAGGAAGCGAGGCCTCATTATGAAACAGCTACTGCATCCCCTGGTTACTTAGAAGATGGTAGCTTTCTTGAGGCAAGGGAAATGGGAGTCTAAAGACAAACAAGCCTTGTGATTGCGTTAAGTCCTCGTAGCCATAGGTGCAAGAATGTCAGTTAGCCAGTGATGTATTATTACATGTGAAGAAAAGAAGGGAAACTAGCATTTTTGGAGAGGCTATTGTATACCAATTTCTAAATGCATTCATTTACATATATTAAGTCTAAACTGCACAGTTACTTTTGAAGTTATTTCTTAACTCCATTTTACAGATACTGAAATTGAGGATCTGAGAGATTGAGTAATTTGCCTAAGGTGTTGGAACAAGTCCACCATTTTCCAAAGCTCCATATCCTGTCCCATTATGTGTCTTGTTAGGAAGTGTTTATGTAGCTTGGTGGAACTGGGTGTCCCCCAGTCTTCACCATGTTCCTCTATCCATTGATCACAGCAGAAGCTCAAAGGAATAGTTTGCTTCCACACAATTCCCAGACGCAGGCAGACCAGACAGTACTATGTGTGCACCTATCTGCATGGCTCTGAAGAATAAAACAGAATGTCCCATGGGCAGGCACATCCTGATTCTAATGTCCAAGATCAAGACAGAAGACAGTGCCAGAGCCATCCCTGAGCTTGATTCCATGGCTTGCCTGCCTTCTTCTCTTTGGTGCATAGGTGGTGACTTCCCATGTGCTCAGAGGGAAGACGGAACTCCTCCCTCTTCAATAGGAAAGTCTAATATCTGCCTTCTTGACATCATATGAAATGTTAGATACCAAGTAGCCATTGTCCTTTGTTTAGACTGCCTGGAGACGGAGCTCGGTGTGCACGTGCAGTGTGGTCTGCTTTTGTTAACAGAACAACACACCTTTACCTCAGACACAACCTTGTCAGAAGGTTTCATTGCAGTCAGAAACACAGGGGGACAAGGAGGCTGTAGCTGTGTGGGCACAAAGCAAAGAAAGACCCTAATACCTCTTATCTAGACTCAGATAAAGAATGATTTCATAATTGGGGTACAAATGTGAATTGAGACTTGAATTACTGGAAAAACTATCTGATATCATCTTACTTATATTTTTCATCTTTAAACATATGAGTCAAATGAGCCTTATAAGCCCAGGGTGAAAATATACCTTTAGGTTTTTTCCAGGATACTAAAAATACTCCTCTGCCATATCTAGCAAAAACATATCACATTAGGAACCAAAAACAATGAGCAAAATAACATTCTTCAGTGGGCAGAGCAGAGTCCAGTTGTGTCTACATTCTGCCCCATGAAGTCAAGCTTCATACACTCACTTGTCGATGACAAATCTTGATCAAGATTAACTTTAAAATAAACAAACTTATTTTCCATCAAGGAAAAGTGAGAGGCATACAGGCTTTGGAGTCCCTCAGACCTGAATTTGCAGCTCATTTCTGCCCCCTATTATCCTGTGTGACCTTGAGTGACTTCAATTCACCTCTCTGAGCCTCAACTTCCTCATCTGTGAAATGAGGATAATTGTAAACACCTTGGGGGTGGTATGAGGTTTAAACAATATAATAAGGGCGTAGCATCGAACATTTGACCCATGAAAGTGTTTTATTGGGCCAGCACCACACACATGCATAGGTAGGTAGGTAGGTAGATTATAGATAAACTGTAGATGAAATAATTGCTCTTCTGCTGAATTCATTTAACACAGGATTTTTGTTTGTTTGTTTTGTTTTTGTTTAGCTGCTACTCCACACCAGGCACTGGTCGGTGGGAGCTGGGCACACAGTGATGAACAGAACTCTGATAGCTCTCTGAGCTCATTATCCAGGTTCTCACATCAAGTATCATTTGCACTAAAAGAAACCACAGTTTCTTAAAGAAACAGCTGGTTTCAGGTTTGAGGCAGAAAATGAGCATGATGAGTCTGTATGCAGCTGCCAATTTGCAGGAAACCCAGGACAGAACAGCATTTCGAACTGCACCTGAGTGTGCAATGAACAGAATCCAGACTGGAAACTCCACAGGTCTGAGTTTTTCAACAGATAAATTATAAGGAAAAGAAAGCAATGAAGGAGGATTCTGTAAGTTTAAAAAGACTTAAAAACATAAGAAATTAGGGTTTTAATGGGAAAAACCAAACCATAGTGTCCAGGGACACAGATTTGAGTGATAAAATGTGGAGCAGTGAAGACTACAAAGGTCGGGAGAGTGCACCTCCTAGGAGCAGGTGGCTGCCCTGGGGCAGGGCATGGGCAGACTTCCGGATAGCAGGTGAACCTCCTTCTTGGCCTGCACAGTGGCTCAAAGGATGTCTGCTCTGCAACATTTCATCACGTTCTATGCTTGTTGTCATGGCTCTCTGCATCTTGTCTTGTGTTACAATTTTTAAAAAGTAACATAAAAAGGAAGAGGCATGTATTGAGGGCTACTGTGTACTGGAGAGGTTGCCAGGTGCTGTGGCTCAATCCTGGCCCTGAAGGAGCTTAGAATAGAATGGGAGAGAAGGGTCGTTAAAATACCATGATCAGGGCTAGGAGAGGGGGAAATACAGAAGGAAGCCTGGTGGGGAAAGGTCACCTACCAGCTCTGTTGGTGCATGGCCCATTCTGAGGATGCGGGGGTGGTACTGACTCTCTCTTGACTATAGAGAGCTCCAATACTGGCTCAGTGGGGGATGCATAAAGATAAACTGCCAGCAGGCTGGGTGGGCACCTTGCCACACACTTTCCACAGCTTTATCTCCACATCTCAGTTCGTTTTTGCTGGGCATTGTCACCCTATCACTCAGACATGGGGTAACTGTGGCTTTGGGAGGGTGTAAAACAACTCGCCCTAGATCAACTGGCCAGTAAAGAGAGGAGCTGAGAATTGAACCAAACCTACACTCTTTTGCTGGGGAAGTAGAGGGTCTAGGGTCCCTGACAGGTATAGGTGCATAGTCCATAGGAGCGGGCAGCCCAGGCCAGGAGTTAAAGGGGTTAGCAGTAGAAAAGCCCAAGATTCTAAAAAATAATTTTTTCCAAGTAAAATGGAAAAGCTGATTTCATTTTAATGAGAATACCAAGTATGGCAAGGGCCCATTACATACATGCTGCTGGGAACAAGTGTGAATTGTCACAGACTGGCAGGGGGCACCCTGAGACCTGCAGTCCCTGTCCCCAGTGACAGATGTGGCTTATGTTCAAATGCCCATGGAAGAGGAAGGACAGCAGTATGTGTGCTATAACTGGAGGAAATAAAAGCCTCATGAGGGCAGAAGAAAGCGTGTGGAAGCAAGAGCATGGGCTTTAAGCAGAAAGCTCAAGCTCACATCTCACTGTGGAGACTCCCTAGCTGGGGTATTACCAACCCCCCCCAGCTCCCATGTGGCAGTGTATAAAATGGGCTGTATGAACATTAGATAGTGTGCATAAAACACCAGATTCGTGCTAGATTATGACAAATTGCATCGTTTCATCATTGCCCTTATTTTTCCTTTGTTTTGCCCATACTAGAGATCAGAGTCTTGACTTAACCAGTCCAAATCTCCTGGAGAATTCTGGATTCTGGTCTTCATGGAAACAAGAGGCTGTGCCCTCTGGAATACTTTTCTGTCAGTGGTAGCCTGGCTTAGTGGCTAAGTGCATAGGTTTTTGAACCTGAATTCCTGAGTTTGAATCCCAGCTGTTCCACTACTGGCCATGTGGACTTCAGAGAAGCTAAGGTCACTGTGCCTCAGTTTCCCTATCTGTAAGATGGGGTAGTTTAACACTTACCTCCTAGGGTTGGGAGGAGTAAATGTGATAATACAGCATACTGCACCTCCTATAGCATTCTGCATGAAGGAGCTGACGAGAGGCCTCTTCCAAGCATCCAGCACAGTGGTCCCTGCCCATCTGACTGGAACCTTCTCTGGGTGTCCCAGGCTGCTCTGGTGCTTCTCAGTTACTGCTTCGAGATCCCTGTTCCCAGGGCAGAGGTTCTGACCTTTCCTTAAGCCCTAATTCAGTGTGGTCTAAAGATATTAAAAGTTTATGTCAATCTTCTAAGGCTTTGCTTCCTTTTACAGCTCAGCCTAGTACATTAGGGGGGCCCGGCAGCCTCCAACCCTGCTCTGTGGACTCTATGCACTCTGTGCCAATCACAGAGATTCTCTGTATGTGCCCCACCTCATGGAGATGGGAGGGGGCTTTTAAATCTACTTATAAAGGAAGGGTCCTCTCCCACTCAATTAAGGGCTGTAATGATTGCCCCTCAGTGCCTGTGTATTAGACTCATCCCCACAAGACAGAGTTCATGGGCAAGGCTGTAAAACCATTTGCCACCCAGACCAGGGGCTTCCCACTGACTTTCATTCCAGAACCCTGAGGCTGAGCCATAGAGAAGGCTAGCAGCCTCTCTGCCTGAACCACCCAGGACCAGTTCAGAATATGTCACATCCCCTAGTACTGTGTTCTGAGCAGGCTTTTGGCTTTCCAGAGCAGGATTCTGTGACTTCCCACCTTTCAGTTATGAGCAGTCTGTTCACCAAGCAGCATTGTGGGCTGAACATTGACACCACCCTTGGCTCAATCACCACGGGGCAGAGCCCACAGCTCACAGGGGCCCCACCACCCAGCCTGTCTGGTTGTGATGCAGGCTCGTATGTGGCTTTGAGCATCTGTGTTAATGGCTGATTAAAGAAGCCAGGGAGGCTTCCTCATTACACGTTATTACTTGAGGCTGCCCCGTTTCTGTCTTTCATCTAACAACAGCTTATCTAGGGAGAGCGAGAACAGTTGAAGCCGGTTCACTTAAAAAGGTTTGAACCCAGTCTTAACCCCTACAAATCATTTGTCCCTCATACACTTAGGTTTTTGATCTGTGGAGTAAAGCACAATTGGTCACTTAAAATCTTGGAAAACATACTTCACATCAGCACCAGAGTCAGGTCTCCACATGTCCTACCAGCCTTTTGTGCACTGAGCCGCCTGGACGATCTCTCTAAGGACATCACTAGGGCCGCAGCACCACTGCCTGCCCCGTATGTGTTTCCCGAGTGCCTTTGCCCCTGGCCCCAGGTCCGCTGGTGCGGGTCACATACCCCTGGTGAACAGGAAAGCTAATAGTAGCCACCCTGTAATGAGCACTTAAATGTTTCACCAAAATTGATTCCTTTAATTTGGGAGATATTACCAATGACATTCAAGGAGAGAATATTAGAAATGGACTTTGTTTTTAAATGTCATCATCACCCATTTATTTTAATGTATAAACATTAAACATATAAACATCACAACCATGACTTCAGAGCTGTGAAATAATGTAGTCTTTTTAAATCAGTTTATTTAAGTAAGAGTGAGTTGATACAAAGAACATATTAAGAAAATGATAGAAGGGGTATTTGAATTTGTGCATTTATTTAAGAAATATTTCCATTGAACACAGTGAACAAGCAGACAAAAATCTTGGACCCTCAAAAGACCCAAACAGGTACATCACAGGAACCATACAAATGGCCAGTAAACAGGTGAAAAGGCGCTCAAGTTTACTCAGCATAAGGGGAATGCAAATGACATTCACCATGAGTCATCCTAAACATTCACTGCAGTGCCTAAGAAAGGAGGAAGGAGAAAAGATTTAGATACATGAAAAATAAACTCAGTATTTTAATAAGTAAAAAAAAAGAAAAGATTGGGCAGACGACTGGAACACTTGGGTATTGCTGGCGGGAATATGAAAGGTACAACTGCATCGGAACACTGACCATCATCTCCAAAGCAGACCCAAAGCTTTACTCCTAGTTTTCTGCCCAGCAGAAACACATACATACATTCAACTAAAAGACATAAATGATACCTGGGAAACTTACCGGTTTCGGAAAACACTAGTTGAATGAAATAAAACCTATTCTAGAACACTCTAAGACATTGTCCCTGCCCTTGAGTAACCCCAGAGTGGCTTCTCTTCATTGAACATATTTTTCCTGCATGAATGCTCTGCTCCGGGTTTTGTGGGAGGCACCAGGGGTACAGGGCTAAATCAGATGCCCTTACCCTCCCAGGAAAACACCGTAACCTGCCTTAACAACCCGGAGATCTTAGTCGTTTGCACTTTGCTCAAGGAAATTTGGTTGAATGCATGTCGCTATGAATGAACAACCCTGGTTTACATTCTATAACTCTTTGGTTATGTAATTATGTAGTCCGTCTCCAGGAACTTGTCTGCCTTATTCTTGCTGTGTCTCCTAGGGCTAGAGCAGCATCTGGCTTAGAGTAGGGGCTCAGTGAGGATATGCTGGATGCAGGGATGTGGGTGGGTGGGTGGGTAGATGGGTGAAAATTAACATAGATGGGAAGAGCTCAGGGCTCTGTAGGAAAACTCTGCTCCCACTGGAGGCAGGAGCCTGACACCACATAAGGAATATTTCACAAAGAGTGTGACAAACTCTACTTATGACTGCCAAGGACACTCACCAGCAGTTTGAATTGTTACAATCAACCAAGAAGCTTTTTTTTCTTAAGACATAGATTAATATTTCAGGAGAACACAGTTCTAATTTACAGCCAAGACCTTTGGTTTAATCAGCAAAAGGAAAAAAAATGAAGTCTGTGAACATCATTGGCTCGTCCGTGTGTTTCCATTGCGCTCCTGGCTGGGCTTACCTCTTTGGCCTTTAATTATTCCATTCTCTGACACGGCTTTATCTCTGACACTTTGGGATGAAAATGTGATTTGCTATTCAGAGGTTTCAGCAAAAATCACACTCCAGTCAGCAAATTGAGAGTCTAATAAAGGAACAGAGGGTTGAAGAGAGGCTTTGAAAAGATGTCTTTAAAATGTTTTTAATTAAATCTGTGTTATTATTTAGGATGGTGGAGAACCATTTACATGCATTATGGGGTTTGTCTGGAATCTCAGCCATGCAGTTCTTGTAACTGTGGCATTAGTCACGGAACCTAAGGGCAATATGACAAGTTTGTTTCTTCAGTCAAATATTTTTTGAGCAGCGCCAACTGTGTATACCTGTTTTACAATAGGAATTAAGCTGGGATCTGTGGGGCTCACAAAGAAATACTTGGCAAAGTTCCCACCTTCTCATATCAGGGGCTAGATGGCATTGCCAGGTTGTAATAAAACAGAAGGAGGAAGAAGAGTGTCAAAGAAATGAACTTTACTGAGCCTTTTTCTGCTGGGATCTGCTCTGGGTGCTGTGCTTGCATTCACTCTTAATCATCACAGTAGTCCACAAAGAAGAATCACTAGCCCCATTGCACAGATGGGACCTCTGAGGTTCAGAGCACTGAAGTGGCTTATTCTAAGCCACAAAGCTCCATAACTGGTCTCTCTAAAAGCCTGTGTTCTTTCCCCTACAACACACAGCCTCTTGGAGAGGCTGAGGGGCTTATGTCCATTGTGAAGGCTGGCCTTACCCACAGCTGGGGATCTCATTGCCCATCATACTAGTCAGAGGAGGGAGGCCTGTCCATAGGCTCACTCTCCACCAGGAATCCCTGCCCATAGTCAGCAAGCTTTTCCTTGGCCCCCAGACTAGAGGACCTCCTATCCCACAGGTGGCAAACACAAAGCCCACGGGCAGAATCTGGCCCTCCACCTTGTTTTATTCCGCCTGGCACCTTGTTTCTACACGGTGGCACAGCTCCAAGCTCTTGTTTAACTCTTAAGGAGTAGTTACATTTATACAGTTCTAAAATTACATTTGGCCCCTTGAAGGCAACTGTAAGACTGATATGGCCCCTGGTGAAAATGAGTTTAACACCCCTGTATTAAAACAGTGTCACTTTCCGTGCTCTTCCTTCAAAGCATTCATCACAATTTAAAATACATTGTTTTGTTTATATGATCACTTGTTTAATATTTGTCTCTGTTACAGACTGTGAGCTTTGTGGGGGCAGAAGCCTCCTCTGTTGTGGTTATCACTGAATCTCCAACATCAGCACAGTAACTGTCACAGAGTATTTGTAGAATAAAATAAGAAAGAAGGAAGAGAGAACGGGAGGGAGGGAAGGAGGAAGGGAGAAAGAGAGGAAAGAAGGAAGGAAGGAAGCAGGGAAAGAGGGATGAAGGAAAGAGGGAGGGAGGAAAAGGGCTATTAGATTCTTGTGATTGCTACAGCCCTTCTTAATATTCTTTTCTCTATGCTTCTCTAACATTTGTAGTTAGTAAAAACAAAGCAGCCTAGAGTTTAGTTATTCTCCAAAATGACAGAAATATAAAAAAGAGTAGCCTATCTCAGTCCTTAGGATCCCCAAACCATGGGGCCCAAATCTGAGTGACTTCGAGGGGTCTCTGAATTCCCTGCCCTGTCAACTATGTCACACACGTAGCCTGTGTGTGCCGCTGCATTTCAAATGTAGTCATTATAAAATGACATATTCATATACATGTAAATGCTAGCTTTAGGTCACTGCATTATTCTCTCAGACCACAAGTATTAAAACAACTATATATAAAGTCTGAAATGTTTGAAATTCAAAAGCAGCCCTCATTGATGAAAAAAGTAGGAGCTACAGCTCAAAATACACTTACTCTACACTTAGTCCTTGAATTAAGATAGACCATCTGAGAACCACATTGTACTTGGACTTCATCCCAGGGCTCCTTCAGAATAGTTCTATCAATAGCAACCTCTACTGAACACTCGTGTGCTGAGTGTCATACTGAGCCTTTTTCATTCATTATCTTGTTTATCCTTACCATGATCCATTTTATAAACAAAGAATACTGAGACCTAAGACATTTAACTTGTCTGCGGTCACATAGGTAGTTGGTGGCAAAATTGGAAATCATAGCTAAGCCCATGCCACTTTGATGTCAACCACTGCACTGTAGTGGTTGACACCAGCTCCATGACCTTATTGGAATATGCCTCAGGTCACGTTGAAGGGTATTATGAGAACCAGCTCCAAAACTCTTTGGTCTTTACATCACACAATGTCTCCTTTTGAGACCCCACAAGAGGGATTTCTGCTGGACTCAGCATAAGAAAAAACTCTATTTCTGTTTAACAAAAGGTGCCTTTCCACATTACAGGTATGGTAAGACAGTAGGATGAACTGAGCTTCCTCTTTTTGTTGGCTTCTTCAAAGCTTGGAACCACCAGCTGCAGCCTCAGCTAAACAATGTAGACCCTTTCAGGCTATATTTAGGGGACAAACCATGTATACCCACTCCCAGACTTCCCCTTGACTTTCTGTTTTAGTCTAAGCCCCTAGAAAGCAAAGCCTATGGCATAAGTTTATGAGCTGCCCCTTTACAGGAAGGTATGCAAACCCAGGGAGCTGAGAGTGAGGGAAAGGAAATGAGGGAGGGAAAGAGTGAAATAAATTAAAAGTTGTATGATCAAGCTGGACACTGCTTGGATCAAGTTTAGCTGATTGCTCTTCCAAAGCAGTTAGTAACTCTTCATAGTTAACTGCTCTGTGGTAGGTGAGGAGAGAAAGGGAGACTGGCACCAGTCTTCCATTGGCCCAATAATTCAGAAGCATTCATACTCCTGTGTGTCTGGGTGACATGACTCTGGCTGTGCCTCGTGCCTCAGAGGTGACTGGGAAGCCCTACAGCAGGGTGACAGGCTGCTGGGTTGTGCCCTGGGGAAGTCCATCACTGGGCAGCAGCTGGGCTGACTGTGCAAAGTTATTTACCATGATGACCAATGCATGGCCGTGTCCCTCCCCCATACCTCCCTTAAAGAGGTAGTGCTGGGATCTGAAGTAGCCCAGAGAGGTGTCTGGTAGACTTTCCTACCTGCATTTTCCCTGCCACGGCTTCTTTTATTTCCTGACTATTAAAATATAATGTATATTGATTTTATTCTCATAAACCATATTTAATCAGTTTTAGGTGAGCCAGGGTATAAATAAAATTCAACAATTATTTGCTGTGTGTGAATGTGGTCTCTCCACCAAGAGTCATATTCTCAAGGGACTCCTTCTCTTTCATCCCCAAGAGTGGCTACAGTGGATGCTTGAGGAGGAATTGACACAGCCTGTCTCCAGCTGCCTCCCTCTTTCCTGATCCCCTTGGTCTCAAGGTTTGCCTTTTCACTGCATGACTCACATCCCCATCTACTTTGTCACCACCTCTCTTTATACAGCAAGGTAGCCCTGAACCCTCATTTCATGCCAAGTATAAGGCTTTATTTCCCAACGTGTTTTTTCTCAGCCTTAGTTACATTTGTCGTTGGAAACCCCAAGAATTTGAAAGGACAGCATGTCCTTGGAATCCCCAACACTGAGATTGTGTCTGGCATCATGAACACTTGATGAATATTTTTGCACTACCCCCCAAAATTAACAATGATTATATTATAATAACTATTTATTGAGCAGGTATTACATGCCCAGCACTTCCCTAGCTGGTTTACCTTATTTAATCATTATGTAACTCAGCTCTTGCCAGCTGTGACTCAGCCATGAAATCTGACGAAGAAACTTGATTTCTATGATAATGGATTTTTCTTTAAAACACTCATATTTCTTGCTGACTCTGAAAAAAGAATGGAGGCCCCACCGACCTAATATTGAGCCCTGAGAGAGTGTGCTGTCTCCAGATGCCTCTCCTTTTCCTGAGCCCCTTGGTCTCACAGTTTGCCTTTTCACTGTGTGACTCACAGCCCCATCTACTGACTGCAGCAAAAACAGTCTACCTTTCTGGAGCTCGGCAGCCATGCGGCCCTTAATTACCTAATGTCTTCAAGGTCCCCAATGTGCTATTAGTTTGATTGGACCTTGTAATTAAATGGTGAGCCAAGCACATGGCAGGAGGGTACCTAAGGCTTGGGCATCCTTTTCTTTCTTTTTCTGTGCTGAGGGCTGAGACAGCAACTAGGAAACAAAGACCCACTTTGGTGCTGAGCGGCCCCCACAGCCTGGAAGCTGGGGCAGCATTTAGAGATAGAGAGACTATCTTTGTGCAGGCAGCTCCGCTCATTGGCAGAATTGCCCACGGTGTCACGGGTGGTATAGTCCTCCCATCTCTGAACACTTCTTGCTGAGTGTCTCTGATTAGCCTGCCAGGTGCCTAAAGTTCTACCCTTGCCATTTATGGGTACACACACCTAAAGCCACTGTTGAAATGCAGAGGTTCTCGTTGAGGGGGGGCATGGTGTGAAAATCAGGGCATTTCATGGGGAATCAGGGAGGCTCAAGTCAGGGGTCCCCAAGGCAGGATTCAGGAATTCAGAGCCAGCTTTTGATCTTGGAGATTCTGGACATAAATATCACTTCATTCCCCTACTCAGCTTAACACACAGATGTTTCTTCTCATTGGATATCAGAGACTGGTCCCAAACTAGGCTGGCTGGTCATTGTTTAAGGGCCCAGAAAAAATCTGTGAATTGAGAAAACAAACCAAGCCAAAAATAATAATAACCATGATAGAGAGAAAGAGAGAGAGATTGAGATCGCCACATAAGAAAAGCATATTTGAAAATTAGGAATACACCCAGAATATCTATGAGAGAGAGAAACTTTCTAGCAGATGTGGGCAGTCCTATCACAGAAGCAAAGCAAACCATCGAAGTAGGGTTCTACAGTCATGAATCTGAAACATGGATTGGGTTAGAGCATGAGAAATTGGATTAAGTACTCCTGAGGCACAGTATGGAGTCTGTTCTCATTTGATTAGTGTTGTTTGTTACTGATGGTTTGGTTTTCATGTCTCCCACCCCATAGCTGCCTCTGTGGAAATCTACTTCTGCAGAGTTCACTTCTTTCATTTGCAGAATGCATATAATACTCACCTATTCACCCTCCAGGGATACTGAGGAAAAAGTGGGGTCATATTGTAGAGTACTTTGAGAAGAATAAAGTATAACTTCATTTGTGGACAATGATTAGTGCTGTTGTCATTAATGATGGTTATTAAGAATCTGTTTTTAATACAAATTAATCCTAAATCTGATGAGGAAGGAGGTGGGTATAAATACGTAAGATCTAAATTAATGGGTTTAAAGGTAGTAATGATAGTGATTGAGTACCAGTCTTGCCCCTCTTACCTCTGATTGAGTATTGGGGAAAAGGGGAGGACCCCCTGATGCTACTTAATGGAGTGAGTCCGGCTCTTGAGAGAGCCACCTCTTCACTTAACTTGTCTAGTGCAGAAGGCACCTCCCCAAATTGATTAACACCCTCACCTGCTTTGCTTTTGCTTGCTCAATCTCTCTCTCTCTCAGTATCTCCTGGATTCTTGCTAGCTTGCTTTCTCCTTAGGCTAAGGGACTGAAAATCGAGTTCAGACAGAGATGTTTGCAAAAGCAGGCCTGATCGCTCAAGTGCCCTTTGCAGGACATCAGCTCCCAAGGCCACCACACAAGGACAAACACCCAGCATCAGTCCTCTGGTAAACCTGTAGAAGCAGCCCTCCCTCACCTGGCCAGAGCACTAGGTACGGGGTAGAGGGACACCCCTGGCAGCTAAATGCTTCGGGATTACATGGAATGCTTCTAGAGGCCCCCTCTCCTCTTCCAAGGCCCTCCAGCCTCCCACAGTGCCTACTGCCATTTGACCTGCAGGAATCCCCACCAGACAAGCTCTTCAAATTCACATCCAATAAATGGTGTTTGTTTTTTTTTCTTTCTTGAGTGATAGTACCACACAGTGGTTTAGGGCAAAGGTTCTGAAACTTGAATGTACATGCAAATCACCGAGAGATCTTGTTAGAATGCAGATTCTGATTTAGAAGATGGGGGGTGGGGTCTGAGATTCTAGTTTCTAATGAGCTCCCAGGTGATGCTTATGCTGCTGTCAGATATGAAGGCAGCTGACTGAGACTAACACTTGGAGCAGCAAGGCTTTCCGGCAGGGCTCTAGACACAAACTCACTGTGTGACCTTGGGCAACTTATTGAATCTCCCTGAGCTTCAGTTTGTCTGCAAAATGGAGAAAATAATAGTACTACCTCCAAGAGTTGTTGGGGGAACGAAATAAGGCAATGCATGCAAAGTTCTTTGTCCAGTGAGTGGCACAAAGCAGATGAGAGAAGACGTGCACCGGTGACTGCAGATGACGGAATGGGAGCCTTCTCCTAAATGGGCCTGTCCCTGGGGAGACATTTCAGGGAATCTGAAGAGCACACCTTTCCAGCCTAGCCATGCCTGGGCCCGGGGCCGACCAATCCCATACCTCTGAGTGGAAAGACTTGCAGCAAAGAAGCACACCTTGGACCGTCTGAGTGGTCCTGTGTCTGCATAAGGTGTGAACAAAGGGCAGCTGCTGAGCCCCCCACATCACAACGCACCATTTCTGTGTCAGGGTCTCTGTGGGCATTTTAGGAAAATGAGCCTTTACAATCAATAAATAGCATGGAGTTCATGGGGAATGATGGCTTTGGAGAGATTCGGTAAGTCACCAGCTGTGCTATGTGCAGTCAGCCCAGCCCTTTTAAATGTCCTCAGGTAGATGAGATTCTTGTTTCTTTCTTTATCTAAAGTGGCCATGGGTTACACATAATGAGCAACACTCTTCAAAATATGGAGGGGATTCAGGGGTCAGAGCACACCATGCCTGCATCAGCGAAGGTTTGGGCAGTGGGGGTGGGAGGGCGGTGGGAACAGGGTGGGGAAGGAAGGGTGGGAACTGGCCTTGGAGGACTGCCAGGGTGGGAGAAGTAGGAGGATCAGAGAGTGAACGGAGGTGGGGTGCGAGAATAGAGCCTAGCACAAGGAGAAAACAGGAAGTCAGTGTGTTTGGAGGAGCAAGGATTATGTAATATCTTACAGTTTGGAGGTGGGAAGTCTGAAGCAGGTGTCTCAGGACTAAATCCAGGTGTCCAAGGGGCTGTGCTCCTCCGAAAGGTTTTGTGGGAGAATGGGTTTCCTTGGCCTTTTCAGCTCCTACAGGTCACCATGGTCCTTGCCCACAGCCCCTTCCTCTGTCTGTAGAGTCAGCAGCCACATCACTCCAACCCCTGCTTCATCATCACATCCCCTTCTCTGACTCCCTGCCTCTCTCTTTCACTTATGAAGACCCCTGTGGTTACATTGAACCTACCTGAATCATCCAAGATAATGTCCCATCTCAAAAATCCTTCACTTAATCACTTCTGAAAAATCCCTTTGTCACATAGAGTGACATAGTCACAGGTTTCAGAGATCCTGATGTGGACATCTTTGGGGGAAGTTATTTTTCCTACATATTGGGGGTGACTTAAATATGTCCGTCTCCCAGGATTTTGTGAGAAATGCAACTTGTTAATGAAGTTTCTAAAAAAAAGAAACAAATGTTTATTCAAGAGTTTGAGACAGGAGAAACATAACTTTTCATGGCTTGGCTGTATTAGCTGGTTTGTAAGGAGAACTTCCCCCTCACACAGTGACTGAGGACCCATGGTGTGCATGCCTGGTGTAGAGGGAGGGTCTGCTTCATCTGGGATCCCCCAGGGAGAGCCACAGGAGAGGCAAGCAGCCTGCAACCTGCCAGCCACAGGCACCTGGGAGTGTGCACCTGTCCTGATGTTTCTCCCCCTCTCCTTAGGGCCACCCTCCCCTTACCAGATAAACTTGTAGCTCCCTTAGAACCCCAGTATATGTGGGAAAAATTCTCCTGTATGTTTCTCCTTTACTGTCACACCATACCACACTCACGACTTTTCTGACACCAGATGTATGGGTTATTTCCCCATACCAGGCACTTCCCTACCACGCCAGTTGGGTGTCCTACAATTTATTTCAACTCCGGCACTAAGTGGAATTAGCACAGACTGTAGAGGTTAAGGGCTCAGTCCCACGAGACTGCCCCCACACTGCAGTTGCCAGTGGCAAGTACAGCTGACCCTTGAATAATTCAGGGAGTTAAGGGCACCAACCATCTACGCAGTTGAAAATCCACATAAAACTTTTGACTCCCAAAAGATTCTTAACTGCTAATAACCTACTATTGACCTAAGCCTTACTGATAACATAAACAGTTAACACATAATTTGTATGGTATATGTAAATATACTGTATTTTTACAATAAAGTAAGCTAGAGAAAAGAAAATGTTATCAAGAAAATCATAAGGAAAAGAAAATACGTTTACAGTACTCTACTGTATGTATCGATACCATAAGTTTATGTTGTCTCTTACAAGATGACTTGTCTCTCAGTTCCTAATCAATTTTGTGTTATGTGAAACAAAACACTGTGGATGTTATATGTATTACTAACACTAGACATCAAAAGTAAAAAATATAATGTGAAAAATGTATATTATACACATATAATGATTCAAGCATTGATAACAAAGAAGCAGCAATATGATTGCTTTATTGTAGCCTATTATAATTGATATGATTGCTTCATGGTAGTAATCTCCAAAAAACGTTTCAATATATTTATCAAAAAATTTGCATATAAGTGGATTTACACAATTTAAACCCGTATTGTTCAAGGGTCAACTATAGTAGATCCTCAGGTTACCCACAACTTTTGTCTGACTTGGCTACAAATCAGAAGCTCCCACAATCCCATTCCTTCAATTCTGTCATTTGCTAGAGCAGCTCACAGAAGTCAGAGAAACACTTACATTCACCAGTTGACCCATGGATACAGGTGGACAGCCCAGTGAGGTGATACATAGGGCCAGGTCTGGAGGGTCCCAAGTGCAGGAGCTTCTGTCCCCATGCAGTTGGATGAACTGCCCTCCTGGTGCATGGATGTGTTCACACACCTGGAAGTTCCTTAAACCTCATACTATTGGGATTTTAATGGAAGTTTCATCATGTAGGCATGCTGGATTGTTGATTCCATTTCCACCCCTTCTCCATCACCAGAGAATGGGGGTGGAGATTCCCAAGCTTCCAGTCATGGCTTGCCCTTTCTGGTGACCAACCCCCATCCAGGAGTCTTCCAGGAGCCCATTAAGAGCCACCTTATCAGAACAAAAACATTCCTTTCATCCAGGAATTCCAAGGCATTTAGGTGTCAGGTGCTCCTATCACTTAGAAAATGCAAAGGTCTCAGGAGCTGTGTCAGGAACAGGGGTCAAAGACTGTTACAACAAAAGATTCTCCTAGTACTTTTATTTACAGGGGGTTTGGGGGTCTGAACCCAGGGATAGAGACATATACTTATACAGAAGGGTAGGTGGGAGGGTCCCCTGGAGCTTTCAACAACCTGCCAGGCCCAGAGAATAGTGTACATATGTATTAGTTCACATTCAGGCATAAGAATAAACACCCCATGAAATGGTCTTAAGTCTGACATCTCCCCTGCTTCTGCCAGATCACTGGAGAGGGAGGCCTGGCTCAGCAGAGCTGAGACTTCAGGCTCCCCCAGCAGGACCTCAGCCTCTTCCTCCAAGAGCAGGGTGCCTGGTGATTCCATCAGGCTCCACGCACATTTATTGAATGAATGAATAAGTGAGTGAATGAACAAACGAATATGGCTTATGGACCCTTTAATGGGATCCTTTTCTTTTTTATTTATTAATAAGAGATTCTCCTTTTAAAAGTAGCACTTCCTGAACACATGTAACATGTCAGAGGTTACTCATATCATATGGGATTCAAAGAATTTTCTTTCCTTATACAAAAACAGAAGATGGAGACCTGCTTTATAGCCACTTTGCTTTTCCTGTCATAGTGAGTGAGAGGACCAGATGCTGTGCACACCCTTTGGGCACCTCAGGAACGTGGTGGGAACAAAAGAAGGCTGTTAGGTGTTGAATTGTGTCCTTCCAAAAAAGATGTTAAAGTCTTAAATTCCAATGCCTCAGAATGGAAATTATTTGCAGATAGGGTTGTTTCAAATGGAATTAGTTAACATGAGGTCGTTCTGGAGTAGGATGGGCCCCTAATCCATTATTACAGGTATCCTTATGAGAAGACAGCCATGTGAAGACACACACAGGGCAAAGGCCATGTGAAGACAGAGGACTGGAGTGATGCATCTGCAAGTCCAGGAACGCCTGTGGCTACCAGAGGCTAGGAGAGATGCATGGGACAGATTTTTGCTCAGAAGGGCCACCTGGCCAATACCTTGATTTCAGACTTCGAGGCTGCAGAACTGAGACCAATAAGGCTCTGTTGCTTTAAGCTGCCCAGTGGTTGGTTCTTTGTTGTAGCTGCCCCAGCAAACTAATACAGAGACCAACACAGAGTCACGGACTTAGGCATTCTCAGCATTGCTCCAAGACTTCGTAAAATCTAGTCCCTAAACAGTGTAGCTTGGACGGAAGCCAGAATGAATGAGCCCCACTTATCTCAGTGAATGTGGAGGGCCATTTATATTTTCTGACAGCTACAGTCAGGTTGAACTTCGAACCAGCACATGTTTGTACCTAATCAGCACTCAGGAAATCCACGAGGAGTGATGAATCTGGGCATAGAGCTGGTCGGACTACCCCCACTTTTTCTCAAAAGCAAGGAAAGGTTGGTACTGGGGGTAGGGGGACAGGCATTTGCTGGATTTTAAACTCTTCCCAAAGCTTTGTATGAGATCAAAACCCAGGTGTGAGAATTCCACTTGGCAAATATCCACAACAGCTTGGTCTTAAGATCTTGGATGTTCTAATGGATTTAAAACTTCAACTTTTCCTTAAAGATTTCTACAGATGCTCCCAAACTTAATGGATTGACTTGTCATTCAGAGAGAGTACCCAATTTCTCTGCCATAGAATTCTAAGCAGAAGCAACATGTTCACAGGCCTTCCCTAGAGGCCCCTGTGAAATGCAAATTATCAGCCTCTCCACCGAAATCGCTCTGCAAGGGGAACAGGTGGATGAAGCTACAATGGATCTTTTCTGGAGCAGTGATGTGATGTTCACAACCCTGGCCCACTGACAGCCTTTAATTACAATCCAGCCCTCCAAGTTCAACCAGAGAAGATCAGTGTGGGAAGCCGTGTGGCGGAGGGTCTGTGCCGGAGTTCCAACAGCTCTGGTGGAAATGCACACTGGTCTCAGCTGCTCCTCCGGGGAACCGGCAGACACACACCTCCTGGTGGACGAGTGGCTGAAGGCAAGGCTGCTTAGCCATGCTCTGGTGGGTTTAAGGAGACAATACCTGAGGAAGGACGTTCTAGTGAGACCTGAAATACAGGATGTACTTGCTGGCTGGCACATGCCGTGTCTTTGCAGATGAAAACACTTAACCCATTCCATTCAAGATCAGCTCAATTTTCCAAAGGGGCAGAATTTCAGAATATATTATTTGAATTATTCAGGAGAGATTTATTCACTAGCACCAAGATAGGAGATATGTCAACTAAATTATAATTATGTTTCTCTAAAGATATCCACTGACATTCCTTTTAATTTTTTTTAACTTGCAAGGAGAAGTCAGATTGTGTATTTATGGAGAGCCAGCTTCAATATTCTGAGTGGCAGAATGAAAAATTAATTTTCTTCAAATACATTACTGAATAGTTAACTATATCTCAGTAAGTTATTTGTTTAATATACTTGGGTCCTCTTCAAAGAGCCTATGATTTATTCTCATCTTTGCCAAGAGGTAACTTTCAAAAGCACAGGCCTAAGGACAGGAAACAGGAGTTCTGGGCCCCAGCCTTTCCACTAATAAGCTGTTTCACCTGGAGCAAGTCCCTGGGCCCAGCAGGCTGGTGAAGGCTCCAGGGGACCCTCCCACCTACTCTTCCTCAGCTGCCCACAGATGTCAGCCTCCCTGAGGATGAAGAGGGCGACATGTGACTGCTCATTGCTATTTATCTGCCTAGTAGAGAACGAGAGGAGAAATCAAGCATGAAAAGAAACATTTTTGCACCAAAGTAATCCCTCCTTTCATTCCCCCCTCGGATCCTTGTTTCCCCTGTCAAGTCCCTAGGGAATTGAGGGAATTCTGTTGGGAGATGCCTCCCTCCTTCTGCGCAGTTCTCCCTCTCTTTGCCTGAAGCCATGGAGGCTGAGAGCTCCCTAGGACAGGGCAGTCCTACTTGACCAACATAAATCTTCACCACCCCACCTCTTTATCTTCACACGTCCCTCCTTATGCTGCTGCCTGGGCCTCTGGGTTCTTTAGCCACTCCCTTCACCTGTCTTCAGAGAGATCATTTGGCAACTGGTACCCCAGGATTTGATTCCCTTTGTGGGCAAAAAAGCTATGTGCCCAGTAACAGAGAAAGTGGCTTCAGGAGAGAGCAGACGGGGGCTTTGCAGAGTTTGGCTGCTGTTCATTCGTGCAATCAACATTCATCGAGAACCTACCACATACCGTGCCCCCGTGGATCCCAGATTCAAGGACTGCCCTGACCAACGGGATAGCCGCTAGCTGTGCATGTCTGTCAAGCAGTTGAAACGTGGCGAGTCTGAACTGAGATGCACTGTGAGTGTAACATACACAATGGATTGCAAGAACTTAGTAAGAAAAGCAAAATGTAAAATGTTAATGATTTTTAATATTGGTTACAGGGGTACTTAATTTTATTGTGCTTCTATTTATTTCACTTCAATTTTACAAATTGAAGATTTGTGGCAATGCTGCATCAAGCAAGTCTATCCATTTCTCCAGCCATATTCACTCAGTTCATGTCTCTGTGTCACATCTTGGTAATTTTCACAATATTTCAAACTTCTTCTTACTGTTATATTTTTATGATAATCTGTGATCAGTGATCTTTGATGTTAACA
Organism: Trachops cirrhosus; assembly: GCA_028533065.1. Taxonomy (NCBI): domain Eukaryota; kingdom Metazoa; phylum Chordata; class Mammalia; order Chiroptera; family Phyllostomidae; genus Trachops; species Trachops cirrhosus. The sequence goes on from CM052544.1 coordinate 32,499,827, forward strand.
CTTTGATGTTACTATTACAATTGTTTTGGGGGACACAAACCATGCCCATATAAGATGGCAAACTTAATCGATAAATGTTGTTTGTGTACTGACTGCTTCACTGACCAGCTGTTCCCCCATCTCTCTCCCTCTTCTTGAGCCTCCCTATTTTCTGAAACATAAAGTATTTAAACTAGACCAATTAATGACCTTACAATGGCCTCTAAGTGTTCGAGTGGAAGGGAGAGTCACATTTCTCTCACTTAAATCAAAAGCAACAAATGATTAAGCTTAGTGAGAAAAGCATGTCAAAAGCCAAGACAGACCAAAAGCTAGGCCTCTTGTACTAGTTAGCCAAGTTGTGAATGCAAAGGAAAAGTCATCAAAGGAAATTAAAAGTGTTACTCTGGGGAACAGACTAATGATGAGTAAGTGTAACCACCTTATTGCTGATACAGAAAAAAGTTTCAGTGGTCTGGAAAGAAGATCAAACCAGCCACAATATTCCCTTAAGCCAAACTCTTCAATTCGGTGAAGCTGTGGAAGAAAAGTTTGAAGGCAGCAGAGACTGTTTTGTGAGGTTTAAGGAAAGAAGCCATTTCCATAACATCAAAGAGCACAGGGAAGTGGCAAGTGCTGGTGTAGAAACTGCAACAAATTATCCAGAAGATCGAGCCAAGATAATTAATGAAAGTAGCTACACTAAGCAATAGATTTCCAATGTGGATGAAACATCCTTATACTGGAAGAAGACACTATCTAGGAATTTCATACCTGGAGAGAAGTCAATGCCTGGCTTCAAAGCTTCAAAGGACAGGCTGACTCTCTCCTCAGGGGCTAATGAAACTGGTGACTAAGTAGAAGCCAATGCTCATTTGTCGCTCTAAAAATCCTTTTAAAAAGAATTATGCTAAATTTACTCTGCCTGTGTTCTATAAATGCAACAACAAAGTCTGGATGGGGCTGCACATCTATTTACAACGTGGTTTGCTGAATATTTTAAGCCCACTGCTCAGAAAAAAAGATTCCTTTCAAAATGTTACTGCTCATTGACAAGGCATCTAGTCACCCAAGAGCTCTGATGGAGACGTACATGAGACTGTTTTCATACCTGATAACACAACATCTATTCTACAGCTCTTGAATCAAGGAATAATTTTTTACTTTCAAGTTGTGTTATGTAAGAAATACATTTTGAAGGCTATAGCTACCATAGGTAGTGATTCCTATGATAGATCTGGGCAAAGTACATTGAAAACCTTTTGGAAAGGATTCACCATTCTAAATGCAATTAAGAACATTCATGATTCATGGGAAGAGGTCAAAATATCAACATTAACAGGGTTTTGGAAGAAGTTGACTCCAACCCCTATAGATGACTTTGAGGAGTTCGAGACTTCAGTGGAGGAAATAACTGCAGGTGTTGGAGAAATAGAAGTGGAGCCTGAAGATGGGACTGAATTTCTGCAACCTCGTGATAAAACTTTAATGGATAAGGAGTGGCTTCTTACAGATCAGCAAAGAAAGTAGTTTTTTGAGATGGGATCTACTCCTGATGAAAATGCTGTGAAGACTGTTGAAATAACAGCAAAGGATTTAGAATATTACATAAACTTAGTTGATAAAGCAACAGCAGTGTTTGAGAGGAAAGTTGACTCCAATTTTGAAAGAAGTTCTACTGTGGGTAAAGCGCTATCAAATGGCATCACATACTACAGAGAAATCGTTTATGAAAGGAAGAGTCAATCAATGCAGTAATCTTCACTGTCATATTGTTTTAAGAAATTGCCACAGACACACCATTCTACAACCACCACCCTCATCAGTCAGCAACATGAAGGTAAGACCCTTCACCAGCAAAAAATATTACAACTACCTGAAGGCTCAGATGATAGTTAGCAATTTTAGCAATAAAGTATTTTTAATAAGGTATGTACATGTTTAAACATGTTATCATACACTTAAGGCTACAGTATAATGAAAACACAGCTTTTATGTGTCCTGAGAAACCAAAATATTCACGTGACTTTCTTTATTGCAATATTCACTTTATTGCAGTGGTCTGCAACCAAACCCACAATATCTCTGAGGGTGCCTCTATGTGTCGAAGTTATAAATAGATATATTGAATTAAATAAAGTATATTATTAAAATTAATTTCACTTTTTTTTAGCTTTTTAATGTGACTAGTAGAAAATGTGAAATTACATTTGTGCCTTGAGTGTTGTGAGGGACTTAGGAGGGTGGGGTAGGCAGCAGATGGTGCAGGCTGGTACAGTGGAAGTAGCACTGGTGACTTGGTGGGGAGAGACACAGCACAAGCTGGCTGGGCATTTCTTGAACTGAGTGGGCAGAGGGCAGAAACCTCATGGCAAGAATAATGTAAGTAATTGGGGATAAAAAGGAGCAGGCACAATACCATTTAGTAACACCTACATTTTTTGAGCACTCACTATTTCAGGCACTATTCTAAGTGTTGTACACATACTAACTTATTTATCTTCACAACCAGTGAGGTGGTTACTGTTATATCTATTTTGCAGAGGAGGAAACTGAAGCTCAGAAAGGGAATGTGATTTGCCTGAGGTCACACAACTAGGGAGTGGTCAAATCAGAGTTTGAACCCAGGAGGCCTGGTTCCAGAGCCTCAGGGTTGAAGTATAGCCCTTCTCTAGGGTCAGGCTGAGGGGTGAGCACTTTGTCTGTGGGGAATGGAGATCCCCACAGATTTGGGGCAGCACAGAGCCTGGTCTGAGTAGACAGGAAGACTAACCTGGGGGCAAGAAGTTTGGGGTGCACGTGAAAGCATGCTGGCAGCAGTGGGCCTGGGAAAAGGGCAGAGGCTGATGCCTCCCTGGCATCTGCTCTGTCCAATCCTCTGGCCACCATATCACAAGCTCTCCCTGAGCCTCTGTGTCCAAGCCACATGGCCATTGCGTGCATGTTCCTCTGCCTCGAATGTTCTTACCCCCACTGGTCCATTCACCTGCCTCCTTTCCTTCACCATCACTTCCTGATCTCCAGAAGTAGGTCAAATCTCCTAATTATAGGCTCATACATACCTGTAATGTTACATTTATTTATGTGAGTTTTTTATTTTGTCTATTCCCTCAGGGAAGGAACTGCATCTATTTTTGCTCACTTTATATACTCAACACCTACAGTAGCTCATGACCTATAATTGCTACTAGTAAATATTCATTGCATAAATAAATCTTCCTTCAACACAGGTGTTCTAACCATTTCACAGATGAAGAAACTGGCACTCAGCCAGTTTAAGAAACTTGCCCCAGGTCATAGTCCAGCTAAGACAGTAAGCTGAAATGTCTCCTGAGCTGATTCACTTCCAAGCCACTGCCACTTGGTGGGAATACAAGGAGATGCCACTACCCCCAGAATGGGCATTGAAGCCAGAGGCCAGTGAGGAGGCCTGAGCAACATGTGTCCACACTTCCCAAGCTAGGGTCTTATCAGGACTCACCATATTTGATGACCTTCACCCTCCTTACTTTTCCCCACAAGGTTCTCATCCCTCATCCAGAAATCTCCATGTCTGTTGGGCCTTCTTAGCCCCTCCTCTTGGAGCGCCAGCCTGGTGAGGTTGCCAGAACTCTGAGTATCTGACACAGATATGCCCTTATTCCAAGGGCCATGCTCCAGTTTTTGAGTTGGACCCTCAAATTCCCCTTTTCTATAGGAACAATTTCCACTGTTGATGACTGTTACTGTAATCATTCATCCATTTGTTCATTCAGTCAGCAGTCACTCTATAATAGCTCATTACTTAGTGCCTATCATATCCTTTACACTGTACCTTGAAGCTCTCACAGGTTATTGCAGGATGGGAAGCACTCACAGGATGGGACTCTAACCACCTCAGCCCTATCTCAGGAGGCAGAGGTCTCCAAGCGAAGCCTTTCAGAACCACCTGGAAGTCCTGTTGGATGGAAGACTCCCGACCCCACCCCCAAAGTTTCTGAGTCAAAGAGTTTGGGGTGGAACCTGAGATTACATTTCTAACAAGTTCCTAGGTGTCTTAGCTCAGGCTGCTATAACAAAGTATTATAAACTGGGTAGTTAATACAGCAGACATTTATTTTCTCACAGTTCTGGAGGCTGGGTAGTCCAAGGTCAAAGTGCTGGCTGACTCAGTTTTTGGTGAGAGCCCTCTTTCTGGCTGATAGAGCACTGAGAGAGAGAGAGAGAGAGAGAGAGAGAGAGAGAGAGAGAGAGAGAGAGAGAGATGGAGAGAGAGAGATGGAGGGAGGGAGGGAGAAAGAGAACTCCGGTCTGCCTTCCTCTTCTTCTAAGGGCACTAATCCCATCACGGTTCCCACCCTCATGAAATCACCTAAACCTAATTATCTCCCCAAGGCCTCGTCTCCAAATACTATCTCATTAGGAGTTAGGGCTTTAATACACAAATCCGAGGGGGTCAGTCTATAATACCAGGTCACGCTGATGTTCCTGGTTTAAGAACCACACTTTGAGAATAATTGCTCCAAGGAGTCTAGCTAATAGAAACCTGTTTAACTCTGTTAAATGAACTTTTCCAAAACATTTTGACCCTGGACACTTGTTCGTGCAACATCTTGCAGGAAATGTTTGAGAAAACTCCAGTTGGGAAAGAAACCTGAAAGGGTCTGAAGAGAACACTTTCCCAAGTGACAGCTAGTGAGGGACCTCATCTCCCCTGGCTGGTCCTGTCTCTCTACCTCGCTTCTGGGAGAGACACAGCACAATCCTCACTTCACTGAGAACAAACTTTCTGCCCTTACTTCTGACTCCTATGTCAACCCCATCCATCTACCTCCATGGGGCTTTGCAGAATATTCAGATCAGGTGCAGGCTGAGCAAGAGAAGCTTTAACTTGAATAAGAGACTAATGGAAGTGCATTTTTTAATATATGAAAATGAGCCCATCAGTAAGAGCTGGAAGTTGAGTAATCTTCCCAGGCTGTCATCCAAGGGTAAAGAAGGAAGAGTTGGTTGACATTGTTTAAAGACAGTGGTGGGAAAGAATAAACCAGCTGGTCCAGTAAGCTAATCACACAGGCAAAAAATCATAGCATGGTGCCAGGGTACCAGGCATATCCTCAGGGCATAAAACACAGATGTGCTTTCTCTCCGCATGGATAAATTTAAATCCTGAGTGCTAATAATTCTTGCACAAATTGCACACATTTCAAGGGCAGCTTTCCAGGATTGTTTTGGGGCTTTGCCTAAATATTACTCAACCAAGTTGTAAATGGAGGTGGTCTCTTTGACACTGGCTAGCTTTCATATCCCCTTCTCCCCGTACTCTGCCCCCCAGAGTCAGCAATTGCTTTTTGACAGAAGGCCCAGAGGGTGCTTTCTGAGCTGTCATCATCACCCTCCGCTGAAAACACACTGCACTTCTCCCTGCCCATTCAGAAGTGCAGGCGACCTCCTGGGAAGATCTTAAATAGATTTGCAAATAAGAGTAGCATCTTTGCTTTGGCATGAAGTTGATCTTGGCACTCATCAAAACCTCCTCTTTCTAATGTTCCAAAACAGTGGGCTGAGGCCAAACAGCCTTGCAAGTCTGCTGTGAGAACCCGGTTTGCATGGTTTCAGTCCTCCTGGTTCAATAACTCTCCATTTCCAGAAACAAAGCTCAGTTTTGGCCTACCCTTCAAATGTGTCCTGTGGGACAGGGACTTCCATAGCTCTGTGTCCACTGTCATCTGAATTTCACACATGATAATGCTGTTGAAGTAAAGAATGGCTTTCTGGAACGCAAGGCACTAAGATGAAGTCACACACTCGTTAGCGGGCACACAAGGCCCTTGGGAGCCCGGCCCACCATGCTCACCAGCTCACCTCCCACACACACATCTGACAGGAGGTTTGCTGGACTGTGTCCTTCTGAGCCATAGAATCCGTCTCTTAACTGCTTTATCAAATTGATCATTGTGCTATAATTTCATCTACCTTTCAATGCCCTAATTCTGTTTGCAGCCTGTGTTTAATTTAACAATCTATTTCTGTTTCAACAGCTGTCTTTTATTTCTGGAATTTTTATTTGGTTTGTTTTCAAACCCGCCTTCCCCTCTCCCTTGTCAATTGCTCCATTTTCTCTGGTTCCTGGCATTTGAATGTGTTTATTTTTTTTGTCTGTGTATTCTCACACATGCAAAGAGTAGTTTCTTCTCTGCTTTGTAAGTTTTTACTGTAAGCTTATCTCGGACAGGAATTGTTCTACTCAGGCCCTGGGTTGTGGGGACATGTCTGGGGACAGGTTTTGAGTATGTTTTCGCCAGGATCCCTAAAGACCATAACAGACACGTTTTTAAGTTATTTCTGCGTTCTGGATTTCCACACCACGTGGGCTGGTACCTGTGGACCCAGTGCCCAAGCACAGGTTGCAGGCTGCTGGGTGGGCCTACTTCCCGCAGCCCTAGGTTGATGGCAGTGGTTGTCCCAGGACGGGGCTTCAGACAGTCCCTTTGCCGCTGGGGGCTTCATGGAAACATACATGCCACACAGGCTTTCCTTGCATGAAGGACCTGAGTCTCCATTCCTCATTCCCATGGGCTTTGAAAGCGTGACTGAACAGAGTGGGCCGAGTCCCCTCAAGTGGCCACTGTTTCAACTCTCAGATGCGGCTTTGTTTTTGCAGGGGCAAGGTGAGGGGGCAGTTCTTCTAAGGAGTTCTCTTTCTAGATCTCTTATTTTTATCTTATTTTGTTTTATTGTTGTTATATTTTATCCAGAATCTCAATGTATTTGGAAAAGGAAAGGGGTTTCCATACCTGCTTAGGCTGAAAATATGTGTGAAGTATTGTGCAAGGCTTATTTTAGCTTGATTGACACATTCGCCCTATGATACAGATCTGATTAATATCCTCACTGTACAGGCAACGGAGCCAAGATTTAAGGAGGTTCAGTTAGTTTTCCAAAGTCCAGAACACGATTCCCCAGAACTTGCTAAAGCAGGGGTGGCACCAGCCCGTTACCCACAGGCCCGGCCTGCGTGCCCCCTCCAGCACCTCCTTTGTGGCCCTGCCATGTCACTCGTGCCAGCCTCTGCCCCATGGCAGCCGGTCGAGAGAAGGCTGCTCACTCTGTTTGACCCACACTCACACCAAGGCTTTCTCATCATTCGCCTGCTATAAGTGGTCTCCTTTCCTTGATCAAATGATTTCCACCTTACAGAACCTGCCCCAGACACACTTTCTCAACCTCACCCCTCTCTGGTACAAATTGTAAGTTCTGGATAGGAGTGAGGGTAGAGAGGTGAGAATGGATGAGAGAAGCATCATCAGAACCTGGCAGTAAATTAAGTAGAGGGAGAGGAGTTGGGGAGTCCAAAGCAATGCCCAGTGTTCTGGCTTGGATGACTGACCAGATGAGGAATCATTTGCTGAGGGGGAATACAGGAGAAGGAGCGGGTGAGGCTGGAGCATGGAGGGTGTTCAGCTCAATTTTGGACAGAATGAGTTTAAAGTACCTATGGAACATCAAGTGGGGCCATTCAAGGACAATCTGACATACAAGTTCACCACTCCAGAGAGCAGCCTCTGCTGAAGATCCTAATTTGGCAGGGAGTGTGAGAGGCTGAGCCACGGTTGTGTGTGAAATGGAAAGGCACACACACACTGTATGTGTGTGTGTATGTAACATTTATTCCTATAAATTCCTTGAGATTAGAAACCATGCCATTTTTTCCTATTTATTTTCTAAAGGGGCCTAAGACACAACTGCCAGCCCTTGTACAGCGAGGATTAAATAGTATAAAGAATCTGAAACGCTGCTTCAAAATGGAAAAACGTGTTCCGAGATTAATTGTTGTTATGACTACCACCCTCCTCCTCCCTCCCAGAAATGCCCGGACCTCCTGTTGCCTACAAAATAAAAATAGTCCACATCCTTGGGCCTCACCTCTAGGTCTATCCTTGCAGCCTCATCCCTCCAAGCTCTGTGTCTTTGCCCCTTTCCTCTTCCCAGTGCAACCAGACACCCCTCCTCTACTGGGTTAACCTGGCACCTTGCAAAATCTGTGCATGAATCACAAAAAGGGTTTTGTCAGTTCTATGACTGGACTGGAAGCTCCAAAAAGGTAAGTGCTTTCTTTCATTCACAATGCAGGATATACATTCAGTAAATGTCCGCAGAAGCGAGTGAATGAGTGAATTGCTACTTGCCCCAAACTTTCTTTGGCAACAGAAAAGAGAGATAAATAATTAAAGGAATACAAGGTTTCTGCTCCATTTACCTGGATTTTTTTTTCTTGCTGTCTATTCCTAATGAAATCTTAACAGCCCTTCCATATCCACCCTAGATACCACCTTCTCCCAGCCAGAAGTCATCTCTCCCCTCCCTGGAATCTCACAGTGCTTTACACCAAGTCCATAACTCTAACCTCGGTCCCCATTACATTTGGGTCTTTTGTGTACTTGGTACCATTAGATTGAAGCTCACGAAGGCAAAGCACATATCTGACAAGCACTGCATCCTGTGCAGCCCCCAGCACACTCCCTAGCACACGGCGGTTGGTAGTTAAGTGCATGGCACCTTGAGTAGCTGCATTCAGAAGTACCTGATTTACTGGGAGAACCAACTTGGAACTTCCAGTGTGGCATTTAAAAGACATTTGGGCCAACCCCTCAGCTGTCTGGCCTGCTCCTCCCCTCCCGAGGAAGGCTTTCCTGGCACTGGACTCATCCTGGAGTGCCAGCCCCCTCCCAAGTCAGACTGCCTTTGATGTTGTCCCTGTTATAATTCCTCAACCTCTGTCCCTGGATCGCTGGTCTCTGATTTACTCACCAGCTGAGCAGCAGCTGCAGCGCCCACCTCAGGAATACACCTGCAGGTTTTCAGAGAGCAGAGTGCCTTTGGTCCAGCTGAGGCTTCGAACATCAGGGATGACATTGGTCATGCTTAGTGTGTGTATATTCTCCAGTGACTCACAAACAATTGGGAATTAAAGTGTTTCTCTTCCCCCAGGAAAGGTCACTTTGCCTGATTCCTTTCTTTCTTGGTTGAGCTATGCATCAACACATTTATTTTTGCTTCCTCCTGGCTTGGTCATTTTTCAACTACAGTTTGTCGCTGCAGTTCTAGCAGAGGGTTAATGCAGGTTTCTCCTTGATCATAGATCCACATTTATGAAGCCCTAATTAGGCATTTCCTTTAGGTGCCTTCATAGATTACTTGGTGTGAGAAGTCTGCAGGCATAAACCTAGTCTGAGCTAAAAGCCTGTTGGGTATCCAATTAGAAGCTAACTGGGGAAGTTTCTAATCATTCATATCTCTTGAGTCTTTCTCCCCATTCACAGAAGGCCCTTCCCTTTTGACCTTGGATACTATAAATCTTGCCATCTTTCATGACCCACATTAAAATGAGATGAATGTATCCCCTTCCAAAACACCAGGAGTTTATCCTTTCTTAGTGCCTAATGTGGTAAGGGTACAATGCATGAGCACTCTCCAACTCTCAGGGCAGGAGTCTAAATTGGCACAACCCTTTGTAGAAGAAAACCAAAACAATACGTGTCAAGAGCCTTCAACATACCTGTTACCTTTGACCCCATAATTCCACTTCCAGAAATCTTTCCCATGGATATCATCAGAGATGCAGACAAATATCTATGCACAAAGAAATGCATTACAGCATCATTTATAATTGCAGGTACATATGAATACCTGATAATTGGAGAATGTTTAAGTATACCGTAGTATATCCATATTCTACAGCCATCTAAAATGAAGTTGGTAAAGGTATTTTAATGCTGACATTAAGCAAAACCAGCACACTTTCAAATCATATACACAGTGTGATCCAAGCAGACCTTTCCGAGCTGTTGTTTCACAGGATATTTACAGGAATGCTATAAATAGAAAAGGTCCATTTTCCAGCAAGGTTGGAATGTTATTATAGGCATGTACGCTGAGGCTGCTGGGAGTCTTGGATATGTTAATGAAATTTGAAATTAAAAAAACAACGAAGCCGGGTGTACAAGGTCGCTGTTTTTATGCAGGCCACCACGGGGCCTGCTCCTCGCACTTCAGAAAAGCCGGGCAGGGGGCTGCCTAGGAGAGGCTGTAATGTTGAGAGGAGTCACTGCTGCTATTGAGTTATGGGACTATTTTACTTCTCCCTTGGAATTTTTTGTACTGTCCTACAAAAATGTTACAAGTGTTTTGAGAGAAAGTGAGCCAAAGGATCTCCCTCCATCCCTCTTTGGCAGACTTGAAACGCAGTAGAGGCAGCTGGCACGTGGATCTAACAAGGCAGTCACGCTCCAGAGGATGTGTCCTGTGCAGGTGGTGATGGTGGCCAGGATGAGGGAGAACCCCAGGGCTGTCTGGTTGACTCTCAAGCTCTGCCTATGTTTCAAAGGACATGTGGTGTTGTCGGGGTCCCTCTGTGCTCTAAGACTGACCAGAGGGTTCCTGATGCCTCAGAGAACATCCTCAGGATGTGAACCATATTCCAGGTTCTGGAATATGCTGCCTGGCTGTTGATTGCAAACCTCATGACCAGGGTGCATTGGGCCTCCTTGGGTTGGATGCTTCCTCATTTACATACTCTTCCTAGTTGCTCCCTCTTTTATCACCCCTAGACTGTGGTTCCAGCTCTTCATTTTTGCCACATCTACCCCACTGGATCAACTCCACTACAGCCACACAGGCCCAGCCTATGTGAGAGCCTTGCTCCCAGCCCAGTATCTGGTCTCAGGCATTGAGCAGGAGGGGAGTGTAAATTGGGTTAGGGCTTCTAGTGAGGTGTAATAGGCACTGAGCTATAAAACCAGTGGATTGTCACAGGACTTTGGAGACATCTGCCTGGGCCTCTTCTGCTTATCTTCCATTGGCCCCTAAAATATTCATCAGGCTTTATCAGACTAATGGGCTTCAAAAGGAGCAATTTTCTGAGACATGAGACAGGACAATATAAAAAGAACATTAAGGAAAAAATTCTTATTGCAAAATGAAAGGGAAAAGATCATTTAGCATCCCTGTTGGTGTTATCTATTCATGAGAAACAGCACATTTAATCCAATGTGGGATGTAGGGAGGGCTTTGATGCCCTCACCTTGGGGTCACCTTCATGCAGAACTCATCTGTCTCTGCTGTCACAGATGGCAGGGGCCATGGAGACAAGAAGACACAGATGAGAGACATTTCAGAGGGGAATTTCACAGGATGCAGAGGGATTACAGGGAGAGGGAGTGTGGAGGAGAGAGAGTCTAACATGACTCCCAAGGCACTCGCTTAGAGGATTGGAGGGAGGGGAGCATCATTCTTCAGCCTTTCTTCCTTGTATGCTTTCTATCTTGATTTCTATTTTGGATCATGCCAAACTCATGGGAGTTTAGTCCCTTGAGGTCATGAATTGTGACTCCCTCCTGGTCTCCAATGTCCCTACCCATCTATTGGGGTTAAGTTTTTGTTCCCAGCCCTAAGACCACAAGTCTCAGGAATAAAATGTCTCAGGAATAAAATGTGAGGGGACACATATGTAAGAGTGTTCTGCACCAAGTCCAGACCAGGGGGATCTATTTTCTGTTCTTCTCTGCCTCTCCAGGTACTCCAAGGTAGGAAGACTATCTCTCTCAGCATTTATTTTGCTTGAGTCTAACAGAGCATGAGATTACAACAGTTCCACAGGCAAACCTTACTATAGAGACAAAGACAAAGGGATTGGAGGGCTCCTATTGTCCTGCATCTCATGTCTCTTCCTCTTGTCCTGTTCATTGCCTCTCTCTCACTTCTCTCTAACTCCTAATTCTTTCCTCTTCCATTTTCTTCTTTCTTTGTTCCTTCCTCCTCCCCTTCTCTATCTTCATCTTCATTTCTACTTTTGATCTAGCTTCTTTCTTTTTATAGCTCCCTCTATCCCCAAACTTAGAAAAATAATTCCAATTTAACTTTTTCTCTACTAAAGAACTAAGAAAAATTTTTATACAAAAAAAATTTAAGCTGATACCCTTACCTGTCCACCAACAGCTTGCTGGCCTATACATCTGGTAATTATGTGATCAAGATGACTTGCCACAATCAAATGTTTGCCTGATGATTGGATCCTTAGGCATTCCTCTACCTGCATTGTTTGCCTCATCCTGTTTGATGTGAGCTTCTATAAACTCAGCATATACCAGTCACTATGTTGACTGAGTTGTTTGCAATAAAAATTGTTGACCCAAAAATGCCTTCTCTCCCTTTCATAATTAGAATGAAAGCTTTTTTGATATTTCATTGCATATTCAACTTCAAGTGTTGCTTCTCTTTCTTTTCATTAGATTTGTGACAAAGAGTGGCATTACTATGTCATCAATGTGGAGTTTCCTGTGGTTACCTTATACATGGATGGAGCGACATATGAACCATACCTGGTGACCAACGACTGGCCCATTCATCCGTCTCACATAGCCATGCAACTTACAGTCGGCGCATGTTGGCAAGGTAACGCCAAACCAAACCCTTCTCCCTAGCCCATCTGTGTACAATCCATGAAAGGTACTGACAGAGAAAAGGGAAAAGCAAATGGTTTTGGAGTTGACCAAGAAAATTTACTGTCACTTACTAATAAAACAGGACTTATAAAAATAAGGATTTATCCAGACACTAAGCTTGTGTAGTAATACAACACTTGGTTGGAAACCAGATTTTGATTTTAGATAAACATGAGCAGTTCCATGGTTGCCTCTGAGTTACTGATGCCTTTTATCATTCTAGACCCTCATCCAGTTCCAAACTGGAACTATGAATGAGAAAAGGCTGAATATAGAATCTTGTATCAAAATGGCCAGTTGGCTTTGTTTAGTGCCACGTTGGTCAGGAGCCGAAGACCTTCCTTTATCCCCACATGAGTTGCCCAAGCCCCCAACCCTCTGTTCTGGGAGCTCACAAATATGCAAGGCTGTGGGAGAGAGATTTCTCAGAGGCATGAAGCCATGGGAGGCTACTGTAAGCCCCTTTCCTGCTCACTAAGGGCAGAGGCTCTTTGTTGCCTCCCCACCCTAAGCTCTCTGCTCTCTCCTCACTTCCTTTCCTCTAATACACAAACCTGGGCTAATCTCCTGTTTGGAATCAGGAAACCAGCTGTCTAAGGAACAGGCATGTAACCTTTCTGTCTTTCACTCAGATCCATTGAACTCTGTTTTTGCTCCCTTAAGGGCTGTTGGTGCCTTGAAGTACCAATGAGAGAGCAGAGGGGAAGGAAAACACTCCCCAAATAGGCAGATTAGTAGTCTGAGATGACTCAACCTCGTGTTGATGGACTCTGTGAAAGTTACTAAGATTGGTGACTGTGACCATTCACCATGGAAGACTGAAGAGAGAGGTGGATTGTAGTGTAAGAATATGCCTTCAGAGGCCCAGCCAACCAAAGGGTGAACTAGAGGAGACATAGGCCCCTCTGGGACAAAGAGTGACTTCTGGACCATTCCATGCACAAGAAGATGGAAGTAAGTGCACATAGCACAGCCCTGGAAGCAGTAGGAATACAAAACTCAGGAGGGAAATAAAGCATGAATGAGGCAAGGGAAGAAAATGCGCTCCTGAGCTGAGGTCACCTACTTGATGTCTGACATGTCACAGGGTAATAAAAAGTTCATTAAACATTTCAGCAGAACTTGATGAGAGTTTCTTCAGCATGGCAGAATTCCCTAGGATATCAGGAAACAGAGACTCTGTCATCTGGCAAGAGTCCATGAAACTAATTAGTATAGCAAGGCATTGATTTAGAGGTTTCACAGCACTCATTATTCACTGAACACAGCTGCACTAAAGCAATGGCCCTCTGGTGTGACTCAGCGCCCCAACGAAAACTACAGCAAACCTGTGGATATTTTGGAACATAGCCTGGATACTTCCCGTAATATAAGAGGGTCCTACTCCCATCCTCACCATGAGCCTTATCATGACTTTGCTTAGAGGCCCTCAAAGAGCACATGCAGATAGATTCCTATCACCCTATCCTGCAATGGATACCTGCCCCCACTTCTACAAGGCCAGCTACTACCACTGCTGATTAGTTTCATGCTCACTGGGTAGGGAAACAACCCCACTGAAATAAAAAGTGATTTCATAAAGAATTAATATGATTTCTTTGAATCAAAATAGGCTAAGTTGTATTGCAGTGACAAGCAAGCCCCAATTCTCAGTTACTTAAAATAATTCTTGCTTCATATTCACTGAAAATCAGTGGAGGCTCTTCTCTGCTTTTACTTCATTCTGCATCCCCGGCAGGCAGAGCAGGCACATTGCTGGATACAGAGAAAGAAGAAAAAGAAAGCATGATGAATGGTGTACAAGCTCTTAAAGTTTTCACCTACAAGTGACACCAGTCATTTTTACTCACATTTTGTTGGCCAAAGCAACTCATGTGGCCACATGTAAGGACAGGGAAGTGAAATCTGCAATGTGACTGGAAGAAAAGCGGAACATTTTTATGAACAACGCTGATGAACACCACAGTCTGTGTACCTAGTCAACAGATATTTGTTTGACTGCCCTTAGCACATAAACAGATATAACCACTCTTCCCTAAATGAGACAACCCAAAAGTCCTACCTGTTACTGGCTCCCAGCTCAATGCCCAGGTTTTCTGAATGATTCCTGGTGATTTCTTCATCAGGGTGAGATGCATAGGAGGCTGTGTACCTGGCACAAATGTGGCTTCGCTTGATTTGGATAGACACCAATAGAATTATTTTTTCACAACCATAACTATCATCCTGTACACACACACACACACACACACACTATGAAACAGTGAAATGACATAGAATAACTAAAAACCACTTACACTAAAAAAGAGGAAGAACTTGAGGAATACAGTAGTCTTTGGTCCATAACAATTCTGAAATCACTCTGGGCAGATGCTGTATAGGCCGCTGTTCGAGGGTAGGGTGGGTTGTCTGTGGATCTGAAATCCACTCTCTCCTTTTCCAGTATCCTGGGCCTCATCTGAAGATCAAATTGTCACATCATATATAGCAGCTCTCATATCATATCTGATTATAATTTATTTAAAAGGTATTTTGTTGAAATATTTTTTAAATATTAAACCAAAGTATGTGTTTATTTTATAAGAATGTGGGAGGAAGAATGACTACTAGGGTATTCACTACATATTTCTGTCCTCTTCCCAGGTAGATGCTAGGACCTCTCTTTCTTGGAGTTAGATATAGTCATCTGACTTGCTTTGGCCAATTAAATGTGAGGAGAAGTGCCTTATGTCATTTCCTGGTGGATACTTTAAGAGCCAGTGTTACAAGGAGACTCTTTACATACCTGGGATGTTTACAGTCATATCAGAAAGTGCTATTTGTCACAGCTTGTAGATAAAGAAACTGAGCCTCTGAAGCCCTGGCTGGTGTAGCTCAGTGGATTGAGCACGGCCTGCGAACCAAAGGATCGAGGTTTGATTCCCAGTTAGGGCACATGCCTGGGTTGCAGGCCGGTTCCCAGCAGCGGACGCATGAGAAGCAACCACACACTGATATTTCTCTCCCTCTCTCCTTCCCTTCGCCTCTACAGATAAATAAATAAAATTTAAAAAATAAGAAAAAGAAAAAGAAACCAAACCTCTGAGAGGTGAAGTAGCTTATCCAAACTCACCGGACAAAATCAGCCTGATCCCATGTGTTCAAAGCATGTCTCCTTTCACTGTGACTCACTGTCCCCATTGCTGGTTGATCATTTTGTTGATGTGATAACACGTCTAGAAAATGCAGGAGCTGATGTGTATTAATATAAACACTATAAACCCTTTACCCTCTGACATATCCGACAACCCTGGAACCAAAAATCACAGGAGTTCTGCATGCCCTTTGCTAATTGCCTGCTATATCCTTCCTTAATTGGCCCTCCACAAATGAAATAAAAAAATTGTTTATGTTTTGGAGGCAGAAAATTTTGAGTTTGAGTCAAATCCAGATCCCAACCCTACCACTTACCAGCTGTGTGGACCCAGCAGAATTCCCAACTTCTCTGAGCTTTTATTTTCTTACCCATAAAACTAGAGTGATACCTACCTCACAGGGTTGTTACGAGTTAGGTGTTGGGCACATGGAGTGTGCTTGGCATGTTTGAGTCAAATAAAAGTGTAAATTTGAAAACATTTATGGCCCTCCCCTCCACCCACTCTCTGCTTCTTGCACTTAAACTCAATGTGGCAGCCACTTTGGAAGAGTACTCTCTGGCTTCTGTGATGCCAGCTTCCCATAGCTCCTTGCATGCCCAGGACTAATCTTCACACACAGACATGCCCTCTCAGCTCCATCTATAGATCAGGAAGACGGACACTGAGGCTCAAGAATAGTCAGAAGACAAGTACTAGAAGATAGGGCCTGTGGTGTAGGCAAGAACCTGATCATGCATATGTGGGTTTTGGAGATGATTTGGGTATTTTCCCTGACAGGAATGACAGTCCATTAATACATTTTCAGGATGGGAGAAAATCTTTTGAATCTTTAAAATTGGGCTTTATAGGATGAATAGGAGTTCACTAGAGGGATAAGAAAGGCAACAGCATATGCCATGGTAGGAAAGTGTGATACAGTCCTGCTCAGGGCACCTTATCACTGGAATGTACACGGACCAGAATGAGTAAAGAAGAGGCTGGGAAAAGGAGTTGAGAACAGACCGTAGGACGTCATACTGCCTCGTTGAGGAGCTTGGATTCACATGAATACTTACAACCTAGTTGGAGCCACATTTTGTCTTGGAAGGACATATCAAAAGCTCTGTCGGTAGGACATGGTGCTGTGAAGTTAATGGCCTGCAATGTGGCCCTTATCTCAGCACGTTTCTAAATCTCCCAAAGTCCACTTGTGTATATACTTTAAGCCCTCTGTGTGGACCTCTAATTGGGCCTACAATTGTGGGGAGTTTTTCAGGTGCTTTTGAGGTTGGCAAGGGAACTAGCTCCCATTTGCAAAATGTCCAACCGGGCTTTAACAATGGGGATGGAAAATAATTTGGTAGCAGCGACTTGTTGGGTGTTCCTGAGAGCTGGCTCCAGCACCGTTGCCGGGCAGTGCTTTGCGGTCCCGGTGAGCCCACTGTGTCCTTTCAGTGAATATGAAGGCCAGAGTAATCAGTGGACCTTCATTTCACTGGTATTTTTTCCAGTAATTAAAAAAATTGGAAGTTCACTTACACTTAAGAAATGTCACCAGTAAAGCCTAAAACATGGAGAAAAACTGTAGCAAGGATGGACCTCCTGTCACAAAAGAGTCCTGTTTTCTCTGTGTGGCCAATGCACAGCACCTTGCCATCACTTCTGTGCTCGGTGTCACACTGTTCTCAGCACACACTCAGTCTGAGCTGACTCAGAAATTGCAGCCATTTAAACAAATACCAGGTTCCTTGTCTCTTTCTGGGTCATGCCATGAGAGAAGATCACTTAAAATACGAATTAAGTTGTTCATTTCCTTAAATCCCCTACCCACCCAGCTCTAACAAATTCAAGCTCTACTCATACATAATAAAAATTGTATACTCACATCTGCTCGCCCCCGGACCTGTAAACTGGCCCAATCACGAAGGTACTCCAACCCCGAGATCCATGGGAGTGACTCAGGAAGGCTGCTGATTGTGCCAGACTGGACCTTAGGGGGCCCCGGGGTTTCAGGGAGGTGCCTTGGCAGGTGACACTTCAGGGCACCTCTCCCAGCACTGCAACCAGAGCAGCTGTTTTATCTGTTGCATGTGGCATCTGGACAAGAGTATTCTTGACAAAATGATGAAATGTGGCACTGCCTCAAGAAGCCACTACCCTGCTCCCTGACTGATCCTCATCTGTTCTTGATAGACTCATCATAGGTATCCCTACTCAGGCTCTGTCCCTAGCAACCACCTCATCCCTACCTCTGTTGGGGACTCTCTTCTAGCATTCTTGACCTTGGCATTCCTAGAGTGTCCAGCTTTTCCTACTCCTTACTGTGATACCCCTTTGTCTCAGATAAGGAAGGCTCTCTACCCTAGCTCCCGGTCTTACTGAGTTCTACCCCCTACTTAACAAATAAAGCATTGGGAGGTTGAAAAGGGGATGGTTTTATAAATTAGAACCTGTTAAGGGACAATTACAGAACCCCTACTATGGCTTTTGGGAGAAGCCAAGGCAAAAAATAGGAATGGTCAGAAAGGGGATAAAAAGGCAGAAATAATGCTGAGAGTTGCAGTAATCAATAGCACGTGATCCTCAGCCAGAGGGGAGCTAGAGCCACCTGTGGGCCTGAGATCTTATGTTCATTTCCAGGTCACAGCCTGCCAGACACTAAATGAGTGCAGACATGTGAAGTGCATGCCTTTATTTAATAAGCTTGGTCTAATTTAGTACAAATTCTCTTAATAAAGTCTGTGTTCAAATTATTCTGCATCCCTAGGGTCTGTGCTCTGGAAGAAAGAGGCACGTGCTAGCATAATCTGCTTTATGTTCGGGTGGCATTTCCCAAAGAGGGCCTTATGAAGCTCCCGTGCCACAGGAGGCCCCTTCCACAAGGAGGCCAAGGTCAAGTTTGGAAAACCGCACAAACCATTCCCACACCACCTCGTTGGAGAGTCACAATGCATGTTAAGTTATTAAAAGCTCTCAAAAGCCCACCAAGAAAGCAGTCTGTTTACATTGCTTAAACTAAATTCTTTAATCTTATTTCACTGTTGAACTCACTCTGTGAAATAGTGCTCCTGGAGCACTCTTTGGAAAACAACTCACTGGCGTTACTAATGCAGGTCTCCATCCCCTACCAGCTCATGAGTTTGCAAAGGCAAGGACTGTCTGCTCTCCTGGATTCTCCTCTCTTCACATGTCCCCTGCTCCAGGACCCAGAGAAGGTCAATAATTAATGTTTGTTTAATTATACCCTATTTCCAGATGGTTTTGACAAAAGTGTATTGTTCATGGTCTGACACACAGGAATGACCAGCAGTGTTTCTCTTAGCATTATCTGTGATGTTTTAAAAATCACGGAAAGGTTGTTCTAGGCCCTGGAATTAATTTGACATGAGCATATATTGCTTTAAAGGCAGTACAGATTAAATAAGCTTTAAAATTCAGTGATTCATGCCTGGAAACTCAGTATAACTGGGTTGTCATTCTAACTCTATACCTTTTTCTGAAGATTATGTCAATTAGAAAATTTGACAAGGGTCTTAGAGAAAAAGCAGTGTCATTTTAGCTTCTCCAAAGGACACACCAGAGGGGGAGTAAAAAAAGAGCAAGAGGCCACTGAAAAGAGAGACCGAGAAGCTTGCACAGTGCAG
Source organism: Trachops cirrhosus (assembly GCA_028533065.1). Classification (NCBI taxonomy): domain Eukaryota; kingdom Metazoa; phylum Chordata; class Mammalia; order Chiroptera; family Phyllostomidae; genus Trachops; species Trachops cirrhosus. The sequence goes on from CM052544.1 coordinate 32,519,048, forward strand.
TCCTGTCTAGGAGTTCGCAGGTCCTTGCTGCCCCCTGAACTAGCTGCCAGTTTTGAGCTCCTGCTCTGTGCTGACCTCTTAGCATCTTGTCTTTTAACAGCCCCTGTGGTGTGGATATGATTACAATTCCCATTTTGCTGATGAGAACACAAAGTCTCAGAGAAGACAAGTACCTTGGGTAAGGGTCACATGGAGCCTGGATTTGTGCCCAGGTCTGTGCCACCAGAGACCCCACCCTTAATTACACTGCCACACCACCTCTGCTTCTAGGGTCATGTAAAGTCAAATGGTGCATCACAGCCAAATAAGGGAGGCTGGAGGATTCCTTAATCTGGGCTCCAGTCCTTTGCACAAACTTTCTGAGGCATTTTTCCCACAGATCCTACAAAATCAAGCTGAGGGCTAAAGGTAAGCACAGGCCCATCAGGCCCCATGCTTTAGTGTGGGAAGGGAAGTTGGGTGTCAGAACAGGAGAATCCCAGGTGCTCACTGCTGCTGCTTTAGATGCTCTGAGTTTTGAAAACAGTGTCCTATCTCTGCGCTCCTCAGTTCTCCTTCTGGAGGATGAAGGGGATAAACTGGGTGATACATAAGGGCCCTTCCAACTCCGTGAGAACTGACTTTTGAGGTCATCCAAAAGCTGTATGTTTTATGCACTTAGAACATGCTATGTAAATGTTTGCTGGAAAGGTGAGAAAGATGGATACACAAAACCTGAAGGGTGGGGAAAGGCTGCTGAGAATGTGTCACGGCAGCCCTGGTGGCAGCTCATCGGTGTCCACAAGTCACCTGCAACCTGCAGCTGCCAGTCCTCAGGGTTTGGGGGGCAATGTTAAAGCTACAGCTCATGGGGGCCTATTACACATTTCACTTAGTCTTGTGTTCTGTGGATGTCTCTATCGCTGAAATGAGAAAATGAGAGAAAGCAAGATTTCAGATGGTCTTACATTTGCATTGCTCAAAACTGATACCCAACCATCCATGAAACTGTGTTCACTGAGAGGCGTCCCCATCAACCAGCCATGAACAGGGCAGCTTCTGGCTCAAGCAAGGGGGAACGTGGCCCCCAACCCTTTCTGTGTGTCTCTCAAACTAACTAGCTATGGGAATGGCAGCAGGAAAGAAAAGACCAGCAGCACCCTGCACATGCTTTGCAAAGGGAGGAGATCCAGTACATTTGTACACATTGATCCTTTCCTCAGACTGAGAGGGAAGTGGACATTACTGATTCAAAAGCTCTTTCCAGAGTGGGTGGGCATTCCTTCTCACTTGAGAGAAAGCTGAGGGAAATTCATTCCCTGGGCAAACTCTGGCTCACAAGAATACTGGCTCTGTGGCATCACATTTAGCAAATGCTGCTATTTTTCAAGACAACCATGTTTCCCAGCAAACTTGGCACGAGTCATTGAGAGTTGCTGCTGAACTCATTCAGTGTCCACAGAGCCCACTATAATTGGACTTTCTTCCCCAGCAGTGTGTCAGTCCCAGTCTGACCCCATCCTTAGGAAGCAGCCCAATTATTACACCTACAAGAAGTCTGCCAAGAAATCTCACTGTGTGGTGTGCAGATCAAAGGCTTGGGAGCAAGAAGGATCTGAGTTTGAATCTAGGCTTCACTAATTTCTGGCTGTGTAGTCTTGGACAAGTAACCTACCTTTGAAAACATCGTCTATAAAAGGAGTTGAAAGTGTAGTAGAGAAGAATCTGGATTCATAAAGAAAAATTAGTTTTTTTCACTTCCATTTTAAGTTCATTTCAAGCCCTTATTCCATCCGTGTGAGGGAGACTTAACCTTGGCAAATTTGGAATTCTCCCATTCCCTTAGGGTGCTGGCTGATTTCAGGGGGATTTATATGGTGCTGGGGTGCTGAGGGGGCCTCCAATCCATCTTTCTATGCAGCTGTCCATTGATATGGTACTCACTCTGGTCATCAGTCACTAAAAGTCCTTCAAGACTGGCAGCTCTTTCAGAGTTCCCTTGCCTTATTTAGGGCCATAGAAAGACTTCCACTGCTCCTCATTTTCTCTCTGTAAGACCATCTGTTCATCTGTCTAGACTGCAGGCCACATTCCCTCCCAACACCACACCCCCCTGCCACAGCTCAGCCTGGTGACACGCTCAGGTGCCCTCACTCTGCATGTCAGCTGTCTGACCTCCCTTCACACCCCCCAGTTTGGGGAATCATTTCCTAGTCTGGGGGAATCCAGAGTCTCTTCCTCGGTTTCTCCCCCAGTGTGGAGCCATACCCAGATCTTCCTCACCTCCTAAGAGTTTAGGCTTCTGGAAATGAAACTGGGCAAGAGACTCAGCTTCAAACCCATTCTGCTCTTCTCCTTGTCACAGCCTTCCCTGTGGCACTGAGCACAAGCCAGCAATGGAGACAGGAGGGGAGAAATGAAAGGAATAGAGGCTAAGGTCTTAAAAGTAATATCTTACTACTTGAACATTAAATAAAATAGACACAGACAACAGTATGGTGGTTACCAGAGGGAAGAGGATGAGGGAAGTGGTAAAGGGTGAAGGGGGCCAGATATATGGTGATGGAAGATGATTTGACTTTGGGTGGTGGGTGCACAATGCATTATACAGATTGTGTATCATAGAAATGTATACTTGAAATCTATATGACCCTATCAACCAATGTCACCTCAATAAATTTTTTAAAAAGAATGAAATAAAATAGTATATTAAAGAACTTGCCACATTTTAAGGATCTCATAAATGATGGCTATTATTATTTCCCCTGTGACCTGTTGGCCCATTATCTATATCATTGGTTTGAAAATTAATCATGCTCTGCCTTGGAACATCTATCGTGTTGGCAATTTACTCTTTTATATTTTTTTCCAGTTTTTATACTTTATTTTCCCAGCTAAATGTAAGCTCCTGGAGAGCATGGTCCACATCCTATAATTAACTGAATCTAGCAGAAGGGAGGCATGCAGCAAACACTTTAAAAATGTGTACCGATCTAGCCTCAGGAATCCAAAATCATGCTCACAAAGATTTAGAGGAGGTTTTTTGTATTAGAATTCAGATTATTTTTTTCTTAAAATAATTCATGAGCATGTTTATATCTAAATGCTAACATAGGGGCCATGTGGTATATGCAGACACTCTAGATAGTAAAAAGAAAGAGATTTTCAATGTATCCATTATATTTTAAAACCCGCATCACTACAACCCCTGAGTGCAAGTATATTTCAAATTTTATGCTGGTCTCCTATTGCAAAATGCTAATTGAATTGATTTCCTGGAGCTGCATCACTGATAAATAGAGTACATCACAGATCTGGGATTTTTGAGTCAAAAAATATTGAATGTGAATGCTTCGCTGGGAGAAAATAGTGTGTAGAAAAATGACAGCATCCATAAGAGTTGCAAAGTTTGGCCTTTAAGGATGGAGCTGCTGAGTGAGTAGTTGAGTAGAGCTAGAGGACATGGCAGAGTGGCCTCTCTCTGAGACTTGCTGGACCAGGCTGGCCAGTATCACCAGGATGCCCCAGCTGGTCCTCTGCATGGATAGATACACTCACATAGTAAATCCACACTTCACCACTTCCTACTTTTGTGGCCCTAGTTACCTTACTCCTCCTCTCTAAGCCTGAATTTGCTCATCTCTAACTATAGAATAGTACACACCCCCAAGAGTTTGATGAAGATTCAATAAGATAATGTATGTGAGAACTTTACACGGTGTTAGAAACATAGTTTATACCCAGTACGTGATGGTTGGAAAGAGAACCACAGGATGCCCTGGAAAGTAGCAGCTCTACCATTCACACCCAGACTCACGCCTTTCTTCCTGCATGTCCACAGCAGTGTCCCTTTGCTAGGGCAAGAACATGCTAATGACTTTGAGGGGTTGGGGGCTTTGAAAGCCTAGAACAGAAGGCCCCACATTGGCTCCCCATGCCCTCAAACCATGGCCATGTCAGGCCATCCCTCAAAGCCAGATCTGTTTAGAGTTCTCTGTGGACTTCTCCTCTCATTTCCAAAGTGAGGCGTTTGGGGTGGAAAGTAACAACAGTGAGTCAGAATGGCTCAAACCATAAAGATGGATGGCGGGCTCCCCCGGCTGAGTACAGTTCTGTGGCAGAGCAGTGGGGAGGCCCACTCAGGGCTCTGCTCAGCCTGCTCTGGCCCTCCCATCTCTGCCCTCTGCCACGCATTGCCTTGGTTGTCCTTCAGTGGTCCTTGGTTATCCCTTGGTGGTCTTCTTTCAAGGTGGCTGTAGTGGCTCTTGGCCTTCCAGGGTGGAGAGAGCAAAAGTAGGTTCTAGAAACCTTCTGGAAAGAAAATGGAAGCTCTTTTCCCAGAAGCAGCCAGTCAGTTTCTCCTCCCATCTCACTGGCCTAAATTTGGTCTCATGATTATTCCTGAATCAACAGCCATGGCTTACCAGATGCCAGGTGCTGATTGGCTTCACCTTGGTGCTGGGTCCCAGGTCCTTGCCTGATTCAGTCACTGAGCAGTGGAGACAGAAAAACCTGACTAGCTTTGACTAAACAGAATCCACCCCTGGAGCTTGAGTCAACCCTCCAACCTCAGGGCTGCCATTGTGAGAGGACAAGCACGAGACGGATGTCAGAGAGACAACACAATGCCCACCACTTTGCTGGTATTTAACTGCAACTCTGCAAACAGTGATGAAATGTCTGCTGTGTTCCAGACAGAGCGCAAGATGCCGGGGCAACATGGGGGCCCATGTTGCTGAGAGGAATAAATGAACCACTTATGCAAAGTATGGGTTGTACCCCTCAGCTCCTAATGCCTGTTCAGTGTTGTCTTCATTAAAATGCATGATGCGTGAGTGTCCCTTGCCATTTAAGAGACAGACTTAAATAAATTCCAGCAGTGTGCAAAGAGTGGCAAGCAGAAGCCTGAGAGTGGCAGGAAGGAAAGATATCACGTGAGGAGCTTCCAGAAGACCAACCTCAAGAAGCCTATAGCTCAGTGGTTCTTAACCTTGACTTTACGTTTGACTCCTGGGGAGCTTTTAAAACCCTACACTAATTGGTCTCAACCTCTGGGGGAGGGACTCTGCACCAGGATCTGTCTTTCTAAAGGTCCCTAGGTCATTAAAATATGCAGTCAAGGTTGAGAACCACCTTTATAAGTGAGTGAAGACACAAAACACATGTAAACCAGGAACTAAGAATGCTGGGTTGTGAGGGGTCCATGAAAATGAACTGTCAATGTTCTCAGGCTTGGGGGGCTGAGGGCAGGGGGAGGGCACAGTGGGCACGGTCTCATGAAAGGTTTCTGTGAGCAGCAGGGGACAGAGGATGTGAAGTGCCTTAAAGAACCAGTGGATTTGCCTAATTTGAGCAGTTTGGAGGTGGTATCCCAATGTGAGGAGGAATGAGTGTGAACAAAGGTCTGTGTGCAAACATAGAGGGTATATCAGTTCAGACTCAATCAGGAGAGAGAAACCGCATAGTAATTTGAACAGGAAAATAGAAAGAATTAACTGTAACACAGTGTTGGAATAATGAAGGATTGGCTACTAAGAAGTAGAAAGAACTCAAGAATATAGGAATGTAGGTACCAGGAGCATCCACTCCCAGAGGGCTGAGACAGAGCGACCTAGGGAGATCCCTCTGCTTCCTCCCCCCAGAGCTGAGGTCCAGACTTTGCCGGCAAGGCGTGGCTCACTGAAGGACAGTGAAGTCACTGTGGGGTTACTGAGACAGAACTTTTTGGAGATGTGCCCTCTGTGGCTTCGGGAAGGTCCTTCACAGGGAGGTGTCTCACTGGAGCACACTGTGCTGGGGGAGGTGCGGCATGCACTGCAGCACTGCAAGAGCCGGGCATGAGGGGCACTGGGGAAGCCACAGGCCCTGCTGAGCATGCACAGGAGGACCAGGAGGTAAAACCTGTAAGTGTCCCCTCCAAGCAAGCAGGGGCTCAGAGTGCTTACAAAACCTTCTCAAGGAAATAGCAAAGCCAAAGTTTGACCCCCATTTATCTCTCCTATATGTCCTCTTCTTCTCTGAACAAATGGAAATGCAAGATCAAGGCTGAGCGAGTTGGTGTAGGCCACCCACCGATGGAAGGGGTCTGAGCTCAGGGAAGTCAGTGGGGAAGCCCTCGCAGTGGAGGTGGAGATTCAAGTGGACCAGAGGGAGGCCCGATTTTGAAAACCACGGACAAAATTCCAGGAGGTAACTTCCAGGCTGGCTCTGCAACACAAGCCACTCTGGACAACGTCACGTGCCAAAGACTGGACCCCGGCTCAGACCGAGCTCCGCACAGTCAGCAGGGCACAGTGGGAAGCGGGAGCAGGAAGTCAGAGGTAGGACAGAATCCAGGAAGTCCCTAGTGGCCAGAGAACCTGAAGTTGAGCTGATGCAAAATCAACTCATTTTGGGAGAGCCAGCACCTATGGGTGTGGGGTTTCTGGGATTCTTCAAGTGCCTGCCAACCTCTCAGTGGAACACAGAGGTACAAATGCCAGCTATGGAGTCAGACAGGCCAGGACAAGAGCAGCGTTTAGCCCACAGTCCTGGGGCACATCCCTCAGCCTTTCTGAGTCTCGGGATTCTTCAGGTGTCAGTTGGAAACAATGATTTGTCTTTGCAGGCTTACAGGTGAAGTCTCTAGCACAGGGCCCTGCACACGGCAGGTTTTTAATCAATAGTAGCTTCCTTCTCCCTCTATTCCCACTCTGTAGGGCTTTCCTGTCTTCTAAAACAGTTTGTGTCTCTGAAAGTAACTATTTTAAAACTCAGAAACTCCAGGATTCCTCAATCAGGTACAGCTGAGAGTGCCAAGGTATTGGTGGCAAATGACATCCTCTTGTTGAGAATCTGGCCACAGTCACTGTGTCCTTCATTCCATAGCCAAAGGGTGCCTCGAAGTGGTGTTTCATACCCCAGCTCCACAGGGCAAATAACTGTGCTTCTTTGTCTGTTAGGCGGAGAAGTCACCAAACCACGGTTTGCCCAGTTCTTCCACGGTAGCCTGGCCAGTCTCACCATCCGCCCTGGAAAAATGGAGAGTCAGAAGGTGATTTCCTGCCTGCAGGCCTGCAAGGAAGGACTGGATATTAATTCCCTGGAAAGCCTCGGCCAAGGAATAAAGGTAAGGAAGGAGCCAGCATCGCCCCGATAAGGTTTATGAGAAAGTGGCTGCCCAGGGCCAGTGCACACTGGGAAAGGGAATCCTTCCTGCGAACAGAGATGGTGTCGGCCCAGGCGCAGCCACAGCGGGTTTAGTGACTGTGACTCCATGATGGACTCCTGCTTCCGTGTCCTGAAATTCCTCAACGAAGCCCTTGTGGACGAATAACCAGTCCACTACCCAAAAGCAGGTGCATCTTCAGTGTCTGCCTGGAAGGAGTTGTTATATTTCTCTTGTTCGTTGGTTGATTGGTTGCTTTGTTGTTTATTTCCCTAAAGGAACTGAAGCAGCATGCAAGGCTACATTCAAAGCTGTTTTTTAAAACAAAAACTTTGGACCGTGTAAGATCCAAATTAGAAAGGAAGGTCAGTCCCAGTGGGGTGGAATTAGGAAGCAGATGCAGAGGTCACTGGGCCCCTCAGTGTTCAGCTGAGACACAGACTGAGCCCCCAGTGATCTCTGGCCAGCAGAGGGGATGCAAACAGATTCACGACTTTCATCATTCATGCAAAATAAATATATTTGAATAATCCAAGAGAAGCAAAGCAGCATTCTGAGAAAAGCTCCTCATGAAGGGAGCTTTGCCTCAGCAAGCCCCTCCCTGACAGGAAGGGATGTTTCTGGCCTCAGTTGGGTCTCAGAATCACCTGCCAGCCTGAAGCAGGAGAAACATCATGGTAGCCCTCACTCAGTCATACAGGACCCCATCAGAGCAGGCAGTCCTCTAGCCTCCTCTCTGGAAGGCAGGTGGCCCTCCTCCTAGGGCCATAGGACAGCCCCCTGAGGCCCCAGTAGCTGTGAAGTTTCCCTTTTTAGTCAATGCCAGAGGAGGGTGTGACCAGAGCAGGTTTCCCAGCCCACCTCCCATCCCCACCCAGTGCTGCCTATGGAGCCCCGCCCTGCCCTCCCTGCCCTGGGCCTGCTTCTGCAGACAGGGAGGCACCAGTCAGCACAGAGTCCTCTGAGTGAAGTTGCAGGTGGAGCCTGTTCAGCTCTGATGTGTGGTAGACTGGAGGGGCTAGTGATCTGAGCACATCGCGCTTCCAAGTCACGGTTGAGTCAGCCAACATTCCTTGGACACCCATGTATTCAGTGCTCATCTGGGTAGAGGAACAGAAAAATGAATGTCTCAAGCTTCTTTGTCTTCCCTTGTCTAGGGAACTCAATCCTACTTCAGAGCTCCAGAACCTGTGGGGACAGCAGTTAGGGAAGGCTCCTTGGAGGAGGCAAAGTCTGAGCAGAATGTTTCAGGATGGGTAGGAACCAACCAGGAAAAAGGCAGAAGTAGAGTGAGAGGGCAGGGCAGTCACTCCAGGCAGAGCCAGGAGCCTGAGCGATGGCAGAGGGCTGAGGAACCCCGCAGTGCATGCTGAAGCTCCAGGCCAGTGGTGCAAGTCCCCACATTGCAGGACCAAAGGTAGAAAGTGGGACCAGAGCGGTGGGCAGAGGCCACTTCATGGGGCCTTGTTAACTATGTTTAGGTGTTTCCCTTTTTTTCCCTGTCAGCACCAGGCAGCCATGAGTACTCCAGGCAAGGAAGAATGATCTGGGCAGGTGGGGGGCTCAAGATGCTCACCCTGGAGACTTGGTCTGAGGGGCATGATGGTAGACACAGACAGGGTAAAGCAAGAATGGTGTTCCAGAACACATTGTTTGACAGGCTTTAAACACACACACACACACACACACACACACACACACACACACACACACACTTCAGTAGCTCATCACCCGGCATTGAAGGAAACTCACAATACTGCCTCCTAGTGGAACGGCAGCCTATTGTATAGCAGCTGGTCCAGGCAAGCCCTTCATGGCACACTTCACGCAGACATCCCCCCATGCGAGCCTGGGGTTGGATCCTGACCCACTGTGTGTGTTGTCTCTGTAGTGTTTTGTCAAGCCAGTGATGCAGGAATCCTTCCCCCAACCCTCCCTCCCCTCTCTGCCTGATTCTGGATTTGATCCCCACCCCTGAGTGGATCTCCTCTGCGCTGGATCATCCCATAGGGGCGCAGTCTCTGGATTCCGAGCATTGCAGAACAAATGAACCAAAGATGCTGAACTTAAAAGCCACACATCTTAGACTTATAAATGGAGACCATCACAATTCTACATATCAGCCGTAGCCTAGGAAAGGAGGAGGTGCTGGACAAAGCGGCACAAAAAGCTGTAGGGGTGGGGGGTGGGCAAAGGGTATCTGCCTTTCTGGGATACCACCTGATATGACCAGTCAATGCAAAGGATCCTTTCACATCCTCGGTGTGCAGCTGGTGAGAACTGGAGCACTGTGTGAGAGGTTAATGATGAGACACAATTCACCATGCACCCACTGGGGCTATTTTAAGTTGATTATCCCTCTTCCTCACAACAAATTAAATAATATGACCCCATTTCAGAAATAAAGAGATTGGGGCTCAGGAACTTGTCCAAACTTGGATTAGAAGACATTCTTAAAATTATTATAACTTCATGCCTGCCCTCCCTCCATTTATCCCTCATTTTGTTTCTGAACAGTGACTATTACTTTCCCTACAAGTTCCTGGTCCCTTCCCTCCTCTCTGGCTATTTCAAAGAAGTGAGGTTTTCCTGCAATTAAGGAAACTTCCTGTCTGCTCACTGGGCCCAGCTCATTTCCTCTTTTTTACTTGTTTTCCTCTGGATCATGCCTGTTTATGAACATCTCTCCAGCATGTCTGGCATCATTAAGGGGTGGGGGCGGTGGCTGTCTTGTATAGACACAAGACACTGTGGAACAGCCACACTGCTGAAGAGGACCGTGTTTGGAACCCGGCAGCGTGATCTCTGCCAGGTTGTTGGCAGCACAGTGTGGAAGAGTGGGAAAGCACAGGAACTTGGGAACAAGACAATCCTTGGTTCTTATCACAGTGTGGATATTTACTAGCTGGGTGACCTTAGGCAAGGTACTTCTGTCCTTTAAACCTTAATTCCCTCACTAAAAATGGACTTCATGTTATTTTGCAGTGATGTTGTAAGAACTGAATTCTATGTATACCTCTGTCTATATGATATATATATATGTATATTCTGTGTACCTATATATACTGTATGTAATGTGTCCAGATATTAGACATAGCAAAGCTGTACATACAGGTGAGACATAAACACAGACACAGATGTAGACATAGACACAGACACAGATACACATACAGACATCCCCTAGCAAACCTACTAAGTAGGCTCTCAAAAAATCGTCACTTTCTTCTCCAGCTGGGCTGGCTTTGTACTTGGCATCACCGTTGCACAGCTCCTTTTGAAAAGTAAGCCTGCGTGACAGTTGTCACAGAGGAGCCTCTAGCCTGGTGAACCTTCTGGCCCAGCCCAGAGAGGCTGGTGGGTATCCAAGGAAACGGCAAAGTGCCTAGGCTGTCACGGCTAGCCCAGAGTTCTGAGCGGCAAGTTGACCCAGGCCCCCGCCTGCTAAGTGGCTGGTGGCCATTCTGCAAAGGCCTCCTGTCTAGCAGCTTCTTGGCTTAAAGAAAGGAGTCCCCACAGCTACAGCATAGCTTTCTGGGGCATAGCAAATGCTGTCACCTTTTGCTTCGTCCCCAGGAAGCCATCTCTTGTCCCTGAGGTAATGCCAGTATCACCCTGTGTCCCACACAATCAGAGGCCAACCCTCAGTTACACCACAGAGCTGTGAACACTGCAGTTTAAAAACACAATGAAACAAAAAGAGAGGCTTTCTTGATTGTAAGAACTATGTTGAGGGCCTTAGCCCCTGTGCCAGTCCTTCCCTGTGGGACTCACACCAGACTGGGGATTAACTGGAGATCCAGCGAATTCCTAATGCGTGCTCTCCCAAGCTGGGTGCAGTGGGACCGTGCCTTCTGCTGATTGCCACCAGTTACTGCCGACCCATTCTCCTGAAAGAACTGCTTTATTTTCCTCTTTAGCCCTGATGTGATGCTGAGAGTTGGCCTCCTCTGCAGGGGTCATCACCTTGTCCCATGCTTGTCATGTGCTGGACCTCATGCTAATGCTGAGAAGTCAGTAGACCCTTACCTTCAAGGTGCTCACAGTCTGCTGGGGGCGGCAGACAGACAGACAGCAACAGCACCATGAAACTACTATAGCAGGGATGGTGATGGGGCAGAAAAAGTTGTGGGGACATAAGTGGTGTTTTCAGATGGATGACCTTGAATCTGCTCAAGTCTGAATCTGGTGATCTGTGAGCACCAGAACTATGGGCAAGTAGGTTTACAGATGTGAGTATGTAAAACAGAGTTTACTCTTGTATCATTTATTATTTATTAATTGTGGTGTTATTTTCCATATGAACAACTATAAACCTACTGTTTCCCCACCCTGTATAAGGAATCACCAGTGCATAACAGCTAGCAAGGCAGCCAGGGCCAGAGAGAAGCTGACCAGAGGCTGACCGTGTGCCCAGCGCCTGCATACAGCACGGGGAGTGGTGCTTGTGGGCTCAGGGACCCTGCTCGGCGTTTCAGGACAGAAGGGAACTGGATGGTGGGGAAGGATGAGCAGTGAAAGCGGGGGAACCAGCACAGGCAAAGACTCGGTGCAGAAGTATGATAAAGGCTGCCATAAATTGACACTTTACATAAGCCCTAGACAGGTAGCTATTAACATCCTCATTATCATAAATGAGGAAATAAAGTCCAGAAAGGAGAAATACAGTATATTACACAAAGTTGTACTCCGTAGTTTGTACCGGACCTGGGGGATGGCCGTCCATGCGGCCCACCATCTTTCAGGGGTGCCACAAAGCCTCAGAGAAGTGAGAACCGTGCCTGGGAAGAGCTGAAGCCCTCCCATAGGCTAAGCAATTGCAGTAGCAAATGACCACAAAATCTCTATGGCTTAATGCTTAAAAGTTTATATTTTTCTCTCACACTAAGTTGGGGAGGTGGAGTAGGGTTTCTGCCTAGAACACTGTAGGCCACCAGAGCAGAAAAAGAAAAAGGCTGGAGCGTCCTGCAGGCAGGGCATTTTACCCCTTCATCCTAGAGCTCCCCCGCATCACTTCCTCTCACATCTCATTGGCCAGATGCAGTCACGTAGCCCTGCCAGCGATAGTGCAGCAGCTGAGGAGTCAGTGGGCACGAGGCCCTGGAAGGAAAGGAGAACAGGGTTTGATGAGCACTGACAGTGACTCCCACAGAGGCTTGAGTGAAAAGACAAGTCACTGCAAAAAAAAATAATAAGTGTCCTGTGGAGAGTAACAAGAGATGATACTGAGTAAAATGAAGGCTGGGGTACCATTCACTCATTCATCTAACAGGGGCTTACGGAGCACTAGCACTAGGTTCTGGGATCCAGGGATAAGGGTTAGAGTACCTCTGTCCTTACTGGGCTCGTGGTCACTGTGCTGTAATAATTATACTTGCATTTCATTAGCACTGTCGGAGGCTGCTGGGGACCTAAATGAGGGAAGATGAGGAAGCCTCAAGGAGGAGGAACAATGAAACATCCACACGATAGCTGAAGGAGACAGAGACTAAGCTATCAGATGGCTAGGGGCCACAATGCGAGGGACTTATGTGGGTCAGTGTCACCACAGAGTTCGTGAGAGATCCGCCTCCTGTTAGGGTCCAGACACAGAACAAGGAACTCTTAGAAAGACATACAGGCCATATCAGAGGAAAGCTCAAATGGATAGATTTTTCCTTAAGCCCATGAAAACATACTCAGTCTCCTCATGGCAGGAAAAATGCAAATTAAAACTATACTAAGATGGTATATATCACCAATCAAAATCTGACAGCATTCTCTCTTGTTGAGGTTTTGTGAAAAGAGACATTCTTGTACACTGCGAGAAGGAGTGTATATTGATATAATCCCTAGCAATGGGGGATTTGGCAACATTTGTCAAAATTTTAAATGCATATACTCTTTGATCTAGCAATTTCACTTGTAGGGAATAACTACAGGTACATTTACACACTTATGAAATGTTATGCGTACAAGACTATCCATTATGGTATTACTAGAAAAAGATTAGGAAAACCCAAATGTTCATATTAGGAGACTGGTTAAAAAATAATTTATTTAATAATACTATACAGCAGTACAAAAGAATAAGAAAACTTTGTATGTACTGACACAAAGAGAGCTCCAAGGTATGAACTAAGTAAAAAAAAAGCAAAGATATAGTATAGTATCTATAGTATGTAAAAAAGTTACCTTTAGTGTAAGAAAGGAGAATAATGGAAATCTACATTCATCAACTATATATTTATAAGAATGCTTAAGTATAATGGTCAGGATAGACAAGGTTTTGCTACAGTAACAAATGACTTAGGATTTTCAGAGGCTTATATGACAACTATTTTTTTGTTGTTCACAGTGCACGTCCACTATCGATGGGCTGCAACTCTGATTTGTAGCCCCCTCACTGTGAGAGCCAGGCTGATGGACCAGACCCCTAAGGGAATTTTGTAGGTTTCAGGGCAGAGGGAAAGCAACATAGCAAACCATGAACTGACTGTTAAATCTTCCCCATCCGTGTCAACCAAACAATACTCTGCCCACATTTTGTTGCCAAGCAAGTTCACTCACCACTACTGAGTGAAAAGGGGCAAAAGTTATACCCAGCAGGGAAGGGTACTATAAGTCACATGATCAAGCCTGTTGACAGTAGGACAGTCATGTAAATATAATCCTCTCACCAGGAGGGGAAGCAACTAATTATGAACAAAATGCAGTTTGTCACTAAGCAATTAGTTTAACAGTGATTACCTAAACAATGGGATTGGAGAAGGTGGGTGGGTAGGAGATAGGAATAAGATGGACATTGTCATTTAGCACATATGTGCATTTGAACCATGTGGATATATTACCTATTCTAAAATAATGGTTGCCAAGTAGGTACATAAAAATATATTCATGTTTCTCTTTCCTCTCATGTGAGCATTGGATACATAATCAGAATCCACAGATAGGCTCCTGGCATGTTATTAATATCAGGCCCTGATAATTCTTGCTCGGAAGTATGTCAAGATCATTAACTCAGACAAAAGAAGTATGTCAAGATCACTAACTCAGAGCACTACAAAAGCTGTTCTCCATGTTCCATTGAGAAAAGAATAACTGGTGGGGGGAACATGAGGAAGCAGAGGTCTGTGTCTGGTTGACTAGTGTGAGAACCCACATGACCCGGTGAGGAGCACCGGAGTCCCTGGGCCTTCGCCAAGGGTGGGCTAGCAGGGACTCTGCATGGAATGAATCCTACCTAAGCCTAAGGCAACTGGCAAGTATGTAAACATCAAGTCAGTAAAACTCCTAGGAAACCAGAGTTTAGCACCAGGCAGCAAGACAAAGAATCAGATCTAAGAGAGAAGGAAAGCTATTAACTAAACAGCTATGAGCTTTAAGTTTGGAAGCTAAGATGATGGGGCATGGGTCGGGAAGTGAAGCGCAGGGTGAACTGAAGAGCAGTTCAAGGCTAAAGATGGCAACAGCAAAAGGAGCCCAAATCTCAAGTTTCTGCTTTCTTGGCTGAGGGATGGACAATTGGAAGTTTCTGCTCAGGACCCCACAGCAGCACAGAAAGTGGGCTACTGCAGATGACTGAGCTACTGTGACTGAGATTTCAGAATCCCATCCTGTGGGTGTTTATAATCCCTGGGGACCTTAGAGGACGGTCCCGAAGCCCACCAGGGGTTAGCAGGGATCGCTTGAGAGTTGAAGCCGTCATCTGCGCTCACAGCCGCTGCACTGGCAGATGCTTTGGGGTTGCCTGTGCTGCCCTTCGTGGCCTTTTCATGGCGATGGAGGGTCTCCCCGGGACTCGGTACTCTGTTGGTCATTCTCTCCTGTGATACCCTGCTGTTTTTCAGTACCACTTCAACCCCTCGCAGTCCGTCCTGGTGATGGAAGGTGACGACATCGGGAACATCAACCGCGCCCTGCAGAAGGTCTCCTACATCAACTCCAGGCAGTTCCCGACTGCAGGCGTGCGGCACCTCAAAGTCTCTTCCAAAGTCCAGTGAGTGCACTTTCGCCAGGGCCAGGCCAAGGCAGCAGGAACGGTCCTCTTGCAAAACAGGGGTCACCTCTCTTCAGCTGTCCTCAGTGTCTCTGGTATCCCCATGAGGATGCCCCAGTTATTCTTTGGTTTTCTGCTTAAAGAAACTATCCTGTTGTTTTGCTAACTCAAATCCAGCTTTTTCTGTTTTCTTCTGTATCTGATTTAATGCCTAGAAGGCAGTTTTCTGTAAATTCTCAGAGAGCTGGGTTTTAAATGGTGTGATGTAAGTGTACAGTGACTGGTGCATAGTAGGTGCTTGACCAATGTTGATTTATTAAATTAACCAACCCAGCCCATAGAGCTTCTAAATAGCATGAGTGTGCAAGAGAAAGCGAAGTCACGGTTCTTGTCCCCAGAGAACAGAGTGGATTTAAAATGAGACTATTACTGAAGCCTGTCGATAGCTCCCTTATGGGCTTACCAAATCATTTCTCAGCCACAGCTGCTGCCACAGACAGCTCAGAAGGGGACCCCAGAAAAACTCCTGGGAGGTGGAAAGGTATCACCTGGCATCAGGAGCCAGGAGAAGGGCCCAGAAAAACAGGAACAAGCATGGGAAATAGGGGTTTGCTGACTGCCTGTTGCTGGGGTCTGGGACAGGTGCTGGGATGAAGCCCGCAGACAGCAATCACATCCAATAGTTCTCTCCATGGTGGAACTGCTCCTCCCGTCCACTCCAAAGGCCCTTCTTGGAGGCCTGGGGTAGAGAGCAGGCACCCCCAGGTCAGCTTCACATTGCGGTAAAGAAGAGGCACCAGACTGGCCAGTCTCCAGCCCTGGGACCAGGTTCCATAAACTGGCGAGGGGAGGGGTGTCCTCTGTAAACTGGGGGTTGGTGCAGCAAAGGCCAAAGAAAACTTGGAACAGAAACCCACCACCATTCGCTCACCTCAGTCACCCAGAGAAGATGGAGTAGCTCAACCTGGGGTCCACCCAGCCCACCCTTTCCTCAGCCACTCTCCCAAGTTTCCCAAGGGGTGCAGGCTGATGGCTGCCACCAGCTGGAGCCCTCGTGGTATTCCCAGAGCATCCACCTGTACCCCAGGGCTCTCACTGTAGCCCTGGTCTTGGCCGAGATGACTAGCAGAGTGCCAATGACATGCCTGATGGGGTCACATGAGAGCATCAAGTCTGTGAACATTTACTGAGCTCCAATGAGGATGATGCATGCTCTGGGTCGGCTTCTTTTCTCTAAGCTGTCATATTTAATCCTTACTTCTATAGGGTAAATCATGCTATAGGGTAAATCATTCCCATGCTATAAATGAAGAAACTGAGGTTCGCAGGGGTCAAGCATCTTGCCCAGAGTCACCCAGCCCAGGAGTGGCAGAGCCAGGCCGTGAACCCTTGTCTATCTGATTTCCTGGGCTTTGTGCATATCATCACACCATGCTGCTTCCTGGGTATTGTGAGGCAATATATCCATGAAACGTATCCAGGAAAAATAAGTGTGATTACAGCAGCGCTCCACTGGCACACCTGGAACAGGTGCACTCGTGTGATAGCCTCGTGCAGAGAGAGCATACAGGTGGCGGCTGGAGAGGTTAGCCCTGCGGTCACAGTTAGTAAGATGGCTGAAACCAACCAGTTAGATAACGATTTGCTTCCCAAATCCTGACATATGAAACAAGCAGTTGCTATCTAATTAACATTGCCACTGATTACTTTGTTAAGGGATAATTAAAGGTTTAATGGTTACTTGTTGCTGGTGTAGAAAATTCCCATTTCTCCCAGGAGCCAATCTGTTTAAGTCCCTCAATTGCCAGTTGTTTTAACTGTAGTGTGTCTTTAAACTGGTATGTCTGTGGACACCCCAGAGACTCTTAGGCAATCAGGAAGCCTTGTCAAGGACTAGAGGTGGCTGCATGCATCCTTGACCATGGTGGCATGACAGACGGTCTCCTTGTGTGCTCTGCAGGTGCTTTGGAGAAGACGTGTGCATCAGCATCCCTGACGTGGACGCCTACGTGATGGTGCTGCGGGCCATGGAGCCGCAGATCACCCTCCATGGCACAGACCGCTTCTGGAGACCCGCTGCCCAGTTCGAAAGTGCCAGAGGGGTGATCCTGTTCCCCGACATCAAGATTGTGAGCACCTTCACCAAAGCCGAGGCCCCAGGTGAGTTGAAGACCACAGGTACAGGTGCTTCCTAGGTGTGGGCAGTGGGCTTTGAGTACTCACAACCAAGGTAAAACACACTTAAGGACAACACTATTGTTCCCTATAGCAAAGTCTTTACAATAGCAAAACAATCAAAGCAACCTGGAAGTGATGCAGATAAATAACAAGAGGGGAATGAATGGCTCAGCAAATCATGGTACCCTATACAGTGGTACCTCAGTATTTGCCGTTAATTTGTTCCGATGAATGGTAAGCAAGCGACAATTGATGAAGCATTTTCTCTTGCGGGACGGCGTCGTGATGCATGCAAGTTCTAGCAAGTGGGAAGAGTGGCGAGCACACACCAAGTGCTGAAACATTTTTCTCATCAAAATGCGACGAGTACCCGGTTTGACTAGTTCTGAAGCCTGCGAGTACCGAGGTAACATTGTGTAAGTGCTGTAATCTCGGAGGAAAGGCATTCATGCTAAATTGTAAGTGACGCAAAGCAAGGTGCAAATTACAGCGTATCCACACATACGCGGATCTCAACCATGTAAAAAAGAAGGTACGCAGGAAAATGCCCAGGAGAAAGCACACCGAATACTGACAGCAGCGACATGGCTCAGGAGTCTGAGCACCGGTCAATTTCTGCTCCCTGTCCCTCTTCTGCTGCTGCAGAATGTTCTGTTCTGGGTGCTGTTATTTCAACAACCAGAAGGAAAGTTAAAAAGCACAAAGAAAGAACATAACTGCATCATAATATGTACCCAGAAAAGACTTGTTTGTCACTATTACTCTAAGCTCCCAGGGAACTTTCCAGTTGTCCTTTCATTGCTGGGAGGGCTGTTCAGTAAAAGCAGTCAGGATCATTTGCTGGGGAGAAACTCTTAGTTGCACTGAAAGCCACAGCATAGGCTGCTTGCTTGAAGGAGGTGGAGGGAGGCAGGAAAGAGAAGGGTGAGCAGGATTCAAGGGCGGAAAACCTGAGGCCCAGCTCCACCAGGGTTTGAGAACTGTCTTTTGCTGCCTCCTCCAAGAGAACACTTTCAGCTCCCCTGTCTGTGTCCAGCAGCAGCTGCTGATGTGCTGGTGCCCATGAGCCTGAGTCCCTGAGGGGCTGCCTCTGGACTAATCCTGGTCACCCATTGCCTTAACCTTCCCTGGTCCTAGCCAGTGGGGGTGCAGCTCACAAAACAGCCCTTCTTAGCTTACAAAATAGATGGTGTTTTACCACCTGGCAGGCAAGGCAGTCTCCTAGTTACACTCCCAGGTGCGGTAGGTCATGTGATCTTCCCTCTTCCCCTCATTTGTGGCTAAAATCAGACAGAGAAAGGGCCTCTGACCTCAGTGGTTGAAGGCCATGACTGAACGCTGGATTTACTGGGCCCGGCAAGGACACACAGGCAATACAGGGAAGAGCATTCATTGAGGTCCCCCTCCTACCTGTTTGTGAGAGGGGCAGGCAGAGCACAGGGCTAAGTGCCCGAGACCTAGTATTAGTGCTTTTAAAATTTCACTCCTGCCGTTGTTAGAACAGGCATTGTCCAGGTGCCTTAAACAAGCAGGACCCACTCCCGCTTCAACTTCTGCCTGTACTGACCACACTTTGTGCCATTTCAGTGCAAAGTATGGGTGAATCCTCCGTGCACACTCTGTCGCTCACTCACATCTCTGTCAGTTTGCACGTCTGCTCTTACTCTTCCCTTTGCCTGGAAGGTTCCTCTCCTTTCCTATTCTCATTATTGCCAATGCCTCTCCCAGAAGGCTTCCTCTGCCACCACCCTGACCCCTGGACTGGCTTATGTCTCTGTTCTGTACACCCTCAGCCATGGACACAACTTTTGTTATCTGTTACTGAACACGACCAGAAGCTCCATAAGGGCTCAACCATGGCTGACTCACTGCTCAGTCCTTGAGCCCCGTACAGTCCCTTTGGCACAGTGGGAATCCAGGAAGGGCAGATGGGAGATACTACCCACGATGTAAGCACAAGGGAATGATGGGAAAATGGTCCCCTCTGCAGGGTGAGCCATCAGCCAGCTGCGTGGGAAGGCAGATGCTCTAACCCAACCTGACAAGCTGGCAAAAAAGCCCAGAAGACATGAAGACCGTTTGAAACAGAGAGACACACACACATTGTTATGTTAGACCTTGTCTTAAGTATACATTAACGTGCTTGTAGATTTTCCTAATAGCACACAAACCCTTTGAGATTGGCAAGCATGTAACAATTAGGGATATGAAAGAATTTATAATGATATATATCTAGTGAGAGCAAAAATGTATTTTTAGTATCACTAAAAAATTCAAATAAAAAATTTCTTCATCTTTAGTAAACACTTTTTAAGTTTTATTTTTATAAATGTTTTATAATGCACAAAATATATTAATCTTATGAGTAAACAAATATACTTATTTCAGTGATCTAGGTTCACACATTTCCCCAATAACAGGCTGCAAGATCAAAAATGTTTGGAGACTACTGGCCTAGAGGGGAAGATTTTATAAATCGTGGAATCAGAAAGTAACGATTTCTTTCCCAGCTCCTCCCCTACTCTCTGTGTAATCCTGGGCGATCCACCGTTGGACCCTCCCCTCTAATGCCTGTCTGTGAGGACTTTTTTGCACAGTGCCTGGTATACAGCAATCAATCCATAAATACCAAACAATTTTATTTTAAGGTGAGACTTTACAGTAAGTTAGTACTGCTGACCTGCCTAGCATTCAAATGCTCAGACATCCGTTTTGGAAATTCAGGGTCCCAAAAATCAGTCAGGGGCCAATGTACTTAAGTATTGAACTATATTAACAGTGCAGCTCCATTTGAACCATGTGTAGTAATACTGCTCCGTGCAAGAGCCTGGGTTGGCAACTGAGGGCTCAATCATAAAAAGTGCTTCTGTCCCTGGAAACCTCAGAGTCTACTGAGGGCAGCAGACACTCACCATGGCCAC
Source organism: Trachops cirrhosus (assembly GCA_028533065.1). Taxonomy (NCBI): domain Eukaryota; kingdom Metazoa; phylum Chordata; class Mammalia; order Chiroptera; family Phyllostomidae; genus Trachops; species Trachops cirrhosus. The sequence goes on from CM052544.1 coordinate 32,539,248, forward strand.
ATGGGGAGAGCTACAAGAGCATGGAGGAGAGGAATTTACCTCTGGCCTCAAATGACAGCTATTGCTTATTGAGCACCTACTATGGGCCAGAAACCATTTCAGTGATCTCAAGTCCCTTGCCCTCTTTAGAGATAAGGAAATTGTGGGGTAGGTAGTTTCTCCAACATTGCACAGATTCTCAGTAGCAGCGCTGGTACTCAAATTCACCTCTTTGGACTTCTGTATTCATTTCTTCACACAAATCCCTGCTGCCCAACCTCAGGGGCTGCCTGGACATCCACCCAAGCAGTGGAGGTGGTACTGGGGGTTACACAGCCTCTTTTCATGAGCCAACCTTCACCCGAGGGGACAGTCACAGAGAAGGAAGAAGATATGCTATCTCCCTCCGTTGTCTGAGCTGTCCTCACGCCTGTCTTTCCCATGTGTCGCTCTTCCTGCAGCCCCCAAATCAGCAGTCTTAGAAGAAATGCTTCACAACTTAGATTTCTGTGACATTTTGGTGCTGGGAGGGGACTTGGACCCAAGACAGGAGTGCTTAGAGCTTAACCACAGTGAGCTCCACCAGCGACACCTCGACGCCACCAACTCCACAGCAGGCTATTCCATCTACGGTAAGGCTGCGCTTAACTCCGCCCCCTGTGGTCTCCCCTTAGAGGGGCCTCATCCGGGGAGTCAGGAGCGTGATGGCACCCCATCACCTACGAGGGCAGTGTCAGGCAGGGACCCTTGACCTTGCTTGGAGCGTGGACTTCTGGCCCCTCCTTTGGTGAGCTACTCCAGCATCCCAAGAACCTGGACCACATCCCTACTCCTAGGAAAATCTCCTGTAGGAACAAGGTGGCTGCCTTCTCTCATACTTGATCTCAGCAAATATCACAGCTACACTTGGCAGATTGAGGCCAAACGTTCTTATCAGAGCCCGCTTTATGGGGGAGTCCTGTGGATCAGTTTAATTAGCTCCTTAGAACTTTTGCTTCAGTGTGTTGTCTGCTCCTACACATCTCAAGCTCTCGGTCTGGCCAAATTCAGGAGACCCACAAACCCCAGTGGCTACAGCCTGTCTCCCCCACCTCCTCTTATGACAGGTGTGGTCTCTTGGCACAGGTGTGGGCTCCATGAGCCGCTATGAGCAGGTGTTGCGTCACATCCGCTACCGCAACTGGCGTCCGGCTTCCCTCCAGGCCCGGCGGTTCAGGATCAAGTGCTCGGAACTCAATGGGCGCTACACCAGCAATGAGTTCAACTTGGAGGTGAGCGAGTCCTGTGGTTGTAAGGGGAGCCCAGGCTCACCCATTCTTCCCTTTCTTCATTCGGGGGGACTACAGCCAACGGGAACCCACCTGGCACTCCTGGTCAGCAGCACCTCGCCCTGCTCTTTCCAGGTCAGCGTCCTCCATGAGGTCAGAGTGTCAGAAAAGGAGCATGTCAACCACCTTATTGTGCAGCCTCCCTTCCTCCAGTCTGTCCAGCACCCCGAGTCTCGGACTAGCGTCCAGCGCAGTTCAGGTAGGTCACTGGGCAGGAGGGACCTCAGGACACTGGGTGGTTATTGACTCAAGAGCATCACTAAACAGACATTTAGGGTGTAGCAGCCATAGGTGCCCAGACCTGCAGGTGGGGCCTGACAGTGGAGACGCTGTGGACCCTGGCTCAGAGGCACACACACAGCCTCAGTAGGGAACCTGACAGGTAAACAAGGAGTTTCAGACAATATATAATGGTGGAGGTTAGTACAAAGGGCTGGGGTAAAATTTTGCAAGTCCCTTCAGGCCCTCCCCAAAGCCACATCCATTAGGAAGCTTTCCCTGAGCCTTGTACAAATGCACACATGTGCACCACATTGCAAAGCCCCTACCCATACTTCTGTCCCAGCACTTGCCATATGGTGTTGCTGCCTGCCGGCCACTGTGTCTGTTCCTGCTAAACTCCACCGTGCCTGCCTCTCAGTGGGGGCTGCCCCACAATGTGAAGGGAAAAGCAGGATATGGAAAAGAATTTGCACTTACTAACTGCCAACTGTGTACCTATGTGGACGCTCACACAGATTATTTCATTCGCTCCTCACAACTACCCATGGGGTAAGAATTATTAAGTTCATCATATGGATGATGAATGTGAAGCCCAGAGAGAGAAAGGTGCTGACCCAGAGTCCTACAGCAGGAAAGTGTTAGGGCAGATTTTAACCTAATAATGGAGGTTTCATTCATGCCCCCTGATGACCGGAGTGAATTCCTTCACCATGTCATGCAGTTCCTCTCTCATTCCAGTGGTCCCAAGCATCGCCACGGTGGTCATCATCATCTCTGTGTGCATGCTAGTGTTCGTGGTGGCCATGGGCATGTACCGGGTCCGGATCGCCCACCAGCACTTCACCCAGGAGGCCGAGGCTGCTAAGGAGGCCGAGATGGATTGGGATGACTCTGCGCTCACCATCACAGTCAACCCCATGGAGGTGATCCTCCCACGGGATGGGAGTTTCACATGGGATGCCTCCCCTCCACCCAGCTCTGTCTTCCTTGTGCCAGAAGCCCTGCCCCATCTGGCCTTGCCCCACTGATCCCTCCCTTCTCTGAGCTCCTCCAGCCTTCTCAATGCAAATGGACCACCCTTTCCCACCAACTGTACTCTCTGATTAAAACCGTGTGAACTGCTCTCACCCTACAAACAGAACTAGACATTTCTTACGGCAAGCAGCTATGTGGGGTCTATCTGTTGTCACCTTCATTATATTTTAGCTCGAAGCTAACACTTGGGGACTCGGTATTGAATTTTTGATTAATTAACAATGTAAATTAGATGGCTTTTCTCCATACTGCCTGCAGAGCTCATTTAAAGGCTCAGAATAGGTTAAAACAGAAATACATTAATAGCTGCCATTTACTGAACCCCCTGTTATGCCTGACACTGCACAGCGAGCTCTAGATGCACATCTCGTGCCGCCTTCCAACAGCCTGTGGAGTAGGAGCCATCCTCCTCATTTAGCCAGGTGGGAACCAACTCAGAGAGGAAAGTGAAGAGCTCACACTCACATAGCTGGAATGGCGGTGTCCATCATCAAACTCCAGCTGCTTGATTCTAACGTTCAGCTCTCTCCAGGTAGCCAGCAGCTCCCAGAATCCACCTGTGAATGTCCAAAGCCCCTCTGAGCATATGACTATCAAGGGAAGCCATGGCATCACACCCTTCAGTCTGCCTGTGGGTACTAAGTGGAGGTAGAACCAAGAGCAACAAAGCAGGGAAAGATCAGGAGGATTCACTGAGATATGAAAAGAAAATTATCCCAGGCAGTTCCCTGCTCTGCTGCTCTCATGCTCTGGTGTCGGAGCCAGTGTGCCGATGTGGCTCAGCACGTGCAGTGGGTGGTGCTGAGCCACCACTGCGGAGACTCCAGCATATCTGGACCTTGAAGAGCTGAGTCTTGAGTATGGGAAACGACCACCAACCCTGGAGCAGTCCAATGTGGGCAAGGGTGTGCCTACCATGGAGCATGAGCAGGCAGAGCCACTGGGGCTGGAGTGTTCAGGGAAGACTTCTTGGAGGAAGTTAGCTTAGGGAGCCTTGAAGAATGGGTAGGATTTGGAGGAGGCAAAGGTAGAAGTGAGGACACTCCATAGATGGGACATGGCCATGGGAGGGCACATGTCTTATATGGTTGGTTCATCAAAACATAAATCCGGAAAGAAGATTTGGCTGGAACCACAAGAAATCTAGAGGAAGCAGAGATGGGACTAGAAAAAAAGTGGGGTAGAGTCAGAGGGTGAGGAGTAAACATGGAACATGAGGACCATGAACTTTGTCCTTCCCAGAGGACCGTTTCTGAGGGGCAGCCCATCTGAGTCTTGCATTAAAAGATCGGCTCCCAGAGACACTGTATTCCTACCGGGAAAAGGAGAACAAGCTTAAATGCCATTCATTCTCTCACTGAGAATCAAACATTGGAGACTTGGCAAGCTCATATCTGTAAGCTCCAGTAATGCCAGAAAACAAGCCTGGGCCTACCAGGCTCACTAAGTGATGTGTGGAATTGTACAAATGCCCAGTTCTGAAACACACGTCTTACCTTGGATTCATGTAGGAATCTGCTGCCCTTTCTTGTCTTTGTCCTTGACCGTCTGATTTACCTTTCACCAGAGGACCTCCATCCAGGCCCAGGGGTTGAGCATCAAAGGGGAGAAGCCCAAAGGGCCCTAAATGTTTCCATAGTGGAGAGAGAAATAGAAGCTCCAGAGTGGCCTCTCCTCAGCCCCTGACGAGCATTTTTCTTCTCTAACATCCAGAAACATGAAGCACCAGGGCGTGGGGAAGATGAAACTGAGGAAGAGGAGGAGGAGGAAGTAGAAGACATAAGCTCCAGCAGCAGCGACTCAGACGACAGCGACGAGGAGGAGGTGGAGGAAGGGGTGGGCAGGGGCAGACATGGGGAGAGTGGTGCCAGGCAAGCCCAGCTGGAGTGGGACGACTCCACCTTCCCCTACTAGTGCCCGTTGTCTGCGCCCGCCCACCTGTCCCTTTTGTAAGCCACACCTGATGTATGTGAGTCTATCACTGTCGCCTCTGATTTCGATGACACCCCGAGCAGCCCTTCCCCAGCCTCCAGGAACCCACCCTTCCTCCTTTGGGCACTGCACGTGCCCCAGCCCTGGGAGGGTTCCAAGAAGCCCAGCACATCCACAGTGGGGACTTCAGAGTGGGCTTTGCCCTGCAGTCCTCACTGCTCCTGCCCTGGGTTCCCCTGGTGTCCTGTCAGCCAGTCTGCAGAGTTCTGCCTCTGCTCTTCTCTGCAGGGGAGAAGGTCAGCCTTTACACCACTCACCTCCCCGGGCTCCATGTTCCCAAGACCCTTGGGTCCCAACCCGCTGTGTGTGCACCTGACTCAGCAGTCTCTCCGCGCAGACCAGCAGGTTCTCGGGTGGCTTCATCCAAGCAGGGTGATTGGACTTCACACACCTGAGATCGTGGTCCTTAACTTTAAAGGAAAGTCCTTGTTGAGGCTGCATTAAGCTCATAGGGAGAGGTGCACACACTCTCCCCAGTTTGGAGATCTCCAAAGTTTCCTTTCTCTTTGACCTTTCTGAGGCCATATAAAGCTTATTATGAAAAGTACAAAACCTTGGCCACAGCAGGGCCTGGTCCCCAGCCAAAGCGCTCCAAGTCTGCCTGCATGGGCAGCTGCCAAGACCCACGTGGCTTCCCTGCTGGCAACTCACACCCAGTGAAACCGCAGGATCCAGGAAGCATCCCACACAGGTACTGCCCCACAGACAGCTGTGAAAAGTCTGCAGCCGGGGATCAGAAGGAAGGGCTGATGAGGTGACACCACTGGGCTTCGTGGTGGATGCAGGTCTGGGAGACAGAGTGGCTGAGCTCTCCCAGGTCAGAGGGCAGCCCAGGAGGGCAAGGCTCATGCCGCCTAGTCTTATGACTCTCATCCCCTATTTCAGCCTGGTTTGCCTCTTAAGAAAATACATTCCTCTTGGATGTATTAGAACAAGCGTGAACTGCATTAAGTCTAAAATGAAAGCTTGAAAATTTAACTGCTAAGAATTAGAAACATTTGCGATAACAGCTGCTTCTTTCTTCTCGTAAAAGGAGCAGCACTTTGGGTGGAGGGCAAATATATCTGAAAACCTAATTTATTTATTTATTTCTTATTTTTTTAATAAGGAAATCTTTTCCATCTCCTTCCTAACATGGACACCTCATGGGGAGAATTGTTGCTATAGTAACTGGTCTGTGATCTTTTGTGGCCAAGAGAATAGCAGGCAAAAATTAGGGCCATTATAGGACCTCCATGAGGCTCGAATGTCTCAGGCTTTGTCCTCAGCATGTGTGATCTGTCCCTGTCCCCCCAGTCTCCTCCAACTCATTTCATAGTGACTTGGCACTGGTACTGAGCTGGTCCCTAGTTATGGTGGCATTCAGATTCAAAAGAAAGTTCAGAATCTATTCATTCTCTTTCCTGTGTCCTCAAAACAGCTTCAGAAGAGGACCACTGTTAATGTCCTCTAGTCTGATCTTCACCCAGTGAGGACCCAGGATGAGCCTTGGTATCCTTCTGATTCCAGAAAACTACCTTATGCAGCTTTTCCATCGCCTAAAGTGTTTTTCTGCATCTGTTCCTTCCTGTGAACCTCACGGTAACTCTGTGAGGTGGCTGGGACATCTGCTGTCAGGCACACTTTCATTATGAGTAAACCGAGGTTCAGAGATTCAAGGGTCTTGCTCAGAGTCATTCAGAGACACAGACAAGTCTGGACCCCCACCTCCACTTTCCACTTCTGGTTCTACTTATGTTCATATTACACAGCTAACAGGCATTGTTGAGGACGACTATGTGCTGAGCACTCACCCAGCAGCAGTGGGAAAGGGATGAAGCTGAATAAAATAAGCTCCCTGCTCAGAGGACCTGATGGTTGCACAAGAGATACAAAGGGGCATGGAAATTATACAAGAGACAGGCACAGAAGGAGGGAGAGAAGTCACAGGAAGAAGAGGCACACATTCACAGACTCAGCCAGAGCTCTTACTTTTCCTTCTTAGGGAAAAATGTTAGCAGAAATTTAGTTTCATATGCATTGAATGGAAATAGACACTTCTGTGAATTCTCTCAACCAAACAGCCCTTTGCTACCCTGCTGTGTCTGCACATCCACAAGGAAAAAATCTGTAGGATGGTGTAGTCCTCTCCATCCCCTCAGTTCAATAAAAAGAGACCCTTCACTGGGTCATTTAGGAGCAGAGAGAATTCTCCCAAAATTATAGTAGTAAAAATGAACACTTTACACATTGAAAACCAGTTATTTTTCAATTTGATATAAAATATGTAAGTCCAGCTCTCATGAGCACACTCCTGTCTGCTCAGTCTTTGGGTTTGGCTGGCGTGGGAAGATGCTCCGCACCCTCTGTCTGTCTCCGATGGCCGCATCGCTGCTCATGGTTGAGGGAGCTGTCGGGCATGTAAGATCTTTCTGTGTTTTGGGGGGCAGGGAATAAGTGAAAGCAGCACGTGGCTAGGGCAGCAGAGTTGTGGGCTGGACTTATGGGTAGAGAAACAAGGGGTCGTCTGAGCCCTTTCGTAGAAGTCCTGCTGTGAAAGGTCATGCTCTGCCCTCTGGAGGTTGAAGATAGATAGGCTGGCACTTCTCAAGTGGCTCAGGGGACAGGAAGAAGGAGGAGGAAGAGGTTGAGACAGAAAAGGCCAGCACTGAATGAGTTGCCCTAGTGGCATAAGGCAACTCACAAGCCAGCCACCATTCTTAAAGAATGCTGAAAGTATGTTCGAGTAGATTTAATCAAATGCTATAAATCTGACCAAAGCCCAAGTTCATCTAGATAACAAAATGTGATTTCAGTGAGACCACTTTTCACTTTCACTTTCCTGAGTGCACTCAATCCTGTCCAGCAGGGTGTAAACCACAGGCAAGGGCTGTACCTTATAGACAGAGACCCTCCAGGGAGAGGGCTCCTGGTGGGCAGCCATGCTCTCTGTTCCTGTACATATGTCAGGGCTCGGCAAACTTGGTCTGTAAAGACCAGATAGCAGATAGTTTGGCTTGGCAGGCCATATGGTCAACAAGCCTTCCACTCTGCCCCTGTAGCATGAAACCAGACAGACATTTCTTAAATAAGTGAATACGGTTACATTCCAAAATAACTTGACTTATGAACACTAAAAAAATCAGGCAGGTTGAATTCATATTATTTTCCCATGTCATGAAATGTTATTACTCTTTTGATTTTTATTTTCAACCATTTAAAAATGGAAAAGCCTCCCCAAGCCCACAGGCCCTATAAAAACTATCAGCCAGCCCGATTTGGCCGTCGGGTCACAGTTTGCACAGTCCTTACCTGTGTGGAAAACAGCCCTCCTTTTGCCAAGAGAAAGCAGATCTCTGTCTTGGACCCTCCCTTAAATCACCCAGTGGCTTTGCTACAAAAATGAACAACAAACAACACCACAGTCTTTAATTAAGCAGTTTTAAAAGTCTGTGTTTGGAGGGAAATGAAAGTGAAAAGGACACTTGTTACTTGTTGAGTTGACTCAAAGGTGGGCAAACATCCCTCCAGAGCTGAAGGCCCTGCGCCAGGCACTGACTGAGCACCGAGCGCTAACCCCACTGAGCTGCACTCCCAGACGCAAGGCCTTCTCTGCAAGACTCAGCCCATCATGATTTCTAAGACAGAGTGATTCATTATTTCAGACTGATTTCTATTCCAGCCCAGCTCACTCTAAACATGATTCTAAAGACTTGTGACTGTTTGAATCGATAGTGACATAATCAGTAGAAAGCCCGGCCCAGCATACTTCAACATAAGCACTCTTCTTGGCTCTATGATTCAACATTTGCAAGAGGAAGAAAAGGAGGACTTTTTCTTAACCATCCCTCATTTAAATGAACCAAATCAGTTTTTTTAAGAAAGTCGGGGGGTGGGTCTAATTCTTTGAAAGAATTTACCATGGCAAAGTAGATGCTTTTCAGCTAAGATCATTCACAGGCCTTTGGGAGACCCTCAAACCCTCCTGCCATGTACTGTGATGGGCTGCTGACGACACGCAGTTCTCTGTGTGCATCAAACTTCTCAAGGCTGATGAACAGAAGCCCTTGGCACAACTTAATTCGCATGTGGCCACTTTCCCTTGTCCAACTGTATGCAATGGAAATGAGCAATGAAAGTTTTGAAGTCTGCCCCAGCACCTTCATTTCCCTGTCTTTATTTACTTTACTTCATAAGTTGATTTTGTACCTGCTTTGTAGATCTTGCTCCATTGTTCCTTTTGGCACCTTTCCTCAGCTGGAAAGGAAAGTTGGCTTTACAGGGGCTGTGCACTCAAAGGCAGACTTGACTTTCCCAGGGAGACAAAAAGAGACAGCAGAAGTCACCTCCACCAGCACCCCAGAAAGCTCTCTGACATTTCCCATTTCAGAGAGCAGACGGGATCTGTATTTGCAGTGATGTTCCATGTCATTCAGCAGATCCTTGCTGAGCGCCCGAGGTGTGCCAGGCCCTGTGCCAGGAACAGGGAGGGAGGAAGAGGGAGCCTTGGGCTGCCCATGAGGAGTTCCTTTGCAGTGTTAGAGGCTGTCTATGAGCAGTCAGAGCTGTTGTGGACAGAAGTCAGCAGCTGGGACAGGTGGGATCACTTGCTTTGGTCATTCTTCACCCTGAGACAGGTGGTAGGTATCCTCCTGGGAGCCCTGATACATCTCTGAGCCAATGCTTCCCTCTGTGTTTCTCAGTTCTACCCCAGTCTGACTCAGCTCACTGGTAGATGACAGTGAGTCTTCCTGCCCAGTGGGCAGAAATAATGTGACTCATTAAGAGTTAAGTGACACTAGCCCAAAGGAAGTTCTGAAGGTCAACAGCAGGCAACTTCAAAAGTTAGGAAGGGTGACCCCAGTATGTGAGCTAAGGCCAATGCCCTGAATCTGCCTGATGTGAGGTGCCATGTTGCAGTTGAAGAGGGAAGAAAGGCTGGACTTCAGAGGACCTGCTGAGGGGTCACACCTGACACTGTGGAGCAGCATTCTCCAGGTGCGCACCTGGACCGGCAGCATCAGCAGCACCTGAGAGTGAGTGAGCGATGAAGATTCTCAGGTCCCACCCAAGACCTCCTGAATCAGAATCTCTGGGAGTGGGACCCAGCCACCCATGTTTTCCTGAGCTCTCCAGTGCTGGTGCCCCCTAAGGTGTGAGAACCATGGATGCAGAGGAGGAGGAGAGTGACTTAGGCTGGCTCTGGGAGGAGATGACAGCAAAAGAAAATGAAAATGATCAACCGCTGGTGAGGAAAGGGGGCCATCAGGCCCCCAATCCACAGTCCCCGAAGGGGACCCAATCCACGGTCCCCGAAGCAGGGTTTCAGAGCACCCTGGTCCTAGTCCCAGTTGTACTCCTCCCCTCAGGCAGGAGCCACTTCCTGCTGGTCTGGCCCTTTCCATCCTGCAAAGGCTGTAACGAGGCCACCCATCCCCTAGGGAGGCCCCCATCCGGGTCCCTCCTCAAGGGCTGTACTTCAGGGGAAGACAATTAAATTGCAGCAATGACCCTGCATTAGCAGGATCCCCCCCAGTCCCCATATGGCCTCTGTGCTGATGGAGCCACCAGGGCCTGGAAGACAGTGGCATGGTCATTTAAGGACACTGCAGGTGGCGGCAGTACTGCTCCATGTGTGATGGGACTGGGCGCACAGCGGCATAGTCCCTGCACTGAATCAGATGAGAGACAAATGACTTTTCTTGCAAGGGCAGTAACTCTTTCTGGATGTCACTGAAAGTAGAAAACAAAAACCAAACACAAACCTGCAGCCTTCCCTACAGACCATCTGTCTTGGCCCTTGAATTTCCAAGACCAGGCTCCACCATTGCTCCTTGTCCCCATCGACCAGATGCCTGAGGTCTGCCAATTATTGATTTAGTTTTTTATTTATGGCTTATACCAGTGTACAAAGCTCTGGGAGGACTAGCTGGTGCTCTATGAGTCATTCACAACTAACCGTGGAATAGAGTCTGCCCTCATGTAAGGATTTCTGAGATTGGGAGTCAGAGGACCAAAGCACTGGACCTTGGAGTGGGAAAACTAAAAAAAGAAGAGAAAAGAAAAAATGGGCTGGGAAAGAGCCCAGACACATGGCCTTGGAGCTAGCCACTGATGTGTTTACTCCTAAGAATCCCAATTCCCTCAGATCAGAGACACATTCCTGGTCCTCTCCAGTCTCCTTGCTGAGTCCTTTCAAGTGCTCCAAGGACACCTCCATTTTTCCAGCCCAGCCTGGAAAACATCTTCTGATTCAATGGCCCACTGATCTCCTCAGACCACAGAGATCCTATGGAGAGGAACTCATCTCTAACAGATAAGACAATGCTAAGGAGAACAAACAGGGCTTGCCAGTTGCTTGCTGGTAAGAGAGCTTGGGAACAACAGACCAAGAAGGAAGAGTAAAGTACTTCTTCATGCCACTTACATCCAGAGAGTTTTTTCTTCACAGCCTGGCCACTCTTTGTGAATTCTCTGAAGAAACATATTTTTCCCCGGACTTTAAGGCAATTTTATGTGTTTCCCTGAGGTTAGTCATTTATTGCAAAAAGCCTGTTGTGGGAGAAAAGGACAAGGAAAGGGATGTCAGGCAGTTGATGGAGAGCCTTCTGGTAGTTCTGCAAGCAGGATGGGCTCTGTTCTCACTGGCAGGTAAGACAGGGAGATGCATGGACAGAGGACGAGGGGCTCAGATCCAGCCAGGACACCAGGCAGAGTGAGTGAGTAGTGAGAGGACGTTCGTGGGGAAGGCTGGGCCAGGTGAGACATACGTGATACCTCCCTGGCAGACCACATCAGTCATTCACATTCATAGAAATGTGCAGAGAACCATGTCCCGCCAGCTAGTTCCTCCCATTCTAGGGCGCAGAGAGGAGCTGGGACCTCTGGACCACTGAAGTGACATTTTCAGAGTCAGGGACCTTCCCCATGAAAATTTTCAGTTGAGTGAAATAGAACCACAGCTGTCTGCCCTCCCCAGGCCCTTGATGGGGTGTCTGATGAGGGCCCTGGAACTCATGGTTGTGTGAGGCAAGAATGCCCCCCGACTCTTGCCCCCTTGGCTGCATAGGTCCCTTCCTCCAGGCAAGAAGACTAACTTTTCTATCACAGCACCCAAGGTGTCTAGCATGGCACCTAGCCCATAGCATGTGCTCTGTAAACATTGAAGTACATGGCATATCAGAGATCACTTGACTTCAATCAATGGGCAAGGTTTGAAAAATTGAGATGCTTCAGATGGAGGAGGAGTGGAAATGCGGTGGATGGAGGAGAACATTCCTGCTAAACAAAGGGGAAAAGAACAGAAATGGGGGTGTTGGGGGAGTAACCCCCTCCCAGCTATATAGCCAGTCAAAGGAGCCCCTGAGCAAGGACAAGCCTGGGTGGGCCTTGATGGTCCCCTTGCTCTGCTCTATAGGCCATGGGCAGCGTCCCGACTGAGAGAGAGCCTCCATCTGTCAATGACCCCAGGCCTGTGCTGCTCTCCAGTCCCTTTTATCAGATTCACTGCAGAGGAGATTCATCAAGGTGAAGCTCAATTCCCAATAGACTAATGAACAGAGGACAACAGACGTGCAAAGAGCCAAAATGCAGACAGTGTGTATTAATCACAGGCAAGAGAAACGTGTCAGCTTTAATGTCTATTTGCTTTTATCTTGAAATGAAAATGCATCTCTGCTGCCCAGGCCCCTTTTTTCTGAGCATTTCAGAACAGAAATGGGACACGCATGCACACACAGATAGCACTGAGAGTTCTTTTCCCCAACAGAAAGAGCCATCAGAGTCACAAGCCCATAGATTGTATCTGTTTGCAGAAGCAGAGAACTAACCACAAGGCTCAGCTACAGACTCCAGTCCCTGTGTGGGGAAAGGAGGGAAAGGGCTGAGGAGGCATCTGTGTTTGGGAGGTGGGGGGCTCTGCTTGTGCCTGTGGGTCACAGATGTGAATATACTCTGCACATCTACCCCTGGACACAAAAGTGCATCGATCCTGGTCATGTAGACCCCTTCTCACCCCTCCCATCGCCCCAGCTCCCTAACATGACGGTGAAGGAGGAGCTGATGTGCAGGATTCAGAAGAGGTCATGTTCATTATCCCTAGTAAACTTCAAGTGGTAGAAAAAAGGCAAATGTTTTTTTGGAGGTCAGGAAGTTAGATTTGACATCCAGGGCTGATCACTCAAAAAGCAAGAAAAAAGATGGAGATGATTCAGTGTTGGAGAGGGAACAGGTGAGGTGGAATCAGAATGACAGTAACTAAAACACCCCTCACCCAGGAAGTCAGAGCACGGCTGTCTTGAAAGCTGTATCCAAGGTTCAGCACACTTCCTGGGTACATCTGGCAGTGTGACCACAGAGGCAGCCAGATCAATTGCTTCCAAAGTCAGAGCTGTTGGAAGGTGATTTCAGTTGTTAATTGAAGTAGTCATGATGTATCATACCACTCGATGGCTTCCGACCTGAACTTGGTGGCTTCCAAAAACGGTTTTTGTTCCCTGAGCTCACCTGGCTTGGGAGGAGATTAAAGAAAACCAGCTGGTGAGTTTAGAGAAGAAAAGTGCATGTAGAAGTTGGTTGTTTTCAAAGAAACCTGTAAGTGTCAAGAGTTGGCTGTGCTGTGTTATTGGCATGGACATTATAATGTCGGTAAGGTAAGATTCGGAATGACTTGGTGGCACCTTTGTTTGAAATATTAGTTAATGTATTAAGTATAAATGATCTGAGACAAGTAGTCTGAGGACAGCTAAATATATGCATCATATACATACATCTATCTATAATAGAGAAATAAGTAAGATATATAATGAAGTTGTCAATGGTCCCAAGAAATTTTAAATTCCACAAAAGCACTAGTTTGGATGTGACACTTTTCCATATTTTTGTTGTTTACTTTTAGTTCTCAAAGTACTGGGAACAGTGACTGGCACATAGTAGGTAAGCTTTTGGAAATGGAAGGTCCAGCTTGTCACCAGTTGGTAGACACTCACAGCATCATTATATCCAAATTAAGTGAGCGACAGAGAAGCTCAGCCACACCCCCTTCTCTGGTCATCACGACCTGGCCTTTGTGACTCACAGATTTGGCCAGTGTACAGCCAGCTGCAGGTACTGGGCCCGCGGTCAGCAAGCAGTGATGGATGTTGCACGTAGTGGGTTCACAACACTTAGCCCACATCAGCATCATGCCCCACAGGCTACTTCTATAGAGAACAGGACTGAGGGCTTCCCTCCCATCACCTGTGCCATGCCCTAAACACTTGGTGAAATGCTGTTGAATTTTGCCAACTTCAGGTACAATTCTGCAACTACATGTCAAGTCCTGGGCTCAGCCAGTTGAAAAGGTCCAGTGGTTGCTTCTCTCAGCCCTGTCCTTCTCCCCTATCTGGGACACCGCCACCAGTTAGAAGTCTTGGATGGCTGCTTATCCTCAGGTGCCAGCCACAGTGTGGGTGAGAAGGGTCTGAGGAACAGGTGAGCTTTCTCTCTTTGAAGCCTCTGTGGTGTTGGTTCTGCAGAGAGGATGGACCCCCAGCCTCGTTTTCAGAATCACCTTCAATCACTGTTACAGTCTGGGCAGGGACTGCCAGTCTGGCCGGAATGTCTCCCACAGCAGTGCTCCCAGGGGTGGGCCAGCATGTCCCTGGCACACATCAGATTGCTGAGCTCTTCCAGCTGCCTCGAAGAGTGAATCATTTTAGTCTATGAAATGTGTGTATTTGCTAAACACACTGTGGTGTGTGTATGAGTGTGATGCAATGCCAACTCTAGACTATCTTGTTAGAAGGACTGTATGCATTTATGGAATGTTGAATCCAATTACAGGAGAGCACATTGTCACATCGCTCCATGAATGAGGCTGCCCAGTCGCAGCAGAGCAGAGAAAATGCCCTCTCCCCTCCTCACACTCCCAGCACCCGTCCCCACCTGATAAGCTGCCTTGTCCAATTCAGGCTGACACCGAGTGAGGGGTGCTGAGAATCTGTGTGTATATAAAGATCTAGGAAGAACGCAGACCCATCATGGGACTCTGCTGGGCTTCTTCCCATGACTGTGATCTTATCCATGTTGGAATCACAAACTTTAAATTTCTAACAATTAAGGTTCTTGCTGTTTCCAAGTAATTTGTTAAATGCTATTCAACACAGACAGATATTTATTTTCAGCCTTGGCTTGTAAATGCCTACAAACTGATTCATGCTGGTGGTCACTACGACACTTTCTGTGAATTGGTGAATAAATATGATTTTAGAGTTTCACAGTAAAGATGACCTCTGAGAGTGTTTATTCTTCGGCGTTATCTGATGAAATGATGACAGCTGCTGCAGCCGGTCACCATTCTCCGGGGCTCTGTCTTGAATCCACACATGGGGGAGAGAGGGTTGTGGACTGTGGTGTGGCATGGAAAATCGGCCCCTCTCCACCTCCATCAGGGTACCCTGCTATACCCAGAGCTCTGCACTGTTGTTACTGGAGACCAATATGAAGACAATCTTAATGTATTTGTTGTGAACCTGCAAAGGGCTGGATCTCTATGTGTGTGGTGTTAATCCCTGAAGTGCGTAATTCTTTGTATTAAACATGCAGAAGATGAGACAGAGAGGCGCTGGGGATACAGGAGACAGCAGGTGGGACTGAGCACAGCTCTGTCTCTCCCCATCCAGCCGTTCTTTTCCGCTCCTCCCAGCTGACCTTCCCTTTTGTCACGTGAACCATTACTGATGTATGTAGTCTATTTAGCACTAACTAGGTACATGGAACTATGCTCTGCTTTATGTGCTGTATTTTATTTTAACCTCACAAACGTTTTATTAGATTTACATATCCATTTGCAAATGATAAAATAAGGCACAGAGATGCTACATAAATAATCCTAAGCTAAAGATGCCAAAGTTCAGGGTCACTCAGGCTCAAACTGTTGCGTTTGACCCATGTAGCCACTCTAGACAGCCTGCTTCGGACCAGTCCAAAAGCAAATGTCCACATTCTGTGAGTCCTGGGGTTACTATAACTCTGGGGCTACTTGGAAACCTTTAAGAGGGGAAGCTCTGGGTACTAACACCCTTCAGTCACATTGTAGAGACTTCCACCTGTGCCTACAAACTTCACTAGCACCCTCGCTGGGCATAGACCCCATAGCCTTGACTGCCAGCATCCACAAGCACAGCTCTCTGACATGCTCAGAGCCCTCACCCGGTTCTCTCTCCCTCACATGACAGGAAAGTAGCCCCAGAAGCTCTCTGCAAATTGACCCTGAGTTCCCTTCCTCAAGGCCACATTGTCAGACCACTGTTCTGTTCTACCCTTCACTTACTGAACTTTACCCTTCTAATTACCACCACCTATGCAGTCATTTAATCATAATACAATCATGTCATGAGTGTCTACTGTTCTCTTAGGACTAAGATAAACACCTCACACACACACACACAAATACACCTGTAAATACTCCTATACGCCATACATGTCTGCGGCCTTCTATTTTCATGATACTTCAGTAAAACCACTAACTAGTGGCACCACTGCGTGACAATCTCCCTGAGCTTCCATTTATTTATAAAAAGGTGTCAATGGTTACCTTCCTTAAAGACTCTGGACAATTAAATCAGGTAAATTCCATAAAACACCTGCCACAATGTCTAGCCTTTTAGGCATTTACTAAATAATTACTGTCACCACACTCTTCCAACATCTCCTAGTAATGGGTGTCGCAGGTCACCCCTTCATTCTTTCAGCCTTTCCTTCATCTACTCACTCTCGCACTTGTTCAGTGGTTCTGGGGTCTAGCCCCGACAGCATTCTCTGTGTGTGGGCTCCTCTCTATCTCCTCAGTGTAGACGTTTTCAGAAAGAGGAGAAAGGGAAAGGGCAGGGAGATGGACAAAGATTTACTGAGCATTGACTTTGGACCCTTAATCCTTCCAACAACCTGTGTAGAAAGCAGCTTCATGCCCATTTCATAAATGAAGGAACTGGGTTCCCGAGAGTCTAGGTCTCCTGTCAGGGTCACAGCCGGTGAGTGGCAGAGCCCAGATCCCTTCACAGAGGTGGTTTTCCGAGCACTGTGCTTGTGCTGCTGAGCCCAGTGTCAGCCCCCACTGCTCAGGACTAACCAGCCCTGAAGAGTGAAATGTTGCCTTTGAAAAGGCAGAGAGTGTGGGTGCCAGAGCCAGTGAGGACTGCTGTTTTCCTTTTTGGCACATAGGGCTACAACCAGTCCCCAAACACACACCAAATAGGAAATGAGAAGCCATGGCTAGACAACAACAATTTCAAAAATAAAATGAGTCTTTAAAAGATATAAACCAGTCCTGGCCGGGCGGTTCAGTTAATTAGAGCATTATCTGTGCACCAAAGGGTTGTGGATTCGATCCCCAGATGGGGCACATACGAAAGGCAACTGATGTTTCTCTCTCTCTCTCTCCTTCCCTCCACCCCACCCTCATTCCTTATTCTCCAATAAAAACATATCCTCAGGTAAGGATTAAAAAAACAGAGCCTAAAAACCAGCAGGAGAGCAAACTATGTGGAAGTCTGCACTTAGAAACAAGGGCAAACACGTCCTCTCCCAGAGCAGTAAGATCAAGGTCTCTGTTGGCCTCTGTGCGCAGGAATCCATGATGATCCTGAGACTCAGAGCAACTTGAAGTCATTATTCATTCATGTGTCTATTCTTTGCCCAAAGGTGTTCCAGAGGTGCTCACGCAGCGCCTTCTGTGACCCGCACACTGTGCTAGGCACTGGGCACCAGCAGCACCAGCTCCCGCCCTCCCTCAGTCTAATGAAGGAGAGAAGTAATTATTAGATAACTCCATTAATAAATACACAATTATACTCATCAGGAGCACTACCCAGGAGGCACCCCGGAACCATGTGCACCTATTACAGGGGAAATTGCCGTAATCAGGGAGGCCAGAGTTTCCCTCAAGAAATGACTATTAAGTTGAGCAAAAAGGGAGAAAGGGGCGGTGTGCTGGTCAAGGTTCTTCATTGTAAATGAGAAAGTCACCTTTAGCTAGTTGAAGACAGCAGGTAATTACAAACAGAATCTTTGGGAAGTCTAGAGAATCTGAGCTTCCAGAAACACCTCCCAGAAATGCACTGAGTTTCTGCTTCATTTCTCCAGCAGAAATGAACCGAAGCTTGAGTACAGGTGTGGGCTGCACATCTGGAAGGACCTTGCTCTCCTCGTTTTGTTTCCTTCCCAAAACTTTCACTCCAAAATCTTCTTGTAATTCCACTTCCTGGAACACCATGTCTCAGCCGGAATGAACCACCAGATAGAGTAGAGTGGACATGGCAGTATTTCCAAATAGGCTCCAATTTTTGTCAATTGAGAGTATGTTATTGTTCAAAATCCCCCAGGAGAGTTCCGTGACCCCAAGATCAAGTGAACCCCACACTGCATGGCTCATAACATGGTTAAAGAGCAGTTCACAACCTGTACATAAGAGACACGTATCCCCAGTCCTTGTGTGGAATTCTGCATTCCAGACCTCATCCACACGTCCACCAGACTCCACTCAGCAAGGGGGAGGTGCTGGCAGTGAGAAGTGACCCCCAAGGAGCAAGCTGCTTTCTGAAAAATGTAGCTATTTATCTGCAGTGCTGGTGATGTGTGGCCACAGCCTTTTCTGACAAGACCTGTTTAAAAAATCGAAAAGCTGCATTGTGTATTTTCCTCCTGTTAATAAATGATAAAGAAACTTCACTTTATTAAAATACGTCAACTCTGTCACTTGGCACTTTGGTTTAAAATTCCCTCCTGTGCACTCTCTCTCTCAACCATCGCCAGAAGGTTATCATTACAGCCTGGTTCTAGCAGATTTTGACCCACACACAAGCTGAAGCATGTTTCTTCCACTAAAAGGTGCTCCCGACTTAGAGAGTGTGTGGGACACAGGGACAGCAAGACAGACTGCTCGCTACCTGGAAATGCTGATGAGGGCTTTCACCATGTGTGTGTCCAGATGCCCGGCCAGTTTTGCTGCCTGATTTCCTCGACTCACTTCAGCAAGGAAAGAGGAAATGTGGTGTCCAGACTCAAGGAAAAAGGTGGGATCAATGAGGTGCATTATAGAATAGCCACTTCTAGCTGAGAAAATTAATTTAAGGTTACAGTTTCAGGGCTGTGTGCTGGTCGGGGTGGAACCCTTGGATGTTTGTGGGGGTGGAGAACATGCTTACCCTGCGTGTTCAGCCCATTTTGTAGGCAACCTGGGCTTCTTGGGATCATTTGATCTGTACACAGTGAAAATATTAACCCAGAACAGATGGGTTGGAAGGTACTCTTCCCCTGAGGTAAGCTGCCCTGGGGAAGGTAAAGCAGGCTAGCCTGGAGAGTCTCCCCATTAGGGAGGGAGGCGAGGTGTGAAGGGAGAGGAGAGTCCAGGGAGAGCCCACCCAGCACCAGGACATGGTCTGTGCACAGGTTGTACCATGCCGTTTCTGGGATGAAAATCATTTGAATGGGGTCTTCTGTTTTAAACAAAACCATGCACCTTAAAAAGGCCCCCCAAATCACAGCCCTTGGGGCTCCCAGGACTCTTACTTTGACTAACACACCAGAGAGACAGAGGAAAGGAGAGAGGGAGGGGGAAGTGAGAAGACCAGCCTTTCTACCTTTTTCAGCTCCTTTATGGATTCAGTAGACTATAAATGGGAATTCTAACCCAAACATGATGGAAAATATTGTAAGCTTTTGTAGATTTAGATGTAAAAAGCTCAGTGGTCTGCATACAAAAAGCAGTGAGAGTTTTTTTTTAATCAGCCACTCCAAAAAAAAAATCCTCCATTAAATCATTGTTATATAATCAAAGTAATAATTTATTCAAAAATACTTCATGATACACAGCATTGTGTGTGTGAGAGAGACACACAGACACACTCACAGACAGACAGAGACAGAGAGTGACAGGGAGGAAAAAAAATAGCTAACACGTGAAACATTCTGCACAGGAATCCACGCTCCAGAGAGGGTTCCTTCAACTCTTCAGATATCATTATTTAAATCTATACTGGAGGTTTGTTTACCAGCCTTAAAAAAAAATCAGAAAACTATTTTTTAGAACCCAGTGGAAAAATGGCCAAAGAATATGAAGACAACTCACAGAAGAGAAAACTCAAGGGACTAGAAGGCATATAAAGATATTCTCAAACCCATCAGCAATGATCAAAATACAAAATTCAACCCAAAGCAGACATCACAGGCCCATCAGATTGGTAAAAAGTTAAAGAGATGAAAAGGCGTCAGAAGTTGGTGGGGCCCAGACACCCCGTGCACCCATGGTGGGGACACAGGCAGAGACCACCACTGGGAGCAGCCTGTGTCATTGCCCAGGGCCCAGGGATTCCACTCTGACATCCCCAGAGAAGCTCTGGGATCCACCTGGTAAATGGCGATGTTTGTTGTAACAGCATCTGTGGTACCAGGGGGTGAGGCCATCTGCAGACATGGACAAGTATGTGGTAGGACCTGAAACGGGGGTGAGAAATAACTTCCTGAACTTCTGCATGGAGCAGCAGATAGTACAGCATGCTCCCCAGCCCCTGTCAAGACGGAAGCATTCATTCCTCCAGCCCCCAGACCTGTGAGCCACTGATGCCCGAACCTGCACCCCTCTCTGAAAATTGCTCTTGGCCAAAGCAAGCCCCTCACTTTGGTCACACTTTCAGCGCAGCCCACAGCCAGCAACTGGTTGGTGCCTTGGGGCCGGGCTCCTGACCTTCAGTCATGGTAACTCAGCAGGGCCGTTCCAGCTCCAGAGCTCCCCGGATGTCTGCTCCTCCTCTGCCCTTTCTGGCTCCCTTCCCTCCGTCCCTCTCTCCAAGGAGTTGATCTGAGCACAGAAATTCCCAGTAAACTTCCTCATGCTCATCTCTATCTCAGAGTCTGTTTCCTGGGAAACCCAACCTACCACACATAACAACATGGGCAGATCATGTAAGAATAATGGTAAGGGAAGAAAAACATTAAGCAACAGAGTGAGATCTCTAAGTCAACAGAATCAATAAAAGTTAACGATAGAGGCACACAAAGCTATACCCGTTTTCAAAGGCACACACAGATAAAAGAACTTGCATTAGAACATCCACACATTGGAGGGGTGGCCTGTGGGAAGGAGGAGGCACAGGAGTGGGAATGGAGCCCGGAACAGACCAAGGAGGACAGCAGGACACGAGCAGAGGGGCTCACTAAGTCAACTTCTTTGTCCCTGAGGTCCAAGTTCTACTACTACTACTACTAACAATGAAGTCATTTGAACTGATGAAGTGAGGGGTGCTTCAGGGTATGTGGCTGCCTACAGAGATGGCTTGGGTCTCCGGGACCCTTTATGAACAACAGGTAAGAAAGCACCTGCAGCAGCCGCTCCCTGCAGAACAGCACTGAGGTCCAGAGTGCCACAGCCCTGTGAGCGCCCCCTCCCAGGGCACTCCCCCCAGACACCCAGTGTGAGGGCTGGCTGGTCCTGCCACCAGAATGCATTGAACATCTTTGGGTCTGTCTTGCAGTGACTGCTCCTTCAAGGCTCTCGGAGCAGTCACTGAGAACAGAACAGGGGCTTCCTTGTTCACAAGCGTAACTCATGCCAGTTTTGCAATCTCTTGTACATTGATCAGAATTATATTTAT
This sequence comes from Trachops cirrhosus, assembly GCA_028533065.1. Classification (NCBI taxonomy): domain Eukaryota; kingdom Metazoa; phylum Chordata; class Mammalia; order Chiroptera; family Phyllostomidae; genus Trachops; species Trachops cirrhosus. The sequence goes on from CM052544.1 coordinate 32,560,411, forward strand.
AGCTTGAATTTTTTGTTCAGTGAGTTTTTTTATGTTTTTTGTTTGTTTGTTTTGGAGATCAGAAGCTTAAAATGGGTCCTTTTCTTCCCAATTACAGTTGACATTCAATATTATTTTATATTAGTTTCATGTGTACAGCCTAGCCATTAGACATTTATATCATTTACTAAACAATCCCCCATAAGTCTAGTACTCACCTGGCACCATACACAGTTATCACAATATGACTAACTATATACCGTATGCTGTACTTTACATCCCCGTGGCAATTTTTGTTACTGGCAATTTATAAGTAATCCCTTCACCATTTTCACCCAGTCCCCTCACTTCTCTCCCTCTGGCAGACCTCAGTTTGTTCTCTGTATCTATGAGTCTGTTTCTGTTGTGTTTGTTTATTTTTTCTTTAGATTCCACATAGAAGACCTTTTTGCAGTGGTATTTCTGCAGCAAAATTGTGGAGGAGGGAAATGCAACCCTGCCAATTCCTAATTGCCAGACTCAGAGAGCATTTGCCAGAACCTGGTAATTGTTTGCTGAGTAGCCAAATCTGCTGGGTGGCAGAGCCCCACACCCCTTCCTCCTCTCCCTGCAGAGCTGTTCCCCGTCCCCCTCCTTGCCACAGGGCTATAGCTCATGTGGTCCCATGATGCAGATCTAGTCAAAGGCACGTGCCCGGACGTGATGCCAGCTACTCCCAGCCTGGCCCTTAGAAGTTTGCTGTGAGCAGTCTGTCCTCTGGGCTCTTTCCCTTCTGCTGCTGGACGCAGAGTAACATGCACCTTTGGAAGCCATGGTCAGTGGGACAGAACCATGAGATGGACCACGTGAGGGAAAGCTGCCCACTGATCAGGACACTTGCTTCTCACTTTGCATGAGCGATTCAAAGGGAATCAGAACATGTGATAGCACAAAGCTGGGAAATGCAAGATTTCATAGTCTGGTAAATCATTCTGCACGCACAGGTTTGTGTGTTAAAAGGATTCTAGCACGTCCTTAATTAGGTCTGTTTTTAACTACAACTTAAGGAAGTGTCCCCCTCATTTTATTTTAAAAATAAGCTAAGATCCTTTTATTTAAAAAGAAAAAAGGATATTGAAGTGTCAGATACAGAAAGTGACAAGAATGGAGCTGAGAAGTGCTCTAAGATGGCTCTCTTTATAGGAGGGAAATCATAAAAAGAGGTAAATTACAAATAAAATTGAATGTTGCTCATTCACTGGTCAAACATGTATATGTTAAGTTTTTCATTATACAAGTAATTTTATTTTAATTCTGGGAAGTTCAGCAAATCCTGCTAATTGCCTGTTCAGTATCCGTTCCCACTTTCTTGCTTATGAACAGAAGTGTTAAAACTGTGCATCCTCCCAGCAACCTGGCTGCTAAGCAAGGCCTCCTGACTCAGTTCTGCCCCATGAGATGTAGGTGGGAGCCCCAGAGGAAGCGCTCTTGCCTGGATTAAAAGGCAAGGTTTGGCTGGGAGGTAGCCTTTGCCCTTCCCCGTCTTTCTTACTCCTAACTGGAACACGGATGAGAAGATTTGCAGGGCAGAAGCCACCTTGTAAAGGTGAGACTCCACGCCTGCCCGAGGCAGAGGTGGGCCCGCAGAGGGTGACAGGACAGAGAGATGCAGAGAAGCTGGGGCTCCCAGCAGCGGCTTTGCTGAGCCTGAGCCGGAGCAACAGCCTGGCCCCTGCTGCTGCCCCTCTTCACCCGTCTCATCTGGTCAGCGACACTGATTGCGTTTTTTTTTAATTTGCAGATAAATAAATTTTTGATACCATACATAATCTCTCTTCTCATTTTACATAGTTTCAAAGACTTCTGTTTAAAAAAAAGCTGTCAACTTATTGCTTTATAATTTATACAAATGTTCCATAAAGTAATACATAGTTTCAAAATGACATTCAGAGATTTAAGTCACAAAGAGAAAAAGAGAAATTGTCTGACAAGTAAGAGTATGCTCTAAATATCTAATAGAAAATCTAAAACCCCATTTTTAAAAATATCTTTCAAAGCCTTCTTTTAAAAAGTCTTCTTGAGAAATAAACAGATTCTGACCAGGAAAATATATGTGTGTGTGTGTTTGTAAAGAGTTTTAAGTTATATCTTTTATCAACTTCAAGATAAATTCAAAAATAAAAAATTAGATGCTATAATGATTAAACTGTGTTTAATTACTAATTCTATTTATAAGTGGAAAGTTTCACTAACAAAGTAACTTGTATGCTATGGAAACGGGTAACACTGCAAAATTATACTGAGGTGTAATAATATGCACTTAAGAGGAACATAAATTAACATACAAATTTCTTCCAAGGTGTGAAATAATAGAAAAAAAATAAAAAAATATATATTAGTCTCTACCTCTGGTTCCCGGAACAGAGCTTCTAAAACCCTAGTAATTTCCCAAGTGATAACAGCACCAATGTTTGTTCTAATGTTTGGTCTCTGACACTACTTCCCAGCTCAGGGCTCCTAAATCCCTTGGAATTTCCTGGGTGATAGGAGTGTCTTCTGTTCTAATGAAGTGACTGTTGGTGGCCTCCTAGATTGGGCTCATCACCAGAAAGACCAAGCCAGGAGTAGAAGCTTAAAACTTTCAACCCCACCCCACCCCCATCCTTTGGAAGGGGAGAAGGGCTGGAGACTGAGGTCCTGACTGTTCATGCCCACGTGATGAAGCCCCCATAAACATCCCAACAGTGTGGGGTTGGATAGCCTCTGCGGAGGCGCGCCCTCCTGAAGGCCAGGGGGCGGTGCAGCCCCGCTCCAGGGGAGTAACAGCGCGGTGCTCAGGATTCTTCCAGACTCACGTCTCTTCTGGCTGGTTGTTGATACTCTTTATTATGTGCTTGATAATCAGCTGAGTTGTGTGAGCCGTTCCAGCAAATTATCAAGCTCGAGGAGGGGGTTGTGGGAACCCCAATTTATAACTGGTTGGTCAGAAGTCCAGGTGACAACCTGGGACTTTCAACCGGTGTGTGAAGTGGGGCAGCCTCTGGGGTCTGAGTCCAACTCCGGGCAGGTTGCGTCAGAACTGAGGGCAATTACGGGCACCGCGCTGGCGCCACGGAGAATTCCCTGACCGTGTGAAGGGCCCGCTCGTCCGGTGCCAGAGGTGTCCTGAGTGTAAGGGTAAAGGAGAAACGCAGGAGGAGAGTTCTTCTCCACACAGGGCTGAAAATTCTTTCTTAAAAAATGAAGAGAAAGAGACACTTTCCACCTTGGCCTATGAAATGGTGGACCCTGAGCCAAGAAAAGGAAATAAAACTCTCTCCTGACTTTTCTTTCTTAAGAATTCTTGTAAATTCTTTTCTCCAAACAATTGGGAATTCCAAATTTAGGGACTTTGTACTGAATGGTTTTAGTGCCAAATAAAAACATATTGTATAATAAAACTGGGAAATTTAACATTTCATAATCTAGTAATTTCCTTATAAATTGGAATGAGAAGAAAAATACCTATCGGTGAATTCAGTTTTGGCTGAAAGTCAGTTCCTTCCTAAGGGATGGTGTGTTTTATCTCTGCAGTGTTTGTGTACTCACTAAAGAAAGCAAAGATAGAGACATTTCATAACATGTTTAAATTATACCAAGATCTGGGTTTTACAGCAAAGGCAGAATAAAAAAAGCTAAAATGTTTCATGACTGTCATTTTCTGCACTTTGTATACTTATTTTGTTATAAAAACAACAAAAGTAAAACATACTCTAGTTACTCTTAAGTAAATATTGGAAAATATATTAGTATAGTGTCGATGTGGTATTACAATTAATCTTACAAATAATATGTCAAAGTCTAAATAACTAGGTTTAAAAAATTAATTGTTTCCAATGAAACCACACAGAGATGTATTTCCATTTATATTTGTTTAGATAATTTTTAGTAAAAGTATTTTACTATTGATTGTTCTTATTAATAAGGTATTTTATAATTGTTTTATTTACATTTTCTGATCCCAACTGGCTTGGGGACTTTGGATTCAGACAACACTGAGTGTGGCAGGCACATGCACCGCCCAGCACGTGTGGCGGCCCCTCGTGATTCCCAGCCCCAGGCAGCTGGACGAGGCTGCATGACTAGTTCTGGCCAAAGGGCTGTGGATCAGAGCGCTCCAGATCCCTGCTGGGACAAGCACCGCAGAGCCAGCACATGATGCCGCAGCGCTCTCTTTCCCAGCTAACCTGACAGAGGAAACCAAGTGTGCCACCTGGTGTAGCTCCGAGGTGGCTTTTGGTCGGTCTGGACTCAGAGTAACCACATAGAGCAGAACTCCCACGGACCCATGGGAGATACGAACATGAGAAAAAACTTTTGTGTGTTAAGCTACATAGTATTCTGGCTAATCAACTGAGAAAATATTAAATAGATACTAGTTTTCATCTAAATACAAGGCACTAGAAAAAATAGTAGTAGTTAATAATGTCATTAGTAAATATACATGTATATGCAAACTCTGGGTTTCCATTGTAGGCCATGGTGATAGAGAGTTATAAAACAATTTTAGGCAAAAACTCACATATCTTATATTTGTCTATGTTCTCTACTAATTGCATGGAATGTCCACCTCAGATCCTGTGAGTCCTGTGATTTTCTATTTCCTTGAGTCCATCTGGGGAAAAAGAGGTTGGAAGAGGTTTTCCCCTTCAAGTTACTGGCAGGACAGCAGACGAGGCCGACGTGGAGCGCTGCCTGGCCCTGCAAAGTGGGACGCAGGCTCGCCATCGTGGGAGCTTCCCCAACCGTCAAGGGTGTCTTGGAAGCTCTGTCCGGTCCTACCCTGGTCTAGGATTATGCTCAAATTCAGGGAAACTTGCCTGGACACAGATCTTTCTCCTACTCGTTGACCATTTCTTCCCAGTCTCCTGTGCCTATTTCTCCTCCCCTTCGCCTTCAGTGTTAGTGTTTCGGGCTTTAGTGCTATGTCCTCGACTCTTTGATGCCACGCTCTCCCCTTTGAAGAGCTCATGCATGCTCATGGCTTCACTGATGTCCCAAGTCAGTGCTATCGCAGATCCCTCCCCAGCACCAGGGGCACGCCTGGTGTCCCTTCTCACAGCGTCTTTACTGAGATGTCCTATAAGGACCTCAAGCAGCTCAAGGCAGAGGCCTTCCCCCAGCAAGCTTGCCGCTCTTCCTCTGTCCTCTGTTCCCTGTCTTAACATCTCATCAATCCAGACACCTGGATCATTATCCTTGGAAATCCCCACTATTCCAAATTTTTTCCCACATTCCTTAATTTTTCCTAATATTTGGACCTTTTCTTCTCATACACAGCTACTCTTACTCATACTATTGCACCAGCACCACCCCTACCATACCCTCACCAAGTCAACACTGCCTTAAGCGAGCTTTCTAAATGTGAACCTGACCTATATCTTTCAATACTTCCCTGTCACCCAGGGTAGAGCCCTCTTAGCATGGTACTCCAGGCCTGTTGTGACTGCACTCCTGCTTTTTTACTGAGCCCTTTCCCCTCCTCACCTCTCCCCAGATTCTGTGTACCTCCATAGCTCTGGGCCCTCGCTCACACTGGGCCCTCCTTCTGAAGTGCTTCTCTCATCCAGGTTGTCTGGCTAAACGCATCTCATCATCCAGCTTGAACCCCATCTCCCCAGGATGCCTTCCCTGCTCTTCGAGCTGACCCAGGTCCCTTCTCTCTGATTCTCCCCATTCCTGTGCTTTCCTCTGATGTGGACGGATCATGTGATCCTGCCGTGGCCTGTCTGCAGCCCGCATGTATTCCTCCCTCCCCCCAGCACAAGCTCTCTGTGGGCAGACAGAGGTGGATTCTCCAGGATGCTGAGGGCGCCTCCAGCGTCATGGACAAAGGCACAGATCCAGAGATTGTGTGGTGGTGTAAACATGTTCCACAGCACCTGGAGGTGGAAGAGAAACAAAATTCTAAATGCACGAAGCCAAAGTTAGTCTGTAACACTCTTAACAGTCCCAGGACCAGTGGAAGTGCAAGCAAAGGCTTCAGCACTCATCCATACCTAGATTTCAAAGAAAAGTCTCTCTTCTCAGGAATCTACTCAATAGTGTTGTGTGCACAATTACACCTTCGGCACACACTTTTTAATTCTTTTTTATGGGATATACCAAAATAAATTTTTATCGTAACCCCATGCTGTAGGGCACACACCTGTAGCAATACTACAAACAGAGCCCATGTCTATGTGGGAAATAGCATGTTTTAAACATCCCATGTACCAGGGCATAGCTTAGTGAATCCAACACAATTTGTCCTCCAAGACAGTGGGAAGTTTCAGATAACACAACGTACGAAATCCCCACAGATGCAGGAAAATGACTTCAAGAAACTTGCCTGGCAAATTTCAATGTGTAAATTGCAATGTGTAAAGTGCAAAAACATGTTGATTTCATGATTATGCAGTTAGATACAAAGTGCTGGCATTTAAAAATGGGCGTGAATTTCCTTTGCGTAGTCCTTGCTTACAGATCAGTTTTGTATATTGCTCAGAATTAATGATCACTCCAAAACTCAAAACTGGTAGAAAGGAATCATCCTAATGGAAGCCAAAAATATTAACTGAAAAACAGACCAGATGCGTCTTCAGTGTGTGGAAACCTTGTCTATCACTCTACACTAAAATGCCGATGGTCCAGATGAAGAGGTATCCAGCACGTACAGACGATGAAATAACAGGTAACAGAAGAGATCAGGATTGTGAGAAGCCGAACACCACCACACAAGATGCAAAAGAGCAGAATGAACAGAGTCTGCAATCCGTGGACTGGACTCAGAGGTTTTTTCCAAATTTACAACAACCCCCACATTTCCATGACTATAATGATACAAGAAGATGAAAGAAGCTTGCCTCAACTATCAATAATGCACAGCAATTTCTGATAAACTATCCAAGAGAAAAGAGCGGATCATCTTTCTGTCCTTCTTGGAAAATAACATTACAAAATTGTTGTCAGATGAAGATCAAAGAATATGCTATCAAACACGTTAGTAGAAAACATTATAGGCTGTGTCTGACCACTAATTCAAGCACAATATTTTTTTTGGTGTTGTCAGCTTTAAAAAATATGACATTTGCTGTAATTTCTTTCTTATTCTAAATAAATATCCACATCTTGCCCAACTTCGTGTGCATGATCTTGTATTATTTTCAGTAGAGGAAATACAAAACCTCAGTCCACTCCTGGTGTCTCCGTGGCTCTATCCACAGTCCCAGCCTGGGGCCTGGCACCTCAGACTCACTCAGTGCATGAAAGAGAGGTGATCTCATGAGCCGGCTGTGCTATTATGGCCTTCAGCCTGTGACTGAATTTCCAAGTCACTCCACAGTTATTCCTCTGCTGATGCGGAGTCTGTTCTTGTCCCAGTGGCTATGATACCTGTAGCTGGGGCACCTGCTTCACCAGGTCATCAACCCTGCAAAGCAGCCTGCACTCCATGGAGAAGCAGATGTCCTGGGAACTCTGGTTCTGGTATACGCAGCTTAGCGAGGAGCCGCATCTCTGTGACTGGGTCATGGCAACAAGGCCAGCCTGGTAGAAATGGATAATCCCCTCCAATACAATGCCCCTGGTGCATGTCCTCACTCTGTGGACAGTCTACAGGCTCAGCTTGTTCTTAAAACTGAAGGTTTCTCACTATTCTCAAAGCTCTCTGGTCCTCTTCCACTACCACTTCCTTGCTCCAAGAGGAGGCTCAGGCGCTAGAATGGCCAGGTCTTCCCTGTTCATTTTCCTATTGGCTGCCTGGGTCCCAGATAAGAGCTGTTACTAATCCTCCTGCTTCAGGGCTTTAGTAGAATGTTAACAGCATTTTTCTCCTGGGCACGTTTTAAAAAGACCTGGAGAAAAAGACCTGGAGCGTTGTCATAATGGTTTGCCTCATTCATTAGCTCCCAAAGGAGGGCTGCCAGCTTCATAACTTCTTTGAAGCTTCACTTTCCACTGCTGCTGCTGTGTCCCCCCTACCTAAGTGCTGAGCAGAAGCTGCATGTGCAGCCAGGCCTCCCCGAGTGGACTAGTGCAGAGAAGGACATTCATACCACCTAGCATGCAAAAGCCAGCATGGAGGGCGCCTCTGCCTTTTCTGCTCGGGTAGAAACAACTGGAGGACACTTCTAGTAGAAGTAACTCTAAGGCCCAAGCATGGCCTAAGTGCTTTATTGTAGTAGTTAATCTTCTTAACAACCTATGAGGTTGTATTAACCCCATTTTGCAGATATGGAAATTGAGGCCCAGATGAACTAATGACTGGCCACAGGACAACCAGCTGGTAGTAATATTAAAACAGACCCTGTTTTCTTAATTATAAAATAGCCATAATCATAGCAACTTCATGATCACACCTACTAGGTGCCAGACCCTGTGCCAGGCAATGGAGAGTCCCAGCTGAGGGCCATCTTCTTATCCCTCTGCCTTTCAGGAGCTCAGGGGCTGGTGCCAATGCAGAAGTGGAGACAGGCCTTCAACACAGGGCATCTACGAGCACAGGATTTACAACACAGTGAAAATACAAACACAGCGTGTGTTCATAGAGGGGAGCTTGGGCAACTAAGGAAATATTTGCTAATGCAAGTTTAAAAAAAGAACTAATTTGCTTCCCACAGTAATTTTCTGCAGAAATCTTTCCATGTTTATTTAAGATAGAGCTGTGTTTAAAGAAGGGTGGGAAAACAGAGGGGTGGGGAACCAGCGTCAAATCTTCATTCCTATGTTTTCTTATTCTTCATAGCAACCCCCATCGTATTCCATTATCCCTCATTCAATTATATCTATTTCTGAAGTAAAAACAAAACAAAACCCAAGGTTCAGAGAACGCCTTGTAGAGTACATGATTGTCTGAGCGTATGCTGTACACCAGAAACTAATATGAAATAATACTGAATATAAACAGTAATTGGAAAATAAATTGGAAAAAAAAAAGACCAGATCCAGGGCACACAGCAGAGCCCAAACCTGAGTGCTGGTGTGCAACATTGCCAGGTCCACTTGTTCTCCAGTGCCCAGCGCTGCCTTTCCTGGAATGCAGCAGTTACCTGGAAGGACCACCACTCAGGACTCAAGACCGAGAGAGATTTTGACCCTGCCTCTCTCCTGCTCCCCCTCCTGCTCCCCTGCAGCTGATCCACACCACCAGGCCCTAGATTCATTGTCAGTATTCTGGCCTGAGCTCAGCTCTCTGGGGACCAAGTTTGAGAAGCTCAGTGACTCTGGGCCTCCGCCCTAAATTCCTACTGAGCATTCTAGATTTAATAGCACTATTACTACAAATTATGTTTCATTATGCAGGAACCTAGGTAGAACTTAGCTTGGAGGCTTCAGCTCAATACAGGGCTGAAGGACAAACAGAATGGCTATTTTTAGTCCTGGGAATGTCACCAGGGAGAAAGCAGCCTGACACTGCATGTGCCTGTCACTAGTGCTGCAAATTGAGTTTTTCACATTTTCAAATAAACATCTCTTGTTTTTTAGCTCAAGGTGGTGTGACAGAGGTAAGATTTTCCAATTGTTGAGGAAGAGTAATACACAGAATATTTTTCCCTTCAGAAAACTTTTTTTCTTGAAAACTTGAGAAGGAGCAGAGAGGGAGAAGCTCTCAGCAGGTCCCCTAGCAAACTCCTGCCCTGTACCCCCATGAAGGCTCTGGTTCTCCCCACAGGGAGGGGAGTGGTTAGCAAGCTCAAGAAGAGGTGAAATCATACTTGTGGCATTGTTCTAAAGCAGAGGTCAGCAAATGTTCCCTGTAAAGGGCCAGAAAGTAACTATCTTAGACTCTGTGGGCCCTGTGATCTCTCTTGCAACTACTCAACCCTGTCGTTGTAGCATGGCATCCATAGACTATCCACAAAGGAATGTGCATGACAGTGTTCCAATAAAACTTTATTGACAAACTGGGGGTGGGCCAGATTTGGCCCCCAGGCTATAGAGTCTCCCACCTCTGATTCAAATTTTCTGTTCCATCATAGGTGTTTTTGCAATGGGTGTAACCTTAGTCTTTTATGAACATGCTTGTCTCAACTGTATCTGTTTACCTACAAAGTTGTGGCAACTTACATTGTTTCTTATTAAGTATCTGCAGGGGATATCAGTGCAGGATTATGGCATACCACATTTGGACTGGTTGAAGTCACTTACTATCTTCACTATGTTCAACCAAGTGTGTGAAATACACACAATTTGCCATCTAGACTTTTGCTGAGCAGTCAGGGTGCGTGCTTTTATATTTTTGTATTGTACATGATCATTTTATTTGTTCTAAGCATCTGACAATGAGTTCTAGTAATGAAATGCCTCAGTTTATCTACTGTGGTAGGTGTGAACTAGAGTTCTCCAGAGAAACAGAGCCAATAGGACAAAGATGATAGACAGATAGACAGAAAGACAGATAGAGGGATCGGCCCACATGATTATGGAGAATCAGAAGTCCCACAATCTGCTGTCTGCTGCCTGGAGACCCAGGAAGGCCAATGGTGTAGCTCGGGGCCTGGGCAAATGGGGTGATGCCCACCCACACTGAGAAGGGCCATTGTCATTACTCAGTCCCACAATTCAACTGTTAATCTCTTCCAGAAACACCTCCACAGACACACCCAGAAATAATGTTTAAGCAGCTACCTGGGCATCCCATGGACCGGTCAAATTGACACATAAAATTAGCCTTAACTGTAGGTTAGACACTCATTCAGTTTATATTTCTTACCATCTCTTCAAGAAGTTCCCTTCCCTTGAGTTTGATGTGTCTTGCTTTGGCCAATGAGATGTTAGGATACGCCAAGGTGGGAGGAGAGACTTGAACGTGCAGGGCTGGGCTTTCCTTTCTCCATTATTACAAGCCAGTGTGATGGTAGAGCTGCTTCCAAAGGTATGTGAGGAACAGGGTCTGCACAGTCCATCAATGAAAAGCGCTTTTAAAGAGAAGGATTGAATAAGATTGCTAGAAAAAAAAGTATTTAAAAAGATTGCTAGACCAAATGCAAAACTAGGTATTGTCCTACAGAGCAATAAAGCCATAATTTGTTTTTTTTTCTCTTCCATCAAACAGAACTACAAGTTAGCATATAATTTTATAATGTCTGGACTCTTATAAATAGTAAATACCAAGGTCAAACACAGGAACATTCTTCTAAATAATTCATTAATCTTTGGTTGAGCCTGTTAACCATTAAAAGGACATCTGCCTACATTTTTGTCTTGTTTTCAAGCTCTAAGTATATTTTCTTTACTGTCGTTGAGGGATACACCGCCCTGGTGGAGAAGAGCCTTGCTTTGTACAGCACAGCAGGGTCCTGGGCACGCATGCACAGGAGCTCCTCTCGCATGGCAAACTTGGCCATGCTCTTGCTGATGTGGTCCCTAGTATAAACCAATCGCACTTTTTTTAAAGATTTTATTTATATTTTGGCGAGAGGAGAAGGGAGAAAGAGGACAAAAAAAAGAAACGTCGATGTGTGAGAGAGACATTGATTGGTTGCTTCTCACACTCCCCCAACCAGGGACCTGGCCCACAGCCCAGGCATGTGCCCTAACCAGGAATTGAACCTGCGACCTTTCGGTTTGCTGGCCAATGCCCAACCTACTGAGCTACACCAGTCAAGGCATAACTCACATGTTTTTGACCCAGGTTGCCCCAGCTGTTCCACCAGAGGCAGGGGATAAATGGTCAGGAGCCTTGAGGAGGGTAAGGCATTCCTCATTCTCCCCATCTGGTGGCCTTTGTGGATTGCCTTAGATTGTTGGCTGTGGCAGTCCATAGCTCTGCTGTGTTCCTTAACTTGGGTCCACCAAGGGGGGTTGGGTGCATACAAATAGGTTGGCATGAGTGGTCAAAGGATTTTACTGCCTCACCACATCTAGTGAGACATCACCAAAGCAAAAACTGGAACACCCCAAACCCTTCACCAAGATGCAAATAATCACAAATATTTTATTGTTCCTAATATTACAATATCTTCTTTAGTTCTGTCCTTTCCTCTTGACATAGCATCCCTTGGAGGGGATTAATGGGGCATACATAAACTGTGACTCTCACTCAGGCTGTCACATGTGGCAAAGTGTAATGCACAGGGATTTATCTCGGTACATGGGTGGGTGTCACCCAAACCTCAGTCACCCAGAAGAGATATAAGGGGTGCTAGACAGACCACAAGAAGGCTTCCTGAATCTCTTATGGCTTTACCAGAAGTATCAAGTTTCTTCCCTTCTACAGACTGAAGACCAGGGGTTGGCTAATTTTTGCTGCGAAGGGTCAGTTAGGAAATACCTTGGGCTCTGTGAGCTAGCTATGTGATCTCTGCTTCAACCAACCGACTCGGGCATGAAAGTAGTGATAGGCAAAATGTGAACCAATGAGTGTGGCTGTGTCCCAGTAATTTACCAGAACAGGTGGCAAGCTAAATTTGTCCTATGGGCCATCTTTTGCCAACGCCGATGTGGAAATAAATAGCAGGCCCCCTAAACCAGTGTGACAAAGAGCCCTCCCATGGTTGCAGAGCCCTAATATGCTGGCTGCCTATATCCCTGGACTCTACTCTCAAAGGGAAGTAATTGATGTGCTTTTCCCATCTTAGGTGAGCTCAGTCATTACATGCAATTAGCACAATCCTCCTTGCCCCTGCAGCCACTGGGGGGCGCTGCACACAACAGCTCCTTAAAAGTGAGCAAGGGAAATGTGAAAGCTGAGAAACAATGGCTTCCTGCAAAATAGAGCCTTAGCAGCCTCGAGTGATATCTCAGCTCACCAGGAGGAGACAGAATCTGCAGAGATGGCTTCAGAGGCCACTGTCTCAGCTGATGGGGTGTGGAGGTGGGGTGTCGCACTCATGGAGGAGTGTGGGGGTGAGGCAGTCCTTGGCCAGACTCACAGCTGGCCAGTGGCCGACATGCACATGGATCTGAAGGTGGAAATGATCAGAGGCTGAGTTGGGGCCTGAGCAGCAGCCTGAAAGTGAGTGGCTCTGATGCTGGACCCCAGAGTGTGAGGGAGGGTAAAGAGATGGCAGCCGTGGATGGGAATTACAGGCCAAAGCCCCTGTCTGCTTGAACAGCAGCAAACCAGAAGCTGGAAAGAAATCAGCAATGACAGCTTCAGGCAGCCCTCTCAGAAGCTACTCTCCAACACCCTTAGAAAAACTTCTTTAGTAAACGGTATGGAACTAACTTTTTAATCTTAAAAAAAATAAAGATTCTGAAAACAAGTTCTTTGAAATGCAGAACTTCAATTCCCTTGGAACAACTGGTAGTAAATAAACTCTATAGAAGTAACTTCTTTTTTCCTTTGAAAGGAGAAGGAAAAAAATGAGTTTGGAAAACAGAGCCTTTGAAAGAAAGTCTTTGAAACAACTCCACCTCTGTTCCAAAATGGACCAGCCATTCTAGAAACGGCAAGAATAAACAAATCAGTGTGGGTAAAACAAAATGTGTTGTTTGCTGACTGTTGTAACCCATCTATAAAATAAGTGCTCCCATGGACAAACATAGAAAAGACCCTCCTGTTTCCTCTACCCTCGCACCCCCTGCTGTCTGCTGCCCTGTGGAGAACACGCTGGGCTGGCCAAAAGGGTTTACGGGTCAAGGTCTTGATGTCTCACCCCCATCATTTCTAAGTGGTATATCACATTCCAGTTTATTAATGTGAAAATTAACCAACACTAAATATTGATACTCTCCACAGCTGCCATAATGAAGCTAATTCAAGTTTAAAATAACAAAAATTCATGGCTTTGGAGGTTGATTTTGGAGTTCAAGTTCACACGGAAAGTATATCTGGACTAAAATTCTGCCCTCAAGTGTTAGGAAGCTGAATAGGCAGGTGTATCCTTTCAAGTTGAATATGCATCAGGAGGGCATTTATTTGTCTTGTTTTGACAAGTGCCTCACCCACTGCAAAGGATTATAGAGGGCGTCACTCTCCTTACTGTCACAGTGGAAAATTGTAACAGTGGGATATTATAACCCACCCCACCATTCTGTTGACATTGTTTTCGTAAGTGCTGATGCTAATATGTAGCTTGTAGATGAACAACATGTTTGCATAAGAATCCTAGGAAATAGTTCCAAAATATATAGGCTCCAACCTTTAAGTATCCCAGCTCCTAGCGATGTCCTGACCTTCAACTGTGGAGCGCTGATGACATGGAGCCACGATGACTAAACCAGGATGATGCACACTGGGGCGTCACTTGCCTTATCAGATGGGCCGTGCTCATCTGCATGTAGAGAACTTTCCAACCCTCTCACTTCATCTCCTTGTTCTGTTCCCCTCTCCCTCCTTATTAAAAAAAATTCTGCCTCCACTAAGATGGGAAGATGAGCTTTGAGAGACGCAAGTCCCCTGTCTTCCAGGTGGCTGGCATCTGCAAATAAATGTCAGCGTTCCTCTATGTCAGCACCTGCCTCCAAGTATTGGCTTTCGTAGCAGCAGGCAGGGAGCCCTGCTTTAGGTTATGTCACCACTCTGGCCCACATCCTTCAAGCCAAGTCAGCTGCATCTCCATTAGTGGTGTGAGTTTGATCACTTACCCAACACATGCCTCACATCCCATAAGTAAAAAAAGAAAAAGAGTAGGATTTGGATCAAGATAGCATTGTAAGCATATCATTCAAAGGCTCTTTCCTTTCCTCCAGTGTGAGCAGATAGTAATGACACATGAAATATAAAAAGAAACTGCTAAAATCATAGCCAAGTTCAAAAATCAAAGTGACTGTGTCTGTGGCTATGAAATGGAAGAGAAATCCAAAGTGATTAGTAGAAGCTAAAAATGCTGTCTTGCTGTCAGTCAACCTGGGATGTCAGAGTTTTATTCTTGCAGGGTAGGTGAAAAGTGTATGTGTTGAATACCTGGTGAGGGACCCGAGTCAGGCTCACTGCTTAGTGCTTCTAGGAAAGATTTGCTTCCAAATAAAGCATTTGTAGGGGAGGAGCCGCTGTTTTCTGCCTACATCTGCCATCTCATCAGCTACATTACCATGTGATGAGAGAATGCCTGAAGCTGAGACAGCCTCTTGCAACTACTGATGAAAAGATAAACTGACCTGGATCCTGGCACTGCTGGACCTCTCGGAGGACCCTGGGTCACCAAGCCTCTGTCCTCCTGAAGTAAATAATCAATTCCATGTGGTTTAACCAGTGTTGGTTGGATTTCCTCTTTCATGAAGTTCAACGCCTCCTAACTGAAAGAACATCTGTCTGTTTGGATAGAGAGGTAGTACAAGACCTCCCTCTTCACATGAGGCTGCAAACAAAAATTTCAAAACACACTAGGAAACCAAATGCAACAAAAGACAGGAAACAAAACAAAATATTAAATAATCAAACATCAATTCACTCAAGATGAAAATAAAATTATAAGCAGTTGACAATGACTTTAAATAAGGGTCTAAAATCCTCAGTGACAAGAAATAACATCAATAAAAGGGACAGAAATTATGAGAAAAAAATCAGGCAGAAATGAAAATAACAGTAAACTACTTAAAAACTACCCAGGCAACAGTGTGGTGATGGCCAGAGAGAACGGGGGTGGGGGCTGGGCGAAGGTGGGCAAAACGGGAAAATAGGGACGTCTGTAATAGGGTCAACAATAAAAATAAAGTTAAAAAGAGAAATTGTGAAAATTAAATATGTAGTTATCGAGACAAATTCAGTGGATAAAGTGTACACCAGACTGGACACCGTACGAGAGCTGACTCGGAGACAATGACCGGAGGATGGCCGGAATGGAGGGATGATCAGAGAGGTCAGTTAAGGAACATGGAGGGTAGTGAACAAGCAATGCCCCAAAGACAAAAGTAGGACATTTCCGAGATTGAAAAGAGATACAAATACTCAAATTAAAAACTTGTTCTGAACACAAAGCAGGATTAACACAAATTAATCCAAAAGTAGACATTGCATAGTGAAAAAGTAAAGAAAAACCTTGAAGATATCCAGACCAAAAAAAAAGGCGAACTAAGTAACAGGAGGCAGTAGGCTGCCCTGGGTTTCAGCTGGAGGCTTCCTGCCCCTGCCAGGGCTGTCCTCGGGCCCTGAGTGCAGCCCATGGCCTGCTAACACCGTCTCACACCTGGGTCCTGCCCATAACCCCGTGTTCCTGCCCCGACCCCACCGCTCTCCCCACCCCAGCTTTCGTATTTAGAGCTCCTCTTGCTTAGCTCCATCTCAGCTATTCTCCCTCCAAAACATTGTCTTTCTTTTATTTGTACCTCTGTTATTCTTTCCAAATAAGCTTTATGGTGCCTTTCAAATCTGTATACAACAAACAAAACAAAAATAAAATAAAATAAATTGATTAGCAATCATTCAAATAAGGCATGGAAGCTAGAATTCCTGAAAACCAACATCACACAGTCCTTCATAATTACTAAATGGTTCAATAGGAGCTTCCAATTGTCCAAGGCATAAAAAGGAATATATTCAGTGCGGTGTTTGTAGCTTCCCAACACAGAAGTGTACCAGTTGGTGAGGAGAAGGTTCCCTTACAAAAGTGAGGGATATAGTTGTTGGGAACCACCCTGTCTTGTTCCAGAAGCTGTAACCGCTCCCCCCCGCCCCCCGTGGCTATGGCTGAGTGAGTGACCTTCAGATCATAAGCTACTAAGGAGACAAAGTTTCTCTCCCTGGCAGGGGTGCCACCTCTGCTCCTTTTTCTTCACCCTGCCTGGCCCCCAATGCTTGATCAGTTAGCCAATGATGGGTAAGATTCCTCAAGGGGGGAATGACCTAAAACAGGCATGATCATGTGGAGGCCCCAAGGAAGGACTTGGGGGGCTAGAGCAAAATGGGGTGATGGCAGGAGCCTGGCTCCTTGGCTTTGACACACACAGCCTGAGTCCTCATTCTGCCTGGGGAAGTCTCCTAATCTCTTGGCTGCCTTACTTCCCCTGCCTGACTTAAGCCTGAAACAATGACATAAGGCGGTGCAGCCCTGCCTGTGCTGGAAAGGGGGGCTTCCCTGGGTGATCAGGCCTAAGAAAAAATACATAAAATCCTGTGAAACCTGCTTTGCTAAGAATGCTCTCAATTGAATGATAAGGGTCTGAGCAGGAAATGAGTTTATTTCCCAAAATTTTGTAGTCCTTTAGCTAACAGACCCTGACTCAGAATAAGCCCTCATAGTTCTTTGTATGCTATCTATGGTTTGATCCTTACTCCCTGACAATGATTAATGAGCTTTACCTGTATTCCTGTGCAAAATAAACCCAATAAAAGCCCATTGAGGAAAAGGCTCTTGGCCCTTCTCCTTTGAGAGATTGGCCACCTTTCCTCCCCAAGCAGATCAAGCCTTGGTAGACCTACTCTCATCTATGGCAGCCAGGGGGCCCTGTGGGCAGAGCCCCCCATATACAAGACCCTGTTGCAAAATTTCTCTTGCTCCTACCTCAGTAATATTTATTTGTTTATTTATTTATTTTAAAGTTAAGTATAGCTGGTATGCAATCTTATATTGGTTATTTTGGTTTTAGGTGTTCAAGACAGTGATTCAACATTTTTATACCTTACAGTGTGATCACCCCACTCATTCTAGTAATCAGCTGTCACCCTGTGAACTTGTCACCATATTATTGACTCTATCCCCTTCCCTTTTTCAGCTATCCCTCCCACTCCCTTCTGGTAACCATCCCTTTGGTCTCTGTTTCTATGAGTCTGTTTTTATTTTGCTTTGTTTGTTTGTTTTAGATCGCACATATAAGTGAAACCATATGGTCTTTGTCTCTCTCCGCCAAAGTGGGGTGGGCAGGTGTTCATCACAGAAACCCAATTCCCTCGCAGACCCTTGAAGCCTCTGCAGGACTCAGGCCTCAGTCCGGCTGAGTGGCTTCTCCCACCAAACAAGCAGCAGCTGACCCACGTGGACAAGTCCCCTAAAAGAGCATCTTTGTAAATGGGCATGTGTCACGTGTGTACTTCTTCATATGCAGTGCCGTCTGTCTGGCTCCTGTACCACATTTTTTGTTTTTTTTCATCTTCATTAACTTGTCTCTCTTGCCTAGTTTTAAACATTTTAAGGATGGTTTAGTCAATTTCTCCAAGAGCATATCAGTTTGATTTGGTAAAGATCTTTGAAATATTAAAGAAGACAAAGCTGCCTCAGAGAATGTAGAAATTACATCAAAGACCAAACTGTGCAGTTTCATGTTTGTGCACAAATGTTTAGGCACATATGTTATTAGATACGACATATAAGAAAAAATGTGTTTCAAAGTTTCCCAAATGTGACAACAACCCTAAAAATTTACATAACATTTCCCAAAACTAAACAGAAAGAAATATTTCTAAAACTATCGATAATAAAAAGAAAATTTTGATCAACCAAGCTAGAGGAAAGACTTGATTTCCAGTTAATTCTCTCTGTAAACAATGATATTACAGAATTATTGACATGTGAAAGGGCAATCAAAGAGTGTGCAGCCAAAAACACAGGGAGACAAGCTCATCCAGGAGACTATCGCATTTATGAGATGAGGATGCTGAGAGCAAGAGTGATTGCTCTGTGTCCCCAACACCGAAGAAACCACCCAGGGCTAGACGCTGAACCTCCAGTCGCTCTGCCAGAGCCTGCCCCTGACCTCACAGAGCACATGGGGACACGGCGCAGACTCTGAGAACTGGCGGGTGAATGCGCACCTGGCCCTGTGACTTGCTCTCCCACACCTCTGTGCCTCTCCAAGCAGCTGTTTTTTCCATTTGAAACCTCAGTGAATAAATAAGGGATTTTTTGTCTTATAACATGCATGCAAATCCAGGAGTTCTATCCATTTGCCAAGCATTACCAAGAGACCTGTAGCCAGGTCAAACCTTCATTCACTGACTCAAAAGTAGTAGCCTTCAATTTCTTCAGCTTCCTGGCTTTTCACCCTGAGGCCAGTACTGATTAATGAAGTTGTTCAAGCAGCAGCAAAGGCCTGACTTCAGCTTTTCCCTCAAAGATTATTGTATTAGGGCTACAGAGTCTGGAAGACAATCGGCTGCCCCATTTCCTTGTTTCCGGGGTGTTTTGCTGAGTGGTGCTCTTGAGACAATTTGCATGGAACATAATCCCCAAAAGTAAGACAGCTGATCACAGCCCAGGTAATCACTACTCCTACCTCAAAGAAAGCCCAACCTTCTGCCCAAATTATCTCTCCATTCTCTACATTACCAACTGTGGTAGTTCATTTTACATGTCGACATGGCTGGACCATGGTGCCCAGATATTTGTCCAAGCATTATTCTGTATGTTTCTGTGAGAGTGATTGTGGATGACATTAACATTTAAATCAGTAGACATTAAGTAAAACACGACATCCTTCATACTGTGGGTGGGCCTCATCTAATCAGTTGAAGGCCTGAATAGAGCAAAAGACTGACCTCCCCTGGAGCAAGAAAGGATTGTGCAGCAGACAGCCTTTGCCCTTGAATTGAAACAGTGGCTCTTTCCTGGGTTTCCATAATCACATGAGCCTATTCTTTAAAATAAACCTCTCTATAGACAGAGATACATAGATCTACACACATATCTACATGTATACACATATCTCCATATGCATATATATTTATGCACACACATGCTATTGGTTCTCTTTCTCTGGAAAACCCTAATATACCAGCCAAGATGACTTAAAGAAGCACATCATCTAAAAATCCAACACAATATGCCAGATCTTTAAATATAGCCTATGGCAAAATTTCTCTTTTCATTTTAAATCTTACATTAAAAGAAAATTGTATAGGGTAGATATTGCAAACTTTTGGGGCTATATCTAATACACAGTGCATTATAGTTAGGCCTGCACATTTTTTTTCATTTTTAAACTATTTAACAATTAAACATCAGAATATTTCACTTTCAAATTCAGATTTCTGCCTGTCTAGGAAAATCAGAGGAGCTGCCACGTGGAGCCGGCAAAACTTGGCTGGAGCTGAGCTGCTGCGGGTCTGAGACAGGGTGGGTGTGTTCCTGCCACTCAGGGCCCCGCAGCCCCGCCCTCCTCCCAGGCTGACACCCGCCTGCTCCGTCTTTTACGTGAGCAGCAAGCCCGACTCTAGTAAGCATTTTGGTTCGTGAACTTTGATAACAACATGAGGAGAACCAAACCAGGGTAAAACTCACAGAACAGGAATTAAAAATAAATAAATAAATAAATAAAACGTGGGACCCTGCCTCTCTATCCATCTTCCACTAGAGTCACTGTTCACTGGCTGGGGACTTTTGACAAGTATCTAACTTTGAGGAGCCTCGCTTTTCTCTGGGGTAGAATGGGGCTAATATTACAGGGCCTGCATGATGGTAATGAATGTTAAATTGCATAATGTTTGCACAGCACCTGGTAGCTATTACTATGATTAGTTTATTCACACCCAAGCCATTCCGCATTTGGTAAAGATGAGCCTAAAGCCAGCCAGGGCCTAGTCAAGCTCAGGAACTGTTGTGAATGCTGCTTCATTATACAACTCAGGCAATGTATATTTTGAAATGCATAGTTTGAAAATGCAGTTCTAAAGATTTTATTAATTACACACAGTAATGTTGGAAAGTTGCTTATTGTTACTAGCCACATTGAACAGGTGACAGTGTGCGGTCCCAGCCTCTCTACTTTCCTGAGCACACCTTTATAGCACAAATGCATCGTGATAATTACCGACACCCATGTCTGCTTTTCCTCCTAGGCCATGAGAACCTTGAAATTAGGAACAAATGGGGGTCCCCACTGTAGGCTGGTGAATTGCCAGCAGCCAGGCCCAGGAAAATGCTCGGCCAGCCCTGGGGCTGAATCAGTCAGCCCACCAACTGAGGAAAAGCCTCACATCAGAAAACCAGCGAGAGGCCCTGAGTCAGGTGCTGGCGCGGCCTGACTCCCAGACCACTGTTCTCTCCCCTCAACAGTAAAGGTAATATTTTTCCTTTCACTTCCTTGAACTTCTGGGATCACTACTCCTTTGCTAGGTGGAAATTGGGAGTCAAATGTGGCGTGTGGATCCCAGGGAGGAACGTGGGGGACTCCAGCCGGAAGAAATCAGCGCCTCCTGCAAAGTTGCAGACGCCCCACAGCCAGAGCTGCTTCCGCCTTTGCGATAATCCCCGACAGCCATCCCAGGCTCTCCAGGATCCTGACACCTGCATGCAACATGCAACATGCAACATGCAAACACTGTAACGAACACAACATGATTAATATCAGATTTATGAAGTCTAACAGACAAAAAGTCATCCATTTGAAGTGTACAGTGAGATGAGTTTTGACAAAAGTATAAAATCTTGTAACTACCAGACACAGAGTATTTTCATCATCCCAGACGGTTCCCTTTGCCCCGTTCCACTGCCTGGCTTCAGGCAACCACTGAGCTGCGTCCTGCCGCTGCGGTTGGGCTCTCTCTAGAATGTCTTACAGTGGAAGCACAGAATATATAGTCGTCGGGTTCGGACATGTTTCCATTAAAATCGCACTTTCAAGATCCATCTATGGGGCTCCACCTATCTTTAGGCTGTCTCTTTTTATTACTGAGTAGTATTTCATTGTATAAATATATCACAATTTATTTACCTATTCACCTATGTTAAACGACATTGCATTGTTTCCGCTTTTGTCTATTTTGAATAAAGCTATGAATTTCCATGTACAGAACTTTTATGTGGAATATGTTTTCATTTCTTTAAGATAAATATCTACAAGTGGAATGGTTGTGTCATGGGGGAGGTGTGTGTTTAACTTTGTAAGAACCCACCAGGCTGTTTTCTAAATGGTTATAGCATTTTGGTCCTCCTCCATCAGTCTACAAGAGCTGGAGTTCACCCACATCCTCTCCGGCACACGGGATTGTCAGTCTTTTTAATCTACCCACGCAAATGTGTGTGTAGTGGTATCTCAGTGAGGTTCTAATTTGAATTTCCTTTATGAAAAATGATGTTAGGCATCTATTCTTGTGCTTATTTGCCATTCCCATATCTTCTCTGGTAAAGAATGTTAACAAATCCTTAACCACTTTTATAATTGGGTTGTTTGAATTTTCAATACTGAGTTTTCAGCGATCTTTTACATATTGTGAATACAAGTCCTACATCTGATATATGGTTGGCAAGTATTTTCTCCCCATCTGAGCCTTGCATTTTAATTTTCTTAACATGGTCTTGCAAAGGGTAAAAGGTTTTAATTTTCATGAAGTCCAACTAATCAATTATTTTTATTTTATAGTTTCTGCTTTTTGTGAATTATCAGGAAATCTTTTCTTCAGCCAAAGACACAAACATTTTTCTCCTATGTTTACTTTCCTAGAAATGTTATGGTTTTAGCTTTTATATTGTTATTTGATCCATTTTGGATTAATTTTGCTATATAATATGAGGTCAAGATCAAGGTTAATTTTTTTTCTCTACATGACTATCCACTTGGTTCCACTTCATTTTTGAAAAGACTAGCCTTTCTCCATTGAATTTCCTTGGCACTTTTGTTGAAAAATCAACCATATACGCATGGGTCCATTTCTGGACTCTTAATTCTATTTCATTGAGTTATAAATCTATCCTTGTGCCAAATTCACACTGCCTTAATTTCTATCGCCTTATGGAGTTTGGAAACTAGGTGCTGTGAGTCCTCCCCTCTTATTCTTCTGTATAAAAATAGCTATTTTAGGTCCCTTGCAATTCTATAAAAAATTACAGAATCAGCTTCTAAAAGAAGCTGTGAAAAGCCTGCTAGGATTTTAACTGAGATTGCTTTGGATCTATAGATCAGTTTCAGGAAAATTGACATCTTAGCAATATTGAGTCTTCAAGTTCAAAAACATAGTGTATCACTCCATTTCTTAAGTCTTTTTTAAAGCATGCATAGTGTGTATATATACACATAAAGTATATATAAGCATATATAACCAATTATTATTGATACTAGTTTGAACAAACTTTTAACAATCAAGAATAAGAAAAATATACAGCATAAGAAATATAGTTAATAATATTGTAGTAACTATGTACGGTGCTGGGTTGATACTGGAAATATCAGGAGGAACACTGTGTGAAGTGCATGATTGTCTGACCACTAGACTGTGCACCTAAAACTGTAACAAAATAATATTGAATGTAAACTGCAATTAAAAATAAAAATAAATTTTAAAAATGAGAAAAATGTTTTGATTTTACCTTCACATATTCCTTCCTCAGTGCTCTTCCTTATTTTACAAAGATGCAAGTTATTTACCTATATTGTTTCCATTTTCTCTAAAGAACTTCTTTTAACATTTATTGCAAGGTAGGTCTAATGAGAACAAATTCCCTCGATTTTGTTTTTTTGAAAAAGTCTTCATTTCTCCTTCACTTCTGAAGGATCATTTCAGAGGGTATAAAATTCTAGATTGCTGTTTTTTTTCTCTCGATACTTTAAATATTTCACTATACTTTCTTGTTTTCATAGTTTCTGAGAAGTTAGATATTATTCTTCATCTTTGTTCCTTTCTAGGTATGATTTTCCCCTGTCTACTTTCAAGATTTTCTCATTACCTTTGATTTTTCACAGTTTGAAAATGATTTGCCTATGTGTAGTTTTTGGCTTCTGTTTTCCAAGCTTCCTGGATCCATTGTTTGGTGTCTGACATTAACTGGGAGAAATTCTAGTTATTATTGTTTCAAATTTTTATTTTGTTCCTTTCCATCTCTCTTCTTTCGGTGTTCCCACTATGTGTATGTTACTCCTTTTGTAGTTGCCCCACAGTCCTTCCTTGGATGCTCTCCTCAGTTTTTTTTTCAATTTTTCTTCTCTTTGCTTTCCAGTTTTCAAAAATAGCTCAGAGATTCTTTCCTTAGCTTGGTCCAGTCTACTAATAAGCTCATCAAATACATTCTTAATTTCTGTGTTTTTTTATTTCTAGCATTTTTGGGGGGTTCTTTGATAGGATTTTCAATTGTTACTTGTATTTCTTGTTTGTTTTTCCATACCATCTACTTTATCCATTAGAGTCTTCAGTGTATTAATCATAGTTGTTTTAAATTATTGGTCTGATAATTCCAAAATTTTTGCCATTCCTGGTTCTGATGCTTGGTCTGTCTCTTCAAATTGTGTTTTTTTTAAATATATTTTATTAATTATGCTATTACAGTTGTCCCATTACCCCCTTTATTCCCCTCCACCCTGCAAACTCCCTCCCACCCACATTCCCCCACTTTAGTTCATGTCCATGGGTAATACATATAAGTTCTTTGGCTTCTACATTTTCTATACTATTCTTAACCTCCCCCTGTCTATTTTCTACTTACCATTTATGTTACTTATTCTGTGTACCTTTCCCCCGCTTCTCCCCCTCCCACTCCCCTATTGATAACCCTCCATGTGATCTCCATTTCTGTGGTTCTGTTCTTGTTCTAGTTGTTTGCTTAGTTTGTGTTTGTTTTTGTTTTAGGTGTGGTTGTTAATAACTGTGAGTTTGCTGTCATTTTACTGTTCATATTTTTAATCTTCTTTTTCTTAAATAAATCCGTTTAACATTTCATATAATAAGGGCTTGGCGATGATGATCTCCTTTAACTTGACCTTATCTGAGAAGCACTTGATCTGCCCTTCCATTCTAAATGAAAGCTTTGCTGGCTAGAGCAATCTGGGATGTAGGTCCTTGCCTTTCATGAATTGGAATACTTCCTTCTAGCCCATTCTTGCCTGTAAGGTCTCTTTGAAGAAATCAGCTGACAGTCTGATGGGAACTCCTTTGTAGGTACCTGCCTTCTTTTCTCTTGCTGCTTCTAAGATTCTCTCCTTATTTTTAATCTTGACTAATGTAATTATGATGTGCCTTGGTGTGTTCCTCCTTAGTCCAACTTCTTCGGGACTCTCTGAGCTTCCTGGACTTCCTGGAAGTCTATTTCCTTTGCCAGATTGGGGAAGTTCTCCCTCATTATTTGTTCAAACAAGTTTTCAATTTGTTGCTCTTCCTCTTCTTTTTCTGGCACTCCTATAATTTGGATGTCAGAATGTTTAAAGATGTCCTGGAGGTTCCTGAGCCACTCCTCATTTTTTTGAATTCTTATTTCTTCATTCTTTTCTGGTTGAATGTTTCTTTCTTCCTTCTAGTCCACACCGTTGATCTGAGTCCCAATTTCTTTCCCGTCACTATTGGTTCCCTGTATATTTTCCTTTATTTCACTTAGTGTAGCCTTCATTTTTTCACCTAATTTGCAACCAAATTCAACCAATCCTGTGAGCATCCTGATTACCAGTGCTTTGAACTGTGCATCTGATAGGTTAGCTATCTCTTCATCCCTCAGTTGTGTTTTTTTTGGAGCTTTGATCTGCTCTTTCATTTGGGTCATTTTTTTTTTTTTATCTCGGCGTGCCTGCTACATATAAGGGATGGAGCCTTAGGTGTTCACTAGGGCAGGGCAACCGTGTCGCTGGGTTGTGACGCTGTATGTGGAAAAGGGGTTGAGAGGGAACAATGGCGCTTGCTCTTCTCTCTGCCAGATTTCAGTCACTTTCCTTGATACCCACAAGCAAAGCGGGCCCTTCTGGTGCTGATTTCTGGTGGGTGGATTTGTGTACATTTTAGGATCTGTGGGTCTCTCCAACAAACTCTCCTGTGAGGCTGGGAGTTTCTCCTGCTGCCGCCTCAACCCCCACAGGTGATTTCACTCAGAGGTTTGAGGCTTTATTTCCCCACGCTGGAGCCCTGGGTTGCACAGTCTGTTTCACTCCCCAGTTTTTCCTCCCGGTTTATCTGCACTCAAATGTGGGACTGCCAGCTCCACCAGCCACCGCCTTGCCGTGAGTCCTCTCTGCCCTGCTGCCGGTCTGGATGAATGTTTCTTCTTTAACTCCTTGGTTGTCAGACTTCCATACAGTTCAACTTTCTGTCAGTTCTGGTTGTTTTCTGTTTTTAAATTATTGCTGTCCTTCTTTTGGTTGTGTGAGGAGACACAGTGTGTCCACCTATGCCTCCATCTTGGCCCTCAAATTATGCTTTTTGTTTGTTTGTTTGTTTGTTTGCCGTCTGGTATGCCTTGTGACTTTTTCCTGGTAGCTGAACATAATGTACTGGGTGATAGGAACTCCAGCAAAGAGGCCTTCAGTAATGTGGTGATGAGGTGGGAGGTTGGGGGCATTCTTCAGATCTATGGGTTCAGTTGTTTAATGAGCCTATGTCTCTGGACTGTGAATTTCATAAGAGTTTCTCAAGTTTCCACCACCCTTAGGTGGAACATAAGGGTTAGAAATGTCTGGACTTGTTTATTGCCCTCCCACCAGATCAGTTAGGCTCTGATAACACCCCAGCAGGTTAAACTCTAGTTAACTAGTTTCCCCTAAGAACAGGCCTTGTTAAGAAGAGCAGAGTGCTCTGGTATATGTCAAAATGGTCCCTTTCCCCCTCCTTCTCTGGAAGACACTGGGAATTTTTCTCTGCTATTTACTGTGGGAACCTAGTCAAGTTGCTGAAGGTAAATCTCACAATATTTTACTTCTTCCTCCCAAACAAGTCCCAAACAAGTTTCCCCTGGACTTTTGAACTCTCAGAATTGTCCACATTGAACCTCTGGCATTGGCCAAGTACAGTTCAGGTTCTCTTACTCTGGCACTGGTTCCCCTGGCGGTTTCCACTTATGAGTCTCTGCTCCAGTCAGACATGACTCCCTGCACTCACAGGGTCTTCAGTCTTGGGGGCAGTGCTTTGTCTGTGTCCTCTCCTCTCATATGGAGCCAAGAAGAGTTAATAATTTTTCAGTCTGTTCACCTGTTACTTATGGTTAGGTTAAAAGGGCAATATTCAAATTCCTTACATGCAGAACCAGAAACTGGAACTCTTAAATCTTTTAAACTTTTTCCCAAAATTGACTTTTCAATGTACTAGAAATATATTCAGTAGATACAGATTTTGTGTTCATTTTTAAAATTTTACCCTAAATATTTATATTTTTTCTAAATAATGTTATATTTTGAGACTATTTTAAATGGCTTTTTAAATTTTCAATTCTGATGTTTTTTGCTAGTATATATGGAAATACAGTTTATTTTTGTACATTTGACCTTGTGTCTGATGAGCCTATAAAATCATTTAATAGTCTAATAGCTTTTTTCATAGATTACCATTAAGATTTTTGTGGAGATAATTATGTCATCTGTGAATAAAGACAGTTTTACTTCTTCTTTCCCAATTTATGTGCCTCTTATTTTTTTTGTCCTGCTTTATTGCACTGGATATGATTTCCATTCCAATAAATAGATGCCTTGAGAATGGTCATGCCTCCTTATTTCCCAGACTTAGGGAGAAATCATTCAATCTTTTACCATTGAGTATGATGTAAGCTGTAAATTTTTCATAATGCTCTTTCAGGTTCAGGAAATTTCATTTATTCCTAGTTTTTCTGAGAGTTTTCATCATATGTTATACTTTGTCAAATGTTTTTTTTTCTGTGTTTATTGAGATAAATAAATTTATTTCTGTGTTAGCCTGTTGTTATAGTAGATTACACTGAGAGATTTTCAAATAATAAAATGACCTGCTGCTTTGTCCCAAACTGGAAATGGCCCATGTGTCAATAGGACAATGGTTGAACTGATGACCATTTACAGATACCCTTCTCCTTTATTTTCTCTATCAGTGATTTTCAAGAGACAATAAACCTGAAAATATATAGACACATGATATGACAAATTACAGAAAGTAAATCCCCAATTGCTGATGAGTATATGAAGAAATTCTCAACCTTACTGGTAATCAGAGAATTGCACATTAAAATAAGAAAACAACATGTTTTACCTAGTGACCCCATCAGCCACAGACTTCTGGTTGCTTCCCTCTGAATGGGACACAAGAATTGATGCAGTGATAAAATCCCCAATTACTGACAAAAATTAAAGACTCACTATCTAGTGCCTGCCTGGGAAGAGTAACTGGTGTTTCTGTAAGCAATCTGGCAGGTATGGGTGACAAAAAGCAGCCTCATTCCTTAGTGCTTATCTGGCAAAAGCTCTTACACAAGTCCAAAGCAAGGATAAACATGCAAGTGTGTTTATCACTGTGCTTTTGTGATAGCAAAGAGAGGGAAACAACCTAGTTATCCCTCTGGACATTTACTCATGATAGAATGCTATGCAGGAGGAGGGAGTAATAGATTTGATTTTAATACAGCAACATAGATAAATATAAAAAACTTGTCGAGCAGAAAAAGTAATAAACAAAATGAGGTCCATCACAGGGAGTCATTTTCCTAAGTTAAAATACACACAAGCCCTGACAGGGTAACTCAGTTGGTTAGAGTGTCATCCCGATATGCTAAGGTTTATCCTTAGCATAAGGATGGAGGATGGATTAGATCCTCCATCAGGGCACATACAAGAATCAACCAATAAATGGATAAACACGTGGAACAACAAACTGATGTTTCTCTCTCTCCCTCTTTCTCCCTCTTTCTCTCTCTAAAATCAACCAATAAATAAAAACACACACACCAAATTTATGTTTTTAAGACCAGACTTCTCTGAATAACCATGTGGAAGGGGGATTGCATGGGTGCACATAAAATATTCTGGAATGGGCTTCTATGGAATAAAGGAACTGGAATGGGCTTGTGGGATAAAGTGAAGTAAATGGAAATAAGATAAATGAAAGAGGGTCCTTGCACTAAACAGGGAATGATAAAGTGCCTGAGCTGAAGCATACAATCAGCTAAGTCTAGATATATGTCTCATCAAAAAAAATCATTTTTAAATGAAATTTTAGCCCCTGAGACAGACAGCTAGGGAACAGATTTTGAATCTGTGCCTCCTTGGAGCAGTTCCACAGACCAGAAAAAAGCAGCCATGTCCTTGACTAGACCCAAAGCTACAAATTGCCCAACTAAACGGTCCAGGTGATAAGTGGCACGACTCTGTCCAGAGCACGTGACTCAGTCCCTTCTCCTCAGATATGTTATTGCGCTGGTTCTAGTGATTACATCCCAGCACTGTGGACAATGAACCATTTGCACATTGAAATGTTACAGAACAGACCAGGGGGATAAACGATATACTATCACCAAAAGGACCACCGTTTTTTCCAGGGGTTCCCCAACCCCGTACTAGTTTCACTTTGCCCTCTGCCAGGGGAAAGACATCTCTCAATGCCAGAGATTGGTGAAAAGGAAAGGAATTATTTATTTAAAAGTTATACAGACTTAGAGTAATGACTTAATGTCTTCATTAAAATACTAAAGTCCTTTAGAATACCCACAGATGCACATAGTCCTTCCTTCTCCTTCTGCCCAGTCTAGGGTACTGTATCTTAGGAAAAGAAGAAGTTCATGATTCAGGCTCCCAGCACCATCAGCTGTGTTGCTGCCATGATCTCCAGTTAATCCAAAGCCATGTAGCACCTTCTCAGGGCCCACCAGCAAGAGTCCTTTCACCCCTTTTCTTCCAGGCAAAGTCTCTCCTGCTTCCTAAGCCACGTGGCAAATGGGAGCAACCCAAAGCCACATGGTCCCAACCTGGTATGGTTGCCATGCCTGGGTTTAAATCTCTGTGCCAGTCTTCCTCTGCAGCCCCATTTCTGACTCATCCTACAATCAATTACACCTGCCAGCATTCCTGTATTCTTCCAGCTTTACTGGGCTGTCATAGTAAATCCAGGCAGGCCCCATGGTGTGGAACCAATCATCTCCAAGCTCTCATGCAGGCCCTATAACCAGGGAGCGTTGCTTCCCAGTTACATCCTGGGTTGAAGTCACTCCCCCCACCTGGCTCAAAGCATAGCCACAGCTATTTAACATATTCTTGAAACCAGTTAAATGTTATAGATATGTTAAATGACCATGCCAGAGGTTAGCTGCAAAGCTGTTGCTGTACAAAACAGCTGTCAATGGCCCTGCTCCATGTGTCCCTTCCCCCAGCTCAGACTGGTGGGGGTGAGGACATCATATATATTTTTTTCTCTAATATTTCCTGAACACCCTGAGTTCTGGCCCCATTACAAATCCCTATTTGGGTCCTCCCCCTTGGCTGCATCCTGTTACATAAAGGGGCTTAAAAGTCCAACATCATCTCAAACTTCCATTTTGATGACCTCAAACACATAAAGGAAGGCCCTCTGCAAATGCACAGGAGGAAAGGCCCATCCTGAGCTTCCTGAAGGAGTGAGGGGCTGTGTCCTGTGTCGCTGCTGCTGGAACTGTTGCAGTGAGTTGCCCTGCCTGAGTCAAACTGCTCTGAAGATAGAAGGAGAGCGAGGAAAGCATGCTCTCTTTGAAAAGCATGGTTTTCAGGTTAATTTCATACAGAGACATGCTGTGTTCTAGTTTGTGTGGGTGTATAGCTGGCACCAACATATTTGTGTCCCACAGAAAGGGAA
Source organism: Trachops cirrhosus (assembly GCA_028533065.1). Taxonomy (NCBI): domain Eukaryota; kingdom Metazoa; phylum Chordata; class Mammalia; order Chiroptera; family Phyllostomidae; genus Trachops; species Trachops cirrhosus. Next base: position 32,590,676 of record CM052544.1, read on the forward strand.
GCAACCAGAAGCCTGTGTCTATCAAAATCTTTGGAGAAAACATGGTAAAGGCAGAGAATTCACTCTATCTATGTATCATCCGCCTATCTATCTCTCTCTGTGACAAGTCCATGAAAACATCGTAGAGCATCTGACTCTATAATCTTTGCTGCAAATGGTATACTTGTGAGGGGGAAGAGAAAGAAAATGTTATTTATTTAAATACTTCATTTGCATAGTAAGTTTTGTTATTCACTTTAAGTATTCAGTTACTTGGCAAACACCATTACATACTCTAGTAATAGCTTGCCTTGAGCAAGCAGCACATTTATAAATGCTTCATTTGGACCAACTATTTAGTATGAATTTCTAGTACTATGTTTATAAGGCAGTTCATTAATTTCAAAAAAGAACAATGGTTGTACATTGCAGTACCACACCCATTCCAGCTGTGGCCTTGCCTCTGTACTCTTGGTGTAAACATGCTTTTTTTCTCTTCCACACACCTACCACAGCATGGATGCACTCTTCCTTTTTCCTGGTGAGAAAGGGACCAACCCTGGAGGGGACATTTGTGGCCACACACCCCCACTTCCCACGAACAGCCATCTCTCACCTCTCCCATTGAGTAGCAGGCACAGATCTGGGTGAAAATGACCTAGCATCCCCATTCCTGACGTTGTCTTCAAAAGCCCCAAATCAATCAGCATAACCCCTACCTCCTCACCAGAGAAACTGGTTCAGTTAGAATAAAATTCAGGACTTCTGATGATTTGGGAAAGAGAAGCTCTTTTGCTCTGGGTGGAGTGGTGTGTGGATGTGAAGCCTCGAACAGCTGCAGCCATTTGAACTCCAAGGCAGGCCAGTGTGAGATCACAGCTGAACCATGGGATTGCAGAGCAGACAGACAGCCCAGCAAGTAGAGGCAGAGCCCTGAGGGCTGCATTCTCTACCTTCTGACACTTCAGTGCTGCAAGTAACTATTTGTTTTAGCCAGTTCCCTGCCCCTCTCCCCCGCATTATTTGGAAAGCTAATGCATCTTTACCACATAGTCTCAAAGTGCTAGAGATAAGTGGGGATGGGTGGAGGCAATTTATTTCTTGGAAATCCTCTCCCCCTTTTGTTTATGCAGCCTGCCACCTCACATCCAGGAGCTTTCTTTGCTCATTTGTGACTTGGCATAGCAGATAAGGAGGCACCTTTGCTTTCTAAACTGATCTTTCTTCTGCTATTTCCAGTATGTCTTCCACATTGGTATTCAATCTAAATCTAGCCACATTTGGTTGTGGGGACCTGGGACATCCACCAAGAGGCTTCTCACTCTTACCTTTCTCCAACAGACAGTCCTGAGGAGGAGCTGGGGCTGTACCTCCCCAATCATGGACCACGAGTCCCCGAGACAGCAGGAAGGGTCAGTGCCACAGCCTTCTGTGTGGCAGTAATGGAAATAGAGCCTGGTGGACATCCCTTCCCGTGAAGGAGTCCAGAGAGATCACCACTGATGACCACATGGCCACCAGGCTCTTGCCTCTGATATACTGTTGCCACCACGTCCTGTGTCTGCTCATCCTCCCAGACTACACTGTCTGCTTCCCAAAGACAGAGCCCCCTTCTGGTTGCCATTTCTCCACCATGACTTTTTCACAACTGCTACTCCAGCAGCCTCAGGTTCCCACACTGGAGGCCACTCGATCCCCCTCCCACTTTCCATCCCTAGTGCACCAAGTGCCTTCTCATCCTTAGGCCTTTCCTGTTCTTCCACCTCCTCTTGAATCCTCTTTCCCCAACCCTCTGCCTTTTCAGAGTCTTCCTGTATTCCATAGCCCTACTTCTGAGTAGCAAAGGTTTAGAGAAATGGCAAAAGCTTTGACATCAGATTGACCTGGGTTTAAAGTCTACTGAGGCAGTTATGAATGTCACAAACAGGCTGAATTTTTCTGGACTAGGAGCACCAAAAATTCATGATACACTTCTGCATGGCCATCTGTCCCAACTTCCCATTCTTCTTTCATGGCAGTCATATATGCCAGGAACAATGACCTGTGGAAACACCTTAATGTGCTTTCATGAGCCTGTGGCCCCAAACTCACTCCAGCCCCCTAGTAAGCTAACCAGGTGGAGGGCTTCCTTCACCTGCGGGAGAGGCAGCCATAACCAAAGCCAGCCAGAATGCTCCATGTCTGGATCTCACCTCTCCAAAGGCAAGCAAAGGTATCCCCATGGAAAGGCACCCCAAAAGTAGGAGAAAAATTTTCTAATACCAAAAGTAGAGCTGCTTTCCTCAGGCCACCACCCAAGCCATTTCCAGGTAAGGCCATTTCCAGGCAGAAGGCACCCTGACCTTTACATGGGACGTGGCAGAAGGGGAAAGAGAGATGAAATTTAACTCATACATCAGGCCTTATAGCTCTGGATCAGCTCAGGCCACTCACCTCTTCTGCTTCTAACTTCCTCTTTGGCTATCAAAGCTTGTCCCTTAGAAGACCTCAGGTCCATAGGAATGACCATTGGATTTGGGAGCAAAATTCTTCCAAAAAGTAATTTGTCCTGTTAACTGTATCTACAAAAACAAAGTAAAAAATAAAAACCTTCCAGCCCAGTGATTTTTCTACCTAAGACCCCAAGAGACAAGCTTCACAGGTCTATGATTCTCCAGGAGCTCACCATGATTTCTCTTTAATGACATTGCCCTAGTGCTTCGTCTAGTTGGCAGTGAAGCCCTGCACCCACTGAAACAGAACTTTCCATGGGAGCTCATAGACTGAGTGACTTCTACTTACCAGCAACCATTCCTCTGTCTCCCTGCTTCCTGCTCTTTGCAGCATGGTTCCCTCCCCCAGCACTACCAGACCACTGTCCTGGCATAATTTCACTGTTCTGTGTTCACTCTAAGATGTGTGCAATAACAATAATGCATATTTCATGATTAATAATTTTGCTTGCCTTCTTGGAAATGTGATGAACTTTTGGGGAATCACTTGGTTAGCCTGGTCTGTTAATAAAAGATGCCCAAATAAATATGTGTCGGGGGCTCTTTTTCATACTGTAAGTGCTGCTCTGCAAGCAGAGGCATTTTACTGCCTTTGAAGCTGTGGGCATTTCCCTCAGAATTACAATCATGAAGGTGGCATCTCTCCCACTGAAGCCATTAGCAAAGAGCTCACTCAGCATTTCATCCCTTTATCCCCTTCCACCTCCTTCCTCATGCTGGCTGCTCTGAATCAGATGGAATAGACACTCCTGGGGAACAATAATGTCTCTGCAGAGGCTTTTCTCCCTTTGTCTGTCAGTGGACTGACTTGACATTTTGTCGGCAGCCTTCAAAACACTTTACACTTCCCTGGAAAATGTTGAAAGCAATTTGTAGGTTCTCAGCACATATAATAAATAGGTTTTCAAAACAATCTCTCTTAAAATTGCCAACAATATCTAGACTGGGTAAGACACTATTGTTGTCGGTTTTTTTCTGTTGGTTTCCCCCAGAGATATTACCAAATAATTATAAAGACCATAGGGATTGAGATAGCAGTTCAGTGACCATAAATCACTAATATTCTGTGACAGGCTTGTCATTGCACACAAAATATGTCCTGGAAATGATAATACAATGGAATCATATTACTTCTCTCAGTCTGGTTTTATTTCTAGAAGTTCAAACATTCTCAGTGAATATCTATAGTTTTTGCCTCTCACCATTGTTCTGATAACTTATTCCTGTCTCCCTCTGGGAAGCTGTCCCTCCCACACTTAGTCCATGTGCTGTGTTTGGCTTCAGCTACTGCTCAGTTCAAGGAGTAAGCATATAATTTGAGGCTAAGCCAGTCAGCACGCTGCATTTCTGTGGCCTCAGTGATTGGCTAGAGAATGGTCACATGACTCAACCAGAGCCAATAAGCAGCAAAAAGACACTAGTGGGGCTTCTGGGAGAGAGGCAGGTATGTTCATGTCTGGATGTAAACTGTAAGAAGGGAAGAGTTTGAGACTTACTGCCACCATCATGTTACCACATGGAACCTGAGATTGCTGCCAAGACAGAAAGAGATGCAGCCAAGATACGAAAAGACCCTGAGTCCTGATGTGACGCTGCGTCCTTAAAGCCATCTGCACCTGAAACCATCTTTAACTCTGGCTGGTTTTGTTAAATGAGTCAAAAAAATTTTTTTATGCTAACCAGGTTTTAACTGGGTATCTTTTACTTCAAAACTAAAAACAAAAAACTCTGAATATCTCACCATGTACCCTGATTTTCAGATTTAAAAAATATATTCAGTGAGGGTAAAAGTATAAACTGAGTAATAAGACAAACATCTGTATATCTACATTTCCTAAAGTAGCTAACACATCCTGGCTGCACTCCAGCTTCCGCAGACTGTGTGTGTGTGTGTGTGTGTATGTTATATGTCTGTATTTGACTACATGTACCTGTATGGGACTGATTGAATGAATGAACACACAAGAAAAGTCAAGAATAATTTACATCTAGTGTTAGAGAATCCCTGGCTTTCAAAGCAACAGTCATTGGAATTTGGAATCTTCAGAGTAAATATGCAACTTCTGATCACTATTGAATAGCTGCACCACAGAATAAGATGCCTGTGAGCAAGAAGGCTCTGTGACCAGACTCTTGGCAAAGCCACCTACATTCCTGAAACAGGGAACAGACTAAACCTAAGAGAAGCCCCCTGTATTGCCCATGAACCCCTGAGGCAGTAAACAATCAGATCCTGGGTTTCGGAATGACTCTGAACTCAAAGGGGTATGAGGGTGTGACTGAGAGGGGAGGCTTGAATTCACGGTATACACCTGTGCACAGCCTGAGGTCTTTGGCAGGAAAAAGCTGGCACCCTGTTGATACTGGCAAGTGAAGCATCCTCAGCAACTAAAAACTCTTTCAGACAAGGAGGACCCAGGACTGCAAGTAAAAAATGAGTCCTCACAAAGCCTGGAAGTGCAGGAAGAATGTAGACATGCACAGGAATGGTTTTAGCAATTGAAATTTGTAAATTGAGCAAAGTTCTGTTCTCAGCCTGTGCCCCCTATCTCCCAGCATCTTCCTCCCAGAGGGCGAGGACTCTTCCTGGTTTCAGCCACCGAAGACAAGGGTAAGAGATTTCTTTGTACAAAGGAGTTGGGAATCAGCATGAGCAAAGGGACACCAAGAATAGAAAACCAGAGAAAAAGAGTGAGGCCAACCTTGGACTCAGCTCAAGTGGTGAAACTTCTCAGGCATTAACAAGCTTCCTACACATCCCCAAACTCCCTCCTCTGAACAAGGAATGGAATTCCTTGCTGGAGTTGCAGTCTTTCAGCTTCTTTCTGGTGTTAATCTCATTCAAATACAGATGTCCTTAAAAACAAAATAGCTCTGACACTAAATTGTTTTAAGTGATTTGCTCCTTGGTGTGAAATCTTTGTCAAGAGGGAAAAATGTGTGGTAACTAGGAACATAAATACCTGAAGAGGATGAAGAAATGGCACTCCCCTGAAGGGGAAATGGTTTGTGCAGGTGGCGCATTGGGCTGTGGAGTCAGAAAGACCTGGATTCAAATCTTCATTCTATTGCCTACTAACTGTTATGTTCGGCTAATTACTTCACTTCTTTGAAACTTTTTAAAAAAGATTTCATTTATTTCTTTTTAAGTATATTTTATTGATTATGCTATTATAGTTGTCCATTTTTCTCTCCTTTCTCCTCCTCCACCCTGCACCCCCCTTCTACCCACATTCCACCACCTTAGTTCATGTTCATGGGTCGTACATACAAGTTCCTAGGCTTCTTCATTTCCTATACTATTTTTGACATTCCCCTGACTATTTTGTACCTACCATTTATGCTTCTTATTCCCTGTACCTTTTCCCTCATTCTCCCTCACTGCATCTGCCACTGATAATCCTCCATGTGATCTCCATTTCTGTGATTCTGTTCCTGTTCTAATTGTTTGCTTACTTTGCTTTTGTTTTTGTTTTTTAGGTTCAGTTGTTGATAGTGTGAGTTTGTTGTCATTTCACAGTTCATATTTTTGATCTTCTTATTTTCCTTAGATAAGTCCCTTTAACATTTCATATAATAAGGGCTTGGTGATGATGAACTCTTTGAACTTCACCTTATCTGGGAAGCTGTTTATCTGCCCTTCCATTCTAAATGATAGCTCTGCTGGATAGAGTAATCTTGGTTGTAGGTCCTTGCCTTTCATGACTTGGAATACTTCTTTCCAGCCCATTCTTGCCTGTGAAGTTCCTTTTGAGAAATCAGCTAATAGTCTTATGGGAACTCCTTTGTAGGTAACTGTCTCCTTTTCTCTTTCTGCTTTTAAGATTCTCTCCTTATCTTTCATCTTGGGTAATGTAATTATGATGTGCCTTGGTGTGTGCTTCCTTGGGTCCAACTTCTTTGGGATTCTCTGAGCTTCCTGGACTTCTTGGAAGTCTATTTCCTTTGCCAGATTGGGGAAGTTTTCTTTCATTATTTTTTCAACTAAGTTTTCAATTTCTTGCTCTTCCTCTTCTCCTTCTGGCACCCATATGATTCTCATATTGGAATGTTTAAAATTGTCCTGGAGGTTCCTAAGCCTCTCCTAATTTTTTTTTTTAATTCTTGTTTCTTCATTCTGTTCTGGTTCAATGTTTATGACTTCCTTCTGCTGCAAATCATTGATTTGAGTCCTGGTTTCCTTCCCTTCACTGTTGGTTCTCTGTATACTTTTCTTTATTTCACTTTTCATAGCCTTCACTTTTTCCTCTATTTTGAATCAGTAGTCAATCATTTCTGTGAACATCCTCATTATCAGTGTTTTGAATTCTACATCTGATAGGTTGGCTATCTCCTCATTGGTTAGTTCTTTTTTTCTGGAATTTTGATTTGTTCTTTCATTTGGGCCATATTTCTTTGTCTTGGCACACCTGTTACACTGTAAGGCATGAAGCCTTATGTATTCACCAGGGTAGGGCTACCCATGTTGCTGCATTGGGGTGCTGTATGTAAGGGTGGGGTCAGAGAGGAAATAAAGCTGCTTTCTCGGCTCTCTCCCCACTTTCAGTCACTTCCCTACTACCCATAAGCAAATTGGGCCCTTCTGGATCTGATTCCCAGGTAGGTGGGTTTGTGTACATTCTAGAACCCCCTGGGTCTCTCCAATGAACTGTCCTATGAGGCTGGGAGTTCCTCCTGGTGTCACAACCCCCATAGGTTTTTATAGACATAGGTTTTAAGGCTTTAATTTCTCATGTTGGAATTCTGGGTTGTACAGTCTGTCTCGCTCCCCCATTGTTTCTCCACAGGCAAATGTGAAATCACCTCATCTGCTAGCCTTCACCTCCCCTGCCCAGTCCACCTCCATCTTGGCTGGAAGTCCCACTTCTTTGAAACTTAACTACTTTCTTTTTGAAGTAAGTATATAAATACCTATCTCCAGGCCTTAGATCATTGCATCCTCTCTGTCTTGAATGTCCACATAGTCCTTGCCATTTGCCTGGCTACCTCCTATTCAGGCTATATGTCACCTGTGTCACCTCCTCAAGAAGAGTGGATTGGGGAGGTGCCCCTTGTCAGGGTCCTCCAGCATCCACTACAGAAAGCAGCAGCTGTATCAGTTGTAATTCTTGCTCTTCTGTACTGTGACTTTTCCCTCTACTATCCCCACTAAAATTAAAGGTCTTAAGAGCCAAGTCTGTGTCTTATTCACCAGTGCATCCCCAATGCTTAGGAAACTTGAGAACACCAGGGAGAGGCATCTGAAGGGCTCTCACCTAGCAGAGATAGAAGCATTGGACTCGGGTGGGCTAGGGGAGAAGCAGGACCCCATGCAGGAGGTTGTTCCTCCACCACATGGGGAAACAGTGTAGGCAGGGCTGAGACAGAGATGGGGAGCAACAACACTTCTCTCCTCAGACCAGCTTCCTAACCCGGAGCAAAAGCCTAAATGGAAACAAGGCAGGAATTACGATACTGTTATTAGACAAGGCAAGGTCAAAAGTATTGCCTGGGGGCAGAAGATGTCACTTCACAATGATGAAGGCTGCAATCCACAGTGGAGATAATACTGTCATGAACTGTTAGAAATTAAATAACAAAGCATCGACATTTGTAAGTAAAACCATAGGAAATACAAAAAGAAACTAACAAAAACATAAAAGTAATAAGGTTTTAATATACCTCTTTAAATCGCCAACACATCAACTATATGAAAATAGGTAAGGATATAAAATATATGAACAATATAATTAAAAATGATGTCTTTCTAGGTTGTTATGGTGCATTTACAGAAAGCACCATCTTTCATGCATAAATTCCAAGAAGCACTTATAATGCAAACTACATTCTAAAATTGCAATACAATAAAACAGTAAATAAGTAGCAAACATACCCACATAAAAAGGCCAGACACTAGGAAATTAGGGGAAAAACATGTCTCCTAATTAACTTTCAGTCAAAGATAATAGATAGTCCTGGCCAGATGGCTCAGTTGTTTGGAGCATTGTCTTATACACCAAAAGGTTGAGGGTTCAATTCCTGGTTCAGGCACATACATAGGTTGTGGTGCAATCCCCAGTCTGGGTGTGTGCGGGAAGCAACCAATCGATATTTCTCTCTCTCTCTCTCAAATCAATAAAAACATATGAAAAAAGATAATAGATAAAAACAATTGCCAAATATCTAAAAAGTAAAATAATAACATTAAAAATTAGAACTAAAATACATTCAAAATTGTATCCACAAGAAAGTCATAATATCACTTATGTTAGTAAACAAACAATAATAATAATAAATTAAATAAGCATTCAACATAGAAAGTTAAAAGAAAAAGAAAAAAGAAGTTTGAGAAAAATATAAACTAAAAGAAAATGACTTCATAATCAACAAATAGTAGAATTAAGTATTTTAAAGTAGGTTCTTGCCCTGGCTGATGTGGCTCAGTGAACTGAGCTTTGGCTGTGAACTGAAAGGTCTCTGGTTTGATTCCCCATCAGGGCATGCACCTTGGGTTGTGGAGCAGGTCCCCAGCTGGGGACACTTGAGAGGCAAGCACACATGGATGTTTGTCTCCCTCTCTTTCTCCCTCCCTCCCCTCTGTCTCTAAAAAAAAAGGTTCTTTGCAGAAAAAAATCAATAAAACTAATACATCATTAGGCAGCCTAATTAAGAATGAAAGAGAGAAAGTAGAAATGTATAAAATTAGGAATGAATAAAGGAGAAAACACAAATGCAGAGAAAAATCCAGGATATATAGGAGAATATTTTGCCCAACACTGTGTTAGTAATTTTGAAAATATGGATGTAATGTATGATTTTCAAAAGAAAACATAAATTACCAAAACTGCCAAGTTAGGAGAGAGAAAACCATGACAGAAGCTAAGAAATCTGTCAAAGAGCTAGCCTGTGAACCTCTCACATCTGCCCAAAATACTATACCCAGATGATTTTACAAATTCATTCTAGCAAATATTTGAGAGGCAGATACCACTTGTATTTTTTAATTGTCCTCAATTAATCCAAAAATAAGGGGACAAAGTCCCTACCACTAGATGAAAAAACTCACAGGCTTGCATGTTAAGAAGAGCATGTCAGATGGGAGGTTCTGTCCTTTAACTAGAAAATTTAGTCTTGCTCTCAAACTCACAACTGTGGTCTCCTTCGCTGGCACCTGTGCTATCATTAAAGCACTAAAAATTGGACTGCAATGACAACACCATGAAGGCGGTGTGTCTGGTGCTGCCATGCTGTCCTGCTGTATTTGCTATCCTGTATCATTCTGGTTGAAGCTGAAACCAACTGTGGGCTGTGGGAGCAGGTGAGTGTAATTGTCAGGTGAAGCCTAAACCCACTGAAACAGGCTTTGTCCTCATAAAGTGTCTTTAAGTTCTTGTTCTACTTTTGAAAAAAATCCCAATTGGAAACTGTTGATATACATAATCAAAAAAGACATTCTCGAAGAAAATGCCATGGTTCTACATCAAAAACTTAGTGAATTGGTATGCAAGTGTATATTTATGCTAAAATTAAAAGCTTAAGATATGGGAATTTTGCTTCTGTTGCAAAAGTCACTTCTATCATATAAATTCTCCTGCAGATTATAGATATAAAACCTGGACAAACTTGGGGAAAAATAAATCTATCAGAAAGCACTAATAAGCAACCAAAAGCAAGTAGAAACTAGAGGAGCTTGGTAAAAAGAGACAGCACTGGATATTAGCTTATGCCAGTTTTCACCTGTAGGTTTCCCTTAATCCATACAAAATAGGACTGGAAGGCAAGCAAACATCCACAGTCTGCAGCCTGAGGCCTCAAAGGATGGAGTTTAGGACTGCCATGATGATGGAAAGGAAGGGAGCCACAGAGATAAGGCCCTACGATCTGCATGTAAGCTACCCGAACTCTCATTGGCCTGTGAAGTGCCCAAGCATGGGAGAAAACACCAGGAGGCATGGCAGAAAGCAACAGCTGGAAGACAGAGAAACTGAATGCATACTTCAGCTGTCGTCACCAAAGGAGAGACAGAGTGTGGAGTTTGTATCCAACCAAGGGAATCACTCTCAAAAATAAAAATCAACAATCTTCAGAGGAAGATAAGAGAGTCCAGAGTTTCAATCATAGGTCATTCATGATTTCCACTATACAATCATGTCTTACTAAGTAGACAATATAAAGCAACAGAAAAGTGTGAGCCATAGTCGAGAAAAAAATTAGTCAATATCAGCTGACTCTGAGATGCCTCAGACATCAAAACTATCAGATAAGAACTTCAGAGCAGTGATTACATCTTCAAGTACTTAAAAGAAAATATGGTTAAAATGGCTGAATTCCGGCCAAGATGGAGGCATAGGTAGACGCACTGTGCCTCCTCGCACAACCAAGATAGGGACAACAACAATATAGAAACAGAATAACAACCAGAACTGACAGAAAATTGAAGTGTATGGAAGTCAGACACCCAAGGATTTAAAAATAGACACTTTCATCCAGACCGGTAGGAGGGGCGGAGTCAGGCCGGGCGAGGGACGCAGAGCGGAGCACAGAGCAACTGGGGTAGCACACAAGTCCGCAGCAGGCAGACCTAGGGCGCACAACCAGCAGTGGCTGGTGGGCCCTGGCCAGTGGGTGGCAACTGGCAGACCCAGCGAGGCGGCCATTGTGAGGCAAGGCACTGCGTGCAACTCAGAGTCCCAGTGTCAGGAGATAGAGCTTTAGGTCACTGACTGAGAAGGAAGGTCCCGCAGGGTGCACAGGCCCACCCACACTGGAATTGGTGCCAGAGGGGCCCGGTTGCCTTGCGGAAAGTGGCGGAAGGGTCTGGGGTCCTACAGAGAGCAGAGCAAGCGCCATTGTTCCTTCTCGGACCCCACCCCCACATCCAACGTCACAACCCAGTGACTGGGGTGCCCCACCCTGGTGAACTCCTAAGGCTCCGCCCCTCACTACAGGAGCTCGACAAGACCAAAAAAAAAAGCAAAACAAAACAAAAAACAGCAAAAAGATGGCTCAAACAGAAAAAGAATTGAAAGCCCCAGAACTCATCCTTTTAAGCGACCAAGAGATAGCCAACCTATCAGATGCACAGTTCAAAGCACTGGTTATCAAGATACTCACAGAATTGGCTGATTTTGGTCGCAAATTAGATGAAAAAATGCAGGCTACAGCAAGTTTAATGAAGAAAGATGCACAGGGAACCAATGG